>CM032454.1:162582512-162757412 GCA_019049505.1 Pachyrhynchus sulphureomaculatus | reverse complement strand
TGAATGGTGGTGAAAAAAAGGTCACATTTAGCTAAGAAAAACGTATTGTTTCGCCAAGGGCACCAGTTCACAAAGCCCATAAAACTGATGGTTTTGAAATTAGACCAAGGAGGTTATGAATTATTTCCTCATCTACCGTATTCACCAGAGCGGGCCCCTAGCGATTATTACCTCTTTCCAAATTTGAAAAAGTGCTTCCAGGGAAAGATATTTGGCTTAAATGAAGACGCCTAATGAGAAACTGAGGCTTATTTTAGAGAAAATCGTACTATATAGAAGGTAGCCAAATATGGAAGATCGTTGGGATAAGCGTATCGCTCTTGAAGGAAACTATTTGAAGAATAAAAATCGATTTTTTGACAAAAACACTGTTTTCTCTTCATAAATCTCGGTATTATTCACCCCATACAATTTTTTTATTTGATGTTTTGTTCCCGGATTCGGAGATTTTCAATTTTTTTTTCCTTTGGCATATTTTTCATTTCTCGAAAATAAGCGAACATAACCACTACATTTCCGTGTCTGGCCAACGGTGAGGATACCCGTTAGCCAGAGACCGAAATGTAGTGGTCAGGTTCGCTTATTTTGGAAAAATGAAAAATGTACCAAAGAAAAAAAATTAGAAAATGCCCGAATCCGGGCGAAACCTCAAAAAAAAAAAAAAAGTTTTAAACAAAAAAACTCAAACGAACTTACAAACAAGATTAAAATTAAAAGATATGTACATATATAATGTAATATATTATATATATATATATATATATTATATATATATATATATATATATATATTATATATATATACCAGGTGTTGGTACATCTTCGTACGAACCAAAGCGTTGCTCAGCAAGTGCGTGACCCATCGATGCAAAGAAGTGGTAATCGGAAGGAGCCAAGTCTGGTGTGTAAGCCGCATGGGGTAGAACTTTACCAGCTGAGTGCTTCCAACGTGTCGCGCGAACTGGTTTTGCCGTATGTGATGGAGTATTGTCATGAAGAAAAAATGACTTTGTGTTGCCTCTTTCGGTATTCTGGCCTTTTTTCAAGCAGCGAACGGTTTCAAATCGGTCAATTGTTGTTGGTAACGTTTAGTATTAACCGTTTCCCCAGGTTTTAACAGCTCATAAGAGACCACGCCCCTCTGGTCCCAGCAAACACAGAGCATCGTCTTTCTGCCAAAGCGATTCGGTCTTGTGGTCGATGTGGATGGTGCGCCTGGGTCTACCCATGATTTTTTGCGCGTGAGATTCTCAAAATAAATCCACTTTTCATCCCCTGTAACGATACGATGCAAAATAACTTCCTTTTGTACCGAGAGAGCAAAATGTCACATGTGTTTTTGCGCTTTTCCATTTACCTGTCGTTCAACTCATGTGGTACCCATCTAACGGTCTTCTGAATCTTTCCCATCTCTCGTAGCCGATTGGAAACAGCTTCTTGACTAACGCCCAATTGCTCGGCGAGTTGTTTTTGTGTTTGCGAATCATCTTCGTCCAACAATGCTTGCAATTCCATACTTCGTCTTTTTTTTTGGCGGTTTTCCACCTTCCTTGTCTGCAAACATCGAAGTCACCACTTTTGAAACGCTGAAACCAACGTTCACACGTATCTTGCGATGGAGCATCTTCATCATAAGCTTCTCGAAGTAATGGGTATGATTCAACAGCAGTTTTCTTCAAGTGGAAACAAAAAATTAATGCTGCCCGCGAATGCTCTTTGGTCGGTATAAATTTCGACATATTGCATGCAACAGCACAACACTATGCACACACTTTTCCAATTTACCACTCTTGTGCGTCTGACACTTGTTTGATAACACAACAAAATGGCGCAGTGTCAAATCTTTATGGCACAAACTGCATTGGTGCACCATTGTTGTCTGAAATCCACATTTTATACTTGTACACCCGATAATATATATATATATATATATATATATATATATATATATTATATATATATATAGATAGATAGATAGATAGATAGATAGATAGATAGTCTAGATAGATAGATCATCGTAAAGATTTTGGATAAAAGAACCTTTGTTTTTTAAACTTATATGAAATGAAAACCTATACAGTGTATCTATTCAATATATCCGTAGAATAAGTACAAAAAAATTTAATTTTAAATACAATTCCTATTTATATCAATGGATTCTGTCAAATATCTTCTAGCCTATTGTCGAACATGGCTATTCTGGTTTCCCTTTGCTCTATGTAATATGTGACATCTTTCAATTTATCAATTTATTGATTACAATTTAACGACGGAAATAAAAGAGATTTAACAGATAACCGACTAATGGAAAATAAATAATAAATACGTAGACTTGTGGAAAGAAGCAACTTTATTAACGAGTTGAGCTATAAAGTATTAGGTTGGCACTTCTAAAAAAAGGGTTTCTAGATAAATAGGGGCCGGATAATATTTAATATTTAAATGCTCGTAAGTTGAAGGAGGAAATTTTAATCAAAAATTGATAGCTGTTAAGTACTAGAATTGTATCGCCCGCGACCTCACATCTTGTACCATTGTTGAGCACTCTATTGCCTTACACTCGTGATATTTTCTTCTGGTAATTGCGCTTCTCATGATCTCCTCTGAGTATGGCTTAAAAATAAACTCATAACATTGTGTGATTTCTTTTCTAAATTAAATTTCTTTAGTAGTTAGTATAGAGATTTGAAATGACTGTAACATTTTGTATTGAAATGGCTTTCCTCACAAACTGAACCAGGTCATCCTGGCGTATCAAGTCGAAAGCTTTGTTGTTACTGATAAAATACACCTAGAGGTCTGTAATGTACACATTCAACGTAAAAAGTGCTTCCCCTGAACCTAAGCTGGTCTCAATATCCAAATAAAGTATTTTAAAGTCTGGTGGTGTCTGAATCGTTCGCGAAGAATTGACGAAAGTGTATTGGAGATTCCTAAGACAGTCATTGTTTCAGAAAAATTAGACATTTATTGCATCCCGTTAGCACTTTAAATTACGTTTTACACGTGCGGCAGTTTGCATAATTTATCTATTTAAACACGCCAAGTTAAAGGGTTGCAAGAATACAAAAATATTCTTTCAGTGCTTTGTTATTGAACGATAATAGCTATGGAAAAATATGTTTCATGTATCGCATAATATTTATTTTATTACATATATTTTTTCCGTAATAAAAACTTTAATGTTACAGAAGAATAATTTTGATAATGCTAATTGTTTTGGCAATCGTTGTTCGAATAACCACATTTATTTAATTAAACTAATATGTAAAGGCTGGACTGGATTCCTTCATTATAATTCGCTTTATAGAAATTTAGTTTCCTTTAGAAGATAATAACTATTGTAGAGGATAAATTTAGAATTTGTAAAAAAAATATTATTCTACTTTGTTTTATTACCTCTCAAGGTAAATTTTAACAATGAAAGAGAGCAGGGGATAGTATAGAGCCTTGGGGCATACCGGCGTTGATACTCAAGGTGTTCCGGAAATCCGTCGACTGCCTCTCGTAAAGAACGCTCTCTGAGGAAACATGAGAGTCACAATGCCAAACACGGTCGAATGCCTTGGATATGTCAAGAGCAATCGCTCGAGAATCTCCAAAGTGTTCAATCGCGTTGTCCCAAAAGTGTGTTACATAAGTCAGAAAATCTCCTGTTGATCTATGTTTACGAAAGCCATATTGGTGATAGCTAATAATGTTGAATCCTTCAAGATATTTTAGAAGATGCTGATTCATAGCCTTTTCCACGACTTTCGATATTATTAAAAGCAGTGCGACTGGTCGGTAGTTATTTGGCAAGGTCTTCTTGCCTTTTTTTTAGGTATCGGCTGAACTATGGCACATTTCCAGCAGGAAGGAAATATTCCCTTTCTGTAGGATAGGTTGAAAAGTCTACAGAAAACTGATGTTAGTTTCCTCGCACAGTTTTGAGAACTATGGCAGGTATTCCGTCAGCGCCAGAAGCTTTTTTGGTTGTCTAGCTTCATTAAAATACTTTTAATGACACGCTGTGTTTTTCCTTGCAAATCGACAGTAGAATGTGAGGCAAAGAGTTCAGCCAACAAGTTTGCTTTTCCAACAGGTGTCGTTGCAATAGAATTATCTGGCCGTCTGAGTGGTGGTATGGTGGATTTGGTGAAATTGCCTTAGCGACTGACCAAAAGGACCTGAAATTGTTGGGATAGCGAGAAGTTTGTTTCTAATTCGTTGATTATGTGCCTCCCTGGTTTGGTCGATAATTTCTTTGCATCTGTTCCGGGCACGAACAAAGGTGTTACGATTTATGGTGTTAGGATTTTCATGTCATTGTCGGTAGGCAAGTTGTTTAGAAGCAACAGCTTCTTTGCATTTTCGGTCAAACCAAGGCTTGCCGTTGAAAGGGCATTTTTTCGAAAAAGGAATGTAAGCTTCTATACCAGCCAAAAATAACATCGGAAACCTCCCTGGCGCAGTCAGATGGGTCGTCAGATCGAAAACAAACGTCTAACCAAGAGAAAGTTCGAAAATATTCCATGAGATCTTCCCATTTAGTATATCTGTAGTGCCAAATCTTGCGCGGTTTAGGCACCTCTCTGTCACTGATTGGTAGGATACTCGATGTCGAAAGCAGTTTATGGTCGGAAGAACCTAACTGCGAATTTACGGTGACCGTGTAAATCTCCGGATTGGTGGTTAAAAACAGATCAAGAACTCCCCGTTTGGATCAGGGATCCGCGTTGGTTCATCAATAAGCTGAGTTAAGCCACAACTGATTGAGAATGATTCAGCTTCATGACCTTGTTCGTCGGTAGTATTTGAATATTTAAGCCAGTTGATGTTGTGGACATTAAAGTCGCCCAAGATGGCAATTTCGGCATTTAGATAGTTAATTTGTAAATGATCGATGGTGTCTGCAAGAGAAGCGAAAAGTGTTCTAAAGTTAGTATCACTTGGTGGTCAATAGAGGATACAATGAACCTTGTGGTTTGTTGAGTCGTTATTTTTAACAACATAAAAATGTTTATTATGGTTATTTTTAACCACATGAAAATAATACAAGATATAACGGATATACAATGTGATAGATATCGAGTAATTCATCTAACACGTTGGTTCCCAACCGGTGGGTCGCGACTCACAAGGGGGTCACTTTAGCTTTTTTGGGGTTTCGCCGGTTATCGATTTTAAAAACTAAAATTAAATTTTTAAATTTAAAGGTAAGCGTTAAAATGTTAGTAATTTAATTATGTTTGGTAACAAATGTCAATTATATAAAATCTAGTGCTCTCAGTACTCATCTGTTCAAGAAACTATGCAAAAACATGAACTCTGATCACGAAGTTCTTCTTTTCTACACTGTTGTTCGTTAGTTGTCAAAAAGAAATGTTGTTGGCCGTGTCTTTGAATTGAAAAACGAAATGAAACAGTTCTTAGAAATGAAAGGAAAACATGAGTTTATGACACATTTTAATGATGAAATTTGGATCCAAAGAGTAGCTAATTTATTCTAATCTGATATCTTAGATCAGCTAAACAAGCTAAATTTGAAACTGCAGGGTAAGGAAACGTACATTATTCACTTCACAGATAATATCCAGGCGTTCGTACTAAAACTGCAAAACTGGCGCCTTAAAGTAAATCGGAGACGGGAACTGTAGATAATCTAAGAGAGGAAATTAATAACCACCTTCAAGCCCTTGAATTTGAAAGATAACGTTATTTCCCGGAGTTCTCTGAACAAGAAGCTGCATTTGTATGAAACCTATTTTATATATATCTTTGGATGTTACCAGCATTCTAAAGTTTCCATGCTTTCTTTTCAAATATTAGTGCCATTTGCTTCTACTTACTTCTGCGAAAGTTGATTTTCAACTCTTCTGCAACTCAACCAAGAATTATCACACTTGTTAAGCAGATGCAAACTCAGTGATCACGTTAATCATTAATATTTAATAATTAATACTAGTAGTTTCTACCACCCTCTAAGGGTAGTTTAGAGTGATGTATTGGTGGTTTAAGTGAATCTACTCCATATTTGTTCAGCCTGCCTAAAACTACCAAAGCCTGAATTTTTTTCGTCGTTTTTGAAACTTATGAGTAAGGAAACCCAAATATGCAAGTGAAAAACTTTAAAATATGCGCATAAATATGCAAATAATTTTCTCAAAATATGCACATGCATGTTGTAAATATGCAGTAAAAAAAATCGAAATTCACAAGCGGAAAATGATTCCTAATTTCCTCAGCAACCCTATTTAGGCATGAGCGAGACATGTTATATATGTATTAAGTTTGGATAAAAAATTTTCAAATTTTGCCCGTACTTTATCATGTACGGTGCTGCATCTGACAAAATAAGCAAAACATTATCTCCTGGAACAGGCGTAGGAAGAAAAAACTTCGATAGTTCCTCTTGAACAAATGTGGCCACTGTCAATGCATTTGTTTTTTTCTAACTGTTTCAATCCATTCCAATCAATAATGCGCGAAACTGTCCTCTTGAATCGGTGGTTTCATCAATACATATGTAAAAAATGTTCGTTGCGAATTTTACCTTTAATTTCCTCAATTACCTGTGAATACAAGGAGCTTACGTCGTTTCTCTCCGTATTGTTGTTTCACCTGGGATATTAAATTTGCAATACTTCTGGAGGAAGGAAGTAAAGTTTTTTTGATAATGTAGCTTCGATAACGGAATGTTTGATGTCATCATTGCACGGCATAGATCTTGGTTAAAGATGTCTTGTTCATTTAGCTCTTTATTTTTGTACGTTGGTTGGAAACATTGCATTAATGTGTGTTGTGGCCTATCTCCAGGTTTCGTCTTACTCAATTTGGCAATATGGCAAGCAGTTTTCACGTGTTGCTCTATTGAAATTTTTTATCGCATGGTATCTGCAATAAAAAAAAGAAAATTTAATCAAAACCCCAAGGAAAAAATTCGTTAAATAGAAATTTCGTTAAATAGAAAACTAGGTGCTTAGGGCAGGCAAAAATTAAAATTCTGCTTTGTACCTTTTTTATTAGATTACCTAGAAATACATACGTTTACGTATGTATTTCTATTTCGTGGTTTCGTTTTTAAAACAGAAATTTTGTTCGTTAAATGGAACAAAAATAACTTAAATAACATTGAAAATAGCATCAACGGCAAAATCCTGACAAAAATTTCGTCATGTTTAAATATTAAACGAAAATGAAATACCCTGTATATTCAATAGGTATTTAAAAATTTTACTTACAATTTTAACACATGCAGAACAGTAGATTTTTCCCGTATCTATTCCTAGTTCTTTGTATGGTTTAATCCACACTGACACACTACTGGCTTTGGGCATTTCACTGTAGTAAAATAAAAATACGACTCATAAGATAAAAAGCACAAATCGACGTAACCACTTTAAAAGCACAACCAAAAATGAAATCTAATAAATTAATAATACAAGTATGCTCTGATGGCCGTCTGGGGTTTACTGACTGGTTTTTTAACTGATCATAAAATAATAAAATTTATTTGGGGAAAATCACCGGCGCGACGTCTGCCAAAGACCTACATTATTATAAATTCCTTCAAATATGCACATATATGCTATTTTTAAAGCATTTATACAAATATTTAGAAAAATGCATATAATATGCAAAATATGCAATATATACTCTTCGCATATTTGGGTGTCCTTACTTATGAGTTACCTCCGTGGGGGTGGTTTTTACACTCTATAGGGGTGAGCCTCAACCCTTTAAGAGTAATGTCTGGTTGTCAGAGCAGATTCAGATATTTTATATAAGAGCTGAAAAAATTATTTAAACTCACGTGCGTTATTTGAGTTTTAGAGGTACTTTTCACCCCATATAAGGGTGGATTTTGGTTTAATGAAGCTTACTGTGCTTTGAATACATATTCTCTTCTCTTGACTATAAAATATCTACCATTTTTCACACTTCATTAAGAATCATTACATTATTACTATAGTTTTACCTCTCTTCAAGGGATGTTTTTGGCCAAAAAAAAAAAATGACACGATAAATCTTTTTTTTTAACTACGGATTCGAATTCAGCGTCGAAAAATACACTAGATCCATGTTTTTTGGTTTCGTGGTAATGAACTTATTTTTTTTTGTGTAGCTGTGTTATTAAAGGTAATGCACTCGTGATAATTTTCGTTCAATCTACACGCTGTGGAAAATATTCCAGAATTTTTTCAAAATTTTTTGATCAGTACTTTTCGAGATAAGAGGGGGGACGACAATTTTTAGCAATTTTTAAAAAATAATGCAGAGAAAAGTGTGCTCAAGTAATACCTTATATATATTTTTGAACTCGTGTTTTCACAAACTCTCATTTGATACCCCAGTCGATGACCTAATAATCTTTTTTTTACATCCGATTTTACCTCCCAAAACTAACCCTTTAAGTCACCTTTTAACTTTTAAAACTATATGGTTCTAGGATGATCAATTCCTATATTAGTGCCAAATTTCAACTTTCTATGTCAAATAGTTTCGGTGAAAATCGGGTTGTGACAGACGGACAGACAGACATACACCGAAGAGTTCTTATAAGTGTTCCATATGGAACACTAAAAACTGTTTCTTTTCTGTGTTTGTAAATAATAAGTCAGATAAGTCAAACAATAAAAAAAATCTGTACAATTTGTCGCGGTTGTGAAACTGAACTACGAGTATATAGTATTTTTTAGCATCTTAATGAAAATGTATTAATTTCTTGAAAGGTTACCAGCTGTTAAAAGCTCATTTAATCCTTCTTTGTTTTAATTTACTATGTCAACCAGAAACTTAGACACAGTTGTTTGTTTATCTTTCAGAACTTATTCAATTGTATTGAAGAGAAACTGTTTAAATCTTTGTAAGTTTAGGTGTATATTTCGTTTACATTGTCAATTTAAAACAGCATGGTGATAATTGCTTATCTGCTTTTATAAATAAAATCCGGTACTTACAAATACGTTTACTAACTTTAAGTGACTTTCTTGGTTATTAACTACAATAAAATTTTAGGTATCTAGCAATTACTTACACAAGATGCTGTTACGTTATACGAGAGAAAAGATTCTCAAACATATAGGTCTAAAAGCTTACTATTTTACTTCCTTACGTACGGAAGTTTTAAAGTTAAATTAGCTTATAAATCTTGTTTAGTTGACTAGCACACAAAAGTGATTGGTGTAACTCTGTTGAGTTTCTACGTACAGAAAGACTCACTTACATAAAATGTATTCATAGCTTATGAAAACTTGTTCACGGACTGACACAAGATGTGGTATACGTAGTCCGACAGCAATATGCTTTTTAGCATAGGTCCAATATCTTAGTAACTACTGATATTTTTGTAACAATTATGTATCTCAAACGAGCCAAAGACTAATAACATCCCTATATTCCTTAGACTCCATCAAAGTACATAACACTGAAGGCACACGAATTGTCCTGTATTCATTAAAGTATTACTTATAACTATACTAAGATATGTATATTCGTGAAATATTGCAAATTGTAAATGCAAAAATTGTCCCAAATATTTTATTGATGTAGCTAAAGTATAGTCATTATTTTTAGAGTTTACCAAATTAAACAAAAGTAAAATATTTTTGTGTTGTGTGTTATATCTAGTTTTTAAACTGTATCTGATGTGGCATATACATTTTTTATAAGACTTGTCAATTGAGAAGGAAAAACGTCTTTTATGTTACTTGATTTGAAGTATACAAATATTGAAATATAAGTGTGGTTAGCTCAATCAGTAAATTGCGGTAATTTAGTGCGTTTAGCTTCCTCAAACTGACGAAATCACAGGGAAGATGATGCCTCAAAATCTCTCATTCTTTGATAACGTTAATTTTAAAAATAGTTATAATCTGTGACTTTGAGGCCAACAAAATCTCTTGAAGAGTTCTGGGATACGGGTAGCTAATCTTGATATAATGAGCTGGGTCATAACAAGAATAAAGAGAAAATAGTACAAGCAATGTACGAGGGTGTTTGATTAGTCGGCTAAATTTCTACAACACAGCTGAAAATTTTGTTAAGCAATATATACATATATATATATATATATATATATATATATATATATATATATATATATAAATATATATATATTATATATATATATATATATATATATATATATATATATATATATATATATATATATATATATATATATATATATATATATATATATATATATGTATATATCCAGTATTCAATAATTAGGTTCTAAGTTTTCGATGAGTGTGCATTTGAACAATTAGTCTAATAATAAGGATCACTTTCGACTTGTTCGTTTTTATATATATGTATATATGTATATATAATTTTCATACAGAAGTAATGATATAAACCTTTCAAAAGCAGACTCCGTTAGAACTCTAAGCGCGCGGCGCTCGAAATTATTTAATATTTTCCGACCTAATAGTAACCCCACTTTTTAAAAATATAGTTTTTTTAGATTAAAACATAGTGAATATAATTGTATTTTTTTCGATTTTATTAGTTGTGGGGGCAAACATGAAAAAATTATTTAAACAATTTCATAGTTATTATTTTTTATAAATAAACAGTTCAATAATTCCACGATTATACTTTGTGAAGGTAAACATAAAGAGCAATAAAATGGTGGAAGAACGAAGTTTATACGATAAACAAAACTGGAGCTACTGCTTTTTTAATGTGCCGCCGATTAGTGGACTACGATTACTTATACATTTTTTCCAAAATATACATTTGGAAAACACGTGTCGACTAATTTTAAGTATAAAAGTATTTTTTTCTTAAATCAATATATATATATATATATATATATATATATATATATATATATATATATATATATATATACATATATGGCGCATTGGTGAAGCAACCAAGGCGAAATTGAAAAATCCGAACTTGGAAGTTCCTAAGAGTTTTCTCTGTATTTGCTAGACTATCCTAAGACGCGTCTCGCCGTATCACGGCTCATCAGCTGGGCTAGGTTCAGCAAACACACAGAACACCATTTCAGACCTTATCCGGGTACTGACGGAAAACTATGACAAAATAGATACTTATACTGCACTCTGTCGGTGACTTATTTAAAGTCTATCCGAACAGAGCGGCCAGATCACAACTGACACTTGATTGCAGAAGCGCACCTTCTCAAGCTTCCCGCTTGAAGGTATAGATGGCGCATTGGTGAAGCATGCCTTCAAGCGGGGAGCTTGAGAAGGTGCGCTTCTGCAGTCAAGTGTTAATTGTGATCTGGTCGCTCTGTTCGGATAGACTTTAAATAAGTCACCGACAGAGTGCAGTATAAGTATCTATTTTGTGATCGTTTTCCGTCAGTACCCGGATAAGGTCTGAAATGGTATTCTGTGTGTTTGCTGAACCTAGCCCAACTGATGAGCCGTGATACGACGAAACGCGTCTTGGGAAGGTCTAGCAAATACAGAGAAGACTTTTGGGAACACCAATGCGCCATCTATGCCTTCAAGCGGGAAGCTGGAGAAGGTGCGCTTCTGCAATCAAGTGTCAGTTGTGATCTGGCCGCTCTGTTCGGATAGACTTTAAATAAATCACCGACAGAATGCAGCATAAGCATATATTTTGTCATATATATATATATATATATATATATATATATATATATATATATATATATATATATATATAAAGGAGTTGCTATTTTTAATTGAAAAAATGTGTAGTAAAAATTAAAAGCAAATTACTTACTACAAATCTGTATTAATTACTTCAGCCTTTTTCCCCTTCTCGTGTAATTTCAATAAGTTCTTAGGTGCGTTTCTTAGAAATTTTATTTCGAAGTAATTTCTCATTTATTGTGCTTCACAATGTTCGGGCGGTTGTTTAACCCGAAACTTCGTTTTAAAAAGGCGATAAAAAATCAGCAAATTTGTGATTTGCCTCTTCGCCTAGGCTACCTAACGGCAAAGGTGATACTGCACCAAAAAAAGTGGAAACAGTTTTATCGGCGGGAAAAGTGATGGCAACTGTTTTTTGGAAAAGGGTGAAGAAGTGACTGGCTTTCATTACGTAACATTACTGGACCGCTTACGTAGTGAGTTGAAACAGAAGGAACCAAGATTAGCGCTTAAACAAATTGTCCTTTACTAGGCCAGTGCTCCTGCTCATATATCAGCCGTTGTAATGGCAAAAGTGCACGAGCTGGGCGAAAACGTTCCCTGACTTCAAAAAAATTGACTTGGGAGTGGAAGAATTTTTTATCGAATAAAGTGGTTATCTGTGTTGTAAACAAGTATTACGCATAGTTCCAAACATATTTTTTCTTAGGAAATAAAAAAAACCGAAATCTTGCTGGACCAAATGGATTAAGCTTAATGGAGATTATGTTGAGAAATATTTTGTTTTGGTAAAAAAATATTATTTATCTTGTTTTTTACAAGACATAAATCCATACTCGTAGGTTTTCAATTAAATTTTGTCATTGATATAATTGAATGTATTTACTAATATACAAATAATTAGTTTTAAATGAATCAATTTAAATATTTTTCAATAAATAATTTTTGACTTTCCATAATAAAGTAGGTATTTTTGAAAAAAAATACCTACTTTATTATAAAATTATATTTTTGAAAAAAATGCCAGTGAATTAATAGTTCTGAACCTATGTATTCATACAGAAAATATAGGCTGTTTTAAACTCTAATTAGATAAGAAGTTAGAATGAGTTAATAAGCAAAGGAATTCACCCTTCCGCAAATTGGATATACTCGTAAAATTTAATTCGTATTTGCGTAAATTTCCTATTTAATTTAGGCTTAATATGTCAGTATTTTACATGAATTCAAAAGGGTGAAAAAGAAAATTAATTTACTTTGAATATTTAGCAAAAGACTTCTATGTGTTTAAAAATTGCAAATATTAACAGGTGGTTTGCCTCACATTGACTACAAATTACCCAATTCATTAACTGACGAAACGTTTGCGACTACCACGTCAAAACAATACCGATCAAGGAATGTACCTCCGAAGTTAAAAGAATTTACTTTTATTCATCGATGAATCCTTACATATATACATATTATATATATATATATATATATATATATATATATATATATATATATATATATATATATATATATATATTAGGGTGACCGCAAAAAATTGATGTCGGAATTTTGTTCGTCTAGACCCCACAAAACGATTCCCCTTTCCAGATATTGAGATAGCCGAAATTTGAGCTTGATTAAACGACGTTAACCCGTGCCGCTCGTCGCTCAAAGTTTGAAAAAATCCAAATTTTTGGCCAAAAAGCTGACATATGGAGCCATAACTCCAGAACGGTAAATAATAGAAACACGCTTAATATTATATATATATTAAGAAAGCTAATGTTGTTCTTCAAAATTTATATTCTATACATAATTGTTGTTATTTTAAGTCAAACCGAGTTACAACAGCCTTTAGCCCCAAAAACGTGACCTGGTACCAGTAGGAGCCAGTTTGGGAATATTCTAAGAATTTTACGGGTTTTTTACATAATGTGTCTCGGAATTAACATTTTTTTTTTTAAAAAGTATTTTGGAACTCAATTTTCAAACAAAAAGAGCCTTTTGTTCAAATTTAATCTTTTATTATATGGGGATTACCTGACTAGTTTACCAAAGAAAGACCCGTTTGACAGGTAAAAAGGAGGGTGAATCTAATTTCTATTTTAGGGATGGTGATTTTACTTCAGCGTACAACCGACCTTTTATTTATTCAGTTTAGTTTCTAAAGTGCCTTTGAGCTGGTTAGATCGAACAATTATCTAGGGAAGATATTTTAAGACACTGAAGAGGACCGCGTCTACCAGGAACTTGAGAGCTTGGAGGAAATGGACATCCCTGAAGAAGCTGCAGAAGATCCAGGACCATCTGAGGATGAAAGTTTCATTTGCAAGGGGCGTTAAAGAGATTTTAAACATGAAATTGTCTATTTTTATTAGATCGATGTAAAGTATCCCACAGAAATGCCACGAGAATTTTAATAGCTACTCTAGAAGCACTAAACCTTGACCCTCTTGAGTACAAAGTCTCGAACAATAAAAAAATTTTTGATAAAGTAAACATTCCTGAAAAAGAGCCCGTGGTTGTCCATTGGGACGGTAAACTTTTATCGGGTGTTTTAAAAAATGAACAATGTGAGCGAATAGCTATAGCTATTTCATATGGCGAAAAGGAACAGCTGCTGGGAGTTCCTGTAACAGCAAACAGCTCTGGAGAGGAGCAAGCCGTAGCCGTATATGAATGCCTACATGAATGGGGTCTTCTCAACACCGTCAAGGCGATGTGCTTCGACACTACAACATCCAACACGGGAAGACTCAATGGAGCATGCGTCATATTGGAGCAAATGTTAGGAAGAGAATTGTTATACCTAGCTTGCCGTCACCATATCTTGGAAATTCTGTTAAGAGGCGTATTCGACACAAAAATGGGATCAACCACTGGACCTCATCCAGACATTTTCAAGAGATTCCTCACTGCGTGGCCCAAGATAGACAAAGGAAAATACGACACAGGTATCAGTGACAATCTAATACAAAAGCAGCTAACTCCAGAAGTAATTGCAAATGTTACTGCTGAATTCGAGACCAAATTAACTGAGAGCCACCCCAGAGATGAGTATAAGGAGCTATTGCAGTTGGTTCTCGTATTTGTTGGATCACTAGACGGCAATGTTGTGGGTTTTAGAACTCCAGGAGCCATTCATCACGCTAGGTGGATGGCAAAGGCTATTTACTGCTTAAAAATGTTCATTTTTCGTCGTCAATTTAAGATGTCTAAAGAAGAAGAAAGTTCTGTGCGTGCCATTTCTGTTTTCCTAGTTAAAATTTATTGTAAGGCTTGGTTCAATGCTCCAAAAGCTCATCTTGCACCAAAGCAAGATTTAGGTATTTTGCATAGTCTGTTAGACTATAAAGAATGTGACAACGACATTGCAGAAATAGCCCTGACCAAATTTTCGAACCATTTGTGGTATTTGAATGCAAAGTTGGTGGGATTATCGTTTTTTGATCCCACCATTACTGACGATGAAAAGTTGTTAATGGCTAATAAATTGCTTGTAAATCCAAAAGTTAGGAAAGAAAACTTAAAAGAGGTAGTTGATGGAGGATGGGTAAATTTACTTACCAAAGAAACGTTTACATTCTTTGACCAATTTAATATAAAAAACAGATTTCCTAAGACAACATCCAAACACCTGGCCTCAAAATAATGACTTCCAAGAAGGATTGAAAATTGTCAAAACATTAAAAGTAGTTAATGATATGGCTGAGCGTGGTGTTAAATTAATAACCGACTTTAACGACCTTCTGACAAAAGATGAAGACCAAAAGCAATATGTCCTGCAAGTTGTAAGTAAATGCCGAGCATTATATCCTGACGTTTCAAAAACTACTTTAACAAAAGCTCTAGAATAGATTAGATAACTATGTAAAATTATCAACTCATGTAGGTACTGCGTCTGTATCTTTTCTGTGTCTGTTTTGTATGTATTATATACCTAATTTTTATATTTTAAAATAAAAAATGTCATTAGACTTATCAGTATTACTTGTTTTTTTTATTATATTTCTACTTTAAACTCAAAAATATACCAAAAAAAAAGCAAAATTTATCACTTAATAACAAAATATACGAAGTATGCTCCTAGTGGTACCAGGTCACGTTTTTGGGGCTAAAGGCTGTTGTAACTCGGTTTGACTTAAAATAACAACAATTATGTATAGAATATAAATTTTGAAGAACAACATTAGCTTTCTTTTGAGATATTAAGCGTGTTTCTATTATTTACCGTTCTGGAGTTATGGCTCCATATGTCAGCTTTTTGGCCAAAAATTTGGATTTTTTTCAAACTTTGAGCGACGAGCGGCACGGGTTAACGTCAATATCTGGAAAGGGGGGTTTTGTGGGGTCCAGACGAACAAGATTCCGACATTTTTTTTCCCCCTCTATGAGATCCGGTCACTCTAATATATATATATATATATATATATATATATATATATATATATATATATATATATATATATATATAGTCAGTAGGATAATAAATAGAGTAGCCTTAGTATGACAGAAGAGTGAGCAATAAAAGGCCTTGGATACTCAATGTGAATTCCTATATGTTCTTAAGTCGAGCTTTCGCCCATGGGCTTCATCAGGAGTTCTACAAAAGTTACATAGGATCTATTAGTTATTGCTCTTAATACTGAACACGTAATTGTATTTACAGAACTTAATAATTATCTCTTCCAAAAGAATGATGAGTTACACCTAATGTTCCACGTTTTAGACATTTGTGAAGAAAAATCAAACTTACAACACATATTTAAAATAGGAAAAACTATTATATAGATAAAAGGGTTTATTAAATTTTTAAATTCAAAAAACAAAATTATTCACATAACAATTGTTGTTATTTTTTGGAACTTCGCGCCAATTTTTCTTCGACCTGACACATTAGCAGCAGCAGTGATTTCAGAATTACCAATCGCGCAGATCTAATTAAGGTTAGTTACTCCAAAAAAATATGAATGGAAATCAATTGAGCCTCTTCTATAGGCTTCTTTGACTCTTATCTTTGGTATGAGTTTGAGTCAACAAATAAGTATAAATGGAACTTAGTCATTCAACATCTTTTTTGTGATTTAGACTATTTGTGCAGTTCTTTATGTAGCACATTTCTAGGAAATTCCTCTGGAGGGTGTTATTTTTAGTGTCAATAATAAAGGTGTCATTGTAAATTACTTTGTGGTCTTTATCATTAACGTGGACACTGAGACTGGTTGCGTTAGGCTTAAGCCTACAATCACTTTTGTCGAGGGTAAGTCTTTTAGATAATTTGTGTGATGTTTGACCTATGTATATCAAGTCACACTCACATTTTATGCCATAGATTATTCTGGCCATATTATGCCATATGTATATGGCATAAAATGTGAGTGTGACTTGAAATACATAGGTTACACATCACAAAAATTATCCAAAAGACTTACCCTCCACAAAAGGGATTGTAGGCTTAAGCCTAGAGAGTAGTTAAAAAAAAACGGATTTCTGCACAAATCGAAATTTCAAGTGAAGCACGATTTTTACAATTTTAGTAAAGGCCTAACTCAACGACAATGCCTCGAATCGCTTCGTTCAACTTTTGAAAATGAATTCATCAGAAAAAACTGTTTACAATTGATTTGCAGAATTTCATTATGTTTCCGTTAGCGATGAATTTCGCAAAAGTCGACCAAAATCGGTTGTTGTTCAAAAATACATCGATGCTGTGCACAACATGATTGAAGAGGACCGGCATAGGACTTACCGTGAGATAGAGGCATCCTTAGGCATATCGAAAACTGCCGTACATTTAGCTGTGAAAGAGATCTGTTCCCAATGGATTCCGCATAATTTGAAGGAAACTCAAAAACAGGCTCGTGGCAATTGGTGTAAGGAAATGCTCGAAAAATTCGACCGAGGATATGCAAAATCCATATACAACATTGTAACAGGAAACGAAACTTGAATATATTCGTACAAGCTTGAAACTAATCAACTATTTGGGTGGGATTCGATCACGAAGCATTTCCAGAAAAATGACCACTTGTTTCTTTGGTTCTACCGGACATTGCTTTAGAAGATCGAAGAACAGTTAATGTTGAATAGTGTACAATAATTTGTTTGCCAGAAGTCATCAATCAAAACAGGAAAAACAACCGAAAACGTCGCATCATTCTCCATCATGGCAATGCCTGCTCTCACACAGCACGTCAAAGAGTAGATTATTTGACTGAGAGAAACATTAAATTAGTGTTTCATTGCCAGTATTCACCGAATTTCAACAACAAAATGCATGGACAGTGATTTCCATCATCTCAAGAAACTGTTGAATCCTTCCAAAACCATGTTTTTGAGGTACCAGTTTCAGAGTAGAAAAAATGTTTCGAAAATTGGTTCGAACGCATGCAGAAGTGTATAAATCTTAAAGGCGAATATTTTGAGAAACAATAGAACGATTTGTACCAAACATTTGTTCTTTCATTGTCTTTGTAAGGTAGCCCTTGTATATTTGGTATACATTTTTCATAAAAATCAGAAATTTTTCAGGAAACGTAATTTTTACCAGCATACGTAAGCTAGAAACTAATCAGAACTTATGAGAGGCTATCTTAAAACTCTGTCTCCATTTTATGACAGGAATTAGCTTTTTTAATATAATAAACTTAATTTTTTGTAATACTCTGTATAAAATTTGTGCAAAAAAACCGGTTTATCCTAAACTCTATGGTGTTTACATAAGAACTATTGAAACCTTTAATTTCGCATAATTAAGAACCATTTAATATTCAACCAAAAAATGTTTACTTATTTTTTTTGTGAAACTTGGGCGCCGCCACCAATTAACGCTTATATGCCTCAAAACCATAAGTTGAAAAAAAATGTCTATAACTACTCGTCTTTGCCGGTTCCTTCCGATTTTAAAAATAACACTGTCACAATAGAATAATTGCATTTGCGTGTCTTCCAACAAGAAGTTATTTACATATAATAAGGTCGATTAACATTTAAATAATTAAATTAATCGATTTCCAAGAGGTCTATGTTAGGTATAAGTAATTCTATAATTAAAATGATATAAAAAACTTCAGAGTCTACGCAAAAGTCTCTAGCTGTTGTCTAACTATTTTTACTCAAGGGAAATATACAATAAATAAATAAACAAACATAACTAAAGAAACTGTCCTACGCTAATTTTGTTTTGTTTTTTACAATTATTTACTTCAAAAGCGTTGACAGATTTTGTTCTTTGTATATTGGATCCCTTGATAAAATGAAATCCAATTTATATAGTCAAAATTATCAAAAGTATGCTAATTTTAACCTAACAAGGGTTTATTTAATAATACTGAAGAAGTGGACAATAGGTCACCTTGGCAAGAATAATAACGAACCACTCTCACCCGAAATTAGTATAGTGCGTGACTAGTCGCCTCGTTCAAAGAATCTTACTAATTAATGAAATACCACACAAATACAAATTGATTCTGATAATCCAAATATATAATCTAATAGACCTAAGTAAGTAACAAATAGTAGAAACTTTCGAAAAAGTATGTTTTTAATTAAAATTAAACAAAAAATCAAGATAAAACATTTTAAATTGAAATGGGCTTTTTCGAGCAAAAGAAGGACATAATTCTATCTGACTTAATCCATGTCAGTAGCTCCCTCACTATAGCGATTACGTTGACCCAAGAGCTTCATCAGTAAAGCTGTAATGGACTCGACAAACAAGAATGCAATTTAGAGTAGAGTCAACAGACATCTATAAATTTACTGAAATAGTTAACATTTTAAAAATAAATTTTTCTAATGTCGCTGAATAAAGGAAATTGCTAAATAAAGTGAGAATATTCCATTTAAAATGAATTCTTGCTTTGATGAGTTTTAAGAAGACCAATATATGCTCGAAACCAATATAGAAAGAACCATGGGCATTGACCGGACCTACAGAGGATTCTAAGCTCGTAGATAGTCCGGCACATTTATTGATGACTGTTGATATTTTAACATATGTTATAAAAGAATTTTTGAAAGGGGTGGTATGAGGAGTGGCAGGCTGAATCTCATAGAGATGTGATCTATTAGTGCGACGTGTATTCCTACAGACACCACTCTGGAAGGAATTAAGCGTGCTAACCCAATAAAGCACTTTTAAAATAGGGTCAACTTGCCAACCGTTCTTCGATGTTCCAATGATTAAAGATTCTCTTCTGCCCAGAATCCAACAAACGCAGCGTATGTTTGGGAGAAGAGAGCTTAAGAGGGGAGTAGTATGTCATTATTGGTCGAATTTGAGCTTTATACAATCTTAAAAGTTTTTGTGGAGTGTAAAACTTTCTAGTATGAAATCGTATTTCCAGTTTTTGGGAAGCTCTCTTTGTTATAGTATGCAACATGTTCATGCCAAGCTATATTTTCTTCCAACTTAACGCCAAGCACGTTGAGTAGCGATGATAGAGGAATGGAGTAGCCCCAATCTAGAATTTCTTCCAGGTCTTGGTTAATTTGGACAGCAAGATAGTAGCCAACAGTATTAAGACTTGGTGTCACCGGCGTTCATAGTGAAAATATTAGAATCAATTGCCACTCGTTAAGAAGGCTCTCTGACGAAACACGAAACCATAAAAAAAACCTTTCCTACAGGTCGATGTAGTTACATCCTACCCTTAATATTCATTATTTAATTTTTATGACAACAAACTTAGAACCTACATACAGAATCACAAGCATAAATGAGATCTGTCTCTCGTTGTCCGTCGGAAAAGAGGAAGACAATTTATTTTTTTCTCGTATAACCCTTTCTGCCGTGTTCTGTTTTCTTGATTATACATAGGCCTTCGACACAGTGCAGTGTGATCACTTATGGAGACTTCTTCAAGAAATGGGGACACCAGACCACATAGTCTTCTTAATCCACAAATTATACAGCAACAATATCGCTTATATTAGAGTTGAGAAAAATCTGTCTAAGCCATTCCAAGTCGAAAAGGGGGTGAGGCAGGGTTGTATCCTGTCTCCACTACTCTTCAATATATATATGGTGAATGGATAATCCGCAAAGCGACGGAAGAGTAGAATGGAGGGATATCAGTAGGAGGCAAAAAGTTCTCGAATCTAAGATACGCCGACGATACTACCATAATGGCTAGCTCCGAGGAAGGAATGGATGCACTGCTGCTTCGATTCGAAATGGTTACCGTAAATGTCGGCCTTCCACTAAATCGAAAGAAATGTTCTTTTTTTATAGTAGATCGAGTTAAAATTTTGCCTCCTCTCAACAAAATCAACAATATACCATTGGAGATAGATGTTATATACTTAGGCGCCAGAATTTCTAACAAGGGGGGCTGTGAAATTAAAAGAAGGGTAGCGATGGCCAAAACTGCAATGACAAGCCTAAGCACAGTATGAAAAGATCACATAATTAATAAAATGACAAAAAAAGGCTTGTCAATTCACTAACATTCCTTATAGTCACATACGGGGCTGAAACATGGACTATTAATGCAGCATACCGTAAAAGAATAGAGGCTTTCGAAACTACATGGTATAGGCGGACGCTCAGAATTTACTGGACAGCTCATAGGACAAATGCGTCTGTTTTAAACAATCTTAACATCCAAAATAGTGACCAGCTGTTACCATCGATCCAGAGAAAAATAGCATCATTTTTTGGTCATGGAAAAGTTGCTGTTTCAGGGTAAAGTCGAAAATAGAAGGAAAAGAGGTAGATCTCCCAACAGATCATGTCTACAGTGCACTTAAAGTTGCCGAGATGATGAGAGTTGTTGACGATAGAGAAGCCTGGAAGGCTGTTGTAAATTCTGTGTACAATGCAATAGAGGTCACGACGCTCGGAGCCGAGCAACGGTACGAGGGAGATAACCCTTAATACAATTATTTTGGTTAATAATATTAACCTGATTTACAGTGTTATTATCAGAATTTTGAAGTTTCATCTATTATTTTTGATTTTATTTTGAAGAAATCGTGCAAAAGAAATCAAAAAAGAAAACAATTGACAGAAGAATCATTTTTACTACAAAAAATGTTTAAAGCCATCAAACCGCAACACGACTAACTTGACAGGTCATATTAACGTGCAACTCCAATTCCACTTTTACAAAAACCCAAATAAAAGTTTAATTCTTCATCATTTTGCTGAAAAGCTTTTAAACCTATCCGGGCCATTTATGTGGTGTGTTTGTGAAAATTTTCAAATATTACAAAACGTAAAAGGTTATGATTGACAAATCATTTTGAATTTTTAAATTGGAACAGATCGTTTAATTCTAAACAAAGAATAAACGCATGAAACTGTAAAGCAATTAAAAAAAATGTTGGTTTTTCTACATATGATGAAGTTCTAGTTTTTAAATACTCGTATATAGGATAGTTTATGAACTCTTTTGAGTTTCTGAACCTAATTTATACAAAGGCAATATAATCTTTAACATATGCCCAATATCTTTTTGTAAGATACCGTGGTATAAAGAACAGTAACTGGTGTTATTTTGTAGTTTAATTATATGATTGCAATAAATCAAAGCCCTATTTTATTTCCGAGCCCTCACTAGAATATGCAATACTCAACCCATAAATTATCCCCTATTTGTTAAGATATTGCTCATAGTTATACGGTGATCCAAAATAGATTTTTATTCACTATCACTATGTCACTATAAGCCTAGTTCTATCCAATGCTGGATGTAGGCATGCCACCTGAATTTCCCTTAATCTATTTGCAGCTATTGTCATTCATCCAATGCCCGCCACCCTCTATATATTATCCTGCCTTCTTGTTTTGGAACGTCCTAAGCTCCTTCTCTGATACCGTGGTCTCCATTCTAATGTTCGCTTGGTCAGTCAATCATCGGTCGGGCGTGCTACCATTCCCATTTTTTTTCTGTTACGTGCTCTATAATATGCTTTAGTTTCGTGTGTTCACGTATCCACTTATTTTTTTTCTATCTTTAAGTTTTATCCCGATCATCTGTCTTTCGTGGGCTCTCTGGGTCCGAGGTAGTTTTTGTATATCGGCTTTATTCAGTGACCATATATAATGACGGGTAGGATGCACTGGTCATAAATTTTGGCCTTTACCTTATTTGGGATGGCTTTATCTTTGAATATATAAATTAATTTCCCGAATGCACCATCCAAGCCTGATTCTTCCTGAAATTTCATCTGAAACTGTCTCTCGTCGTAGTAATTTTTTGCCCCAGATACACATAATTATTAACAATTTCGAGAGCTGTTCCTTTCAAATTTGTAACTATGTTTTTATTAGTTTTCGTGAATATTTTTCTCTTTGAGTCTTAAGTGGTAAATTAACTCATTTATAATTTCTTGTAACTCATGTTTCTACTGACTACCTTATCGTTTATGAGCCTTAAATGACTCAGTTCTTTAGGACCTTCTTTGTCCAATCTAGTTACGACATAAGTTTTCTAGAGCTCTAATAAATAGCTTAGGAGAGATTCTATCTCCCTGTCTTACACCTCTTCCTATACGTATTTGTTACATACAAGTAATAAAAATCTATACGTATTTATCTGAACAAATATGTATAGATTTCTATTACACGTTTGTATTTATATCCAAGTTCAAAAAGAAATAAAAAAATTACGTTATTAATTATTTGATTTAGCAAGATATCGGAAAAATTATACGCTGTGATTTTATAGTATAACAATAGTGACAAATATGTAACAAGGGCAACGATGATTTTATATTTGTATCGCTATACAACCTCATTGCAAATTCGTATATAATGAAGGCATTAAGAGAAAAGTGGAAGGTTCTCCCACTTTTAATGTGACCTTTATTACATTAATGATGCAAAGTGTGAAGGTGAGACTGGCGAAGCTACCGCACATTGGGGCTTTTCGCACTTTGTAGGCCCAAAACTCCTTAAAGCCTTTATTTCAGAGATTTTTTTTTTAAATGATCTTTGCAAAAATACAAACCAATCCCTGCCAAGCTATTCTGAAAAAAATTGCTAGGATTACAGGAAATTTATTTAAGAGGTGATTTTTTCATTATGTAATATTCCTAGTTTGTTGGCTAGAGAGCGATCTAGCCTGCACTTTTTGTGCCATGGAATTTTATAACGTAAATGTATGTTCTTTGAGTTGCTAATTATAAATTTGATAATCGTTTGGGCTAAAAGTGGTCCAGTTTTGAGATAATGGTCATTTTTGGCCGATTTTGGTAGTTCTGATTTATTTCGAATAAAAAATATTTATGTACATTTATACAATGTACGAGATTTTATGTTTTTTAGATTGCCGATCACGAATCCGATAGTCACTTTGGCCAAAAAGAGTGCAGTTTTGAGATAACGCCCATTTTTGGCCATTTTTGGTGGTTTTTCTATGCTTTCTATATCCTATATTTCTATAAGACACGCATTCAAATCATTTCGCAATTACGAGTTCCTGCTACTTTACTTTACTTTTATGAAGGCCATTTTCATGTATACAGACTATTATTATAGTTTTTTCAACTAATTAATAATTATCGATTTTTTAATTATACTACTAAATTATTTTAAGAGTGGTCGAGAACTACTCCTGATCGAAAACCGGTTCCAATTTCTTTTCAACTATGAATTAATTGTTATTAACTCATTAATTATTAAACAATACACGTGGAAAAATAACCTAGTAAAAATTACTATTCTGCTTGTAGTTTAGGGAAATTGAAAATATCTGAATTTACAGAGTAAATTTTTTCAAGTGATCATCATCTTTTAAATAAATTTCCTATAATCCTGGCAATTTTTTTCAAAATAGTTCGTGAGAGATTGGCTCGTATTTTTACAACGATCATTTAAAAAAGAAAATCTCTGAAATCGATTGGGAAATGAAGGCCCTAGGGGGTTTTGGAACTATAAAGGGCGAAAAGTCCAAGTGTGCGCTGTCACATGCTACTTGTTTATATTTTCTAAACAATTTCTTTGTCCAGTATATTTTACAATTGAATTTTCTTGTAGAAATAGAATAGAATAGATCGAAATTTTTTGTTTGATTAAGATTGTGATTATAGATTTTAAACAAATATCAAGAACACCGAATAATACACCTTGTTTCTGCGAGGAAGTGAAATTAAAATGCCAAGGAATAACCAAGGTCTATCTTAAATAAAGATCAAGAAAAACCAGAGAAACGTATAAAGAATATAAGACAGTCCGCAATGAAACAAACACCCTAGTGAGAAAAAAGAAAATGGAACACTGGGGAAAATTCTCTAAAGAAATGGAACATGACTTTTATGGTATGCAAAAGGAGATCTGAAGAATGATACGTGGACAGCGAAAGGAAATTAAAGGATTAATAGAAGTAAGATACATCGAAAAAGATACATGGATAAATTATATAAGGTAAGGTGAAAACATAAAACGAACTATTAAAGTACGGAGGAGTGGAACTTACTAAGGAATTGACAAAGCTCATAAATAAAATAATACAGGGATCGTGAATACGAGAAGAATGGAGAACAAGCGTAATGATACCTCTTTTTAAAAAAAGAAGAAAAAAACCGATCCGAATAATTATCGAGAAATTAGCCTGTTGTGCCCAACTTTAAAACTGACGACGAAAATTGTTGCCAATAAAATAACTCCACTTATACAGCTTTCCGAAAAACAACAAGGATTCAGGAGTGAAAGATCCTGTAACGACGCAATATTTGTAATCACACAATTTACTGAAAAATCAATTGAGTATAACAGACCAGCGTTCTTATGCTTTATAGACTTGGTAAATGCATTTGATAGAGTACAGCTGCAAGACGTAGTGTACACACTTTATGACAAGAATATATAATAAAACTAATTGAGAACATTTACAAAATAAAAAAAAAAATACAAGCGAGAGTAAATTCGGAGTTAATTGAACCCATAGAGGTAACAACTGGTATAAAATAAGGAGACTCACTGAGTCCCCTACCTTTAAACATTATATTAGATGAAATAATTAAATAGGTAAAAACAAAAAAAGGCTAAAAATGGGCAATAAAGAGATACAAATATTGCGTTACGCCGACGATAATGTCCTAGTCGCTGAGAATGAAGATGACTTGCATCATCAGTTTAATACAACAGCAAAGAAATTTAATATGAAAATATCGGCTGAAAAAACCAAATCAGTAGTTATCTCCAAAGAACCAATTTGGTGCAAGCTGGAAGTCGATAATCAAATTATACAGCAGGTGATGACAATTAAATATTTAGGAATTAAATTATCATATAATAACAACATAGAAAAATAAATAAAAAAATAAGTCGTAAAAACCAATAGAATTGCAGGATGCTTGAATGACACTATTTGGAAAAATAAATACTTGAGAATAGAAGTAAAATCTCGTATATATAAATCTGTAGTTCGACTAGTTATGACCGACACAGCAGAGACAATACCAGAAACACGCAAAACTCAGAGATACAAACAAGTGAAATGAAAACATTAAGAAGAATTGCAGGAAAAACACTTTGGGATAGGGAACCAAATAACAACATAAGGGATATATGTAAAGTATAGGACATTAACACGTGGATAAGAAACAGAAAACAAGAATTGACTCAACACATAAATAGAATCTCTGCACGACGATTAGTGAAACTAGCTCGAGATAAATCACCGATGGGCCGAAGGAGTATAAGACGCCCACGAAAAAAATGTAATGACGACCTGTAGCGACGATACATTAAAGAAAAACAGGCCGGAATGCCTAATATAAAGAAGAAGAAGAAGAAGAAGAAACAAATATTATGTGTATTATGTTTTTTATTCTAAGGGAACGTAAAAAGGCGTTAATTTGTGTGTAAATGATCTATTGATTATCCAATATAATCTAATAACAAAAATCATCAATTAATCACAATTTTCCCATATCTACTCGAGTGGTCTGTCTACGTACTTACCCAGAAGCCACACTTCCTCTACTCTCATTTAAACGGTTATTTAATTGCTTTGATAATAGATAGCATCTTGTTATTGACAAATCAAAATGCATAATTTCAGTCAGTCTTAAGAATGCCATTTCGTGTTTAAACAGACTTCACCAAAAGAAAATCAGAAAACGAGCTGAAAGTTCATCGATTTATAACGCTAAATTTTGAGTCATGTTGTAATTAGAATCATAGGGACAAGTTACTGAACTACTTATAGATTAGGGTTCTTAAAAGGTTAGGGTTTTCCATAATAGATGGTATCACATAAAAAAGAGACACAATTTTTAAGTAGGTGACAAATCAAGTTGCATTTGGATCTATAGTTTTAGATTATAATAATATACATGGTGTTTTACATGTACGCCTTTTTATAAGAACCTCTAAAACAACTTTACTTAATAGAGTTTTTGGGAGCGTAGAAACTAAATTACTATACAATTATAAAATAAATAATAAAAGGATTTTAATTTCTGTAGTAAATCTAAGTTTTATTTCATTTTATTTCATAAGATTAAATTGGTTATCATATATTTAATAGGTTGTGAAGTGAAGTTTCATCGTAGTTTTTTTATTACTTTGACGGTTAAAAGTTAATTAACTTTAAATTCGGCATAATAAAAGATTTATTATATTATTATGTACTGGTCTCTCAAATTACTTCTGAAATATAAACTAAATCATTATGTAAATATAGGTTTGTAAAATCAAAATAATATTCTTTTTATGACGAACAGGAACGTTGTTGAAAATTTATTTTCTGAATTGTAAAATGAGAAAACTCCGTTAGAGAATACTTGAACTTATTGTTGTCACCCCTTTCCCTCTCGACTATTTCCGTTTGTAATTGAGAGGGTCAAACCTTTACAATACTGTAAATAAAAGGGTGCACAGAACATGCTTATATCAGCTATAATTTGGCAGGGATAACAATACAGAAAATCAATTCCGCTAAATTGGATTTCTATAAACATCTTTTCTGCGCTCTTTAGTTTACAGTATTATAAAATGGTGTTCTTAATTACTAGATACCGGATTATAAGCAACGTAAAAATCTTGAAATATGTATGCAAATATGCATGAAAAATGCTTAAAATATGCATGAAAAGAGTCAAAATATGCAATATTAAATAATAATAAAAGTAGTAATTTTTAGTTTTTTATTTCAAAATCAGCATAAAATTAACAAGTTATCGACGATGTTTAAATTTAATTAACAATTATTTAACATTTTTTAAAAATATTTTAACATTTGTATTCTTGTACACGTAAACAATAAGGTATTGTTCCAAATGTTGGGTGTCTTCGATCACTTAAAATATTTTTATAAGTGGAAAAAGACCATCCACTGAGGTAACTGGGCAGTATTTGAATTTGAGTGCTATGTTAGCAAACCTCGAGTTTCAAGCTTTTTAATACCCGCAAGTATGTGGGAAAAGTGAGTGCTAATCAAAGCTATGTATTTTTTAATATCAGAATCGTTAAATGCTTCCTTGGATTGACGAACCGCCATAGCCTCTGCACTATCGAAGTCATTTACTACACCTTGAGCTTTCCTCGCACTTTCCCTGCTACAACACATCTTAAAGAATGTCTTTTTGTACAACCCTGTTCAAACTGCATGTCGCTAGCTGCTAACGAATTTTTTTTGGACTTTTTGTGCTTTAGGTCTTCGCAATACATCGAAATTTTAGAATAATTAAAAATTGAAAGATTTTTATATAAGAACGAGCTTTCCTCGCACTTTCCCTGTTACAACACATGTTAAAGAGTGTCTTTCTGTACAACCCTGTTCAAACTGCATGTCGCTAGCTGCTAAGGAATTTTTTTCTTTGGACTTTTTGTGCTTTAGGTCTTCGCAATACATCGAAATTTTAGAATAATTAAAAATTAAAACATTTTTATATAAGAACGAGCTTTCCTCGCACTTTCCCTGCTACAATTGTTGATGTCAACAATAATGTTAAAACTGATATCCTGTTTTAAAGTAAAAATTCGTCTTCGAGAAAATTGTTTATTTGATCCACGCTCAAACAAATATTCTTAGAAACTAACTACTTATCACTTAATATCCCGACCAAGAAACAAAGGAATAAAATACCGTCGTAATTTTGGGTATTCCCTTGGCACTATAACCTAATCGATGTTTAGACTATTGCAGGTAATGTTCCGGTGATAAGATCGGTTCCAGACGGCGACATTAACAATACCCTGAGCAATTCAATTACCTAGTAATACCGAGACATATTGTAAATATAGGGAAAATATGCATCATTACTAGATTTTGGGTAAAATATGCAATAATCGGTGAAAATGGTCTAAATATGCAAATGCATATGAAAATATGCAAATGCACATAATCCGGTCTCTATTAATTACAAACGAGAATATTAGATCAAAATAAATCGAGAAAAATTGCAGCTGAAAAAATAGGAAAAAAATCGTTCCCGTAGATACAGATAGGAACAGAAGCCAATTTTGTACTTTAATTTAATAGTTATGAGACATACTTTAATGAATACAAGGGAACTCGTATTCTTAGGTAAGTGTTTCGGAAATAGCGTCTATCGAATCAGGATAAATGGGGAATGGAAACAACCTGTACATTTTAGTTACACAAGAGTTTTGGATCTAATCGACGATAAAGTCTCAAATTTGCAATTTGAACATATGACGACGTCGTATAATTTCGAAAAACCATATACAACTGGGTACGATCTAAATATATGAATAGAAGTAAAGACTTCGACGAAGGAAACTGATTTGGTTTATCACGAAAACTGATAAAAACATGAAGCAGAGTAGGCGCTGGTATACGTATAGGCAGAAAAGCTCAAGTGAAGTTTTATCATTTCACTAGAGACAAGTGCAACAATATTCCAGGCAGAAATTAACGCAATTCAAGCATATCATATATATTCTCTCAGACAGTCAAGTTACTGCTGATAGCCATCTAAAGCTAGGCTTTAGATGCCTAACAGACTAACTCCAACATCACAACAGGATGTAAACATGCCCTATTAAAACTATCCTCCAGAGTACAACAGGTTGAACTTCTGTAGGTTAAAGAACATTCGACAATGAATGACAAGGACATGAAAAATCCGACAAATTAGCAAAATTGAGAGCTACAAAATATATAAGGCTCCAGAACCAGCATTTCATATACCAAAACAGGTGGTAAAAACGACAATCAAAAGATGATCATATCAGCAACATCGTGGGCTCGCAACATCTTTTTTTTATCGTTCACCTCCCCGCGTGAGTAGGGCGATATCCTAAGGATATCGTCGAGGATGTCGTAATACCCGTCAACGTTGTCCAAGTGCCGAAACATACATTCCTGTATTTCACACCACCTTTTACACAACGCGGTAGCCTCAGGCGTTCTTGCATTTCTGCGAACAACTACTACCTATGTACGTGGCCAGGCCAAATATACTTAAATAATTTAATAAATAAGTATACCGACCTGTGGAATTGAACCCTCGACCTTCTGCATCGTAAGCAAGGTACTAAACCACGGAGCCACGGGCCGCCACCTGGCCAAAGACGTGCGGTCCCTCAAAGAAACTAGGGCCCAGAGCAAACTAGTGGTGGGAGTCTTTAGATGCCTATCAGACCACTGGTTTTGTTTTTTCCACTGATATTTTCATGTTGTAAGTTTCTGCTGTGGTTTGGAAACGATGTATTAGTCGCTGTAAGCCATCTTCATCTTCTGCTGTTGATATTGCATCATCAGCAAAGAACAATATTTTTAGAGCTTTTCGTCCCATTTTGTATGTTCTATTGGCCTCATTGACACTGTTTATTATTTTGTCCATTATTAAATTAAAAAGTGTTGGGTTCATGCTATCACCTTGTCGAATTCCAGATGGTATTGTACTTCTTCAATTAGTCTCTGCTGTGTCTTTATACGTGTCCTATTGTTTGAGAACACTATGTACATAATGAAAAATTCTAAAGATCTAAATGTGATAAATGTTTAACAACTTCCTGTTATTGTTTTAACAACAGAAATTAGTAATTTTTCAATTGCTGAAGATAAAAAAAATCAATTTTAAATTAATGGGATGTCAAATTCATATATTACTATTTATCGCTATTGATGTATTATTTAAAATTATTTCTCTAAACTAGAAGTACATTGCATTATTTTTATTTTATTACTTATAATTTTGTATAATATGAAATTTTTTTTTTTTCTATTTACTCAAGATTCTTCTTAAATATTTATTTTTTTTTACAGAGTAACAACAATCCCACCCCAGTATCAGGTAAGCCTATTCAATTAAATAAGAATTGGAACTGGAACAAAAGAAACTCCAATCCAAAAAGTTTTATTAATTTATATTCCCATAATACTATTGAATCTGTAATTACAATAAAATAATAAAGAGTTACAAAAAATTATATGCACATAAACAGATTGATTTTGAAATATTCATATTAACAAAAATTATAAATGAAAAAACCTTTATTGTATATTAAACTATAATAGACTCCATAGAATAAAATTTGACATTTTTGAGTCAAATACAAAAGAAAAAATTCAATACCCAAAAAAAGAAAATACTTTTAAAGAATAAACCAATCATAAGAACACGAACTAATTTTAAAGATCACAAGTTTTTTAGTCGATTTATAAATCTCTCTAGTACCATATTTACAGAACAAGAAAATAAATTACTAGAAAAAGGTTTTAAACAAAATATCGGAACCAACTTTAGCATCAAACAAGCAGAAACGTTAGGAATAGAATCTGAAATAGCCCTAAAGTAATTGCTCCACAATACAAATATCAAATTTCAGAAACCATCAAAAAAGAATTTTTAACAAATACTACCAACAGTATTCAAAACTTTAATATAATTAAAAAGATTCAAAATAAGACTAAAGAAAATGAGATTATTTTTACTAAAGCTGATAAGGGTACTACTATACTGTCATAACTGTCGTACTGTCAATACTGTCCTAACTATGGATAAAAAAGATTACATAAATAGAACTTCAGAATTCATTAATACAGGTGTTTACCAAACTTTAGAAAAAGACCCCATAAGTTCATTACGTAAGGAAATAAAACAAACAATAGATAACGCAGCTAGTATAATAACAGATGTAGATAAATACAAACTCCATATTATGAATCCCCAAGCTCCAAAATTATACTCTCTAATAAAATTACACAAAACAGGTTACTCGGTGAGACCAGTACTTTCATATATGTCCGCACCAGCTTATAAACCATCATTTTTCCTCATAAACATCATAAATAAACATTGCAATTTTATCTCACAACACAGCATCAAAAATTCTTATGAATTAATAGATAAAATCAAAAACTTAAATTTACCATCTAATGCAAAATTAGTATTATTCAACATTATAATTTTGTCTCACAACACAGCATCAAAAATTCTTATGTATTAATAGATAAAACCAAAAACTAAAATTTACCGTCCAATGCAGAATTAGTATTATTAGACGTCCAAAACTTGTTCCCTAGTATACCGCCGGAGGATACTATCAAATTAGTAGACAAGTTACTGAATAAAAATAATACCAATCCAGTAATTAGATCAGACATAATTGAAGTATTAAGAATATGTTGAAAACAAAATTACTTTTCATTCAATAATAAGTTCTATATTAGCAAGAAAAGACTAATAATGGGTTGCCCATTAAGTCCTCTCTTAGCTGAAATTTTTAGGTATTCACTAGAGCTAAAAATTCAAGATATACTAAGTAAACAATTCATTTACTGGTACAGATATGTAAATGATGTTATTGCGTGTTTCACCGGAACCCAAAGACAGTTAAAAACCTTTTTAGATTACATAAACTCTCTACATAACAATAGTAAATTTACCGTGGAAGAAGAGACTCTAGAATCACTCAATTTCTTAGACTAAAAATTACCAGGATATCCAACAAACATACTTTCTCCATACACCATAAACCATCTTACACAGACACAACAATTCATAATACATCAAGACACCCCCAACAACATAAGTTAGAAGCTTACCATAGTTTTACATAGCTTGACCACAGTTCCTTTATCAGAAATTTATTTTACTAACAAACTAAATAGTATCAAACAAATAGCCGTCAATAATGTATATTCATCGCTACCACTGTAAATAAAAAACTCCAAAATCAAGCTATTTCAGAAATTTTCCCAATAACAGAAGAAAAGTTGCCAGTTTCCTTATAAAACTTTAACATTTTATAGTAATGCTCCTTTTACACGGTCATATCAGTTTTCGTTTCATTTCAGTTCGGAAGGAGGTTTGTTTTTTACACAGTCCGTTCAGTTCTCAGTCCGAATTACACTTTCAAAGTGTTATGTGTGTTTCGCGTTCAAACACGTGTTATTATACTATCCCAAAGTGTACATGTGTAAAATAGCTCATGTATGAAGACTGTATCACTGCAGTAGCCTTAGCTGTGGCGACAGTGGAAGAAAAGAACCCCATACCGTCAGGTGTCAGTCTCCGTTTCAGTTCTGTTTTCAGTTTTTCCTTTTTACACATAGGAAAAACGGACAGTTCGACTGAAACTGAGCTGAGGACTGACATGACCATGTAAAAGGACTATAACCCGTCAGTAAAAATAAGAAAAATACTTAGTCATTAAAATATCAACATAGCATTCAAAACAGAACACTCAACAGGAAGTTGTTTAAAAAATTATAAAAAACGAACCGATAAAAATAATAAATCAGGTGTTTATGAATTACCCTGCAGCACTTGTCCTAAAATATACATAGGACAGACAGGTAAAACTTTTAATACACGGATTAATAAACACTATAGAAGTTTTATCAATCGAAAAAATAACATTTGCGAATTATCTATTATCTGAAAATCACTCTTTTGATCCAAATTTTCAAAATACTACACCAAGAAAATAAAGGTTATAAACTAGACTTGAAAGAGGCCGTACGAAAAATACAAATATTTTATTAAACGAACAAATAGAAATAAATAGGTCACCCCTTTTAAATTTATTCACATAATTGGTCCGTTGGAAATACCTATCATTAAGACAAATAATTTTTTCAAAGTATTTACTTAATAGTTCTGTGTAATTACCTATCATAAAATTTGTTCATCATTTTGTACCTACTTTACTTTACATATACCTAATAATTTTGTATATTATTTATACTTGACAAAGCTAGTTACATTGTTAGCGAAACGCGTTGTAAGTAAAAATATTGTGGAAGTTTTGTGTTTAAATAGCCAGTTTTTTGTTGTATTAAAATATAATCCTTGGCAAAATTATTCATTCCCAGTACTTTTCTAAGCTAGTGGTGAAATTATTGCGTATTTCCCGAAGCATCGTGTCTGTGATCATTGCCATTTCTTGTCGGATATTTTCACTAAATTTTTTTCAAGAAGTAAGGATCGTTACTGTAAACTTTAGTTTAGAAATATCTCCATAAGAAAGAATCCGTCGACATCAAATCGGGGTTACGTGGAGGCCAATTTATGTCAGCTCGGAAAAATTTCTAAAATGGTTTACAACGATGTGTTTAAAGTTTATAGCGACTTCCCATCCTGTTGAGGCTAAGTTCTTTGGTGGTAACATCCAACTCGAGTGTAAAGGAGTTCTCCTCAATTATCTCTATTCCTATTCTTCAAAGTACGTACGACATTGTAGCTCAAGCTGCCACTATAAAGATCTTAATCATTTACCTTGATCGAAAGGTTTAAATTCTTCGATACTGAGACTCAAACGTACTCAGCATTTGCATCGCTTTTGGATGAACTAGATGACCCTACCATAGATTTATTTCAAATCGAATTAGTTTCTTTAAATTTGCAGTTGAAGACCCGATACTGCATTTACGCTGTGTAAGTAATATCGAGAGACCGAAATTTTTCATTGACGTAATTAAAAATATATTGATTCAAGAACTAGAAAGGATAAAAGTATTTAAGGGAAAAATGTGCAAAAATATACGAGGGTCATTCAATAAGTAAACTGCTGCTGCTTTCTGCTAGCTTCTTGATTCTTGTGGCAAAGAATTCTTTCGGTTAACGTCGAAGACACTCTTGCACTTTTTCCTTCACTTCTTCATTTTCCTTGAACCTCTTTCCACGTAGGGCATCTTTGAGAGGTCCGAATACACGTTAACAATTACATGGAGCCAGGGCTAGGCTGTATGCGAGATGAGGCAAGATCTTTCAACCCAGTTCCTGAAGCTTTTTTTGGATAAACCGAATCGTATGAGGGCGGGTATTGTAAATTATTCTGAATAATATTGTGAACAATTCCAACGCTTACCCCAACCTCCTGAGCTATCATTTCAACAGTAATTCTTTTGTTATCACGAATAAGTCCATCAGTCCTCGATTTCAACGAGGGACCGAAAACTTCAACTGGACGTCCACTTTGCTGCTCGTCACACATTCTTATTCGGCTACTTTTAAACCGATCTATCCACTCGTAAACGTTCGCACGGTTAGCCACTTTAGCCATACTGTAATAACATTCTAGAATGTATTTCACTTGGCTCAACACCTTCAGCTACTCAAAATCTGATGACTGAACGCTGCTCTTTTAAAGTGCAGTCTTCTAATAGACTCGCTATGGTAAACTGGGTGTTTTTAGGTTATGTTTACATTACATGATCGAACAGCTGATTAAAGCTCATCACAAGGTTGCCAACTTGCACTCCCAGAAGTATGGAGCGGTTTCGTTGAATGGGTTTAAGTTGAGACCAATTGTCTCTGTACTTACTGAATGACCCTCGTGTATTGGATAAAAATTAAGCAACTAATTATAAATTAATTAATTGGCAACCATGAAAGTTTCTCGCTTATAATAAAATAAACACAGAAATGTACTTATGTATTTACATAAGAAGAACTCCAAGTCTTGTCTTAATTAAATTTTCTACAAAAACAAAATTTATTATAATTTGCATTAAATTTACTGGACTCTCTGAATTCTCACATACCACACCACACTCTTTGTTATCTGTGTAGTTAACTTTTTTTATAATTAAACTAAATAAAATCAAAATAATTCACAGTGGTCACCCCCTGTGATCTGTCAGAGCGACGCGTCAGAAAAATACAACGTTTGGGAGTGAAGAAGAAAAACTATGTTAAATATAAGTCCAGAAAGTGCCAAAGTACATCGACCATATGTTGAAAACTTAAAATCACATTTGCCAGTTACGCCTTATATATGTATATATATATATATATATATATATATATATATATATATATATATATATATATATATATATATATATATATGTATATGCATAAGAGGAAAAATCAGTAAAAGGCCTTACAACCAAAGTGGGGTTTAACTTAGTTATAGTCCTTGTGATTACAGAGTGAACAAAAAGGTCTTAAAATTCAGGTTAACTATTACATGCTGTGTGTCCTACATAATATTATTAAGTTCCGCTTACCTATTAGTTACTTTAAAATACTGAACACATACAAACTAAAAACAAGCTAAAACTAAACTGTTTGGTTATAAAAATATAAAACCAAACCAAAAAAAAACAAAAATTATTTTTTATAAAAATAAAACCAAACAAAAATAATAATATAATAATCACCTTAATGCTAAAACTATATTCAAATATAATTTGTCCGTTGCAAAATGTTCCATGTGATGTTCTCATGTATAGTTTTAGTTTGTTTTTTTACTTTGTATGTGTTCAGTATTTTAAAATAAATAACAGGTAAGCCAAAGTTAATCATATTATGTAGGATAGACACCTGTAAACAGGAATAATAAAGCATGTTTTCAAAAAAAAAACCAACTCAACCAAAAAAAAAAATGTGTTTATTGTAGAGTACACAACTGATGACCAAAAGGACTGGTCAAAACGTTTTGTAAAAAAAAATATAAACTATGATATAAAACAAGGCTTTAATTTCATGGACATTAATCCCGGGAAAATTAAAAACAAAAGAATATAGTTGTAATATGTTCAAGAAAGGGAGGATATATATATATATATATATATATATATATATATATATATATATATATATATATATATATATATATATGTATATATATATGTATATATATATGTATATATATATATATGTATATATATATATATATATATATATATATATATATATATATATATATATATATATATATAAATATATATATATATATATATATATATATATATATATATATATATATATATATATATATACAAGCAAAGGTAGATTTTTAAAATAATAGCTAATTTACCAATATTATCTTTTATCGTTTCTTTTCAAAAGGTTATTTTGGAAATTTGGCTGTTTGGAAATTTATTCTTTACAATTTTGTTTGGACAAGGTTGTTTTTCGAAACTTTTACAAAATTTTAAGCAAAAACCTTACAGGAATCCTTCAGAAAGTAATTACTATTAGTGTAAATTTTAGTTTTGAGATACCCTCACCAGAAAAATCTATTAGCCTCAAGTCAGGTCTACACGGAAGCCAAGTTATGTCACCTTTTTTGGAAATTAATTTATTCGGGAACATTTCTTGAATAGCGAGGATGTGTCTGAAGTGCCGAGACCAGCTTCTTGGCTGGAACCATCAAAATTTTATAAAGTGAATATAAAAAAGATCTCTTAAATAATTTTCAAACATCGCTCTGGATTAATCGTTTTCGTGCAACATCAGTTGTCATTAAGGAAGTACGGACCGATTATTTCAAGTGCCGACATTGCTGTCCAAGTCATGACTTAAATGGAGAATTTAAGATCTTTTAGATTTATTGACAGTTCTGTTTACTTATATTCCATAGCCGCTAAGGTGGAAGCTTCATCCGGGAGTAGGATGTTGGGAAATGTTGAAAGACAGTTCGCTGCAGCTGTATCTTGTATAGTCTACAGTCACCATTTTCTCTTTGTTTCTCAGTTTATTCAAAAGGGCAGAGTATATTAAAAAACGATTGTTCCGAGTATTTCGTAACATTATAAGTTTAAACATTGTATATATCATAAATATATATATATATATATATATATATATATATATATATATATATATATATATATCTATATCTATATATATATATATATATATATATATATATATATATATATATATCTAGTAAAACGTAATCTAGGAAAGCAAATTGTCGTAATTATCTGATCCAATAAAGTTATGAGAAAATAAAAGGAAACCAATTTTCTTCCAAAATTGCAGGAATTTATTCGATAATTCGTGTTTATTTTTCTGGAGTACTGTGTCATCGGTCTGTATTCCTGTGGGATTTTACTTATTAGGTTGAAAATTTCTTTCTAGAGGAAGTATAAAAGCGCCAAAATATAGGCTTCGGTAGTTTCGATAAAAATATACGATATCTTAATATTCTCTTGTTCACTTTGTTCGCTTGATTAACAAAAATTAATTAGTTTTTGTTAATTACGGTCTAAAGTACTGAAAAATATTTAATTTAAAAAATCATGTGAAAAACAGATTGAACTTCGCATGAGTAAGGAAAAAGGAAACACTTTTATCGGATTTGTTAAAATAACTTCCAACCAGACATAAAGGCGTAAAATTGGGGTAAAATGATTTTAAGCGGAACGAGGATTTTTAGGGTTTTTCCATAATTCTGCAACCTTTGATTTATGACAGTTAATTTTTGATGTATTCGAAGATATAGACTAGGTATGAAGATGGTATTAAAACTTCACAAAGTTACATAGAAATAAGTCATTAATTTTAAGTTATTTCAAATTAAATTTAAATAAATTGAGAATAGAATTACTAAAATAAACAACACCTCAATTAAAAAGATTTTTTCTGATACCCAATAGAGATTTACGCAGGTTAAGTAAATCTTATAATGTTTTCTCCTGTTTTTCGAAATCGGTTAATTGGCGATTTTTTTGGTCTTGTTTTGTCTTCTCTTGTTCATTTTGGAATATTTATTTTCAATTTATAAATCCTTTTATATACATTATATACTATTTTGGGTTGAAAATATCAATTTCCATTTTTTTAAGCAATCATAACGCCATAATGGCAAATTGTAGGTCAGTCAATAAGTTTTGAAAGTGACTCCTATGGAGCATCACTTGAACCAAATATTGAACGCTATTTTGAAGCTTCACATGTCATATGAGCATATCTTAAATTTCAAGTCGATCTGTTAAGTCACTCATTGTTTATCAGCTGGTTAAAGTAAACGTGTTTGAGTATTTTTTAAAAATGGAAAAAATAGAATATCGAGCAGTAAGAAAATTCTTTGTTTTGGAGGGTTTATCGGCAGCTGAAATCCGTGCAAAGCTAGTGAAAGTGTTAGAGTCTGCTCCAGCATTTGCAACTGTTCATAGATGGACTCTAGAGTTTAAACGTGATCGTACAAGCGTCAATGATGATCCACGTTCAGGACACCAAAAACTGCAACAACTGAAGAAATTGTTGTGCAAGTGGAAGATATGGTAATGGAAGACCATCAGTTAATCGTGGATGATTTAGCTGAGACTATAGGCATCTCACATGAATCAGTACATGAGATCTTAACTAATATTTTGTGTATGAAAAAGCTATTCACAAGATGGGTGCCGCATTTGCTAACATTGAAACAAAACTGCACTCGAGAGAAACTTTCTAAACAACATTTGGCTCGTTTCACAAGAAATAAAACTGATTTTGTGCTTCGATTTGTAACTATGAATGTGACTTGGGTCTACCCGTATGATCCTGAACTGAGACAACAAACCGCACAGTGGACTGAACCCCGTTGTTCAGTTCCAAAGCAGCCGAAATGGTCGAATTCGTACAAAAAAACTATGGCATCAGATTTCTGGGATGCAAAAGGAATTTTGTTAATTTGTAACATTCATTTTTTCCTAGATTTTAAGATCATGTTACGACACTGTTTTTCTCCCTATAATTTATATTTTAATACATTTTTATATTTATTGTAGTGATTTCAATTCTTGAGCAGTGTAGCTTAAAACGGTGTTTCAAATTTTTGAGTAGTTTAATTTAAACCGGGAGTGTGTAGTGCGTGTCGCCGACTTGACTTATTTAGTTTGCATTAATTTTGTGCCCGGAAGTGAGCCATTTTACAGACGTCACTTTGTAGAAGGGGAATTTTTAAGGGTTTTTTCCACCAGGAAGCAATAGTGGCTTTTTCCACCATGAAGCAGTAGTGGCTTTTTCCACCATGAAGTAGTAACGGCTTTGTTCCGCCAGTAGGCCGTAGTGGCTTTCTTCTCCAGCACGCCAGAGTGTTTTTTTTCTCAGTGATGTAGTAGTGCAGTAACGGTTTCTAGCTCTTAAGTTTAAGGCCTTTTTCCCTTCTTGAAATATCCTGCTGATCCTCAGGTATTTCGGGTCAAAAAGTGTTTAGCACCCCAAATGAAACTAGGATGGTAATATCTGAGATAATATTCTTTTGAGGATCTCACCAGGAGAGGCCGAGTAACTTGTGGAAAAGCCACGAGGAGAAACCAATTCGTAAGTCATAAGCACACCAGTCTAAAAATTTCACTTCCTGTCTACAAGTGCGTTTCCAATGACTACGTGTAACTCGCGGAGTTAATTTTAATATTGTGTTTTATCAAGCCTTTTATTAAAAACTTAGTAATCTTAATTTAAGGACTTTATGCCATAGTGCACACTCTTCTAGCTTAAGGGGGTTTTATTTAGTAGAAGTAATTCTTAAGAGTATAATAAAGTTAGGAATTTTTATTTTGTTAATAATATATCCTTCTGTATTTAAATGTGTAGTGTCTCACTAAACTCCTGTTCTTTCTTTCAGAACGCAACGATTGTACGTAAAATAATTTTATTTCAACAACTAAATATTTTTTGTTTTTTTTTTTTGAGCTGAACTTAGATTCTTTTTATTCTAAAATGAATAGTGCCCAAATCTGTACAGCCAAGTTTTAACAACTATAGAGACTATTTTCAAAAGGCGTACAAAAATTATCTCTTATCCATATTCTCTACCGGAAAAAAAAATGAGAAATTAAGATATACATAAGGGGCAAATAACGGCTTCTATTTAGTAAACAAAATATTTATTAAAAATAAAGAAGGTTGAGGCTATACGAAATAGTGCTCCAACGTGAGGCTATAAAAAATGGCCCCGCTTCTCTAGACGTGCCGGACATTATAAATTGATTACCTTCAAACCCGTAAAACAATCACAGAAGAGTATTATTGCAACCTTTTGAACCGGCTGGATGAGAAAATTCAATGTACCTGCTTGCAGAGGCGCTTTGGGAACGGCAAAACTGGCTGGATTAAAGTACGAATTGTTGGAACATCCACCCTATTCGCCAGATCTGGCTCCATCTCACTTCCATCTCTTTCCAAACCGCAAAAGATTTCTACGTGGGAAAGCGTTTTTCAACAAATGATGAGGTGATAGCATCCGTAGATGGGTATTTCGAAGGGTTTCTGGAAAACCACTTCAGAGATGGGGTAAATGAATTGGAAAATCACTGGAAAAAATATATTGAGCTTAAGGGAGATTATAATGAAGTATAAATGGATTTCGACTTATTAATTCTGTCTTGTTTCAATTCCGCTTTCAAAACTTATTGACTGACCTACGCACAAAAAGGTTATACAATATCTTTCACATCACGATAAAAATTAATTTTAAATTTCTACTCCGGATATTTCAATTAGTAAATGTAGTTTCAGATTATACCTAATACCATATCTCGTATAAAATTTGAATATGGCTAATAAACATGTCCATGAAATTTTCATTAGATATTACAAAAATATTTTCCACGAAATAAATAAATCTTTTAAATTCCCTTTGTCATTACATTATCCTGTATACTACTCGAATTTCATTCGAGGAAATCAACTGTTCTCTAGGGCTGACAAAATTTGGCAGATATCAGTCGATTCGCACGACAGGCTCAAATTCCATGTCTAACTTTACCAATATTGTCTGCAATCTTGGGATTTGTTGGATATTTTTTTAGTTTTAGGTCGTAGGTAAAGTTTCAATATGCTATTTTAGTTGGAATACCCTACTTTTAAATTTCTGATATTTTATTGCACAATTTATTTAATTCAAATTCTTGTGCTATCATCGAAATAAACAATTGTCTTAACCACACGAAAATGGAAGGTCCAACTTCTTAGGCTGTTACTTGGCTACTCAAAAAAAAACTTTTTAGGCCCAAAAATATTTTTAATCCGCTCCTCACATACTTATGCAAGACGTACGATTGATAAGTATTTTTTTATATGCTGGTCTAATTACGCCCTCCAAAAGAGAAGGAACAAATCAAATCTGGGGAGTAGGGTAGGTAGGGAAATATTTCGAAGCCCAGCTAATGTACTTTTGCCATTGCAACGGCCAATGTGTGAGCGAGCATATTATTCTGGTGAAGGAGCATTTTTTTTCGCATTAATCTTGATCGCTTCTACTTTAACTCACTATGAACACGATCCAATAACATTGCATAATAAAGACGAGTCACTGTTTTACTTTTCAAAATGGTCAATTATGATGATATCGTGTAAGTCCCAAAAAAGAGCTGCCGTCACTTTTCCCGCCGATAATTTTTTTTTTCGCTTGTTCGGGGTACTTTTACTTTCTCTAATCTACTGCTTTGATTGTCATTTTGTTTCCGGGGTGTAATGGTGGATCCACCTTTCAGCTACAGTTGCAATACGACACGATTATGACATGTCTTTCCTCGTGCATGGCCTGAAGTCAATAAACGCGGCACCCATCGCGCTTTTTCATTTTTGGAACTTCATGCAGGATACCATATACCCGTTCATCTGAAATGCCTATTATCTCAGTAATCTCTCGAAGCTTAATGCAATGATCGTCCATCAAGATACCATGAATTTTATCGCCATTTATTTAGCAGTAACCCCAATTGGGCATCCTGAACATGCATAATCTGAAGTGCTCGTACGGTCACGTTTAAATTCATTTATCTAGTAATAAATGGTCTTGAGTGCTGGTGCAGAAACCCCATTAACTTCCTTTGATTTAGTTTCTGTCTGGGCCGTAGTCCACTTTTTTAAATAAAAATGTTTTATGCCTGCAGGAAACACGGTTTTACCCATTTTTACGAAATGCGTAACGTCTTTCGCTTATAATAGCTGCCAACAAACAACTGCGCGTTGTATCGGTTTGAAACTTACCACCCTCCTATAGGTATGTATATATATATATATATATATATATATATATATATATATATATATATATATATATATATATATATATATATATATATTCTCTAAGTTCACTTAAACTAAGATTGACGTCATAGTCGGTGAACTAAACCAGTATCAAAAGTGAACTTGGACATCATAAACTGATAATGTGTAACCCATGTTCAAAAATGAATGATAAGTCTATGTTTTTAGTTAAATTTAAAATAACGCTCCAATGCCGTCAAACCATAGATCTAAAATAAGTGAATTACTATGTGCGCTACAAGGATAGTAATAATATTTTGTTAAGATTGGTAATATCACTTGTCCTTTTAAATATTTGGTGAACGTGTCCCGCTGTGAGTGAGTTTTTGTTAATAATTTAAAATCCAATATTCTAAAAATCATGGGAAATTAACAGCATATGCTGTTTTTATGTTAAAATATTTAATTAAAAGAAAAAATCTTGTTATATGTTTGATTAAAAAGTTTTAATATATTAGGGAGATTTTGCAACGCTTATTTTAATAGGCCACTGTCTTTATGTTTATTTGAAGCATGCGCCCACCGTCTGGAGCTTGCGCAGTAGAAAAAGGAAGAAATTAAATATAAGGACTCAGCTGTTATCGTTATTTGAAATATGTGCCCACCATTTGAAGCTTGCGCAGTATGGAAACAAAATAAAAGAAATCTTTATTAAGGATAACGATTTCCCTTATTTAGGAACTTATAAGAGAGATTATTTGAAGTTCGTTATTTTTATCGCTATTATGGTAGAGCCAGTTTTTCTTTTTCTACTTAGGTATACAAACCACTAAGAAAATACAGTAAAATTGAAATGATAATCTTTTATTGCAAATAACACTGACAACAGTTAATTAGTGTCCAGATTATGTTGAAATCTTGCAATCTTTGGCACAGTGGCATTAGAGTGTGTGTAGTGCTATTTTCAAATGAAATATTATTTATCGCACATTCGTATTACCTTGGAAGTATTCAAGAAAGTGACAGAAACCAGCCAGACGTAACTTTAATTTAGAAACTTGTGTTGACACATCGAATACTAATAACCGGTGGGCTTAACCACGAAAGGATTGAAAAAAATCCCCTTGGTTATATGAATACTAACATAAACTTGCAATTCCTTCGCGTTAATACTTCGCATGCTTGAGATAACCGTAAGGATAAGGGCATGTGAAAAATAAGCGTTTGAAAATCTCTCTATTATTACTCACTCCCTTAACTTTGTACCTACCATCGGAGGATTTATAAAAACAATTCTAAGAACAAAAAGAAAAAATAACTTGCAAAACTTCCTATATTCTACTCATAATTATAAAATTTGACATTCAGGAAAGTCTAATTCATTGATCAATGTCCAGTTAAGCCTCTCACTAATAGCCTATAAGTGTCAACAGTATAAAAAAACAGCAAGGGCTAGTTGGTATTAATGGGATATTTAACTTGAGTTTAACTTGTTTATAGTTAACGGACCTTTTAATTAATGTGGAGCTCAAGTAGTTATTTCGAAGGATTGAAAAATCTCATATTTAACCTTTTGCACAGAAAAAGTGACCGAAAGTATCCAATTAATTACGGTGGATCAAGTTTGCATTGATCACCTGGCAGGTTATTTTGGGAGGACATTTGAAAAACGGCTAAGAGAGAGTGATTAATGAGAATTAAAGCTTTTGTATTAAAAATGTATTGTCATTATAATCTTTTTACAAGAAAACCTAAATGTAGTTAATGGTGAAGTGTAAGTAGCATTCACCGATTTAATTAAAGCTACTACTGTCCTGTGCCAAGAAATAAATCAGCAGGTACTGTTAGCAGTTGGACGTGGTACGCAATTAATCCGTATAATCAGAGATCAGAGTCAAATTAAGGGTTGAAGTTTGTCCCCAATATTATTTAATATATATGTAAAATTGATTCGATAATCGAGGCATATTATTTTAATTGATACTATTATGTATTTACTGAGAATCTAGTAATTTTGACGTAAGACGCTGCTGAGTTAGAATTTATCTTTACAATGTTCTATAAGGCAGGCAAACAGTGAAGTCTGAAAGTTAGGATACACCAAATCGTATATCTAGTTCTAACTTTAAGAACTAGGTAGAAAAGTTAAAGTATTTGACAAACATTATTTGCAGACATGGTATAAGAAGACAAGAAATGAAGTAAGAACTTTAAGTTCAGTGAGGGCATAAATCCAGTTTTATAAGTATGTCAATGCAGGCCCGCCGTAAGCGTCTTTTGTACAAATTTCAGTCAGGGAAAATAGAATGGAGGCGGCCAGAGAAAATTTCTGGGGGTGAACATAGTAGGTTTTGCGCGTGGGCGTTTAGGCAGAAGTTATAGATGAAACGATACTAAGCTATGGAATTGTAGTATGAACAATAAAGGAGAATGAAAAGGCTAATGGAAGTAGAAGGTTTTATTTTAAAAGCAATCAACGTACGGAACACTGATTGCGCAAGTGTGACTTGCACTTGGCCAGTTATTTATTATTTGTTATATTTACTTTATTATTTATCTCATTTCCTCAGACTGGCGAACGTTTAAGTGATTGAATTACAATAAAATAATCGATTTTTCAAATTAACGGTAATTGGTAACTAATATTTTCAATATTTTTCAAAGTAACTGTGATTGAATTACTTTTTAAAATAAATGACAATAGCTTCAATTATGCTGATCATTTGGTTTAATGGTGGGCGAATTACCAATTGCTTAGTGTCAGTTTATAACGCGACTATAACTATATTTATATAATTTTTTAGGCATCCTTGCTTGCTTGCAATAACCAAATCGAATTAAATAAATAATTTTTTGAGCTTTTGTTAAAGAATTAAAAGCGAAATGCCATGTTATTATTCCCAATTGTGCTTTAAAGTTGCTTCCCTTCTATTTTACTATTCTATTAATATTTAATTCACTCATGCCAACCCTTATTTGAGGCCAGCCTTTATCTGACTGGAGTAAAATAATAAAAAGTGATAGCTAGCAACAACCTATAAATTCAAAAAATGTATATGAAAAAAAAAAACAAACCTGTAGCAAAAAGTAAAATAATTTATTCATGAAAGAGTTTCTAGGTCTAACACATTTTACACTGTTTATATATTGCCTTTAATGTTGACATTGACATTAATAAATCATTGGAGGCTTTTTGCTAGTATTGGTCGTTATTTTTAATTTATTTAATCCTGATTGATGTAACAACATTAGAATTTCATGAATAAAACTCTCGATAATTTTTTACTTTGTTTCGACACTTTTTATCATATGTCAGTTTTTGGGCTCTGCAATCGATTTGCATTGTTGAATTTACCTGGTTTCTTCACTACGTGGTGATTGTTCAAAGAATATTTGCAATATCTGAAACTACAGACCCCATCTTAATCAAACCTCGACTAAAGGTTGCCAATCCAAAGACTCAAAGAAACTATATTTTAATCAGAGCAGCCGTTCTTGATTTATAAAGGGATTCAGACATGTACTATACTGTATACAGAATACTCCAAAAGAATAATTGTCTCTCACATCTGACATCTTTGGAACAAAGCAATTGAATGTTGTGGAGTATCTAGAGCAGTTACACTTCCTCAAAAATCGTTCTTTACAAGTAGCTGTTGAGGAATTTCCATCCACCACCTTATACTCCATAGCTTCATATTGTCAACAATAGACCGTAAGGTAAAAAAATATTACATTAATTCAGTACTAGTTGACAACAATTCTGGAAAATTATTTAAGTTGTCACTCTGGAATCGATGCGAATGACTTTTATTAAAGATAATTTTGGTTGTGACAGTCGGTGGAAAAAAGCTAAGTAACCTTAGCTATGCGGATAATACTGTTATACTTGCAACGTCAATACAAGACCTAGAATGAATTATAGAGCGCCTTGAAATCACTAGCAAAAACTATTGATTGACAATTAATAGAGTGAAAACCAAAGTAATGAATGTGAGTCGTAATGTAGATCTGTCACACATAAATGAAATTGCTGGTTTCACTGTTGTAGACCATTTCAACTATTTGGGATCACTCACAAGTAACAATGGTGGCTATGAAGCGGAAGTAAGAAACGTTTGGCAAACTCATTAGGGTCTGGAAAGATCCAGCTGTCACAAAAAACACAAAGTTAAGATTGCTGTCTAGCCTTATATTCCCCATAGCAACTTACGCATCGGACCATTAAACAAGCTGACAAGAGACGAGTCGATTTGTGGGCATATCGAAAAATTCTCACGAGTATCATATATCGAACACCGTACGGTGAAGTTCTTCAAGAAAAGTGTCTATTCTTGAAGAGCTTAGTATAAATGACCGACTTTCAAATAGAATTAATAAATAGTACCTGAAATATTTTGGTCACATTATGAGGAAAACGGATGCCATGGAAAAGCTTGAAGAAATGGGGAAGGGAGAAGATCAAGGAGACGATCTCCAATAAGATGGGCCGACCAAGTAAGATCTCTTTTTGGTATGAGTATGCACGAGTCAAGTCAGGTTGGCAGGATCGAGATGCCTGGAGAATAACTGTTGAGGCAGGAGTATCACCGATACTCTTATTCGGGTGAAAGAATTGAGAGAGAGATGGGGTTAAATTATATCTGAACCATGTTGACAAATCATTAGCATATTTGAACAGACAAATATCTTATTTCAGGATAGCTGTCGAAAAAATATTTTCTTAGAAATAGTGCGACACTGAAAAATAGGCACATGTTAAGAGTAATTTGCAGTTACATCGAGTTGTCGATGTTGAATTTTGATCAACTCGTTAATTAAATTTGGCGACAGAAACAGCTAGAGTAACAAAAAATACTTTCTCTACGCTTTGTTTGTCACATATGTATATAACATAAATATTCCTACCTTTCCTCGTGTTTCTCTAAAATTAACGAAAATTACTATCATGATATAATTGTAAAACACTCTTAGACAAAGCATATTTCTTTCTTCTTTTTATGAGCATAGCACACGTGCAACAGGGAAATCCCTAAAGCGCTACAAGAGCGGCGCGTGTACAGAGAAAGCGATTCACGTTGGTCTTAAGTCGCTGTAAATTGTACTCGGTGGGAAACGCAGTCCTGGGCAAATCATTCCAAGTGGATGAGGTTCTCTATATAAAAGACTGCTTGAAAAGGCTTATACGAGGAGTGATAAGCTGAACTTTGTACGGATGTGAAGTATTAGCGCGCCGTGTATTCCTAGCATGGACCGCTCTGGAAGGAATTAAGCGGGCTACATATAGAAGAGACTCAAGGTTACATCCATCGAACACTTTCCATGAAAATACTTGTAAAATAGATTGAAGTCGTCAATCGTGCTTTGATGTTCCAAGGAATTTAGGTTGCTGGTGAGTTCAGGCGAACAGCTCTCTTCTGAACAGAATTAAGTGAGTACAGTTAATATTTAGGAGAAGAGCCCTGACATGGGAGCAGTATTCCATCGTTGGTCGAATTTGGCTTTGTACAGAATTAATGCGGTGTACCACGAGAGTGGGCTAATGCTGTGGTGGTTCTGTTATTCAAAAAAAAGGGATAAACCTAAATTAACTAACTATAGACTAACCAGCCTACTATCCGTACTGTACAAGTTATTTATGAAAATAATAACTGCGAGACGCACAAAGAAATTGGACGCTTACCAACCCAGAGAACAAGCCGGATTTAGAAAAGGTTTTAGTACACTGGACCACCTTCAAGTATTAAGAACTTTAGGGCAACAAAAGGGCAAACGAGTATAATTTTAAGATTAGATGTGGATTACAAGAAAGAGTTTGACTCCCACGAAATCTTGACAACATTAAATAGTCTAAGTAAGAATTGACAGCAGATACTCGCAGACTATTCAAAATATATATAAAAGTGCAAAATTTCAGATAGTATTGAAAGGAAACACCAATAAGATAGAAATGAAAAGAGGAGTAAGTTAAGGGGATACCATCTCGCCGAAATTGTTGAAAAAGTTGGCGCTAGAAGATCTTTTCAAACAACTTCCATGGACAAGGAAGGGTATAAATATAGAAGGAGAGTCACTCAATCATTTGCGATGCGAATGATATTATGCTTATACCTAACAACAAAGAAGAATTGGAAGAAATGCTGAACGAAATTAACAACAAGTCCAGAGAGATTGGTCTCGCCAAAACCATGTTTATGACAAATGACGACTGTGATAAAGGAGTACTGAACATTGAAAACGCGAAAATCACAAGAACGGATTCATACGTATATCTTGGCCAAAAAAAAGTGGATTTATCAAGAAGGATATCATTGGCTTGGCCGACGTTTGGCAGATTGCGGAACATCTTCCTTTCCATTGTCCCAAATACACTAAAAGTGAACACATTTGATCAATACGTGTTGCCGGTATTAACATACGGAACGGAAACGTGGACTTTAAATCAAGAAATTATAAATCGACTACAAGTAGCTCAACGAGCTATGGAAAGGAAGATATTGGGAATATCGTTAAGGGATAGGCTGACTAATGAAGAAATTCGAGGAAGGTCCAAGAAAACTGATGTAGCTGAGAGGGTAAGCAGGTTGAGGTTCAGCTGGGCGGGTCATATCGCAAGACTCTCTGATAATTGATGGATCCATAATGTAATCAACTTGAGGCCCTGGAATGAGAAAAGAAGTAGAGGACGCCCACAAACCCGATGGTTTCACGACATCAAAAGACTAGTGGGATACAACTGGATAAACAAGGCCCAGAACCGAAGAAGATGGATAGGGGAGGCTTTTGTCCGACGATGGACTGCAAGGCTGATGATGATGATGATTGCAGAATTAACAGTTGTTGTGGAGTATAAAGCTTTCTAGTTCGAAATAATATTTTCCCTTTACTATGCATGCAACATGTTAATGCCGAAACACCCAGCAAATTGAGTGATGATGTTAAAGGAATCAAGTATCTCGACATAACTATGTCGGATTGAGCAACGTTAACGTTTTTAGTCTTTGTAGGGTTAAATTCTACTTGATTACTATCACTTCAAGATAGAATTTTCTCCAGGTCTTTGTTAAGTTGAACGACTTCCTGTTGTCTGCAAAGCCGCAGATTGAATTCCTGATCTTTTCCAGCAGATCGTTAATATAATTGGGGAAGAGAGCAGGAGACAGTATAGAGCCTTGGAGCACACTGGCGTTGATAGTATTAGATAGTAAAAGAAATATCTCTACAGCCTCCACTTGTACTAAGAAACAATTACTACTACTAACCTGAACTAACAGTAACACGCCACTAACCACTGTTTAATAATAAATAAGAATAATAACCCAAGATTACAATAGTATATCCCGTATATCCAGATTTAAATTGATTTAAAACCCTTTATTTGTTTAGGCGTACCTGTCTATATATTCCCTTTTCTGACTGTTTCTTGTTTTTAATTATAAATGAAGTAAATACAATTGACCCTCTGAATATGACATAGTTATAGCATACTGTGTAATAAATGTTTAAGGAAAAATAAGGACACGGACTTATCAATAAACAACAAGATAATAGGTTTCTGTTTGTAAATAAAAGAAAGAAAAGTTATTGTTTTTAGGGACGCCCCAATTTTTTTATTTATGTTATTGTGCATTCGTTCAGAAACTTTCCTGTTCGGAAAATAGTCTTTTTCGAGTTAATAAAAATACAATTTTCCGTACAATTTCAGCAAATCAAGAGATATATTTGTCACTATTTCGTATTAGTCATAGATATATTTACAAATAAATAGTAATTTCTTTGTTGTTTTTCTGTATCAATTCACATGAATTCACAAAAAAAATGCATAATGTTCGTAGCGAGACGAGAATTTATTTGGATTTTGCCAGTAGGAATCAAAATAGTAAATCAATTTGGCAAACACTTCATAATATGAATGTTTATAACAAGAAGGACAATTATTATACAATTCCTTCGCATCTGCGGGATCCGGACTAAATTAATTTATTTTTCGTTGATTCTGTGCTACAGAATTGTTGATGCGGGTACGGTTTGTTACTATTCTAATAATAATGCTACCGATAATGTGTTTGAGGTCTCATTGGTTAGAGACGGGGATGTCATCTTTCCGATCTCTGCTTCTAGAGCTGATCAGCTTACGTCGCAAATGTTAAAACTTTGTTGCCCCTTTATCGTGCGATTTCTTACACATAACTTTAATATATCTATAGTGGAGAGTAGATTTCCGTCCGATTGGAAGGTGGTATTGCCTTTGTCCAAGGTGTCAAGCCCTAAGGATAATTCTGAACTGCGCCCGATTAGTCTTTTGAGTATTCGGTCTAAGATTTTGGAGAAAATAATTTTTAAACAGATTGTTAACTATTTAATAATAATAACTTATTCTTTAAAGGTCAGTCGGGGTATCGCAGGGGTTTTGGCACTGAAACAGCCTTCCTAAGCATTTTGGACGATATCCTCGCGGCGGCTGATAGAGGAGAGACAACTTTTTTGGTTCTTCTCGATTACAGCAAGGCCTTTGACATGCTGGATCCCCACTTGTTGTGTACCAAATTTCATTATTATGGTTTTAAAGAACGAACAATAAATTTATTAACGACTATTTGGAGGATAGATCAGAGCGTGTACTGATTAATCGCCGAGTGTCACAAATAGATAGAGGCGTTCCGCAGAGGTCGATTTTGGGACCACTCTTATTTGTAATTTTTACAACCGATATGCATTGTTGTGTTAATAATTGTACGCTAAGATAATATGCGGATGACAGTCAAATTTTTAGGAGCTTTAGTAGGCTTAATGCATTGCGGGCGGAACAGCAAATTAATTACTTTTTAAATTCGATCTTTACCTACTCTAATAACAATAGTTTAATGATAAATTCAAGAAAGTCGGCAGTGATTGGGCTTCGACTAATCTTAATTTAAGTATGACCCAGGAAAGAATTCCCTATGTTACTGAGTATAAAAATTTGGGATTATTATTCGATAGCAAGCTCAAGCTTAGAAAGCAGCTCTCTTTGGTAGCTCAAAGGGCATATCCTCAATTTAATCTTAAAAAAAATATTTGTGCGAGACTCTTGTCCTTTCTCACTCTAATTATTGTAATTTTGTTTATGGTCCGTGTCGAAGAATAAGTTGCAAAAAAATTCAAAACTCCTGTGTACGTTTCAAATTTGGATGCAGGGGGAAGAATCATGTAAGTGGCAGGTTGAAGGAGTTGAAATGGTTGCGCATTAAGGATAGAGAAAGACTACATCTGGGTTGCTTTCTGTATAGACTGTTGAAGACCGGAGTGCCGGAGTATCTGTGTGGAAGGCTGCATTGTCGAAGCTCGGTAGAAACAGCTTAATACTAGGTACAACGACTTCTTTCAAATACCTAGGTATCGTACAAGTGTGTTTACACGGTCTTTCGTCTATACGTCTACTAAACTTCTGAACAAAATTCCTGGAGGCTTGCTTGATCTGTCTAAATTTTCTTTCAGAAGCTAAAAAAAAAATTATTTCTGAATTACTGACTTGTTATTATTATGACTTTTTGATTATTATTATTAAGGTGGGTATTACGGTTTGTTTGTATATGGTTATTAATATCAATTCATGTGGAATTACAACATTTTTTCTCCTTTTTAGGTTTAAATTAAGTAGAGATAAGTAATGATTGTTATTTTTTGAATTTTATTTGACTTATATTTCTTTTCTTTATTTTTTTTATGTATTGTATTTTTTTTTGAAACTCGGTTAACAACAGCACTGCTGAATTTCGTCGAGTATAAAATAAAGACGTTTGTTGTTATTATTATTATTATAATATCAGGCGAGTGATATTGTTACAGTGGAACTGTAGCTTTCAGGACTCCGGCTATGAAGTGGTTTTGAAATTTGCTTACTGCCAAACACCACTTACTAAACTTACACTCGTTATTCACTTTCTTACTTTACATTCTCGTGTCCGGGCTATGCAGATTCAGACTATTTCAGCGGGACTGCAGGTATATTGACATCTTCTGCGTCTCAGAATGTGCTCCACTGTTTGATCTTAGCCACGTTCGCAAAGTACACCTTCACCTTGCGAAATTAAAATCAATCCATAGACTAACACGTCAGCTTTCTATATCCCGGATACGTTTTCATTTTCAGCTTAGTCGTAACTCTTGGCATCCGTCTTTTTGTCGCAAGCGATTTTACTTTCTAATGAGAGGAGAATCTAGAACCTAAAAAATTTGATGTTATGTATTTAAAAACAACAACCCAACACAATAAACCATAAGGTTCACTGCTGGTTAGATTGATCATTCAAGTGCCGGAATTGCTATTCTAGGTGATTTTAATGTCTACAATATCAAATTGGAAAAAAAAATCAGCATTCAGATATTACAAGAGAAAGAACACTGTGAAACTGGGTTCTTTGCATCTCGTTGTGGGTTTAGTTAGCTTACTAATGAACCAACGCTATTTTTTTATTACCAAATCCATTATTGATATTATCACCATAAATTCGTCGATTCGAGTGTTCTACCCAGTAGATACCAAAGAAGCTCTTAAATTATGTAAATTTGGTCACTCTGAATTTGCTAAATGGCGACTAACAAGCACTCGACGAAGGCTTCTGATGTCTATTTGACTAACCTGGAAACGCACATCGCTTTTCTGTGAAATGTTCTTATAAAGATACTGTTGCTTACATGCCTTTTTTGGGAGATATCCTTACAAAGATGCTATTGCTTCTAAAGACCTTACCGACCGACAATAGGTAAAAACGCTAACCTCCTAAACCATGACGTTGTGCTTGAAGTAGATTCAACAAGAAATCGACAAAACTAATGAAGCACATAAAAAGAGGCGTCTTGTATGTCTCAACAGTTCAACATCTCTTTGAGCGACTGCTAAGGCAATTAACCAAAAAACTCACTAATTCAACTACACCGATAGACTATTATTGTAAAAACTGTTGAACAAACAAACAAAACAATTGTTAGCTAACCTCTTTATTTTATATTTTTACTGTTAATTTCTATTCTCATAAACATGATGTTGTTACCAGGCTACGTTAAGCGGAGCTTAATGAAACTCTTCGTCAAAAAGGCTTCTGTAGCTGACGAAATTACAACCACAATAAAAATCAACCCATTTATCATTTATGCAACGTGTTTTTTTTTCAGAATCACCGTATTTTAATGTACTGATAGAAATAGCAAAAGTTTTAATTACATAATTATGTAAGAGTCATTAAAATATTTTTATCCGACCATAAAATCTATATTTTATAAATTCATGATTTAATCGTATAATCAACTAGTATCAAATGAGGTAGTTAAAATAACAAAAAGGTAATAAGCCATTATTGCGTTTATATTCCAGCCGGAGTATTTAATTATTTGATAAACAAAATTTAAACCCCGAAATGTGAAAATGTTAATTAAAACATCTAAATCTATGCGCTTTTTGGTGTACTCTAATTTTGTCATTTGGTAATTTGATTACTAATAAATTATTATAACATTATTATGCATATTAAGAGTACACAAAATTTTCTACTTTAAAAAAAAATAATAACACAACTCTAGATCTATAAGATTAATTATCATAAAAATTTTTAATAAAATTAAATTTGCTTGTATTGCAAAGATTCTTGAAGCTTTAAACTTACATAAAAAACATTATTGTATAAATAACAAATATTTATTTAATTAGTCAAATAAATTTTCAGAGTTATTAACAGCATCCCGACATATTCATAATAAATATGTAGTGTCACTACACAACATGTAATTACCACTACACCATACACTTTATTTTTGCACTAAAAGTGTAGAATAAAGTGTTTGGTGTAATGGTGATAAGCGTTGTATAATGGCATTGTATCAAATATTCCGAGGTGTTTATTTAAATTAGACTAAAACTGAAACATTATTTATTCTTTAAAATTAGATACCAAAATACGAGCAATGATACCCTAAATTATAAATTTTTACCTCAACTTACTGTTAAAACGTAAATTTTTGAAATTAAGATAACGTTGCTCCAAGTGTAAGAGCATCTTAAAGTCCCATTTTATGTTTATTAAAAAAAATCATAGTAAGCAAATATTGCCTACTATGACTTCTATAAGATTTAAAAAAGTAAAAATGAGATCAAATTGCCGGGAAAAGTTTCCAGTCAGTCAGAAAGTTTTTTGTTCAATAAATTGCGTAAACATTACAAAACTAGTAAAAATAAAATATTGAATTGTTCTCTAAAATTTTGGTAAAAGAAGAACTTTTTCTCATAAAACTTTTCTAAATTTGGCGTTTTCTTTAAATAATCATTTTTGATATTCTTCAAAGCAGAAGCTCTTTCAAACTGAAACTAAAAAAATAATTTTCCCAAGTGATGCGAACGTTTTGTATATGCATTTAAGATAACAAGAAAAGATTTATAAAAAGTTTTGGAGTAGTAATATTTAAAGCCCGCAAAAGTTTGAAAGAATTGTTAAATTATTCTTGGGATTAATCGAATTTAACCAAGAAAATTTGTATTTTGAGTTAAGGAGTTTGTCATGTCATACAACCCGAAACAGATTAAAATTCCATTTGTATTCTTGAAAAGTGACCATCATAATTTACATTTCCAAATATCACTTAATTCAAGAAAATATAATTATAAAACTTATTTTTAAATGCAATTTAAAGTTTTCGTCGCACTTGGATTTATTTTAAACTAATCCAAATTTTATCCATCTCAGGTGTTTATGGTCCCTGTGGAACTTTATAAAACATGTTTCATGTTCTACCCCTAATTTTAAATGAAATTATTTTATCAATTATATATATATATATATATATATATATATATATATATATATATATATATATATATGTATATATATATATATATATATATATATATATATATATATATATATATATGTATATATACTTTATATATATATATATATATATATATATATATATATATATACATACATACATACATACATACATACTTACATACATACATACATACATACATACATACATACATACATACATACATACATACATACATACATACATACATACATACATACATACATATGTATATATATATATATATATATATATATATATATATATATATATATATATATATATATATATATATATATATATACCACCAGTTTATAATACTATAAACAAAATAGAGAAGAGAAGATGTTTATAGAAATCAGAATTTGGCTGGATTATTTGTCTGTTTTGACCGGTATCATTAATCATACCAAATCTGGTTGCTATAAACATCTTCCATGCTCATGACAGTGTTGTAAACTGGTGAAACAATATGATACTGTTTTTTTTTTTTGTCTTCTACAATAATTTAGATGAATAGATATGAATTTAGTAACAGTATGTATGTATGTAAAATTATTGAACATCGTCTAGAAATATAGATATATACAAAAAGCCCTATATTTCAGGATTACCAAGTATATAAATTTTTTCAAAAATTAAAATACTTTTAATGTACTTCATGAAACTTGTTTTTCTAAACACCGAGTAATTTCCAATTTAACACAACAGAAACAAAAATATTTCGTTAATATACCGATTAATTAACATTAATTTACTTGGGGTTTGAGGCAATGTTTGCTTTAACAGAAACAGTCTAAAACTTAAAAAATATTAAAATAGGAAAAAAATAAAAACAATGGTTCTGAATGCACGGTATATTTAAACATAGAATACCATATAATGAGTAGAGAAAATATCAACAGGCGATAAAGTGTGTAACCCTGCTCCAAAATTTACGTATATAACTATTGCAGATAAAGAGCAAGAGGGATAAATATAATATTTTGATTACTTTTGTTATCCTATAATATTGGCTAGAATCGATTTTAGAATTATTTTGGATATGCATTCACAATTTTCTTGACACCACCGACATTGACATTTGTGCATCTTATTATTTTCATTTTTTAAAAATAGAATTTTCTTGTCATAAGTAAGTGCTAATAGTCATCTAAATATAAATTAAAATTAGAGCACATATAAGGTAGCAAAAAATATGCTAATATAATAACCCTTGATGAACGTTACGAACGAACATTATACAAGGTCGCAGGTAGAGCCGCCAGTAATGGTCAGTCACTGATATTGAAGTAATGTTTCAAAGCATTTATGCAAGTGCCTATTTTAATAACACTTTTTTTATTTTATTTACCTAATGTTTTAGGGGGTTGTAGGTACCCCTGGGCTACGCCCAAAACTTAGTGAGGGCACCTCACACGTTACATACAAATCCATCGATTATGGAATGTGCTGGTAAAAGTGAAATCGAATGAGGACGTTGAACCGTAAGCGCTTGCTTGGAAAAATATTTTCAAGCTTCTTTTTTACGCGAGAAGGGGCACCGCCGGAGTACCCTTCAGGAACCGGCGGTGGAAGTGGGAGGTGGGACCCCTCCTTCGATTTTTTTTTTTTTTTTTTTTTTTTTTTTTACCTAATGTTTTTTTAAAGATATGTACTGACTAATGACAAGTACAGCCTTTATTTTATAGAATATGCGTTTTTGTAATTTAACAACTTCCATATGATTAAGCAAGTATCTAATACGACTGATTTTTATAGGTGAATGTATAGCGCTCGGTTAAGTGAGAGTGGTTTTTGTATATGATGCCAGTACTTGAGATAATAATCGGTAGTATTTCTACTTTATCTTGATTCCAAATTTAATTTCTTCTGCTTATAATATGTATTTTTCTATTTTTTCTTCTATTTTATTCTGTATTAAGTTAGGAATGTGGAATCTTTGGCACAATGATACTACTCAGTATATATTACCACTACACCAAACACTTTATTTTTGCACTCGACGCGCGTTTCTGTTATTCTGTATGTTTGAAAGTTGTTTTTAGTGAGCATATATATAAAAGTATTATCAGGTTTATTATTTGGTGTTGTCCTGTCTGATAATATTCTTATTCCAATATAACTTTATATCTTCATTCTCTAATATGTTTTTGGGGAGGTACTTATAGATCAGCGTATATAACACATGGGCTGAAAAGTCCCGGGCCTAACAAAGAAAACACGGTTTTTTTTGGTTCAAAATTAGCTTTATTCATCAACGTAATCTCCATCAAGAGCAACGCAATCATTCCAGCGCCGCTCTAACATTTCAATACCACTTTTGTAGAACGATTTATCTTTTGCCTCAAAATAGGCCTCAGTTTCAGCGATAACCTCTTCATTCGTGCGAAATTTCTTACCGGCGAGCATTTTTTTCAGGTCTGCGAACACCCAGTAGTCGCTGGGAGCCAAATCTGGCGAATACGGTGGATGTGGGAGCAATTCGAAGTTCAATTCATGTAGTTTTGCCATTGTTTTGATTGACTTGTGACACGGTGCGTTGTCTTGATGAAACAAAATTTTTTTCTTTGCCATATGCGGTCGTTTCTTTGCAATTTCGGCCTTCAAACGCTCCAACAACGCTATATAATATTCACTGTTGATGGTATTTCCTTTCTCAAGATAGTCGATGAATATTACACCACGCACATCCCAAAATACCGAGGCCATAACCTTTCCAGCCGATTGTTGTGCTTTCGGGCGCTTTGGACGAGGTTCACCAGTTGCTGTCCACTCAGATGACGATCGTTTTGATTCCGGAGTGAAGTGATGGATCCATGTTTCATCCATTGTCACATATCGACGCAAAAATTCCGGTTTGTTACGTTTAAACATGGTCCAAACACTGCTCAGAATCATCAACACGTTCTTGTTTTTGATCAACAGTGAGCAAACGCGGCACCCACTTTGAACAGAGCTTTCTCATAGTCAAATGCTCATGCAATATAAAGCCAACACGTTCTTTTGATATCTTTACGATGTCAGCTAACTCACGCAACTTCACTTTTCGATCATTCAAAACGATTTTATGGATTTTTTTGATGTTTTCTGGTGTTACCGCCTCATTTGGACGTCCACTGCGTTCTGCATCATCGGTGTCTCTACGACCACGTTTGAAGTCAGCAAACCAACATTTTATTGTTGTTTCTGATGAAGCGGAGTCCCCATAACACTTTTCAAGCCATTGCTTCGCTTGAACGGTATTTTTTCCCATCAAGAAGCAGTGTAAAATTAAAACACGAAATTGTTTTTGATCCATTGTTTTGAAAATAACAAAAGTAGCGTCACTCTTAGCACAATAACTCACAAACTAATGAATAGAATGCAATAAAACTAGCGCCATCTATGTGTTAGGCCCGGGACTTTTCAGCCCATGTGTTATATATACATATATATATATATATATATATATATATATATATATATATATATATTATATATATTATATATTTATATATATATATATATATATATATATATATATATATATATATATATATATATATATACATATATCTATTAGTTTACGATTTATAGCTAATTCTTGATGTATGAGTTTGCCTACATTCTCCCTATAACCTGCATTTATCTGTTAGTGCTACAGGATCCTTGATGACGTGTTTAGTGTAGTACTTTGGATTTTGGTCTTGAATCACTACCATGAATCCTTCTTTCTCACTATATATATTTCCATTTCTTAACTTCATATTGGAAACTTGTTTATCTATGTGTTGTTAAGACTGATAGTGTCTATGTTTTCCATGCATTGTTTTTTTGTTTACACTTTAGTATTTTTTGTTCCGTGTTCTTGAGGGTTATAAGTCTGGTTTGTAAATTTCAGCCGGGAGCTTGTGTATATTATAGCTTTAGTATAATATCGTATGGACTTTTTCAACTCAATACTTTCTTAGTTTATCGACCTAATTGTAATGCATGTTTTTATATCAATGAATCCTCTTCCTCCATTCGCTCTATTGATTGTAAATATCTCGACTGATGAGTTTATGTAATCAATTTTGTACTTATATCATTATGTATGAGTCAGGGTGCCTCTAGATCTGTCTCGCTTGATTGCTTTTGTTTTATTTCTGGCAGATATTGTCTTATTATTATTATCTAAACGAGAAAGAAAGACTTCAACGCGACTAATCATGTGGACACACAGGCTGTCACGTAGTGTGGTCCGTTCAGTTAGTGACCATCGACCAAATTTATCTACCTGAGCAATCTAAGAGAACTAATTATAACTGCCCGCTGCATCCTTATTGCTAATCAATCAGCCGAGGTACAGCTAGCCGGTATCTTATTAAGGTTCTTTAGTAATGTGTTCTTAATTCCTCCTAAAGCTCCGATGACTAGGGCCACCATTGTTACTGAATGTCCAGACAACAATGCGCGGAGTATTAATATTATTATCTTTTAAGCTGGTACCATAGATGAAAAATTACAATGAAATCCATATTGTAAAGAATAACAGTTGACAAAATGAAAGTGAAACAATTCGAAAACAATTTATAGACAAAAAGAAAAGAAAAGTTAACCAAGAAAAACTACTATAGTCTCTAAACATAATAATCATTATAGGCAGTCTAAAATGCGTTGACTGGGGGGCCATTTACCACTGCATATTTAAGAAAGTATCATGTGCGATACACTCGGAATTTATTTGTTTCCAAAGATTCACGAACTAGCTTCCAATCATTTCTCCGTAGACTTTTATCACTGCCATAAGTTTCTATAAGATTAAGTACTTAAATATCACCTGCGAAATGGGAAATTTGGGCTCGTAGAGCAGGTTTAAGTCTTCTGAAAGTAACCGATACTATATAATAATAATGTTTGATTGTCTGTCCTATATGTGCTGACTACTTTCGTTATTTTTATGCCAAAAATTCTTGTTAGTCTTTCAGATTGAAAGCAATGTATTAATGGTTATGTTAGTTACTATAAATTGATTTTGTACAGGTATTCATTTATTATTTTTTTTACATACAGTATAGAATATCATTGCTAAAACATATTTCTTTGAAGTCCGTATAAATAGAATTTATAAAGAAACAAATATCGAAAATGCTTTGAAAAATACATCCTTTATTCATTTCCGCTGATGTTTTTTAAAGCTGTTCTCTTATTCTTTGTCAAATATATGTCTAATTTTAATAAACGGTACAGAATAAGTGTGTATCTTTACGAAGACAAACAATTTTAAATATGTCTTGGACTATATCGTTTTATACATAATACAAAATGAAAACTAAAATTGTGTTTGGCAACCAAGAGCAAAGTTAAATTAGTTGCTACGCCAGTTTTCCTTCTGTCAATTTTGGACCTTTAAACATAGACAATATAAAAGAAACTATATCTCATGAATAAAAAAATTATGTACATAAATTAGATAGTTTAATTATATGGTAGTCGATTTTTTCCTGCTGGAAATGCTCTACAGTTCAGCCGATGCTCAAAAAAGGCAAGAAGACCTTGCCAAACGACTACTAACCAGTCGCACTGCTTTCAATAATATCGAAAGTTATGAAAAAGGCTATCAATCAGCATCTTTTTAGATATTTAGAATGATTCAATATTATTAGAGACCAATAATATGGCTGTCATCACCAAAGATCAACAGAAGATCTTCTAATTTATGTAACATATGTCAGCACAATTGAATACTTTGGAGAATCTCGATCGGTTGCACTTGATATATCCAAAGCATTCGATCGTGTTTGGCATGACAGATTGTTGGCTAAGCTATGCTCTTATGGTCTGTCTGAAAAGTCTTGTTCACGGCTTTTGTTTCCTCAGAGGGCGTCCTTTACGCGTAGCAATCGACGGATTTCTTCGTTTTAATACCTTCTCTATGAACGCCGGTGTGCCCCAAGGCTTTCTTTTTTACATTAATGATTTGCTGGAAAGTACCAGGAATCCATTTTAGTGCTTTTTAGATGACAATAGGCTTATCTTTTCATTCACTTTAAACGCTTGAACAACTAACTTAACAAAGACCTAAAAGAAATTCTATCTTGGGATGACAGTAACCAAGTAGAATTTAAAGCAACAAAAATCAGGCAGCAGTTTTCTCTGAAAAAGTTAACGTTGTCGTCGGGACTCTCCATTCTTTTAGCATTGCCACTGAATTTGCTGGATGGTAATTTGGGAGCAAATATGTCTGGACATGAACATGTTGCATGCATAGCAAAGAGAGCTTCTCAAAAGCCGGAAATATTATTTTGAACTAGAAAGCTTTACAGTTCACAACAACTGTTAATTCTGTACATGGCTCAAGTTCGACCAACGATTGAATACTGCTCCATGCATGTTTGGGGCTTTGCTCCCAAACATACACTGCATTTGGTGCATTTTATTCAGAAAAGAGTTGTTCGCCTAATTGGAGACCCAGAACTCATCAGGAACCTTAATTTCTTGGAAAATCGAAGAACGGTTGGCAACTTGAATCTGTTCTACAAGTATTTCCATGGAGAGAGTTCGATGGATGTACCCCACCTCCAGAGCCGTCCATGCTAGGAATACACGTCGCACTGATACCTCACATCGTATGAAGATCAGTTTGTCACTCCTCGTATAACTCTTTTCAAGCACTCTCTGGAATGATTTGTCCAGGCATATGTGTTTCCCACTGAGTAAAATTTACAGCGATTCAAGACCAACGTGAATCGCTTTTTTCGCACACAGCACGTGTGCTATGCCCGTAAAAAAAATCCTAATTTGTACTACTCTATAATGTTAAATTATCCTAATGGATTATTGTGGTCTAATTTTCTTCTGAAATGTTCGGACAAATTAAATAGTTCTTAATTATTTAATAATTTGTTACTCTGTATATACGGCCTCGTTTAGAATTACACATATGATAGATTCCGGAACATTTATTTTGTTCTACTCCCTTTTCAAAAAGTGATCGAGCTTTTAATACTATAAAAATACTAGACAAGTCAATTATACCTGTTCAAATCATTATACTCAATTAATATACGCTTTCTCAACCTCGAAACAGCATGTGGCAGGATCAACGAATTCACAAAATGATTTTTTTATATGCTATGCTATTCAGAATAATATTTTGATTGGAATCATTGCCTCTTGAACATTTTTAAGTATGTTATATTGGTTTTCTTTTGTCGACAAATTAAGTCGAGGGAAGAGAAAGAATCATAAAATGCTAATACAGTGAATGCCCGTACACACAAATTTAGTTTTTTCTCAAAACTGTCTTACAGTGTCCGAACGATCCATGTTTCATTATTACTACCGACCGTTTTCTGACAATTTGTATCCTTACGGACGGTCAAAATATATTCATGCTTCTCAGTAAAAGCCATACCGTTGGATTTATTACTGTATGCTTTTTGAGGGATCTCATACGTTTCAGTTACCAAATTAACTATAAAATTCAGCCTCAGCTCCTTTTATAAAACTCATTTTTGGATTACTCGTTAAAACATACAATTACTTTTATTATTATAACCAGGCATTTCAGGGGTCAAGTGCTATCACGTACTGTAAAACAGCTGGCTTTTTCATAATAATAAAATAAAGGGTTTTCTTTTTGCCAACAATAATAAGTAAACATATAAACTTATATACGAACACATTTTCGAAAAGCTTGCCTTCTTTTTCAACAGAAAAAGTAGTATATTTTTCTGCCACATGTTAAACTAGTTCCTATATAATTCTAGGCCTTTTTTGTAATTCATAAATACGACTTATAAAGAAACAATATAATAGATGTTACCTTCAATAGACTAAGATACACTAAAAAGATTTTTAGTAAATAACAAAATTATTTTTACTGTTCCGTACGGAACACTTATAAGATCATTTCGGTGTCTGTCTGTTTGTCTGTCCGTCTGTCACACTCAATTTTGCTCGAAACTATTTGACATAGAAAGTCGAAATTTAGAACCAATATAGGAATTGGTGGCCTCATTAGAGCTGTGTAATTTTGAAAGTTAAATTTTGACTTAAGGAGTTAGTTTTGGGGGGTAAAAGCGAAAGTGAAAAAAAAATTTCGATGACCTGCGAGCGGGGTGTCAAATGAAAGCTTGCAAAGACACGAGATATATATATATATATATATATATATATATATATATATATATATATATATATATATATATATATATATATAATGTAATACTTCCGCAGTTTTCTTTGTATTATTTTTAAAAAATTACTAAAAATCGCTTATCCCAAAATGTACTGACCAAAAATATTCTCCACAGGGTGTAGATTGAACAAAAATTATCACGAGTGCATTACCTTTAATAATTTATCTGGTAAAACCAAAATTTCATGGTAATCAGTTTTCAGTAAAGATCGGAAAAAAAAACCTTGTTGAAAACTCATTGGGGTGTGTTTTGTGAAGTCGTTAATCATTTTATACCTTCGTAATAAAAATTTTTATTTTAAAAACAATCAACGTACGGAATTGCGCAAGTTCGATTGCACTTGGCCGATTTTTTATACATTTCATTTTCTATTTTAAATTTTTACTTATATTTGGTGCGTTTATGACAACAAAAAATGAACACGCTGTATATGTCTTTTAGAATAGTTCTTATACTTTCGCCTAAAGTTGGTTTGAGTAAAGTGCCACGTAGGAATTCCTCGAAATGAAAAGTTGCATCAATTAGCCAAAGAAGCCACGGTCTCCGAGGATAGTACTCCAGGGTGCAAGCTGTCTGTTACAGATTGTTTTCAAATTATAAAAGTTAAAATCGACATTGACTGGAAAAAAAATTGTAGTAGCGACAACCGGTCAATTCTTCAAGGCAATGTCCCTCGCATAAAGAAAAAAACTTTGATTCTATAACTAAAAATAGAATAGGCCAAAATAGAATACAGGATAGTGCCAATTGTGATTGTGGGGAAACAGGAGATATGCAACGTTGTAAAGGGTCTTCCATTTGGGACTTGATAACTTTGAAATTTCACTGTGAACGCACCCTTAAGCCAATCACCGAACTGTCAACTTCAAAACATTCAGTAAAGTCAACATTTTCATCATGGTGAAGTACACGAACGAACAACGTTTACAACTTTAAGAGCGTTAACGCCAATTTTTGGTCGTAATTCTTGTCCCAGTAGACAAGCAATTCATAGTCTAGTGAAAAAAATTGAGTTAACATATTCGCTGCTGGATGTTCCCGTGCCACTGAGACAATGGGTTGGTCGAAGTGGCCAGAATATTGCTGCCGTTCAAGCGTCCATCTCAAACGAACTAAAACAGTCGATTTCACGGCGTTCTCAAGAATTGGGCATCGCTCAGACCACCCCATGGCGAATTTTGCGAAAGGATCTTGGCCTGCACCCTTATAAGTTAAAGTTAATTCAAGAACTAAAGCCACTCGATCATATGAAGCGACGTACGTTCTCGAATTGGGCTCTAGAAATGTTGGAAGAAGATGACCAATTTCATTGCAAAATCATCTTTAGTGATGAAGCGCATTTTTGGATAAACGGCTTCGTCAACAAACAGAATATGCGTTATTGGTCAGGTGAAAACCCTCATGTGCTTGAAGAAACATCACTTCATCCACAACAAATTACTGTTTGGTGCGGTTTTCATGCCGGTGGTGTCATTGGGCCGTTCTTTTTCGTTGATGAAAATAACCGTCACGTTACAGTCAATGGAGATCGCTACAGAGGCATGTTGCAACGTTATTTCTTTGATCAATTGCATGGGCTAGACATTAATGAGATGTGATTTCAACAAGACGGCGCCACAAGCTACACAGCGGGTGTAACAATCGACTTACTGCAATCTAAATTCGGTGAACGTGTTATATCGAGAAATGGTCCCGTCGAATGGCCGCCTAGATCGTGTGATTTAACACCTCTAGACTTCTTTTTATGGGGGTACGTTAAATCATTGGTCTATGCTAACAAGCCTGCGTCGTTACAGGAGCTCAGAGCCAATATTGAAAGAGAGATAGCGGCCGTTTCCGTCGAAATGTGTGGCCGAGTCATCGAAAATTGGGTTCAACGAATCGACCGCTGCAAACGTGCCCGTGGTGGACATATGAATGAAGTCGAATTCCATACATAAATGTTTTGATTGTACTTCAAGCCGATAGTAAAATTTTCGAAATGTCTCAAATGGGTTACGTTTTATTTCAAAAAAAAGTTGTCAAGTCCTTAATGGAAGACCCGATATTTTAGATTGTAAAATCAAATTATAAGGCCAAACTTTTCATCAAAATTAAATCACATGCATAATTGCCGATTAATCTGCAACATTTATTAAGTTTAAATAACATTGATATCTATAGAATGATCTTTCATAATGTTGTGGACTCTAGGATTAAGGTTTAATGGAAAAAAGAAGGAAAAAAGAGAGAAAAAAAAAATAGACAAATAAGAGACATTTGTATACAATGAGGGAATAATTGATTTCTTTTTCGTATTCTTCTTCTAAAAGAATTGTTTAATAATATTTAATAACAATAATGGTCTGTTATTATGAAACACCCTACATATGAGTTATGTAAAAAATATTTATACAATTAATAATATTACCTACTAGGATATGCTTTAGTATTCTATTGGACGAAATTCTAAATGTTCCTGTTTTAATTTTTTTTCAGTAAAAATATTTTTTATGACATGCTTGTATATATTTTTGAGAGTTATAAAATATATAACTTGACCCTGGATTTGCTCTATTTTCTTGGAAAATCTTATCAAAATCCCTCCGGCCGTTTTGGTCTGCTACCGATCCGACACAAACAGGCAGATTTTCATTTACAAATAGTTGTTTCAGCCTCAGTTTGAAGCAAATATTACTTTTCAATCAATTAAAAAAAAGCAATACAGATTCATTATTTGTATAGATTAGTAAAAAGTTTGAAAATTAATTTTTTCACTTTTACGTTACATCAATATTTTTAAACTTTCTCTATGTAATATCGAACATATACTAGTGAAAATTCTTGTCTACTTTTGGACATTTTGTTGGAGATAAAATTTCCCGCTCAGAAAGTGCAAAAATAAATTAGTAACAATATGATGTCACTGTATGTCGAAAACGTATGCGAACTGAATATAAATAAATCCTAAGGACCTATAATTATGACTTCGCTTTCCCTGGTAACCCACTTAAGCCGTTTGTAATTGTCGAACACTGTAGAGCATACAACATAAGAATTAAAAAGGCGGTGTTACCGTCTGGTTAATTGAAATGACAAGCTTAAAGTCGAAAATCAAATTTTAAATGAGGTAAAAACATTTTTTAATTTTTAGAAAACTCGTCTGTTAAAATTTACAAAACTGTAAACACATTTGTGTGTGTCATTTGTTTCAATATATACGATACGTATGTACGAGGCTGGTTTGAAAAGTCCGTGCAAAAATAAAAACTACTTATGTGTTTGGAGTAAACCTTTTTTATTTTTCGACATAGTCTCCTTTTAGGCTTATACACTTCGTCCAACGATGTTCTAGTTTGTTGATCCCTTCCGAATAATAGGATTTGTCCAAGTCTGCAAAATATCCATTAGTGTCTGCAATCACCTCCTCATTTGAATAAAATCTTTGCCCCGCCAGCCATTTCTTCAAATTGGGGAACAAATAGTAGTCCGAGAGAGCCAAGTCTGGAGAATAGGGGGGATGTGAAACGAGTTGGAATCCTATTTCCATTAATTTTGCGACCACAACTGCTGAGGTGTGTGCTGGTGCGTTGTCGTGATGGAAAAGGACTTTCTTGTGGGCCAATCGCGGGCGTTTTTCTTGCAGCTCGGTTTTCAAACGGTCCCATAACGATGAATAATATTCACCTGTAATAGTTTTACCCTTTTCCAGATAGTCGATGAGGATTATCCCTTGCGAATCCCAAAAGACAGTCGCCATAACCTTTCCGGCCGAAGGAACGGTCTTCGCCTTTTTTGGTGCAGATTCCCCCTTGGTAACCCATTGTTTAGATTGTTGTTTGGTCTCAGGAGTATAGTAATGTATCCATGTTTCATCCACAGTGACGAAACGACGCTTGAAGTCCTTCGGATTCTTCTGGAACAGCTGCAAACCATCCTTGCAACACTTCACACGATTCCGTTTTTGGTCAAGCGTGAGCAATCGCGGTACCCATCTTGCGGATAGCTTTCTCATGTCCAAATATTTATGCAAAATATTATCTACCCGTTCAGTCGAGATGCCTACAGCACTAGCAATCTCACGCACCTTAACTCTTCTGTCATCCATCAGCATATCATGGATTTGATCAATGCTTTCTGGAGTTATAACCTCCACAGGCCGTCCAGAACGTTCAGCGTCACTTGTGCCCATATGGCCAGTCCGAACATTTTGAAACCACTTATAAACTGTTCTAATTGAAGGTGCAGAGTCACCATAATGTTTATCAAGCTTCTCTTTAGTCTCCTGAGGCGTTTTGCCTTTCATAAAGTAATGTTTAATCACCACACGAAATTCTTTTTCGTCCATTTCTTGAAAATCACTCGACTTCCTTGATTCACACGAATGTCAAACACAAAGAAATAGACCAATATGGCTGAAACTTGGTGTGCGTTCATTCAAGAGATGCTACTAACTAAACATGACCTCGATACGCGCCGGTGGTGCCATCTCTCGGACTTTGCACGGACTTTTCAAACCAGCCTCGTATATATGTATATATGTATATATGTATATATGTATATATATATTTATATATATATATATATATATATATATATATATATATATATATATATATATAATATATATATATATATATGTATATATATATATATATATATATATATATATATATATATATATATATATATATATATATATATATATATATATATATATCATCATCATTAGGTTATTCCATAGTCGGATGTAACCCTCGCCAAGTTGGCTTCAGTGAGCTCTGTTGTTTGCTTTTTGTATCCAGTCGTGTCCCGCTAATCTTTTTATGTTGTTCGTCCATCTTGTCTGTGGTCTAGCTCTGCATCTTTTATGTTCTCTAGGCCTCCATTCAACTATACGGTGTTATCATTCAGCCTTGCGATATGTCCCCCTAATTCCACCTTAATATATGTTCGTTGGATTACATCTGTCGCTTTTGATTTTTTCATATCTCGATGTTAGAAATACGGGAGTCTAATATTTAGCATTCTCCTCTCCATTACTCTTAGGTTACCTGGAGTTTATTTATTATACTTTTATTTAAAGCCCACGTTTCAGTGCCATATGTTAATACAGGCAGTACATATTGATGGAACACTCTGGCTTCTATTGTATTTGAGATGTCTAATTTAAATGCAGATTGTAGCCTTCCGAACGCAGACCAAGCTAACAAAATTCTTTTATCCAAATCAGCATTTAAATTATTTTTTGATATTTAAATTTTGTCTTAAATATATGAATGTGTGTACCTTTCCTATTCTTTCACCCTCTATTAATAGTTCCTGGTTGTTATCTTCACTATTGTTGTTCAAATATTTGGTTTTGGTGAAGTTTATTCTTAGACCCATTTCTCGAGATTTAATTCCATCAGCATTTCTTGTAATTCTTAATTCTTCTTTTGTGTTGGCGATCAGAGTGACATCATCTGCCAACCTTCAAGCGGCAACAGCAGCAAGATCACAGTATCGAGTAGCAGCAACAGTAAAGCACTTGAAAATGCCAAATGAGATTTTGGCGAAACGGCGTGCAAATTCATTGTTAGATGAACGGATATATATATATATATATATATATATATATATATATATATATATATATATATGTATATATATATATATATATATATATATATATATATATATATATATATATATATATATATTTTTGGTGCAGACATACCCACTTTCCTCGCAGATATAGTAATTTGACTTAAAATGACATATTCATCACACAGTTGCCATGAACTTTTGAGAACTCAATTGAATTTCCATCTTCATTGGGGGTGGAGAGCCCTTATTTACACGTTAAATCGACCTCAACCCTATAAAACACAACGTGCTCGTATAAAATTCCATCAAAGTACTTAGAACAGCTACAGTAATTTGTCAACCAAATATTTTTTTTATGACGTAATTTTCATTTTCTTAAACAAATTCCCGCGTTTTAATGAAACTATTCCAAATATATTGGTTTCACCCCTTTGATCCCTTTCACTGAAGTGGAATCCTTAAAAAACCAACTGAAAAATTGACAAACACATCGACAGACTCTGACATCTAAAGAAATGCTAGAATTTCAGAGAGTGTTTTTCACGAATATAATACGTGTACATACATCTATTTAAGAAAGGTAAGGTAAAGAAATAGAAATTTGTTTCAACTTTGTTATGCCCTTGCCGTAGCTTAATGAATAGCGCATAAAAATATAGTTTAGATTTCTCTAACCCTAAGTAAGCTCTTCAGAATTTACCCTTTTCTACATTTTCTAGTGAAAACATCAAAGCCAAACATTAAAACACAATAGAACTAAAATTTAACAGGACTTGATCTCATAACAGTATCCATAACACCTAAAAATAAAGATATTACATTAACAACTACCGCTTGGAAAAATATCCGAAGACAATACTGAAAAAGAATATGAAATTATCACGTTCGTCTGGTAAATATTACAAAAGGTTGTTTCGAGTGTATTCTAAACAGTTCTCTTGTTTAACTTTAATATTGGTATAAAGGTTAAGAAAAAATAATCGACAACGTGAGTGTTATGAAACACGATAAAAATATATATTATTGACTCTGCTTTCCTTGGCGCATTTTCTTGTTTTTCCTTTCAATATTAATTGTTTTGCGTCTTTTTGTACTTCTTTTTGTTTTGTATTATATGTTTTTTAAGAGATAGCAGCATTCTAAATTAGAAAAAAATGTCTTTTAAAGTACAGGAAATTCATTTCCAGGATTTTTTTAATATTAAAGTTCAATGAAGGTGTTTTTACAAGCAATCTACGTAGCTATGAAAAAAAGCTAGTAGAGTTTAAAAGAATATTTTACTTTATAACTACCGTTTACTATAATGTGATTAGTCCATCGCTTCTCGAGTTGTTTCATTCCATCGTAAGAAATTATCTCGGTTGCGCCTCAAACCACGACGCTACAGCGACTTTCAAAAAATTGCAGGTTACTAAATCAGGGATATAGAGTAAATTACCTTTAATAATTTATCTATGCGATTTTTTACGATTTTTTAAAAATAATATAAAGAAAAGTATGCGCAAGTATTACATTATATATATTTTTGAACTCGTGTAATTACATCATTTGACACACCATTCGATGACCTAATAATTTTTTTTTACTTACGATTTCACCCCCCTCAAAACTAACCCCTTAAAACTTTCAAACTTTAAAAACTACATGGCTCTGATGAGGCCATCAATTCCTCATCCTAGTACCAAATTTTAACATCCTATGTCAAATAGTTTCGAAGAAAATTGGATGTGACAGACAGACGACAGACGGACGGACAGACACCGAAGTGATCTTATAAGTGTTCCGTACGGAATTTATTTTATTCCCTATTGGTATATTTTGTAAATCGAATGTTTAAAAATTGTTAATTCTACTCTCAGCGAGAAAATATTTTTCTTAATACTATTATTGATGTTTTTATTCTTATTATATATTTTTCCTAAGTATCTATTTCCTTGATTTGTTCATTTCATTCATTTGTTTTATTGTTGCGTATAATTTATTAATTTTAAATAAGTTTTCTACTCCTAGATTGTTAAACTACTTTATTGTCGTATACTAGCATTTAAAGATTGAGCAAACTTCTCTATTATGATTTCAAACTTGCCAGTCCACTTTTAGTTCAGCATATAATTATTGAAAAAGCAATTTATTTCTATAACCTTTGCCTTGCCTGCAAGTATCTATCATTACATTTCACCATTTCTAATGAGCCAAGACAATATTGTTTTATGGTTTAATAAGTACTGTAACTTGGAAAAACTAATGCCTCAACTTAACACGAGCCACTATATATATATATATATATATATATATATATATATATATATATATATATATATATATATATATATATATATATATACATATATATATATATATATATATATATATATATATATATATATATATATATATATATATATATATATATATATATATATATATATATATATATATATATATATATATATATATATATATGTATATATGTATATACAGTAGAACCCCGATTAACCGAGTCGCGATTATCCGAGCTCCGGATTAACCGAGCCAATCTAAGAACCTGATTATCCGAGGTACGCGCGTCTATGCTGCGTATTAACCGAGCTTCTAAAATTTGTATGTACATATTTCCATTTAAAATCGTCGGGGCCTTCGGGGAATCCCCCTGGCCCGTGTGAGGGGTTATGTTTTTGGACTCTTTCAGCATGTAAAATTGCGTGAATACAGTGCGTTATGGCGTTTACTACGGAAAAGTACGAGTATACTCACATAATTTATTTGGTTGAAGTTCTGGTAGTTAAGTGTAATTAATACGAACTGCTTTGTTTGAATTTTTGTTTATCGTATTGTAATGGAGCAAAACAAGCGTAAAAGAATTGTCGTTCCTATTGAAAAAAAATTAAAAGCCATCAGAAGAATTGAAGCAGGGGAGACAATTAAAGTTGTTGCACGAGATTATGGAGTAGGTGGGTGGGGTAATAGTTGGAGATTGGAAAAGAAACTGCAAAAATAGAAGAGTGGTGTATAAATCAAGCCTCCTCGTCCTCAGGAAGAAAATCAATGATAACCGGCGACTATGAAAAGATTAACGAAGCTCTATTCATGTGGTTTAACCAAACCAACAAAGATCAAAAGGTGTGCCTCTGTCAGGTCCAATTTTACAACAGAAAGCAATAATGATTAATAGGCAATTCCCAGAGATAGATCAGTTTACCGCCAGTTCTGGATGGCTTGACCGCTGGAAAAAAAAAAAACGGTACGGTGTACGACAACTAACTGTATATGGTGAAAAACTTTCTGCTGATGTGTCATCAATTGAGAAGTTTAAGCAGAACTTTAAAAAGCAAATGGAAGATTATGGATACACATGTGATCAAATTTACAACTGTGACGAAACTGGTTTGAATTATAAAATGCTTCCAAAAATATTGGCATCTCGACAGGAAAAATCAGCTCCTGGGCACAAACGAAGTAAGGAAAAATTAACTATAATGGTATGTTCCAATGCATCTGGCAAGCACAAAATCCCACTGATGGTGACTGGCAAGTCTGCACGTCCAAGAGCTTTAAAAGACATCTCACCCGAAGAACTGGTTTGAAGAAGAGTTCGTGCCATCTGTGACTACATTTTTGAACAGAAACCGTCTTCGTATTAAAGCACCCTGGAGAAGGACTTCATGTGGGCGAAATAGTTATAAAAATTTTTCCTTCAAATGTAACCAGCATAATGCAACCAATGGATCAAGGCATCCTTGAAAACATTAAAAACAATTATAGGCGTTTATATCTTGAACATCTGTTAGAACACATAGAAAAGTAGGGTATTATCAATGGGATGAGAAAGGTTACACTGAAAAATGTTATTTACTGGGTAAGTCAAGCTTGGTATTCTGTGCGTACTACCACTATTGAAAATCTTGGTCAAAAGTTATTGATTTTGAGGACTATAATGACAGTGAAGATGATACTCCATTAAATGAATTAGCTTTGAAATTGAGAAGCCATGGAGAAATGTCCTGTTTACATTTTGACAGCGAGATAGAAGAAAAAGAAAAAAGTTTAATTGAATTAATGCAAAAATTAAAAGGTTGCGAAAATCTGACAAGAGAAGATGTTGTTGAATGGATTACAGCAGATGATTTAGAAGAAGAAATGAGTATTGAAGAAATAACGAATGCCTTTCAGGAAACCGAAAAATCAGATGACGATGACGATGACGAAGCGGCGATGAATGAACAGTCTCCCACTAAGATCTCTCATCAAGAAGGTTTTGCTTCTTTGGAAAAAGCTTTGAGGTATATCGAACAACAACCAGAGGTAACCCCAGGATTTGCTTCTTCTTAATAGATGAAGAAACATTACAGCGAGAAAAAGAAGATGCAATATGAAACAGAAGCGCATAGATACCTATTTCACTGTTTTATAATGTATGTACCTATTTATATGTTAAAAACGTTAATACATCGGTTTAAAGTATTGGTGTTTATTTTTTGAATGAATAAAAAACAAATCCGGATTATCCGAGTTTTCTGTTATCCGAGGAGGGTGTCCCCACGTTACCTCGGATAACCGGGGTTCTACTGTATATATATATATATATATATATATATATATATATATATATATATATATATATATATATATATATATATATATATATATATATATGTATATATTTATATATATATATATATATATATATATATATATATATATATATATATTACTTTTCATAATATTTTAGACATACGTATAGTAAATATACACAGGGAATTATTGCCTATTCTCAAGTGTAGCAACATCAAATCATATTGTCTTTAAATTGATAACTCCATTTTGAAACTATTATAGAACACGTTAAGAACTTTGAAACTAGTGGATTTAAAGACAAGACGGGCTTAATTTGAGAGATGTGTTCTAATTTAAATAAAATGTAATTAAAGTAGGATTTTGCGTAAAATGTTGATGAAACCAAAGTAACTTGTAATTTAGTTTTAGCAAGCAGGAAACGAGGAGCTTTCTTAAGTATTTCGAAATGAGCTGTCTAATAGCTAACCTGAATACGTGATCTGCGTGAAATCCATTACGTTTTTGACAGAAAATGTGCTTGTGTAAACATAAAAAAAACTTATTTAAGTTTACGAAAAAGCAACTTTATCATCATTTAAACCTTAATCTCTTTTCTCTTTTTTATTAAGTTATCTTTGTATAAGGAGTGTGAATTAATTTTGAGGGAAGAGAGGGCGCAATTTGTATTATATCACATCGGGGCATACTGCCGCTATATTCATGGTGAAGCATCATCATTAGACTTTAATTTTTAGTACATATTACTCGTATTTTGCTGAAGTGTAAATAAGATTTTTTTTTTGAGCATTGAATATATCGAATTACGTGCCAACAAAATACCAATTGCGGGAAGCGTTACTTTTCTTATTTAATTTGAAGAAAAGTGCTGCTGAAAATTATCGATTTCTGTCGGAACCCTATACTGATTATATTCCATCGATAAAACCATGATTTCGACATGGAAGACAAAGAACGTCCAGGTCAGTCGAAAAAGTTTAAAGATGAGGAATTGGAGACATTACTTGATGTAGTCCCGTGCCAAATGGAAAAAGAACTTTAAAAATCATTAGAGGTTGATCGCACAACCATTTCCAAGCGCTCACGTGCACTGGGAATGATTCAAAAGCAAGGAAACTGCATCGTATCGTAACTGGTGATGAAAAATGGACACGCTAGGATAATCTAGAGTGCAAAAAATCATGGGTGAAGCCCAGTGAACCATCAACATACTCGCCAAATTTGTTTATGTGGTGGGATCCGTGTAGTGTTTTATAAGCTGACACGACAAAGTGATTTTTCAACATGACAATGCTCGACCACTTGTTGCAAAATCCGTCAAGGAAACGCTATAAGCGCTTGGACGGGATGTCCTACCTCACCCGCCGTACTCACCAGACATTGTTCCTTCTGATTATCACTTGTTCCGACCGATGACGCACGGCTTGTCTGAACCTCATTCTTATGAGGATATCAAAAAATGGGTCGATTCGTGGAGAGCCTCAAAAGATGAGTCGTTCTATGATATGATGCCACAAAGATGGGAGAAAGTACTGGCTAGCGATGGACAATACTTTGAATAATCAATTTGTAACCATTTTTTTACAAGAAACGGAAAAATCTCTCAAAATTAATTCACATACCTAATAAGTTCATTTTTGCTTCCCTATTTTTAGCTTGTTTTTTTTTTTGTAGGAGGATTTGATAAGTAAAAATAGTTGGAACTGACAAGAGCCTAAAAATATAATAAAACAATTTAAGTCAATATTTCGCGTCCGTGTCTTCCACCCAATAAATATTACACAATTATTTACTATTTTGTATATTAATTTATACGAATTGACATATAATTTTATCCGCAATATATTCGGTGACAGCATTCTAATGTGCGGATGGTGCCAGTTATAAGCTTGCTTACGCGTTCTGAAAAATATCCAATTCGAAACTTGTGTAAATACCTATTGTGTGACACTTGTTAAATATAGCACTAATTTCACGAATATGAATATTTGGTCCTAAGTCTAAATATAGAGCGTACCTTTAATATAGATAGATATCTAATTTAATATACTCGTGTCATATATATCTGGTTGCCTGACTTAGTTTATAAAAGAGTATATAAAAAAGAGGGAGAGTAGCATATACAAATTTGCGTTTTGCATGGGAAAGTAAGTTTGACACTGAGAATTTAACATCCGTTTTCAAATATAATTCTCATTAGACAAGGCGAAATCGGCGCCATCGTTGGAAAAAATTTTCTAATTGAATTTTTTTTCATAACCTTCTCCAGGAGATGCCCCTGAAAGAGGATGAACATGTTGCCGGGCGGTAACCTGGTCCGAATTTGTTTAAACAAATTTTTTTTAAACAAAGTCCAAAAATTGAAATTTTCGGAACAAGTTTTTTTAGGTAAATTGGACCATTTTGAACAAAAAATGTCTCTTGTGAATTTTCTCTAAAATGCGCCGTTTTCGAGATATCGGCGATTTTAGGTGCGAGAAAACGCGAAAATGGCCACTTTCACCTCCCAATATTGGGGTCAAAAATTAAAATTTTCCATGTTGCCAAGTGTCCAAATTAAAGTTTGAGATCTCTTCTACAAATTACCGTAGGAAATATTGCAATATCTTTATTTTTAAACATTGTTTTTTAACAGTTAACAAATTGCGTTCGAGCGCCCGCGGCCGCATCGAAACTGTATACATAGATATATACGCAACGCCCGTACGTAGGCGCGAATATATTTATTCAAAACTGTGATACAAAAATTCCAAAAAATATTAAAACTTTAATGATGAATACAAATAATAAGTTTCAATTGGTTCAATATTTATCTAATAATGCTGTAAATTACGTTGCATTAAGTCACACTCAACAATTAATAATATCAGGTGGATTCTATAACATTGAAAAGTGCTATTGTATACAGGGAAATAATATACATGAAATTATTGAGTTAGAAAACAATCACTTAGAGGCTGATACAAGGATATTTTGTCATGCTCGATATATGTTACCTTATAATTCTGAAATAATAATTCATTCCGTTGATACCGACGTTTTTATATTAGCAATTCATTATTGGAGCTTTTTCAAATTAATTGGTTGTACAGGATTGTATTTTAAAGTAGTTGGTCAGAAGCCAAGATTATTGTCTTGTAATGTAGCTGCTGAATATTTAACTAGTCAAGTTTGTCAAGTTTTGCCTGCTTTACATGCGTTTACAGGCTGTGATACTACTAGTAAAGTAGGTACTAAAAATAAAGCTTTAGATTTAGTCTTTGATTTAGATACTCAAAATGCATTAACCCCACTTGGTACTGGCTTACAATTAAATGCCATGGAATTCAATGCATTAGAAAAATTGTATTTGAAAATTTTGAATAAAGCTGGAGAAACAGCAGATAATGCTAGACAAATAATTTTAGAACGTTCTTGTGGGATGGGTATTAATTTTGGAAAAATTCCATGTACATCCGATGCTTTAAAATTGCACATTTCACGAGCTTCACTACAAACGTACATATGGAAAATGTCATTGTATTCTCGGTATCGACATTTAGATGCAACAGAATTTGGTTACACTATAGAAACAGGTGAATTGTTACCCAAATTCATGTTAAAAAAATTCGATACCAGATTCGTTAATTAGGCAATGTAAATGTACAAAAAATTGTAAAACTAATGCATGTAATTGCAAAAGCAACAACGTAAGTTGTATACTCATGTGTGGGTGTAATTTAAATATTTGCGAAAATTCTATTAAATATATATAAGTTATATTTCATAAAATTGTTTTAATTCTTCTACCATCCTAATCGAATATTGAATTTTTATTTATATTCATTTGTTATAATAATTAAATCTTTGATATAACAATTACTCTTTAATAAATAAATATTTTTACATACTTTTCAAATATATTAATTTTAATAAGAAATCAAGAAACAAAGCTTTATAGAGCATCGCAGTGCGTATACAGTTCCGTGCGCCTACGTACGGGCGTTGCGTATATGTCTATGTATACAGTTTCGATGCAGCCGCGGGCGCTCGAACGCAATTTGTTAACTGTTAAAAAACAATATTTAAAAATGAAGATATTGCAATATTTCCTACGGTAATTTGTAGAGGAGATCTCAAACTTTAATTTGGACACTTGGCAACATTGAAAATTTTAATTTTTGACCCCCCGATATTGGGAGGTGAAAGTGGCCATTTTCGCGTTTTCTCGCACCTAAAATCGCCGATATCTCGAAAACGGCGCATTTTAGAGAAAATTCACAAGAGACATTTTTTGTTCAAAATGGTCCAATTTACCTAAAAAAGAGAGAGAGAAGGTTATGAAAAAAAAATTCAATTAGAAAATTTTTTCCAACGATGGCGCCGATTTCGCCTTGTCTACATTGCAGTAGAAAAATATATCATAAGGATGTTTTTAATTTCGTCACACCAAAAATTTATAATATAATTTAAATTACAATTTTGAAGGGGAAAATTTTTTTGATAATGCTAAAACCAAAACGTTCCCAATATGAATTTAAATGTAAGGGTATTTCATACGTTAAATATAACGTAAACCTCTAAGCATGTTATGATTATCATATCAAAAAAAATGTAATTTCATAATACATATACACCACACATATACTTCTTTGAAGGATCGATGTACACTAACACAAGTTTTCTGTAGACTTTTCAACCTATCCTACAGAAAGGGAATATTTCCTTCCTGCTGGTAATGTGCCACAGTTCAGCCGATACCTAAAAATGGCAAGAAGACCTTGCCAAATAACTACCGACCAGTCGCACCGCTTTCAATAATATCGAAAGTCGTGGAAAAAGTTATCAATCAGCATCTTCTAAAATATCTTAAAGGATTCAACATTATTAGCGATCACCAATATGGCTTTCGTAAACATAGATCAACAGGAGATCTTCTGACTTATGTAACACATGTTTGGAACAACGCAATTGAATACTTTGGAGAATCTCGAGCGGTTGCTCTTGACATATCCAAGGCATTCGACCGTGTTTGGCACGATGGACTGTTGGCTAAGCTACGCTCTTATGGTATGTCTGAAAAGTTCTGTTTGTAGCTCTCATGGTTTCCTCAGAGAGCGTTCTTTACGAGTAACGATCGACGGATTTCTTTCTAACACCTTCACTATCAACGCCGATGTGCCCCAAGGCTCCATACTATCTTCTACTCTCTTTTTCATTTACATAAACGATCTGTTGGAAAAGATCGGGAATCCAATCTACGGCTTTGTAGATGACAGTACGCTTATGTCTTCATTCACTTTGAACACTCGGACATCGGCTACCCAGGCGGCAGTTTTTTCAAAAAAAAGTCAACGTTGCTGGACCCGACATAGTCATGTCGGGCCACTCCATTCGCCTAGCATCGTCACTCAATTTGTTGGGCGTTAATTTGGGAGCAAATATGTCCTGGCATGAACATGTTGTAGGCATACCAAGGAGAGCTTCTCAAAAGTTGGGAATATTATTTCGAACCAGAAAGCTTAACACTCCACTACAACTGTTAATTCTTTACAAAGCTCAAATTCGACCAACTATGGAATACTGCTCCCATGTTTGGGGCTTCGCTCTCAAACACACACTGCATTTGTTGGTTTCTGCTCAGAGAAAAGCTGTTTGTCTAATTGGAGACCCGGAACTGACCGGCGGCCTTGATTCGCGGGAACATCGAAGAACGGTTGGCGACTTGAGTCTTTTCTACAAGTATTTTTATGGAAAGTGTTCGAAGGATGTAGCCCGCTTAATTCCTCCCAGAGCGGCGCATGTTAGAAATACACGTCGCGCTAATACATCACATCCATATAAGTTCAGCTTGTTACTCCGCGTAAAACGCTGTTCAAGCAATCTTTATATGGAGAAAATCATCCCTTTGGAATAATTTACCCAGGGCTGTTTCCCACCGAGTACAATTTACAGCGATTCAAGAACAACGTGAATCGCTTTTTCCGCACACATGCCGCCCCTGAAACGCTTTAAGCACTTCCCTGTAGCACATGTGTTAGATCCATAAAAAAAAAAATACTACATCAACCCTATTACGATTGTCTAAGACAGGGGTGCTCAAACTTGAGCTGCTGGCAATCTACCTCAATATTGTTAGACTACGATCGATCGACTCTGAGAGGCTGCAAGTAAGTGTGATGCAGGATTGTCGTCTAGGTAGGGTGTATCGTGGCATAGATATTAGTTTTCCGCACAATATGCATTTTTTTAGTCAAGGTAAGTGTAGGTCTGCTCTAAAATGTCAATGAAAAAACTCATAATTATTCAAAATTGCGAGTTTATTGGTTCTTACAAAACAAACGAATTCTAGTGTCTAAACTTAACTAAAGAGTGACTTTGGATGTTGAAGCGTGGCACTGCATGTCATCAGCATACTTTTCATAAGATGGTACGTAATTACCGAGTGCTAATCGCAAGCATGATGACATATGTTCGTCAGTTAGTCGATTGCGATATTTTGACTTAATTATCTTCATTTCAGAAAATGCAGACTCGCACAAGTAAGTTGACCCAAACATTGCCGTCAGTTGAAGGGCGAGTTGCCTTAGATTCGAATATTTATCTTTAGATATAAAACACCAGAATTTTGTATCAGATGCTGTGGCTTTGAGATGTATATCTGATATAATCTGCACTAACTCATTTTCAACAGAACATGAGTCCATGTTAAACTGACTTGCTATTTCAGTAGCCAATTCCTCAATGTTTTTACACGAAAAAGGATAACTCATAAATGATGCGATATTTGCCAAATCATAAAAACGTATTTCGAATTGGCCCCAAATATTTGATAATTCTGCCTCATAAATATCATAATTCAACTGAGGAATTCTTGCTTTCAAAGACGGAAAATTTTTCAGATCCTTTCTTTTCAGTTGATCTATCATAAGTTTCAATTTACTTTTAAATGCGTTTATTGCGCTAATCATCTCAATAATAGTTTTTCCTTTACCTTGAAGCTCCAAATTAATGGTGTTTAAATGCATTGTGATGTCTGTCAAAAATGCCAAATCAGTCAGCCATTTTCCGTTTTTCAGCATCTGAGTGTCATCACCTCTTTCGTCCAGAAAAGCTGTTATTTCGGGCAATAATTCTTGAAACCTTTCTAGGAATTTTCCGCGACTCAACCACCTGACGTCCGTGTGAAGAACTAAATCAGTGTGTTCAGCTGACTCACTATCTTCCAACTGCAATTTAAATAGCCGTCGTTGCAAGTTACGTGCACGAATAGAATTCACAATTTTTATTGCAATGCCCATAATCTCCTCCATGTTTAGAACTTTTGAACACAAAACTTGTTGATGTATAATGCAATGGAAGGAGAAAAATTAAGGCAAATCATCATTAGCTCGACACAATGCCACAAAACCGTTTTTGTTTCCAGTCATTGCTGGTGCTCCATCGGTTGTAATGCACGCTAGTTTATACATTGGTAGCTTGTAGTTTGTTACAAAATTGAAGAAAACGTCATATATATTTTCGCCACGGGTCTCTCCTTTCAGAGGAATCATTGTCAAAAACTCTTCCTTAACCGACATGTCATTGAATACCATTCGAATAAAAATACACAGCTGGGCAGTGTCTGTCATATCGGTGGATTCGTCGAACTGTACAGAAAAGTATGTACATTCCATGATATCATGTTTTAGTTTAACTGCCATGTCCTGACTCATGACTTCAACACGCCTTGTGACAGTCGGACGAGATAACTGAAGTTCTCTAATAGCAGACATAATCTCTGTTTTATTTTTAAAATCTCCAAATAAAGTCTCACCCGCTTCAATGAATGCTTCCTTCACAATCAATCCATCATCAAATGGTTTTCTTGTGTTTCGCCAATATATGAGATATTTTAAATGACGCGATCGTTGCAGCTTTTGATTGTTTGGCTAGTCTTGTGAACATGGTTTGTTCTTTTTTCAAACAAGTTATAGTTTTTATGAACCGTTTTATGATGCCTCTCTAAGTTCCCACGCTTAGGTATTGCAACTGACGCACGGCAAATGAGACAAATGCACTTATCCTTTACCATACAAAAGAAAAATTCTTCCTCCCAATCGTTATTAAAATGATAAGTTTTACTTTTCTTCGCCGCACTCATTTTGGACTATTTATTAATAAAACTTTGTATCGATGTATCGCCTTCGAGTTACAACTCAGACTGACTCCTATTCCTGCAGGCGCAAGATTTATATCGGCGCGAACGAAGTCTCGAATGTTCCCGTTAAACACGCCGCCCGAAGTTTCTAGAAAAATCGGCGGGAATCAAAAACGCGGCTTTTCTTTGACAAGTACCGCGCGTTCTTTTGATAAAGCCGCATTCTGCAGCAGGGAGTTATTACGATAAAAGAAAGTGATGAGGGGGTTATTCTGGCCTAATTGTAGATTGAATAAATTTTAGTAGTTTATTCATTACATTTTGTTTTAGTTACCTAAAACAAAATCTGTGAATAGTTCTATATCGGAATTTTTTTCTCGAGATCGACTCAAAAAGCACTCGCGATCGACTTGTCGATCGCGATCGACCGTTTGAGCACCCCTGGTCTAAGACATGCGTAATATATTGGCTAAACCAGATTAGATCACTAAATGTAGTACGATTGCAAAAATAGTAGGCAAAATTATCTGGTTAATTGTATTAAAGATGAAATCACACATCTCTAACACCCTCGCATATAGAAATAATGTACAGATAGGCAATCAATTCGAAATTTCAAGTGAATTTTCTTTTAAGCTAATATTTAGGTCCAAAAATGTCCTAATTTCTTATTGCCAAACGAAAGAGAAAGGATAATGGCTTCCGCAATGGAGGAGCATAGTTTCTGATGATGTAGATGATATAATATTTAATAGTTAAAATACTAAAAGTTACAGCATTATTTATTAAATTATTTCCAAGGGCTTTATTTCTCCATCAAGATGGCAAATCTGAAATGTTTAAATTACTTTTAAATTAAATATTATAATTGGAAGTGACACTGGATAAAATTTTCATGAAAAGGAAAGTTAACTTGTAACTTTGTTACTGCAGGAAGTATTAAAATATAACTTTTTTAATTACCTACAACCAGTTTAAGCTAACTGAAATGCATGATTTACATAATTTTACATTGTTGCTAGCAAATTGAAGAAAATTTTTATTGTTCCGTACGGAACACTTATAAGATCACCTCGATGTCTTTCTGTCACACTCAATTTTCTCCGAAACTATTTGACACAGAAAGTTGAAATTTGGCATTAATATAAGAATGATGGCCTAATCAAAGCCGTGTAGTTTTAAAAGTTAAATTTTGACTTAAGGAGTTAGTTTTGTGGCGTGAAATCGGAAGTGAAAAAAAGTATTTTACCAGATCATTGAGTGGGGTGTCAAATAAATGCTTGTAAAAACACAAGTTCAAAAATCTATATAATGTAATAGTTGCGCATACTTTCCTTTGTGTGAGAAATCGCTGTCCTTCCCCTTATCTGGAAAAATAGTGATCAAAAAGTTTTGAAAAAATGCTGGAATATTCTCCACAGCGTGTAGATTGAACGAAAATTATCACGTCCTGCACCTTAATTTAATTTTGTCTAGTGTCGGTCCCAACTGCTCTTCATACATAGAATATATTTTTCTCCTCATGACGTCTTTTTCACAATCGTCTACATGATGCATTTGAAAATCTTTCCGTTTTTTCCTGTTCCTGAGTGATGGTTTTCATCTAATACCCTTAATCGTAGAAATTGGGGTGTTCGTTAGTTCACTGGTTTCTTGCAAAGCACTTGGTTTATTCACATTTCTTTTTACCAAACTATCGTAAACATTTTTCACTATTTGTTTAGCGTCAAGTGATAAATGCGATAGCGATAGCAACTATTCCAATTTTTTCACGGACGCCATATAATTAAAACAGAACCGTTGCCAGGTAGTAATATATAGGTAAAAATAGGTCCAATATGATTGCAGGTGCAAGTGAGGGCGGTATACAAAGCAGGTAAAATAAAAATACGTTTATCGTAATACCTGGCAACTATGCACAAAACCTTAATAGGGTCGTTTATTGCCCCATTGAAAAAGCAAAAAGGTAGGATCTTATATCTTGGGATCTACTTTACCTTTAATAATTTATCTGGTATATATGAAAAAAAAAATTTAAGGTCTTCAGTTTTCAGTAAAGATCGGAAAAAAACTTTGTTGAAAACTCATTTGGGGTGTTTTGTGAGGTCACTGATCATTTTATACCTACGTAACAGAAATTTTTATTTTAAAAGCAATTAACGTACGGAACACTAATTGCGCAAGTCCAACTTGCGCTTGGCCTATTATTTTAAACCCTGTTTAGTTAAATTCTTGTTAGTTCACACTTTACACTATATTTTATTTTTAATACATTACGCATAAATATAATATGCAGGCAGATTCACTAAAAAGTGCAGAACTAGGGAAACTGTTATGAATTTTAAAACTTCTAATTGTCCCGTTAGCTTGGTTTTTATCACTGTTATATAACATTTGATAAATGTCAATAATGTAATATTTTCTTAAGAACAAATCGACAAATAAAACTTTGAAAGATGTTGGCAAATGAATATATTTTTAAATTTTTAAATAATTTTTCACTTATATTAGTTTAATAAAAAATGCAAACGAATTTCCTAGTCTTCCACTAATCAGTATCATAACTTTAGTTACTTTATCAGTGCTCTTGTCAACTTAAACACCTATTGATCACATTAGGGCAGGGATGTCAAAGATACGGCCCGCGGGCCGCATCCGGCCCCCGGGACGTATCAATAAGGCCCGCGATCGCAATGAAGAATCATAATTTTTAACAACCGTATATTATATACTATATAATTAAATAAATAAAATGTTATAATAATTCAGTACATTTTTTTTATTTGAATCCGGCCCGCCTACACATTCTAAATTTATTATATGGCCCTCTGCAAAATTGAGTTTGACACCTCTGCATTAGGGGTTTAATTTTAGTCGGTTTTACAGTTGACTGCCTGATTCACTAAAAATATTAAAACTGCTCTAATTTGCCAACTATGCGATTAAATTGATTAGAACAATACTAAGCCAACTAAAGTATGAACCTGACAAGTACAAGACCAGAAAATTTGTTTTTATTTATGAATAAACGAATAAAAATAAAAAAAATATTTTAAAATACTGGAAATTATTAACATTCTTATTTGTTTCAAGGTATTATTTTTTCATTTGTATTTTAAATTTGCTTCTAAAAACATTTCTTTGCTAAAATTTACCATATGAAATATAACAGTGTCAACAGCAAAAGCCAACTGGAATACTGGAGATGTTAATTCCATAAAAATTAAATCGACCTTTAGATTGGTATTATTTCAGGTACCTGACATACACTTTTTTACAAATAAAAAGAAACAAAATATTTATTATGCGTATAAAGTTATAAACTTTGTTTACTATTTTGTTTGTGTTTTAAAATTCTAATTATATATGGATAAATGGAAAGATTATTTCAAGGCACTGTACCACGCAGAAGAATACAACAAGAATCAAAAGAGCGAATTAAATTACAAGACTCACTATTCACATTTGAAGAGGTTAAAAAAGTAATAAAAGAATTAAAAAACCGTAAAGCAGCAGGCGTCGATAACGTACCAAATGAATTACTTAAGCACGGGGGTCCTATACTAACAGAACACTTAACCTATCTATTCAATACACTATTAGAAACGCCAAAATACCTGAGGAATGGCATAAAAGTATCACTTTTCGAGGGCAGAAAATGAACTCAGAAAACTACAGAGGAATCACTCTACTATTAACCTCGACGAAGTTATTCAGAAGCTTGCCAAACGCCGATCTTATCGAAAACAGAGAAGAACAACAAGAGTTCAGAAAAAATAGGAGTACTACAGACATTATCTAACAAATTAAGGACAAAGCGATTGAATTTGACAAAGTCGCATATGCCTGTTTCATAGACCTGACAAAGGCTTTCGAGAAGGTATAATTGAAGGACGTAGTCAGAATACTCGAAGATGAACAGATACCACAAGGAATTGTCAGGATAATAGAAGAGCTAAATACGAATAACACAACAAAAATACGAATAAGCAACGAAACATCCGAAGAGATTCAAACACCGGGAGGTATTAAGCAATGCGATAGTTTGGGCCCCTTCTTGTTCAATAAACTGATGGACAAAATCATAGAAAAAGGCACGGAATTGAAGCTGGAATACAGACTGGGCAAAAAAACTATAAGCATAATTTGCTACGCAGACGACGCCACCATCGTAGCTGAAACTGAACAAGACCTACAGAGATTATTGCTTGCTTTCTGTAAATCAGTACGAGAACTTAATTTGACCATATCTAGCGAAAAAAGAAAAAGCATGACTTTCGTTAAAGAGCCAGTAAGATGTAAGTTGGTCATTCAAGACAAGCCTATAGAGCAACTCATGCAATTTAAATATCTCGGAGTAGACATCTCCACTAACCCGAATCAAGTAATCGATATAACTAGTCAAATCAACCAGGCAGCTGCCATCTCCGAGTATTTATGTGATGTTATATAGACAAACATGTAGATCGAAAGCAAGACTCGTATATATAAGACATCCATCCATCCTCAGATACGGTATCGAGGCCAGAGCAGAGACCAGCAGAACAAAGAGTAAATTAAGAACGGCTGAGGACAATATCTGGCAAAACTCTTTGGGATGGAGTAATGAACGAGGACGTCAGACAAATATGTGGAGTTCAAGTAAGATGGGGACGACGACGCAGAAGATACTGGCATAAACACATAAAAAAAATGTACGAAAACAGAATAGCATGTGTTGTGCTAGAAGGAAAACCAAATGGACAACGTCCACCTGGAAGACCCCCAAAAATATCGAAGGACAGCAGGAACTCCATATCACAAGCAAGGCAGCAAGAATAATGGGTTACAGAACAGATCCATAAATCTACTCAAAGATTAAGAAGAAGAAGAATTCTAATTAACTATGTAGATGTACAAAAACTACCTAGCAAGTTGTATATGATGTAAGAAAATATTGTGAAAACTAATAGATGTAATTCATTAATAAGCGAGTTGTGCAAGCAAATATTAAAAAAAAAACTTAAATTGTTTTGTCTTAAAATTGAACGGTATATAGTCGATCAAGTAAGAATGTGTCGAGCATTGTTCATTAAAAAAACGTATTTATTTAAAAGTTTTTATATCATTCGACAGTAAAGGATGGTCATTAAAATACCAATGATTCAGAACTTTATCTAAACCCGTCGATGATTACCTTGCATCTTGATGAGATTTTCCGCGTATTCTTGCGAATTTGCTTTGATAGCTGCTTCACTATGTGCACCTTTTTATTACGAACCTTCTGCTTGACCACACGTTCTCGCTTGGATTTGCATCAGGCGACTGGGATGACCAACCTAGTGTGACGAAACCGGATTCCACTTTCCACTGGCTTACTCAAATATTTGAGGCCGTTATCCTCTTAAAAAATCTACCCTTCAGTTTTTGAATAAATCACGGTTTGGCAGTAGGTACTAATGCCACCTTGTAAATCTGGAAAATTTCTTCAGCGTTTAAATTGTAAAGATGAAGAGTTTGCCAAAACCTTACGAAAAACATCCCTAAAACATGGATCTTTACATCGGTAAGTAGAAATTGACGAGGCTCGTGGGATGATAACTCAACCCCAAAATGAAGCTTCATCGGAAAAAATTACATTTCTCTCTCTGGGTTTTCGCTTAGCAATGGTTTCTTGACTGTACTTAAAATCATTAGTCTAGAGATGGGTGCGAGTCGTTTTATACGATATTTCCAAATCTTTCTGCTTTAGTTTTTGCGCCCCCTGAAGCAAAGATAATTGAGAATTTCGAGAAAATATATTAATAATCATTTTTTTCATCCTTGTACGATACTTTTCCTCCCAAACCACTTGCTAACGAATGCTCTCGACTTGCCTATATACTTAGCAGCCGCTATAGACGCCATTTTCGGACCTTTTGTATGATTACATAGGAACACCATCTCGAAGCGCAAAGCGTATGCAGCACTCATGTTTGATAATGTTCTATTTACCCATAAATAAAGTTAGAAATGAATCTCTTTCCACAAAGCATTGTTTGCAGGGGTACCAACAATAACCCAAAAAAAAAAGGAATTTCTTTTACCGACTACAAGTTATAGGCGACACGTTTTTACTTGACCGACTTTTTACACGATTTAATTTTTTAAAGCAAAACTTTTATAGTACCGAAAAATTATTTTTATGTTTATTTAACTTTTCACCGCAGTAAACAATTTCATTTCAATACAAAACAGTATTGAAACTCATAAATAAACAAATGGCTAAAAAACATTCGCATTTTAAAAGTCTAATTCCATGGGAGTAATATGTTATCGATACTACGTACACTATAATTTACGTTTCTGCTATTTTTCATATTAATGTGTTCCCTTAACAATAAAATAAATCATTGTTTTTGCATGAGAGCAAAAAAAAAACAAAACGACTAACTTTATGTATTATTAATATTGAACAAATACATCTATAATTGCAAATTCACTAAGAATCTCAGAATAAATTGGGCAATTTTGCATAATATATATTTTTTTTAGCTTACTCGTATTATATTCCACCTTCAAACAGTATTTTTAGCTTTAAATATTGTTAAAAAAATCTTTCTTATTTAAACCTAAATGAGTTTCATTTAACTTTTCCTATCTCTTGGGACTATGAGCTAAATTTAGTTTAAGGAGTATTGGAATTTACGAATGGTTAAACATTCCAGATGAAAAAGTATATTCTAAGATTACACTTTAACGATTACACGTTAACATTTTTCCGTAACAACAGGCTAAAATTAATTTTTAGTTCCAAATATATACAGTCAAAGTCATTATAATCGGAATTATTATGTTTGTTGACTTCTAAACTATTAGCAATTTCATCACACAACATAAATATTAAATTTAAATAATGGAAATTTTATTATAAGTTGGTAGTTGCTTATACAGCGAAAAATTCAAAATATATTTGTCCTCACTCATGAGTCATGAGTTTGAGTAACAATTACCTCGAAGCTGCTAAAATTTAATACAATTTTCACATCTTTAATCCAAGAGTAAAAAAGAAAACATGCTAATATTTAATATCATTTATTGAAAAAACTAGGTAGGACTATGCCCTATAATTACTATTACATCAGCTAATCTAACATGAGTATAATTTTGGGTGTTAAGACATTTACATAATACTAACTTAATAACTAATCCTGGGAGAGTGAATTTAATGATCTTGGCTAGCGAGTCCTGTCGTGGGCAGAGGTCCGTAAGCATTTCTGATTTTGGGGTTGGGGTGGTGGGTGGGTTTATCCGAGGTCTGAGCTGAGCGTTGCTCATGAATTCCCAAATTGTTGGCATCTGGAAGTCACGGGGAATTTGGGTATTGCGAACGAACCAACCCGGGTTGTTGACGATGGTACTGAGGGTCTTGTTTTGAATGGTCCGGAGGGTGGATCTATGGGAACGTGACATTAAGCACCATGTCGGGTTAAATATGCTTTTAGATTTTTATGGCAGAGGTTTGCAAAAAATTAATGTATAAATAATCATCGAATTATATAAAAGAATGCAATATGAACATTATTACAATCACAACAATATACCCTAGAGCACATAACTACAAAATTTTACCTATAATCGAAATTCCTCTTCTTTAAAGATTTCATTTCTACCTATAAATCTTTAACGAGCACAACAAAATTCTTTAACCTAAAATATAGTTTTCAATTCTTAAACTTCTTCTTTTTTCGTATATGGTGTGTCATATGAGTAGGCTAATGCCTGTTTTATCACCATTAGATCTCTTCCATTGTAGAGGTACAGTATTCTTTCCACATTTGCGGAGGTCTGCCCCTAAATCTTCTACCTCTAGGTACCCCTTTTGGCCAGTCTGTTGTCGTCCATTCCATCTACGTGTTTATTCCATTGTTTTCTTCTAGTTTTAGTTCATTTGGATATTTCTTGGATCTTACTTAGTTCTTGTAAAGTAGTATTTTCTATTATTTGTCCTTAATAAGGTGCATTTTTTGTTTAAAATCAAAATTAGTTACGTAATATTCTTATCAAGTCACTAATGATATATTAGATTCCATTACGCCATAGAAAAAGTGAAATTATGATCATCGATGAAAATAATTAGGTAAATCCAGAAAAGCCTATATTGAATCGTAAATGTTGTAGCATTTCATAGACCTTTTTCAGCTGAGACAAAAACTACATTAAAAGCCACTGCCTATTAAGAGTTTCAAACTTACTAACCGATTGGTATTATTCTGTAAGAGTCCTTCATAGGACAGTCGAAGATGAATATCTGTGACAAGTCAGTAGCTTTAAAACGAATGCTATTATCGAACGTAGGCGTAGGTAATTACTTGACAAGAAGAACTAGTCGTTATCGTTTTTTTTTTGTTTTTCCTTGTCATTAAGGAAAATAAGTTAAATAAGTAATTTCGTTCCTATTTTCTTTTTTATTATTACTTCTACAGAAGCCATATTTTTTTAGACTTTAGCTAACGATTTTGCCAAACCCGCAATAAAAAATAATTGAAAAATTTTGGCCAGTTTTTTTTTGGTAAAAATTAATATTGATATTTAAACATAAATTAACTCACTTTTATATTAATTGACAGAGGTTAGAATAATATTTTATTGGTTTCTCTGAAATAATTGGGTTTCGATATATATTAAACTATAGTCAATAGAACATTGCCAAACCGCTGAAATTAATTTCGGTGTAGCCGGTTACAGCAATGAAAAAACAACTCCATCAAAACCTTTTGACTAATATATATATATATATATATATATATATATATATATATATATATATATATATATATATATATACGTATATATATATACCCCGTGGGGGGGCGGGATAGAATATCTCCCCCGGTATGTTCTGCCTGTCGTAGGAGGCGACTTAAAGAACACTCTAGATGGTAGATGCCCAGATCCCACCAGCATCGCCCGGTGTGATACCATCGCATCGGCTTAAGCTGCGTGAAGTTGCTTAACGTTTCGTGGCTGTGCCGATGTCCCGGTCTGTGGGACCAAATAGCATGATGAGGCACCTGGATACAAAAAATTCCGGAGGTAAAATAGCCCCCCGTTCGGATCTCCGGGTGGGGGCTGGTTCAGGGGCGTCGTCATGCAGAGAACAGAATTTCAAAATGGATTTTTGCAACATACGAGGTTTAAATTCGAACATAAATTCAGTGCACCAACACCTGCAATCAAATAAACCTCATGTACTCGCTCTCTGTGAAACTAAGGTCAGTTCATCGACCAGCACAGTAAACTATCTTTATCCTGGGTACGATTTCTATTCCCGATTTAGGCGTAACTTTGGAATCTGTCTTTATGTCAGAAGCGACCTCTCTTGCCAACGAGAAGAGGCTCTGGAGCCCCCAAACTTTGATGTTATGTGGTTAAAAATAACGACTCAACCAACCACAAGGTTCGTCTGTATCCTCTATCGACCACCAAGTGATACAAACTTTAGAACACTTTTCGCTTCTCTTGCAGACACCATAGATCATTTACAAATTAACTATCCAAATGCCGAAATTGCCATTCTGGGCGACTTTAATGTCCACAACATCAACTGGCTTAAATATTCAAATACTACCGACGAACAAGGTCGTGAAGCCGAATCATTTTCAATCAGTTGTGGCTTGACTCAGCTGATTGATGAACCAACACGGATCCCTGATCGAGACGGAGAGTTCGCCAGTCTTCTTGATCTGTTTTTTACCACCAATCCGGAGATTTACACGGTCAGCGTAAATCCGCCGTTAGGTTCTTCCGACCATAAACTACTTTCGACATCGAGTATTATATACCAATCAGTGACAGAGAGGCGCCCAAACCGCGCAAGATTTGGCACTACAAATCTGCTAAATGGGAAGATCTCATGGAATATTTTTCGAACCTTCCCTTGGTTGGACGTTTTGTTTTCGATCCGACGACCCATCTGACTGCGCCAGGGAGGTTTCCGATGTTATTTTGGCCGGTATGGATGCTTACATCCCTTTTTCGAAGAAATGCCTTTCCAACGGCAAGCCTTGGTTTGACCTAAAATGCAAAGAAGCTGTTGCTTCTAAACATCTTGCATACCGACAGTGGCGTGAAGATCCTAACACCATAAATCGTAACATCTTTGTTCGTGCCAGGAACAGATGCAAAGAAATTATCGACGAAACCAAGGAGGTACACAATCAACGGATTAGAAACAAACTTCTCGCTTGTCCCGGCAATTCTAGGTCCTTTTGGTCAGTCGCTAAGGCAGTTAGTCAAAATTTCACCAAATCCACCATACCACCACTCACACGGCCAGATAATTCTATTGCAACGACACCTGTTGAGAAAGCGAACTTGTTGGCTGAACTCTTTGCTTCACATTCTACTGTCGATTTCCAAGGAAAAACACCACCTACTATTCCCATAGTGCAGTCAAGGATGCCCGATATTGTCTTCAGACAGCGTATCATAAAACGTATTTTGATGAAGCTAGACACCAAAAAGGCTTCAGGCGCTGACGGAATACCTGCCATAGTTCTCAAGAACTGTGCGAGGGAACTAACACCAGTTTTCTGTAGACTTTTCAACCTATCCTACAGAAAGGGAATATTTCCTTCCTGCTGGAAATGTGCCACAGTTCAGCCGATACCTAAAAAAGGCAAGAAGACCTTGCCAAATAACTACCGACCAATCGCACTACTCTCAATAATATCGAAAGTCATGGAAAAGGCTATCAATCAGCATCTTCTAAAATATCTTGAAGGATTCAACATTATTAGTGATCACCAATATGGCTTTCGTAAAAATAGATCAACAGGAGATCTTCTGACTTATGTAACACATGTTTGGAACAACGCAATTGAACACTTTGGAGAATCTCGAGCGGTTGCTCTTGACATATCCAAGGCATTTGACCGTGTTTGGCACGATGGGCTGTTGGCTAAGCTACGTTCTTATGGTATGTCTGAAAAGTTCTGTTTGTGGCTCCCATGTTTCCTCAGAGAGCGCTCTTTACGAGTGGCAGTTGACGGATTTCTTTCTAACACCTTCACTATCAACGCCGGTGTGCCCCAAGGTTCCATACTGTCTCCTACTCTCTTCCTCATTTATATTAACGATCTGCTGGAAAAGACCGAGAATCCAATCTACAGCTTTGCAGATGACAGTACACTTATCTCTTCATTCACTTTGAACGCTCGGACATCGACTACTCAGACGAATATCCGCAGACAGCAGGAAGTCATTCAACTTAACAAAGACCTGGAAGAAATTCTATCTTGGGGTGACAGTAACCAAGTGGAATTTAACGCTACAAAAACCCAGGCAGCAGTTTTTTCTAAAAAAGTTAACGTTGCAGAACCCGACATAGTTATGTCGGGGCACTCCATCCCTCTAACATCGTCACTCAATCTGTTAGGCGTTAATTTGGGAGCAAATATGTCCTGGCATGAACATGTTGCAGGCATAGCAAGAAGAGCTTCTCAAAAGTTGGGAATATTGTTTCGAACCAGAAAGCTTTACACTCCACAACAACTGTTAATTCTTTACAAAGCTCAAATTCGACCAACTATGGAATACTGCTCCCATGTTTGGAGCTCCGCTCCCAAACATACACTGCATTTGTTTGGATTCTATCCAGAGAAGAGCTGTTCGTCTGATTGGACACCCGGAACTGACCGACGGCCTTGATTCGCTGGAACATCGAAGAACGGTTGGCGACTTGAGCCTATTCTACAAGTACTTTCATGGAAAGTGTTCGAAAGATGTGGCCCGTATAATTCCTCCCAGAGCGGTGCATATTAGAAGTACACGTCGCGCTAATGCTTCACATCCGTATGAGGTTCAGCTTGTTACTCCTCGTACAACGCTTTTCAAGCAGTCTTTTATATGGAGAACATCATACCTTTGGAATGGTTTACCCAGGACTGTGTTTCCCATCGAGTACAATCTACAGCGATTCAAGTACAACGTGAATCGCTTTCTCCGCACACGTGTCGCTCCTGTAGCGCTTTAGGGACTTCCCTGTAGCACGTGTGCTAGACCCATAAAAAAAAAAAAAAAAAAAAAAAAAAAATATATATATATATATATATATATATATATATATAAATAATAAAAAACATAGAGCAAAAGTTGCCGTATCTAACAAAATTTTCTCAAGATGAAATTAATTGAGGAACTCGGCAAAGGGCATAACAGATATTCACACAATGTTCGTTTAGCCTATATTTCGGTCCTTGGTTGGGACCTTCATCATGGCACAAACTGAAAAGAGAGAATAAAGCTACTAAATAAAAGAGATTGAGAGAGATTATCCATTATTTTCCGCTTAATTAATTGCTGTAGAAAAGTATAATAATAGATAAAAAGCTACTCACATAAGAAGTGCGACATTAAGTTAAAGTGAATGGCCGTAAATAACTTATAACATAAAGGTGACAAACAAATAGTTCAGTCATATACACTAATAAATTATGTTAAAAAGATGGCACTTACAACAAAGATACCATCGGCATCCAGGGTTTTCGATATATATATATATATATATACATGTATATATATATGTTATATATATATATATATATATATATATATATACGTATATATATATATATATATATATATATATATATATATATATATATATATATATATATATATATATATATATATATATATATATACATATATACATGTATATATATATATATATATATATATATATATATATATATATATATATATATATATATATATATATATATATATACATATATACATGTATATATATATATATATATATATATATATATATATATATATATATATATATATATATATATATATATATATATATATATATATATATATATATATATATATATATAATATATACATGTATATATATATATATATATATATATAATATATATATATATATATAATATATATATATATATATATATATATATATATATATTATATATATATATATATATATATATATATATATATATATATACATATATATATATATATATATATATATATATATATATATATATATATATTGTATATATATATATATATATATATATATATATATATATATAATATATACATATATACATATATATATACATATATATATATATATATATATATATAATATATATATATATATATATATATATTATATATATATATATATATATATATAGATATACCTATCCATCTTATACATAAGTCTAATTAAAAATCTGTACAAATAACAACAGACCAGATGTCAGACAAATTGCCTGGAAGTTGTTAGTGAGTATGTGTACTTGGGATCCTTAATTAGTAATCCCGGTACAGTAGAGAGGGAGATTCGTAGAAGATGTGCTCTTACAAAAGTTGCTGCACGAGAGCTTAAGAAAATCTGGCAAAACAACCACATATCCAAACAAGTGAATGTCAGAGTGGTAAATTGTCTTGTCTTTCCTATTCTCACATACGGCTGTAAGTTCTGGACATTGAGAAAATCGGAAATACAAAAATTAGATGCCACAGAAATGTACTGCTAGCGAAGAATGCTTAGGATATTATGGACCTCATGACGGACCAACGACTCATTTATATCAGAGCTCAAAGTGCAGCAACGTATTTCAAATTTTATCCAAACAAAAATCATTAAATTGTTTAGCCATATTATGAGAAAAGATCAGGAATGTTGGGAAAAACTCCTTATTCAAGGAAAAGTTTCAAGTAGAAGATCTCGATTACGTTCTTCGTCCCGTTGGGCGAACCAAATTATCAATCTTGCGAATAAACCACTTCACATACTTGTCCACGAAGCGCAGGATAGAAAAATGTGGAGAAGAACAACCCACATCGCAACGAAATGACTACTACATTCCCTGGAGGAAATTGAAACTGGAGAGAGAGAGATATTATACCTATATATATATATATATATATATATATATATATATATATAATATATATATATATATATATTTATATACATACTTTTGCAGAAGGGTATCCCAAAGACAAACTATACAGAAAGCCGACAGATTCCAACAGATACTTACATGGTAATTCACACCACCACCCCCAAACCCCCCATAGTTACAAGCTCGAAATATTTCCGCTTAACTGACAGCACTAAGAGATAAGATGAGTTAAACAAATACAGTGAAAAAGAACAGTTATAAAAACAGAATAGCATACAAACGGGACCTCAGGGACCACCTGAAAACAAACCAATAATCACGTTTTCATACCTCAAAGGTACGACATATCGCATCGGACGTCTTATACGAAAACACTATATATCCAACTCCTATGGACCATGTAAAATAACAGAATCATCACTCAGAAATCCTAAAGACAAAATAAATCCAGAAAATCAAGGCATATACACCATTTCATGTGGTAATTGCCACATAGCTTACGTTGGACAAACCAACCGAAGCATATTTTCAAGACTCGAAGAACACAAACTCAACATTCATAATAAACAAACTAATTTATATGGTGTAAAAACACATCTACAAATTGTTTGGAAAAATATAATTTCATCATTCATTACCAGCTATACTAATAAAAATTGTGTATCTTCCAACAAATTGTTTATATTAATTTTATATAGTATTAAATTGTTTTTTTTGCAAAGTCCCCTTAGAGGTCTCTTTCGCATTCCTAGACATACCACTGTTTGATTTTTAGGATTTATTTTAAATTATAATTCAATTAAAACTTCAACAAACCTCCACCTGATGTCAGAGGAGCTTCTTGTACTGTTGTAAAATCGCGAATAAAATTAATACGTTATTCGAAGAGACCTTGCTTCAAATATATATTCTGAATATTTTGCTTAAATGTATTTTTATTATGTGGAAATCCCAGTCTGAAATTAAAGTATAATTTAGTAATTTTTTAAAGCTTATTGTTAGATGGTGTCAAACAATACATTTATTATTCTATATTTTTATTTTATAAGAGCAGCATTGTCGGATACCCACTCCCGTTCAGGTAGGCTGAAAATTTTTTAGTCTAGCTATTTAAAACACATTTTTTTCGTTTAATTATCAACATAGTCTCCTTCAAGAGCGATACAACCAGTCCAACGTTTTTCTAACATTTGTATACCCTTCTTGTAGAAAGATTTGTTTTTGCCTTCAAAACAGGCCTCAGTTTCGGCGAGAACTTCTTCATTGGAGCCAAATCTCTTTCCAGCGAGTATATAGATAATAGTCGCTGGGGGCCAAATCTGCAGAATACGGTGGATGACGAAGCAATTCGAACTTCAATTCATGCAATTTTGCTATCATAACCATTGACTCGTGACACGGTGCTTGTCTTGATGAAAGAGCACTTATTTTCTCGTTCATTTGGGGCCGTTTCTTTGCGATTTCTTCCTTCAAACGCACCAATAACTTTATATAATATTCGCTATTGATGGTTTTTCCCTTCTCAGCATAGTTGATGAAAATTATTCCATGCGCATCCCAAAATGCAGAGGCCAGAACCTTCCCAGCCGACTGTGTCATTGGTCGCTTCGGGCGGCTTTCACCGGCTGCTGTCAACTCAGGAGACTGCCGATTTGATTCCGGTGTGTAGTGGTGGATCTATGTTTTCATCCACATATCGGCTGAAAAAAATTCTTTTTATTGCACTTAAATAGGTTCAAACAGCGCTCAGAATCATCAACACGTTGTTTTTGGTTCAGTTTCTCATGCCCAAATGTTCACGCAAAATATGACCAACACGTTCTTTTGATATCTTTAGGGTGTCAGCTATCTCATGCAATTTCACTTTGCGGTCATTCAAAACAATTTTGTGGATTTTTTTGATATTTTCCGGTGTAACCACCTCATTTGGGAGGCCAGAGCGTTCAGCATCATTTGTGTCTGTACGACCGCGTTTAAATTCAGCATACCAGTAAATGATGAGTGCTTTTCCAGGGGCAGAATCCCCGTAACACTTATCAAGCCATTGCTTTGCTTGAACGGTATTTTTTCCTATTAAAAAACAGTGTTTAATTTTGATTTTTTCTATTGTTTTGAAAATATCAAAAGTAGCGTCACTAAAAACCATTGTAACTTCTAAATTAATTCTTGAAATGTCATAAAATTTTGACACATATTGTTTGAAAGTTGGTACTTCCTAAAAATCGTATGAGTCAGACCAAAAACTTTTCAGCTTATCTGTAACTTCTTTTAAATCTTTTATAAAGACAGTGCATCAACCGCGAAGAATTATTAGTGGCAAATAATGTATTATAAAATTGTGTTATTTCAATATAATACGAGGCGTATTCGAAAAGTAGGGGCCCTTTGCTTATATTTAAAAATTGGCTGGTCTGAACAAAGTTGTACACAGCAGCATCATCTATTGATTGTTTCCCAAGCCACTGAAGTTATTGTTTTGATTCAGTAGTCGCCGGTCGGTGAATGCAGACAATAATGTCAGCGAAAATCGTTGGTCCAGCCAGTTGCACAGTGCCTGCTGTGACTCGATTTTTGTATGCAGAAGAGTCATCAGCTGCTCAAATTTATCGGGAGTTGTGCCTAGTTTATGGACCTACAGTAATGAGGGAAGGAAAGGTTAGACAATGGTGTCGAGACTTCACAAATGTGCATGGTGGAAAGCGGAGTGGCAGGTCCAGTATCCAGACCGATAAAATCGTTTAACAAGTGGACCAAAAAACTGCGATCTGATCGACGATTGTACTTGAAACGGCGGGCTTAGTGAAAAAGGGTTTAAAGACGACGACGTACTTAAGACCGCCGTTGTCAACTGGTTTAATTCCCAGGCGAAGAACTTCTATGCAAAGGGATTAAAGAAGCTGGTGCAGCGTTACAAAGAGTGCTTAGAAGTAAACGGCGATTGATTATGTAGAAAAGTGAAATAGGTTTGTAGGAAACTAAAACCGTTAATAAAAACATTTTCTAGCGAATATATTTTTTTGGGATATATGTAATTTTATTTCAGAAATTTTTGTACTTTTTTACAGTTGGAAGAAGACAGTAAAATTATCTGGAAACCGTCGAAGATGTAATTAAATGTTTACTTCATTTAATATTTTGAATAATGCAAAAGTTGTCCAACAAAATGCCTGGTGATTTTTGTACTGTGGCAGAAATAACATTCCACTGATGATATTTCTTCATACCTAGTAAACAATGAGTGGCTTAAATGATATAGCATGTTGATTTTTAAGAAAAAATCGGCTATTTTGCGAATGCTATTGGTAATGTTTTTATTTGCTGCAAAAAAATGAATTATATAGGAGCATCCTTATTTGTTATTAATTTATATCTCAATGACTACGAATATATACGCAAAGGACTGGACATATATTTGATGTAGCTTGTCAATGACTGCATCATAATTACCTTTGTATTATAGCTGTACTTGTTCTGGGGCTGGAATAATATTTTAACTTAAATTTTATTGCAAAATAAATAGTACAATAATACCGGAGACTTTCCGTGTTTTTTTTTACAACACTGTAGTACTTTTTTTCAAGTTAAACAAAATTTTATACTAACTGTTGTATATCTTTTTGCCTACTGTGTAAAACTTAACAAGGAATACCTTTAATGTAATAGAGAAAAGTACTTCTATCTCAGTGATTTCTTTATGAAATTTTGTTTCAAAATATCTGAAAAAATTATGGTACAAAATATTATCAAATTGCTCTAATAAAAAAATAAATAAATTGTAATAAATCATAGTGTTCCCTACGGAATATATAATAATATAATAAGATCACTTCAGTGTATGTCCGTCTGTCTCACCGTATGTCTGCCCGCCTGTCACACCCGAATTTCTCGGATATTATTTGACATAGAAAGTTGAAATTTGGCACTAATATAGGAATTGAAGTCCTAATCAGAGCCGTATAGTTTTGAAAATTAAATTTTGACTTAAGGGGGGAGGGGGGGGGGGGGGTGAAATCGGAAGTGAAAAAAGTTTTTTTTTTTACCAGGTTATCGAGTGGGGTGTGAAATGAAAGCTTGTAAAACACAAGTTCAAAACCATATATGATGTAATACTTCCGTACTCTTCTGTTTGTATTATTTTTTAAAAAATTGTAAAAACTCGCTGTCCCCTTACCTTATCTCAAAAAGTACTCATCAAAAAATTTTTAAAAAATGTTGGAATATTCTCTACAGGGTGTAGATTGAACGAAAATTATCATAAATTTAACAATCTATCTGGTATATAAAAAAAAAACAAAAAATTTCAAGGTCATCAGTTTTGAACAAAGATCAGAAATAAACTTTGTTGAAAACTCATTTGAGATGTTTTTTTTTTTTATGGGTCTAGCAAACGTGTTGCAGGGAAGTCCCTAAAGCATTCCAGGAGCGGCATGTGTGCGGAAAGAGCAATTCACGTTGTTCTTGAATCGCTGTAAATTTTACTCGGTGGGAAACACAGCCCTGGGCAAGTTATTCCAAAGGGATGATGTTCTCCATATAAAAGGCTGCTTGAAAAGTATTGTACACGGAGTAACAAGCTGAACCTCATACGGATGTGAAGTATTAGCGCGACGTGTATTTCTAACATGTACCGCTCTGGGAGGAATTAAGCGGGCTACATCCTTCGAACACTTTCCATGAAAATACTTGTAGAACAGACTGGAGTCGCCAACCGTTCTTCGATGTTTCAGCGAATCAAGGCCGCCGGTCAGTTCCGGGTCTCCAATCAGACGAACAGCTCTTTTCTGAACAGAATCCAACAAATGCAATGTATATTTGGGAGCAGAGCCCCAAACATGGGAGCAATATTCCATAGTTGGTCGAATTTGCGCTTTGTAAAGAATTAACAGTTGTTGTGGAATGTAAAGCTTTCTGGTTCGAAATAATATTCCCAACTTTTGAGAAGCTCTCCTTGCTATGTCTGCAACATGTTCCTGCCAGGACATATTTGCTCCCAAAATTACGCCCAACAAATTAAGTGACGATGCTAGGGGAATGGAGTGCCCCGACATAACTATGTCGGGTTCAGCAACGTTAACTTTTTTAGAAAAAACTGCCGCCTGGGTTTTTGTAGCGTTAAATTCCACTTGATTACTGTCACCCCAAGATAGAATTTCTTCCAGGTATTTGTTAAGTTGAACGACCTCTTGCTGTCTGCGGATATTCACCTCAGTAGCCGATGTCCGAGTGTTCGAAGTGAATAAAGAGATAAGCGTATTGTCATTTGCAAAGCTGTAGATTGGATTCTCGGTTTTTTTTCCAGCAGATCGTTAATGTAAATGAGAAAGAAAGTAAAAGACAGTATAGAGCCTTGGGGCACACCCGCGTTGATAGTGAAGGTGTTAGAAAGAAATCCGTCGACTGCCACTCTTAAAGAACGCTCTCTGAGGAAAAATGAGAGCCACAAACAGAACTTTTCTGACATACCCCAGGAGCGTAGCTTAGCCAACAGTCCATCGTGCCAAACACGGTCGAATGCCTTGGATATGTCAAGAGCAACCGAGGTTCTCCAAAGTGTTCAGTTGCGTTGTTCCAAACATGTGTTACATAAGTCACAAGATCTCCTGTTGATCTATGTTTGCGAAAGCCATACTGGTGATCGTTAATAATGTTGAATCGTTCAAGATATTTTAGAAGATGCTGATTGATAACCTTTTCCATAACTTTCGATATGATTGAAAGTAGTGCCACTGGTCGGTAGTTATTTGGCAAGGTCTTCTTGCCTTTTTTAGGTATCGGCTGAACTGTGGCACATTTCCAGCAGGAAGGAAATATTCCCTTTCTGTAGGATAGGTTGAAAAGTCTACAGAAAACCTGGTGTTAGTTCCCTCGCACAGTTTTTGAGAAACTATGGCAGGTATTCCGTCAGCGCCAGAAGCCTTTTTGGTGTCTAGCTTCATTAAAATACGTTTTATGATACGCTGTCTGATGACAACATCTGGCATCCTTGACTGCAATATGGGAATAGTAGGTGGTGTTTTTCCTTGGAAATCGACAGTAGAATGTGAAGCAAAGAGTTCAGCCAGCGAAGAGTTCAGCCACGTTTTGTGAAGTCATTGATCATTTTCTGCCTCAGTAACAAAAATTTTTATTTTAAAAGCAATTAACATACGAAACACTATTTGCGCAAGTCCGACTTGCACTTGGCCGGTTTGTTTTCTGGAAAAACAGAATTGAAATTAATTTGTCGAATTCAACAAAAACACTCTCCAATTTTTGCTTTAAAAATTATAATTTTTGATTTAAATATGTCGGATTTTAGACTGTTATCACTATTACCAGAAGCTTGGGGATATGTTTTATTAAAACGCCTCTTAAAACTGATTTTACAGCAGCTCCAACTTGATATTCAAATAATAAAGTTACTTTATTATACTACTTGACAATAATATTTTCTGTCAGACATTTGTTAGTTAAACAATATGAATATTCCAATTGTTTCAATGTGAATAAATATCTATGGCCTATGGGGAGTACAATTCAGTATTGTTTACATTTAATACATAATAACATGCAGGTTTTTATTTAATATTCTATTGTTTATGCTTTCGTGGCTGTATAAAATTAACAAATCCCATACTAATAATAATATTTATTAAAGAGGATAAATTTTAATATCTAACAATAAGTACCTAACAAAAGTGAGAATGTTTTTTTGTATAGCCAGAAAAAATGATTCATTTGAATCGTTGTAAATTGTACTAGCTAGGAAACACATTCCAGGGTAAATCACTCAATGGGATAAGGTCAATTATCGCTCCTGATGAAGCTAACATGGTTAGCGAAACGCGCATCGAGTGCAAAAATAACATGTTTGATGTTAATGGTGATATATACTGACTGGTGTCTGGATTGGTGATTAAAAACAGGTCAATGACACTAGCGAATTATCCGTCTTGATCAAAGATCCATGTGGGTTCATCGATAAGCTGAGTAAAGCCACAACTGATTGAAAATGATTCGGCTTCGCTGGCTTGTTCGTAGGTTGTATTTGAATACTTAAGTCAGTTGATTTTGTGGACATTAACGTCGCCAAGGATGACAATTTTGGTACTTTGATAATTAATCTGTAAATGGTCGATGGTGTTTTGAAAAGAAGCGAAATGTATTAAAAGTTAGTATTATTTGATGGTCAATAGAGGCAGCAGATAAACCTTAGGGTTTGGTGAGTCGTTATATTTAACCACATAACGTCAAAGTTTCGGCGCTCCAGAGCCTCCTCTCGTTGATAAGAGAGATCGCTTTTGACCAAAAGACGGATGACCAGGATGAAGAAAAATGACTGTGCTAGTCGTTTCGTAAAGGGTGAGTACGTGAGGTTGGTGCACTGAGTTTATGTTCGTGATTAAACCTCGTATGTTACAAAAATCTAAAGTAAAAATAAAGAAGTAAAGAACTGGAAAAGAAATTTGAAGAACAGCTCTGCATTTAATATTTTAAAACGGCAAAACATTCTCTGTAATCATAGGATAATACATGTGCTTAATATTTCACATGCAGCATATTTTTTTTTGAATAAAAATACAGTACAAATAACTCCGAACATATGAAATAAAGGCATTTTTTTGTAAATGAAAAATAGGTTTGTCTATGCTATGACGTTGAATTGGCATACTACAAGTAGTCGTTCTTATCGGTTAATACTTTACATTTAACAAATGGGAACTTAAAAGTTTAAACAACAAACAATTCACTTTTCCAAAAGTAATATACATTGACTCCATGGAGTTCTCGATTTCTTCAATTTCAGTCATACCTTAAACTAAACTGAATTACATGATAAGATCTGTTAGTGCAGCGTTTCTCAACTTGTGGGGCGCGCCCCACTAGGGGGCGTGATTACACTATTGGGTGGGCGCAAGCGTATTAATTATTAAAAACATTCATTAAAAATATTTATTATGATTTATTGAAAGAAAAGCAAAACAAAATACATTCTGATATAATATAAAATAAAATACACATTTATACTGACATAATACACCTATAAATAGGATTGTATTAGTACTGCACAATGTACACTCCTGGACAAAATTAACGCAACAATATATTAAATCATACAAATCTCTATAATGAATTAGTTTTAATAATTTTTTATGAACATTGGTTACACTAAAAGTTAGAAAAAACTTATTCGGATACTTTAAAAGTGAATTAGCTACCAAATTTCTCTATAAGATTCGAATTAAAATTATTCTTAAGACCTAATAACAAAATCGTTGGAATTATGTAATAATGAAAAAAATAAACTGGAACACTAGTAGCAAAATTAATGGTGTAACTGGGACACTAGTAGCGTGTGTTGCCTCCTCTACTTCGGATGACAGCGTTTATGCGCCTAGGCATGCTTCTAATTAAATTTTGGATAAAATCTTGAGGAATTTGCTCCCATTCTGTGATAACTGCATTTTCAAGTTCCCTCAGGTTTCTAGGTGCAGGTATATGATGTTTCACATTTTTCTTAAGGTGATCCCATACATGTTCTATCGGATTCAGATCCGGGCTTTTTGGTGGCCATTGCATAATCGGTATATCAGCTTGATTAAGGGAATCGAGTATCTCCCTAGCCACGTGAAGTCGAGCGTTGTCTTGCATAAACAGGAAATTGGGCCCCACAAAATGACCGAAAAGCATCACATGTTCTATTACAATATTCTCAAAATAGTAGTCAACATTCATGGATCTCGTACGGACAGGAACTAACTCTGTGCGAGCATCAAAGTAGATGCCACCCTAGAACATAACAGAGCCACCGCCGAATGGAATCCTTGCAGAGATATTACAAGGAGCAAACCTCTCTCCTGGTCTTCGCCATACTCGCTCACGACCATCTGGATGTTTTAGACTAACCCTAGTTTCATCTGTGAAGAAAACTTGTTTCCAATCATCCACGGACCAGTTTTCGTGATTTCGAGCAAAACGTAACCTGGCAACTCTGTTCTCTTTAGTAAGCAAGGGCGCAGTGGCTGGTCTCCTACTGTTTAATCCAGCTTCATTTAACCGTCTTCGAACTGTTTTAGAAGAAATTGTGACATTGCGAACAGCTTCGAGTTCATTTCTTATTATAGAACTAGTGACAGTCCTGTTTCTTAAAGCATATTGTCTTATGAAACGTTCATCTAGGTCGCTAGTGCATCGTTTTCGCCCTTGCCCTAGCCTTCTAGAATAAGTTCCTACTTCATTCAAGCGTCTTACCATACGACTTATTGTGGAACGATGTTCCTAACACATTGGCAACATAACTCTGACAATATCCCTCGTCCAATAAAACTGAGGCTCGCACTACCTCGTGTTTCAGTTAAATTCCTTGTTCGATTCATTTTTCTAATTCTTCGGGGTCAAAAATAAAACAGTTTACCACAAAAATGTATTACTTTGAAAAAGGGAACAATTTATAAGCTTACTTTTTAAAGAAAATCTATCGCATTATTACAGAAAATTCTTTAAAACTGTAAATCTAAACGAATTGTTTTGATTTCTGTCATGGACAACGAAACAAAATTTGCATAGTCTACTATTCAAATACTCGAAAAACTTTAAAACTGACATAAGAAAAAGATAAATTAATTTTCAGATTGTTGCGTTAATTTTGTCCGGGAGTTTATTTACCTAATAATTAACATATCAATACTAAATTAAAAACAAGTTTAATAATTATCAGTGATTCCCTTGGGCCTATTTTGCAGAGCAAAGATTTTCGAAGGATAATTTAATATTAGAAATAGATACTCTGAGTTCTTTTTCTATATTAAGTTGAGATCTATATTTTGTTTTCAAAGCAGCCACCGCAGAAAATCTGGTTTGGCAAAGGTAGGCTGTTGAAAATGGTAATAGTATAAGAAATATTCTTGTTTTCAGTGCAGAAAACTCATCATTCACCCCTGCCCAAAATTCAAAGAGTGATTTATTATTAAATTGTCTTTTGATTTCACCACTTGCCGTGAAGTCTATGAAGATTTCTTCTTCGGAAGTTGAGAGCCCTTCGGGAGTATTTTGAAATGGATCCCTAACTCATTCGTAACTTGCTACCAATTTGTCGTCAGTAAGAAAATACTTTTTAAAATTCTTTGTCAACATGGCTAGATGATTTTCAATGGTTACTAAAACAGCTTTCATGTTGTTCTTCAGCCTTGTATGTTTTAACACATTCATCCACATTTGCAAACATTTTTAGGTTTTTTTGCTTTACATTTCTGCTCCACAATTCCAATTGTCTACAAAAAGCATTAATTTTATCCCTTGTATCGAATATATGTGTATTTGTTCCTTGAAGTTGAAGATTTAAGGTATTTAGTGTCTCGAATATATCGACCAAGTAGCTCAATTTCATCACAAATAAACTATCTCGAAACTTCTCGGCTTCCGGTCGGTTTTCCTCTTCTAGAAAAATGGCGATTTCATTTCTTAATTCATAAACACATTACAAACATTTCCCTCGGGATAACCATCATGCCTCGCAATAAAATAGTAACGCTGTATGTTTGACACCCATGTCTTTACAAAGTGCAGAAAAAATTCTAGATTTTAGGGGTCTCGTTTTAATATAAATTTACTACGGTTACAACTGTAGTGAGCACAATATTCAGAGCAGGACTCATTTCTTTGGAAGCCAGGCTTCTCTGTGGATCATACAATTGTCCACACACACAGTGGAGATTTTTGTTTCACAAGTGCTTGTACACTTTGAAATATTCCAGATATTGAATGAGCACCATCGGTACATATTCCGACGCAATTTTTCCACTCCATATTTGCCTCGTTTATAAAATCATTGAAGATAGCAAATAATGCGAGTGATGTTGTTTTGAGTTTTATTGGTTTGCAGAAAAATAGTTCTTCTACTGCTGACATACCATCACAAAATCGAACATAGGCAATGAAATGAGCATCTTTATTGCTATCTGTTGCCTCATAAAGCTGAATTGAAAACAATTTATCACGCAACTTTCGAAAAGCTGATGCTGTACATCTTCAGCTATTTCACCAATTCCACGGGCAACAGTATCATTTGATATAGGTATGGATAGCAATTGTTTGGCAAAATTATCTGCAAACATAGTTTCTACAATCTCAATTGCTGCTGGCAAGACAAGCTCCTCACCAATGGTGTGAAGCTTTTTACATCTGGCTATTTTATATGAAACTTTGTAAAGCTTTTAAAGCTTTTTCATTCACAAAGTTTTTTAAAAAAATGATTTCTGCTTTACATTTGATTTTAATTTTAATTCAAAGAATTCTCGGGGTTTGTTAAGGTACTCACTATGAAGCGTTTCCAAATGTCGTTTAAGTTTATTTGGCATCATGCTATCTGCTGCAAAGATTTTTGAGCAAATAACACACAGGGGCCTTTCTTCTTCATTTACTTCAGTACTGGTAAACCCAAAATTTAAGTATTCTTGAGAAAATTTTATTGATTTTATTTTCGGAACCACGCTCGTCTGTGCACTTGTTGCTGCTTCACTATCGTCTAATGCTCGCTTATCCCCACTTAAAAATGAATCCACGATTCTGAATAAATTTACTGCCCTGAATACTTAATACTTTGAATTTCAATTAACACGTAAATTACAACATACACATTCACGATAAATCCGATAGCAGTAGAAGGATCAACTCGGCTGAGACGGGCTGTAATTGAACAAGGTGCAGCATTTATACACTTTTGGGCAGACTTTCCGAATGTTCGAGACAACTCGGAACTTCTCGCGAAGCCGCTACCGATATGGTGGACGTGACAGAGAGCAATAGAGAGACATCGATTCTAGTTTTGTTTACTTATTCTTGGTAGTTTGTAAAGTTTGTAATTAAGATCGTAGTGTAGCTTTAGCTTCAAAGGGAGGTAGCACGATGAAAATTATGTTTGAAAATTAGGTCGCAAACACTGAAAGGTTGAGAAACGCATTACTCAACAGGTAAAGCATGAAAACTCAGCAGCTCGATTTTCATGCTTTGCGCAATTGCTGTTGCGTACGTTGATTGCTTTTAGATTAAAAATTTTTGTTGCGGAGGTACAAAATGATCAATGACTTCACAAAACACACCTCAAATGAGTTTTTAACAAAGTTCGGAAACAATCTTTGTTGAAAACGGATGACGGTGAAATATGTATTTTTTTAATATATCAGATAAATTATTAAGGATAATGCACTCGTGATAATTTTAGTTAAATCTACACTGTGGAAAATATTCTAAAATTTTTTGAAAAATTTGATCAGTATTTTCCGAGATAAGGGGGGACAGCGATTTTTGGCAATTTTTAAAAAATAATTCAAAGAAAAGTGTGCGCAAGTATTATATTATATATATTTCTAAACTCGTGTTTTAACAAGCTTTCGTTTGACATACCCCTCGATAACCTGATATTTTTTTTTTCACTTCCGATTTCACCCCCAAAACTAACCCTTTAAATCAGACGGACAGACACCGAAGCGATCTTATAAGTATTCTGTTCGAAACACTATAAAACTGTTACTTCTTCTTCTTGAAGTACCACATCCGATACGGACGTACACGACTCTCTCGCCTTTGCCTGTGGTTAGGCTTGTTTCAAAGACAAATGGGACCTACACTTTAATGCCGGTTCCGAACAGCCAAAATGATATGGCTTTACTAGGCAAGATACGACAGGTGATTTGCCTTTACCTTCCCCAGAGAGGCGACCGTCACGTTGTAGTTGACTCGGGTCTCCGGCGTGGCAGTCAGACTCGTTACCCACTAAGCTATCGCCGCCTCGTACAAATAGTTTCTCTAACTACTTTACGGAAATCCTAATTAAGCAGCTATTTTGGTATTTATTGCAAAATAAAAAACTTATAAGGCGGCTCATGTTTTCTCTAAAAACCGCAATTCATTCCTATTAAAAATACTGTGTATGTTATACAACAGTTCATTTTAAATCGTTCGGAACATGCTTTTAAAATAAATTGAAAAAAACCTACATCGGTTTTAAATTTTCACTCGTAGTTAATACTATAGAATGGTTTATCCCCAGGACATATCTACCTGTTTCACAGGGTTAGTTCTAAATGAATCGCCACTGAAAAAAATAAATATTCAGAACATAGGAACTGTGGATTTTATTATTATTAAACTGCTGAAGATTTTATAGGTTTTTTTTAAAAAATGTGTGACTGTATTACACTATATTTTTACTAAATAAATACTTTTCAAGGAAGTGTCTTTATAAAGTTTCGTTCAAACAATCATAGAAAAAAGTATTTACAGTCGGTCAGGTAAGAACGTGTCGTGCATGTATTTAAAACTTTTTTACATTAGACAGTAAAGGATTGCCATTAAAATGCCAATGATTCAGTAGTTCGTCCAGTTCCCAACAGCGCCGATAATGCAGTGGCATCTTCGGGGCATCATTTCAACAAGATTTTCCATGTTTTTTTGGGGCAAAGATTTCCAAATTGCCCGAATTTGCCGTGATACCTGCTTCGCTGTGCACATGTTTTTACTACAAAGCTTCTGTTTGATGGTTGATCACATCTAGATTGGGTTTGCATCGGACTACTGGGGTGACCAACCTAGTGTAACGACACTTGAGGATTTTGGAAAACAAGTTAATAATCATTCGTCCTTATCCGACACTTTTCCTCTTAAGTCACGTTCTGGTATAAAATTAACAATTTTAACTGAGAGTATCGTTTCACCCACTTGCTAATAAATGCCCTCGATTTGTTCATATACCAGCAGCCGCTGTAAGGGTCATTTTCGGACTTTTTGGATGATTACGTAGGAACACAGCCTCGAAGCTCAAAGTGTATGCAGCATTCATATTAGATAATGTACTATTTAACCGTAAATAAGGTTAGAAATGAATCTCTTTCGACAAAACACTGTTTGCAGGCATGCTAACAATAACCTAAAAACCATAACCTTAAAAAAAACTAAATTTCTTTAACCGACTACAAGTTACACGCCACATCTTCTTGCTTGACCGACTGTAATATAAATCGCGTCCTTTTAAGCAAAATTTCACTCATTTTTCCACTTATTATTTAAATAATTCACGGAAGCACTGCTTTTCTAATATAGCGACCGACCTTAGCAATTTACACCCGATCTTCGCATTTTTACAATTTCTAAGAGTCGTACTCAATAGTTTACCTAGCTCACGTCTAGCTGATGAGACCCAATAGACTGAATGATGTTCTACATTGGTACTAGGCAAGTGACTGCGCTCGGAGCAGGTTCATTATTTTTGGTGTACTTTTAATAGAATTATTTACGGTTAGAAAAGGAATGTCAGAAAAAAATTAGAATAACCTAAAAGTATTTGCAGAAAATAATGTAAATATTTGGGTAAGTGGAAGTACTTTAAAATTAACAATTATTAAATATTGTTCTAAATATTATTTACATTAAAAAAATAGTAAAAATGAAATTTCGAAAATTGCTGGAAAAAAATTCGGAAAAGCTTTATACTTTATTATACTTATTGTACTTAATGATATGGTAAATACTGATTGATTAAATTTAAAGTAATGTTCCTAATGTTCCTTTGTTTGAAATAATAAAATATTTGATGTAAAGTAATTGCTTGTCCTATTTTGTCTCCATAAATTACTACAATTTTCTGAAAGCAATAAAAACGATTGTTTTTTTAATGCTACCAGTAATTCAATCTTTTGTTTTTATTAAAAAATATATATATTTTAATGCATGCAGATTATATTTTTGGACATTAGTGTATATTAGTTTAATTTACCTACACTTGTACTATATGGCCAAATATATGTACTGAGTGTACGAAATTATGCTTTTTTTAACGTGCGTTACCGCATCTATAATGGCGATGAACCCTATAGTTTTTGAGTGATATCGGTTAAGGGGAATGGAGCGAAAGAGATGAGTATAGATATAGTATATATATATATATATATATATATATATATATATATATATATATATATATATATATATAGATATAGTATATATATATATATATATATATATATATATATATATATATATATATATATATATATATATATAATATAATAATAAATAAATTACTTGTAGTTAAAGGGATTAATAATAATAATAACTGCCCGTCAGCCAAACATGGAACCACATTAACCAAACGTGAGAAAGAAGATCAAGGACGATAATAATAATTAACTATTACAGAAGACAGATGCAGACAATGCCACCAGCATAAAGAAACGATCGAACACATAACAAGCGGATGTAAAATATTAGCCGGAACGGAATACACTGCCAGACATAACTCAGCGGCAAAAGTAGCTCACCAAGCACTAGCTACAACATACAAACTCACACAAAACACAGATTCCTACTGCAAATACACACCAACATCCATACTTAAAAATAAAGATTACAAGTTCTGCTAGGACATCAGTATCCATACAGATAAAACAGTCCTCGCCAATAGATCCGATATTACTTTTCAATACAAAAAAGGAAAAGTCACCTATCTGAATGACATAGCTGTCCACAACGATACAAACATCCAAACAAAATACACAGAAAAAATCTCCAAATACACAGACCTTGCAACACAAATAAAAAGGCTATGGAAACAAGAAAAAGTCATCATTCACACCACACTTAGTACAATTAGGAGTCAACACAAACATACACAGAAACATTCAAAAGTCAGTGATTTTGAAAATATGTAACATTGTCAGGTGTCATTCCTTAATACATAATTATAATAGCGTTTGTGCTGACTTGACTTAGGTTCGTCAGCCAAACATAGAACCACATCGACCAAATGTGAAAAAGAAGAACAAAGAGAATAATAATAATAATTATATTTATTGTCTAACAGAAAGCATCTATTTGTGAGACAATATGACCTTAATATATAGTATAAAGATATAACAAAATTAAATAAACAATTATTGACCAAAGTAAGAGCAAACTTATTTACAGATTTTGCGAAAATCTGTAAATATATAGTAAATAGGTAGTATTTATTTTGAAATAACTTTTTCATAATATATTTAAGATAAAATATTGAATAGAAATGGACTTTTTCTGGAGCAAAAGCGAAAAAAATTGATTTTTTCTTAACGAAAAAATTTTAAAATAATTTTTTGTATATTTTTTATTTTTCCTTCTAACTACCTGAAGAGCATAAAATTTCGCATATTTTTCAAAAAATCAGAAAAGTAAGTTATTTTTTTTTATTACTTTAAAATTTAGCAGGATATGAGGATAAAAACGATGGGGTTGTTAAATATTATATAGTTTCAATAGTATTACGAGCATTTGTTCAGGTTGTTGATTAAAGAAATGGGTTAATTTTAAAATATATGGGGGTTAAAGGGATTGGGGAGGAAGTTACAGGGATTGCTTAGTATATATCATACTATATATCCTTTTCCAGGTTCTTATAGTTGAGGAATGTAAAAATTAATTATTTTTTTATTACTTCCAATTTTTTAAAAAATATTCTTTACTTCTTATTTTAGAACTGCACGACTACACATTTTTGTCATTAATATCCCACCAGAATAAATTACTTAATCAGTTTTAATGAATAGGCTACATAAACGGGAGGACAAAAAAAAGAAATGTGTCTATGGTCGAGGTTTTGACAGAATGCGATTCAATTACACCGAAATGTCTGAAACCAATACAGATTGAAAAGCGACCTGAGGTTACTAACTATTTAAGTTCAATGAAGTAAGGAATAGTAATTTATAGGTGACTGGAATTGAAAACGTAACTGACCAATATTGACAAGAAGGCGTGCATGCCTAAATCGAGGCATTTTGCCGGGCAACAAAATTTACAACACTAACATCTAATACTCGAATATCTACATAAAACAATTTTTTTCTTCAGTCGGATTAATTTTTTTATAAAAAATTGAGAGGCTCAGCGGACTATGACTCATTTGAGCTGACTTTTTCTACTGTATTAATACCAGGGTGGATTGAAACATAATCTCCATTCAGCTCAATACATTTGGATCAGCGAGATTCTAATTTTTTTATTCCCTTAGAAAAAAAAAAAAATCGAACTTTGATTAATATTCGTTTACAGCATAAATAACTTCATTTGACGAAAATTTCTTCTCCTCCGCAATAATCGATAGTGAAGGAATACTATTTTACGCGCTAATCTTGGTCAACTCTGTTTTTACTCACGGTCCAATTATATTGCGTAATAAGAATGAATTATTGTTTTACCCTACGTAATCAATCATGATGACACCCTGTGAGTCTCAAAAACACAGTATAATGATGGCACCACGTTTCGACTACAGTTACAGAACGATGCCAAAAGTCCATCAAATTACGTTGCAAACTTTTCCAAACACGATTTTGTAATGCCCTTCCTAGTGTATTTTTAGTCTGGTGTCGACAAACCCATAGCATACTCAGCTCTTTCATTTTTAGAACTTCACGCAGGATATTGGGTTCCCATTCATATAAGATGCCTACCGTCTCAGCAATCGCACGAAGCTTAATGCGATAATCTTCCATCACGATACCATGAATTTTATCGACCATTTCTTCTTAATTGGGCATCCTGGACCTGCAGCATCTGCAGTGCTCGTACGGCCATGTTTAAGTTCATTTCCTGCCTAAAACGGAGACCATTGGGCCGAAATATATATTTTTTTTCTTCATGTATCGTAATAAATATTTCTTATAAGAAAGGTTATGATTGGATTAAATCCTAAATTGTCTACTCTCTTCCATAAAAAACCTTACCTTGATCAACTCGTTGAATAATATGCAGTAACAAACACTAAATACTACATTAAAACAGCATATTAAGAACATATTACATGAAATGAAATATATTTTTTAGGTACAAATGATTGTTCTTTAATCAAAATATTAAGAAAGCACACGACATACGATTGAAACGAACGAGCAAAAGACAGTTCTGTTTAAGACCTAAAATATACACTAGATGGTTTCAACCAAACATTACAATATTAAATCTGTTTAGTTTTAAACTTGTAACAACTAGAGATGAGCGATATTATCATATCGGTGACATTTACCTCTGACTTAGATAGTTACAGGTAATACCTGCGACCCAATTCTTCGCTGTTTTAAATGCTCGCTGCATACGCAGATGTCGCAGATCCCTCTGATCTGAATTTAATTATTGATCGGCGACAGCGCTTATCGTCTCGTTACAGACAACGGTCGCAGTCGGCCGACGACTCACATGTATACGATATTAAACTGTCGCGTCGCCGTTAGAAGGCAAAACACTGTTAGCTCAAATAACTACAAAGTAAAATTTTGTTGTATAAATTCATTAGTAAATAATTTAGTAAATACTAAAAAAAAACTAATAAAACAACAAACGTAATCTGAAAATGAATAAAAAAAATGGTCAAATAACAGTATTGCCGTTGTCGATTATTAAGCAGCAGTAGTTTCGGATTTTCGAATCATAAATAATGCTTGAAGAAAAAACAAATAAAATCAAAATTAAATGGGGAATTAGACAAGGCGACTCGATATCCCCAAAGCTGTTCACTTTGACTCTAGAAGACATGTTCAAATTGCTAAAGTGGGAACATAAAGGATACTAATAGATGGTGAACGATTAAATTACTTAAGCTTCGCAGATGATATCACTCTAATCGCCAACACAAAAGAAGAATTACAAGAAATACTGATGGAATTAAATAACAAGTCTCGAGAAACAGGTCTAAAAATAAACTTCACCAAAACCAAATATTTGAACAACGAAAGTGAAGGTAACAGCCAGGAACTATTAATAGAAGGTGAAAGAATAGGAAAGGTACAAACATTTATATATTTAGGACAAAAAATCGAAATATCCAAAAATAATTAAACTTGGATAGAAGAGTCTCGTTAGCCTGGTCTGCGTTCGAGAGGTTACAATCTACATTTAAATTGGACATCCCAAATACAATAAAAGCCGGAGTATTCGATCAATATATACTGCCGGTATTAACATATGGCACTGAAACGTGGGTTTTAAATAAAAGTGTAATAAATAAACTCCAGGTAACTCAAAGAGCAATGGAGAGGAGAATGCTAAACATTAGACTCCAAGGTCATATTCCTAACATCGAGATACGAAAAAGATCAAAACTGACAGATGTAATACAACGAATATGTTTATTAAAGTGGAATTGGGCGGACCATATCACAAATCTGAATGATAACAGATAGACACGCCGTATAGTTGAATGGAGGCCTAGAGAACACAAAAGATGCAGAGATAGACCACAGACAAGATAGACAGACGACATAAAAATATTAGCAGAACACTTCTGGATACAAAAAGCAAACAACAAAGCTCATTTTAGACAACTTGTGAAGGCTTACATCCGACTATGGATGGAATAAGCTAATGATAATGATGATTATGAACGCAGCGACCTAAGTCGCTATTAAAAGAAGCTGTGACTTAAAAATGACCGTCGCAGGTATACCTGTGACCTAAAAGTCGCTATTAAACTCCTCGCTAATGGCAACGTATGGATTATCGAGCAGACTATCGCGCAATATGTGATTAGGAAGAGATGAGCCAGAAAGAGAGCGCGATTTGCTATTAAAAATTATATCTATTTTCTAACGTTTTTCACTGCATCTTAATGAAACTATAATAAAAGTTAGAGGTTGCTTTTAAAGGAAATGTTAAATTCAAATTCACAACATTCTTCATTTTTCTAAATTAATTTTTACATGTTATTTCTGACATATAACTAAGCCTAGAATATACAATGAGCTGTGCAGAGCCCATTCATGTCCTATCGTAACACCTTGAGGTGGACTCGGTGTTAGAGTCTTGGTAAGGCTTAACATGCTTTAGTTAAATTTCGATTTGTCCCTTTCCGTAACCTTTAAAAGCCGTTTAATTTTGTTTGTTTAGAAGGAAATGTAATGAATATTAGCTTCATATCGAAAACATATGAGTAACCTCGAAAGGGTGACGATTGACATCATAATAAAGTTCTATGAAACAGTACGTGTAACAACATTAAGCGGAGCAAGTACAAATACAAAAGTATGACTTACATCGCAAGGGTGACAATTCGACGAAATTACGGACCTAAAAAAATATTTTTTTTTATTAATTTATCAGTTTCATAAAAATTAATAAAATTTTCGACCGAGAAAATATAATGTTCCCTTAAGGCTAAAACAAGACACAACCCAAGATAAGCACACAACACCCAATAAAAACACCAGCTAGTTAAAGATTCTCATAAAATCAGCAATTTTTTGGAAAATATAAGCCCTGCACTTTTTACTAAAGATTCTTAACTTGAAGATATTTACAATGCTAACTGGAAATAAATTGTATAACTTTGGTTAGAAATGCTAGGTTAAAATATTTATGATTTAGAGGAATTTTAAGATTCCTTTGCACCTTATTTTTAGTTTCATGTTGGTGATTCACATAGTGTGATAATATATACACAATCTTAATATATATAGCGATCTACCATTAAATATAATTTCATTATATCAAAGATGTGCAGAATATAGCTTTCTTTTGTTATGGATAACTTTTGAAATAAAATTTTACGTAACACTAAGTTGTTTCAAAGCATTACTATTCAGTCCACCCTATATTACAATTCCACTAATTAATGATTCCACTAGTGATTTGTATACTAAAATTAACAGGTTTTCAAAACAGTATAAATACAACTCTTTACAAGCAGTAAAAAATGGACAAAAAACCTACAGATTTTAAAACTAGCATGACAATCCCAATATTTAAAAAAGGACAAAAGACGTCACCTGAAAACTACCGCGGAATAACGCTCCTAAAGTATTAACAAAAATCATACAAGAACAAATGAGCAAGGATAATCAAATAAGAGAGGAACAACAGGGATTCCGCAATAATAGATCAACCATAGATGTTATATTTATAGTAAGACAGATAATGGAGAAAGCAAAAGAATTTAACAAACCTGCATATATATGTTTCGTCGACATGACTTAAGCCTTCGACAGAGTACAATTAACAGATGTTATAAAAATATTACAAGAAAAGCAGACAAGCCAGAAACTAATAAAAATCATAAATGACGTTACCACAGAATGCAAAACAAATATATAAGTGGGACATCTACTGAGCAGGGAAGTAAAAATAAACACCGGAATAAGACAATAAGATACTTAGTCCCTTTATCTTCAACCTCGTTATGGGCAGAATATTAAAGGATCTTCAAAAAACTAGAGGATGTAAAATGGACAACACACACTTTCATAAAATCTGCTACGCAGATGACACGGTCGTCATCTTCGATCAAGAGGAAATGTATGGTAGCTTCAAAAGAATAACTAAGATGCAAGCTGGAAATCCAAGGAAGTATTACTGAACAGGTTAATAATTTTAAATACCTGAGAATAATAACAAGCTACGGAGGCTTAAACGGGGAAGTAAAATAACAATCTGTAAAGGTTTCACTAATAGCAGGTTGCTTGATGGATATAGTCTGGAAAAATAAATACCTACCAATGGAAAGCAAAACAATGATGTACAAGACAACAGTGAGACCGATCCTCACATATGCTGTAGAAAAAAGAGCTGACACTTGTATGGCAAAACAGCCCAACTGATAAGAACAACCGAAATGAAAGTAATTAAAGACATACATGGAAAAATTATCCACGACAAAATCCGCAGCAAAGATCTACAAGAACTAAATAAGATCTAAGAAATATCGAAATGAACCAAAACCAAAAGAAAACAATGGAATAAACATGTAGATCGGCTGAACGACAACAGACTGGCAAAAAGGGTCACGCTTAATACAACTTGCGGTAGAGGAATTAGGGGCAGCCCTCCAAAAACGTGGAAACAATGCTGGACGTTCACATCGGGAGAGTCCTAATGGGGATAAATCAGGCAGTATGCCTGCTTATATGACACACCGTATATGAAAGAAGATGAAGTATAAGTCAATGAAAGTTCAATTAAAATATACGGGTGACATTAAGTTTCAACAGGGTTATATAACAACATTAAAATTTTTATAGAAAAGTATGAGTAACATTCTCATTGTGACAAAATTCTGTAAAACAATATATAGTATGTTAGATAGTGGATAGAAATATAAAAGTATTACTAACGTCAGGACGGCGACCAGGGTCAACTTTACATATTGCGTATAAATAAAACAGTATGATTAACAGTGACTTCTTGATGCTAACATTTAACAGAGTTTTTAAAAAAACTGTACTAAATCTTCTTATCTATGCGTTTTGCTCTTAAATTAATAGTTTTGACGGTTTTCCACCGGACGGCGTTGAAGCTTAGTGGCTGGCGATGCGTTTAGGAGTACACTTTTTAAATCCCTTTTACTCATACGGATGTTTGCGAGTTGCCTTTTCACGTAGGTTGACGGACGAGCTCTGATATAGAATGGAACGTACATGTCCAGTAATTAATGAATAACATCTTGTTAAAGACCAAACTTCAGAAGTCGGTTTCTTCCGCTTCATTTCCTTTTTTTAACACCCAAGAGGTGAAAACTTTTATCATGGTATAAAATTAAATAAGAAATTTCGAATAGCAATATTGCAACAATCCAGGTTATCATCAAACTTGATGTCAACTGAATTTACTTTTCGGAGCGCCTCAAGGATTTACCAGTTTAAATATATTAAACGAGTTCCATAACACCCCATTTTTATAATTGAAATATTGTTATCAGGGAAAATGGAAAAAGAAACCATTAATCATAACCTAGTGGCTTTCTTGCTATGAATCGATGATTAAATAATTTATTAGTTAACAACAAAACGAGTTCTTACACAAACATCAGATACAGTATAACAACAAAAATATTTATTTTGTTCGGAAAATACAAAGCTTTATTTACATAAACACATTTTCCTTGTGGTTTAGAAAAATACAATAAACTAAAATATTAAAGGACCCCGCAATTTTCTTATGAAAAAGTGTTCTCAGCTTTCTGAACAAAACTGTACATAGGCACGACCTTCAAAAATGATCAGATTTCGAGTTATTTTCAATTTAAGAACTAATAAAATCCATTTTTAGTGTTTCGTATGGAACACTTACGAGTATAAGATCACTTCGGTATCCTTCTGTATGTCTGTCTGTCATACCCGATTTTCTCCGAAATTATTTGATATAAAAAGTTGAAATTTGGCGTTAATATAGAAATTGATGGCCTCATCAGAGCCGTGTAGTTTTGAAAGTTAAATTTTGAGTTAAAGGGTTAGTTTTGGGAGGTGAAATTGGAAGAGAAAAAAATTTTTTTTACCGGGTCACCGAGTGGGGTGTCAAATGAAAAATATATATAATGTAATACTTGCGCACACTTTTCTTTATATTATTTTTTAAAAATTGCGAAAAATCGCTGCCTACCCCTTATCTCGAGAAGTACTGATCAAAAAATTTTGAAAAAATTCTGATATATTTCGATAATTTATCAGGTGTATAAAAAAAAAGTCACCAGTTTTCAGAAAAGATCGAAAAAAACTTTGTTAAAAACTCATTTGGGATGTGTTTTGTGAAGTTACTGATAATTTTGTACTTCCGTAACAAAAATATTTAGTTTAAAAAGAATCAACGTACGGAGCACTAATTGCGCAAGACCCACTTCTACTTGACCGGTTATTTTTTAACCTGTTCGATAATTTTGATAATTATTAAATTAAAGATACAAGAAAAAAAAGTCTCGTACTTATTCAATAACCATCATATCGTATTTTGGGGCGCTAAAACCGAAATCGAGGTCTAAAGTAACTTATTACGTCATCATTTTGACCCTTCCTTGAAAGACAGGTAAAACCCAGCTAGAATGAAGTTTTGTGGTATTGAAATCGAATTCGAATTTTTTTCTTGTGTCTTTAATTTAATAATTATCAAAATGATTTTAATAAAAATGGATTTTATTAGAACTTAAATTGAAAATAACTCGAAATCTGCCCATTTTTAAAGGTTGTGCCCATAGATACTTTTGTTCAGAAAGCTGAGAACTAGACCATATCAAAAATTTAGCCAATTTGACCGAAACCGCTTTTCCACAAAGCAGTGCAGGTTGCATAGATTGAAAGAAGCATAACAGAAATGGCAAATTAACTTGTCATAAAAGAAAAAAATATGAAAAAAGGCTTTTTCTCAGATTATTGCCAGAGTAATGTGAGAAGTGAAATTTTTAAATAGAAATGGCGTTTGTCCACCATTTCGCACGTGAAAGTCATGGTATTGTTATAATTATTTTCTATAAACTCGCTATTCTGTTATAAAAGGTTAATGTTTCTACATAATGCTATTCTCTGTTCCCATGAGAATCAGAAATTTGATCGGGATAAAATGTAGTCCATAAATGGGGTCCAGTTTATTAAATTTCCTAAAAGTTCGTTCAGCTCGAATATGATATCGAGACATATATTAAAATTACAGACAAAATAAAATAAATTTCGGCAGTGGTGTTATATCTATCTTACTTTATTAAGTAGTTACATAAATGACAGATTAGAAAGCGGCATTATAAATTTAGTATGAAAAGTAATAAAACAAAGACTTTTTTCTGCTATAGGATCTTTCTGTATAATTATTTCATAAGCGAAAGAACCTCCATTTAACAAACAAAACAACTAATATACAACCAGTAAAGTGAACCCTCAAAAAATCACTTTGGCTTTCATATAACTAATGACTTTTCTTCCACTTTTTCTTTCGGTAAACAAACCATAAACAAAAGTTTTTTAAAAATGCCTTTTATAAGTATTTGCTATTTAATTTTTTCGTAAATACCGCGGATTTATTTTTTATGTACAAATATCACCAGAGAAGTTTATAGATATGTAGATAAATATCGTTTTGGAATTAAAAAACATACATAACATTAAATAAAATAATTTGATTTCTACAAGAAAGAGCAAACTTGAATCTCCTTTTCGGCATAATTTCCACCAATGTTACGATATTTTTCATATCGCGTAACAAGCTTGTTAATACCCTTGCCGAAGAACGATGCCGCCAATGAAGATAATCAATGTTGAAGAGCCGTGTTCGATTTCCCATCTTTCCACAAATCAATTATGATCTTTCGAACTTGAAATGGAATTTGAAAACCCACTGCAAAATTACTAGCAACCAGTGACAGATTATAAAGTATGGCCTAATATTAATCATTTGTTTTCATATTATATAAAAACAACACTATGTTTTAATTTCCAATATACTTTACTTCTGAAGAAACAATTGTCAAGTTACGAGGCTGGTTTGGAAAGTCCGTGCAAAGTCCGAGAGATGGCACCACCGGCGCGTATCGAGGTCATGTTTAGTTAGTAGCATCTCTTGAATGAACGCACACCAAGTTTCAGCCATATTGGTCTATTTCTTTCTGTTTGGCATTCGTGTGAATCAAGGAAGTCGAGTGATTTTCAAGAAATGGACGAAAAAGAATTTCGTGTGGTAATTAAACATTACTTTATGAAAGGCAAAACGCCTCAGGAGACTAAAGAGAAGCTTGATAAACATTATGGTGACTCTGCACCTTCGATTAGAACAGTTTATAAGTGGTTTCAAACTTTTCGGACTGGCCATATGGGCACAAGTGACGCTGAACGTTCTGGACGGCCTGTGGAGGTTAGGACTCCAGAAATCATTGATCGAATCCATGATATGGTGATGGATGACAGAAGAGTTAAGGTGCGTGAGATTGCTAGTGCTGTGGGCATTTCGACTGAATGGGTACATAATATTTTGCATACACATTTGGACATGAGAAAGCTATCCGCAAGATGGGTGCCGCGATTGCTCACGCTTGACCAAAAACGGAATCTTGTGAAGTGTTGCAAGGATGGTTTGCAGCTGTTCCAGAAGAATCCGGAGGACTTTAAGCGTCGTTTCGTCACTGTGGATGAAACATGGATACATTACTATACTCCTGAGACCAAACAACAATCTAAACAATGAGTTACCAAGGGGGAATCTGCACCAAAAAAGGCGAAGACCGTTCCTTCGGCCGGAAAGGTTATGGCGACTGTTTGAAAACCGAGCTGCAAGAAAAACGCCGGCGATTGGCCCACAAGAAAGTCCTTTTCCATCACGACAACGCACCAGTACACACCTCAGCAGTTGTGGTCGCAAAATTAATGGAAATAGGATTCCAACTCGTTTCACATCCCCCCTATTCTCCAGACTTGGCTCCCTCGGACTACTATTTGTTCCCCAATTTGAAGAAATGGCTGGCGGGACAAAGATTTTATTCAAACGAGGAGGTGATTGCAGACACTAATGGATATTTTGCAGACTTGGACAAATCCTAATATTCGGAAGGGATCAACAAACTAGAACATCGTTGGACGAAGTGTATAAGCCTAAAAGGAGACTATGTCGAAAAATAAAAAAGGTTTACCCCAAACCAGCCTCGTACTTTAAATATATTGGAAATTAAAACAGTGTTGTTTTTATATAATTTTATTATGAATTTCCAACAAGTATCGGCTAACACAATCAAAGAGTTTTGAGAGAGTCAAGTTTTCAGTTTAGCGAGCAACATATAGCTTAATAAAATGAGGCTGATTATAACGTGTTTTTTTCAATGCAGTTCTTGAGTGTTTGGAGACTTTTTTGACATTAATTTTGTTTACATTTTTATAACAATGATGTAACTTCTAAATAAAATGTTCCGTAGTTGTTTTTAATGCTAATCCTCATTGGTTAAGTTTAAATATTAATTTAAACATGTTTTCGCATAGTTCCAATTAATTAGTCAAAAATAACAGAAAAATAGTATAGAAAGCAGGTGGTGTATTTAGACTTTTTGGGCTGACTGTATATATATATATATATATATATATATATATATATATATATATATATATATATATATATATATATATATATATATATATATATGTATATATATAAAACTCGTGTGAGCTTCGAGCGGCAGCTGCAGCAAGATCACACTGTCGAGTAGCAGCAACAGCGGGAGCACTTGAAAATGCCAAATGAGATTTTGGCACAACGTCGTGCGAATTCATTGTTAGACGAACGGATTGAAACCCGGAATTTTAATGCATTACATTCCACCATCCGTGAAAACCTCTATTGTAATATGTATATGTATGTATATATATATATATATATATATATATATATATATATATATATATATATATATATATATATATACGATTCGAGGATGAATAAAAAAGGATTGTGGTAAAAATTACATTGGTTGTTTTATACGGGGTTAGAACCCACACTGCCTAATGGTAACCGATTTGTGGTTTAAATAGCCCCCAACGGAGGGCAGATATCCTTTCAAAAATTGGGTTGTAGCAGCCAAATGTATAAATTGTTGTATTTTACTAATTTTTCGCGTTAGTACTGTGATACGCAAGATTTGATATTTTCTTTCTTTTTTGTCGATCCTAGCTTGACTGATCAATCGTAACACGATAAAATGAGCTCCGAGATGGTTCGATAGATGAGAGGACAGTAAATAACTGCTGAAACATGTACTTTGTTTAATTTTAGTATGTTATATTAATTTTGACAAAAATATATCCTGTTCAAGAAAAGTCAATTTACAAGAATTTACCTTTTTACCTGTAGTAATATCAGGGTGCCCGCTACACAATTTCAAAATTCCTTGGATTTAACATCCGACATTGCAAGTGTAAATTTACTATTCTTAAACAGAATATATTTTTGTCAAAATTAATATCATATATCAAAATTAAACAAAGTACAAGAAAAATATTTAATGGTGGTACTAGTGCTCTATTTTTACCAGTTACTTCTATTTATGGTTTCACACCGGATGGCGCTGGGAGTTGTTAGCTGCAGATACGTTTATGGATATGCCCTTTAAATCTCTTCTGCTGACATTGGGTGTTTGCGATTTGTCTCTTAACGTAGGCTGGCTGACCAGCTCTAATATGGAACGGAACATGCATGTCTTAGTTTGAGGAAGCATAGATGGCAGACCCGGGTAGTCCATAGCTTTAGACGTCCGTATTTTAGATGCAAGTGCAAAAGTACTATTTTAGTCTGCTAAAGCAAATATACATCTTTTCCTTATATTTTTCACGGACGATAAATATATATATATATATATATATATATATATATATATATATATATATATATATATACAGTCAGTCCAAAAACCAGCGATGGCTGATAGGCCAGCCCATAACTCACCAGAATATGTAAATATGACCTTAGTGAAAAATCGTTAGATTGCGCAATATTGACACATTTATGAATTTCGTTAAAATCTGCACTTTAGCTCAGTTTCTCGAGTGCCACTACAAATTTTTGCAAGTATCATGACTAAAAACATTTTAAATAGTTAAATTTGATCTTGAAATTCTTCACTAGGGTCATATTTACATATTCTGGTAAGCAGCCCTCAAAGGGAATACGGATTTTCGGGACACCCGACACCCGGTATATATATATATATATATATATATATATATATATATATATATATATATATATATATAAATGTATATTTTTTGAATGTGAAGTGAATATATTTTAATAAATGAGAGGTCAAAAGATTCGTTACAACTCCATAAGCGACAGTAACTTGGCAGTTATGCTGAAAATTCAATATGGTGAATATTGTCCTACGCTAAAAAGTATCAATTAAAAGAGTTTATTAATTTATAAATTAAAATATACAAAGTCTCTAAAGAAGTACGTTAAGAAATACAAGAATATATATGTTACTTCCAGTGGAGCTCAAACTATTATATATATTTCATTGAGTGGCTCTCCTAATAATCCATTATAATGCCTTTACTGATATTTGCTAAAGAGTTATAATTAACATTGTTTATGGCAAATTTCAGTGCCATTTTGCTGACATGTAAAATTTATATTGATATATTTATATTGACAAACTTTACAAGTATGGCATTTAATTTAAGGGCATGCAACTGGAAACATATTTAACAAATAATTAATTAAATATAATAAAATAACTAATTATTTAAGGTTATTTGGTTTACTAAAAATAATGAAACAACATGGTGACATAGATAGAATTAACAAAAATTTTAATATTTGAATCCAAAAGTATGCGAACTAGATTTTTGGTCTACATTTATCAGCTACATTGGCTCTGATTAGTTTTAATCTGATACAAGACCATAGAATAACACACGTCTAATAGATATGCCTTTATAATAACTGTATTCGGCTAAATACTATCACCTAACTCTGCCTCTTGGCTTAACATTACATGGATTTCGTCACAATAAATTATCAAACTAGTATTATTCATATTTGTTAAATATTGCATCAACAAGTTTTGTTCATATTAAAATAAAAATATTTTTTTAATCAATGAAATGTCAAGGCATCGCTCTAATTTTAAATGTTCAAGTTTTTTTAGAACTTATAGATTCACTAGAAAATGCATTATTGGAACGGGAAAACAACTTTATATACCTTCCATGAAGTGAAGAATTTGGAGTTATCCATCTGAGTGGTACGAGAGCTGTGATAATTTTCATAAGTAAAATTTCAGTGCTTAGGTTTTTGTTTTCATGTTTGGTTTAATTAGAAGGGCTTTGAAGTTAACGGGTGAGTTTTTTTAGTATTACGGTATTGTTCTTTGACACAGTTTAAAATATTTTTATATATGAATTTAATCTGTACAGGTCCTGAGACCCAAATGCAATTTTTTTACCTATGCCTACCTAGAGAATCATATGTGTATATACATATATATATATATATATATATATATATATATATATATATATATATATATATATATATATATGTATATATATATATATATATATATATATATATATATATATATATATATATATATATATATATATATATATATATATATATATATATATATATATATATATATATATATATATATATATATAAAATGACATTATCAAGGAAACTGTTAAAATTAATGGACGTGTTTTAGATTTTTTAGGCCCTATCAGCATTAAGCTATAAGATAAAAAAAAAAAACACAACACAGGTTAGAATTTGGATCTGTAAACGCTTAGTATTTTCTAATTTCCAAGTTTTCTTTATCTTGTAGACTGATGCTACTGATAAGGACCAAAATGTCCGAAACTTCTTGTTGTATTATTACAGCTGTCGTTATCTTTTTTATTAATAATTTTCGGATTTTCACTTAAGTCGCTATTATTACCTCCATAAATCTATCGGTTGATGCTAGCAAAATATTTGGTTTTCTGACTTAAAGTGTAAACGTCTGTAAACTATATGTATGTATGTATATATATATATATATATATATATATATATATATATATATAATATATATATATATATATATATGTATATATATATATATATATATATATATATATATATATATATATATATATATATATATATATATATATATATATGTATATACCAGGTGTACAAGTATGAAATGCGGATTAATGCGGATTTCAGACCACAGATGGTGCACCAATGTAGTTTGTGCTATAAAGATTTGACACTGCGCCATTTTGTTGTGTCATCAACAAGTGTCAGACGCGCACGAGTGATAAATTGGAAAAATGTGTACATAGTGTTGTGTTCAATATGTCGAAATTTATATCGAACAAAGAGCATTCGCGGACAGCATTAATTTTTTGTTTTCATTTGATGAAAACTGCTGTCGAATCATACCGATTACTTCGAGAAGCTTATGGTGAACATGCTTCATCGCAAGATACGTGTGAACGATGGTTTCGGCGTTTCAAAAGTGGTGACTTCGATGTTGCAGACAAGGAAAGTGGAAAACAGCCAAAAAAAATACGAAGATTTGGAATTGCAAGCATTGTTGGACGAAGATGTTCGAATTTTTTTGGAGGGACTAAAAATTGCCAATTGACTAAGAAATGAGAATGGTAAAGTTTCAGCTCAATTGGATAACGTTAACCCGTGCCTCATCAATGTTGAATTTTTGACTTTATGAAAATTTTTTTTTTTTAGGACAATGTCTAAAAACATTGCAAGATGCAATTATATCGGTTCTCTAGATTTTACTTTATTTATTTTTTGAATATGTACATTAGCAAGCGTCTAGTTAAAACTGTGTTTAAAAGTAAACAGAGCAAAATCCAAATTGAAAATGGAGGATTTAGGAGAAAAGAAAAGCTAAAAAGTTTAAAAAGAAGAAGAAGAAATGGTCAAATGCATTTTATTATTTAAAGTTTAGTTATAAAATATGAAGCAATATAAAGGAAAGAAGTTATTATTATTATTTACATTTAGAATTTATTATCAGATCAAGGTTCAGAAGCCGGTAGATGGGTAGCACATGAGTTGAACGACAGGCAAATGGACAAGCGCAAAAACACATTTTGCTCGCTTGGTACAAAAGGAAGTCGTTTTTGCATCGTATAGCTACAGAGGATGAAAAGTGGATTTATTTTGAGAATCCCAAGGGCAAAAAATCATAGGTTAACCCAGGCGCACCATCCACATCGACGGCAAGACCGAATCGTTTTGGCAGAAAGACGATGATCTGTGTTTGGTGGGACCAGAGAGGCGTGGTATATTATGAGCTGTTAAAACCTGGGGAAATGGTTATCAACAACAATTGACCGATTTGAACCGTTTGCTGCTTGAAAAAAGGCCAGAATACCGAAAGAGGCAACACAAAGTCATTTTTCTTCATGACAATGCTCCATCACATACAGCCAAACGAGTTCGCGACACGTTGGAAGCACTCAGCTGGGAAGTTCTACCCCATGCGGCTTACTCACCAGAATTGGCTCCTTCCGATTACCACTTGTTTGCAGGTTGCTGAGCAGCGCTTTGGTTCGTACGAAGATGTGGAAAAATGGCTCGATGAATGGTTCGCAGCAAAAGGGGAAGATTTTTACTGGCGTGGTATTCACAAAATGCCCGAAAGATGGGAAAAATGTATAACAAGCGATGGAGCATACTCTGAATAAAGCACTTTTTTTCATTCTTCCGAATTTAAGATGTCTTTTTAGAAAAAAGTCCGCATTTCATACTTGTACACCTGGTATAACGAAAAGAACATTATCGAGGAGACTGTTAAAATTAATGGATGTGCTATACATGTGTTTTAGACTTTTTGGGCCCTATCAGCATCAAGCTATAAGATAAAAAAAAACTTGGGAGTTAGAAAACACAACACAGGCTAGAATTCGGATCTGTAAATGCATTGTATTTTTTAATTTCCAAGTTTTCTTTATCTTGTAGGCTGATGCTGACCAAAATGTCCGAGACACGTGTGTAATACTTTCATTATTGGCAACTGCATCCCCAATAATCTCCTTCTTGTTGTATTATTACAGCTATCGTTATCTTTTTTATTGAATTAATAATTTTCGTGGCAAAGATTCTCACTTAAGTTGCTATTATGACTTCAGTAAATCTGTCGATTATTGCCAGCAAAACATTTCGTTTTCTGACTTAAATTATAAATTTACTTACTAACTATTTGTTTTGTTTTTTTTGACTTCCAAGTTTTCTGTCGTATATTTTAATACCTGGTCTTAATGGAGACTAAAAAATTCGAAGCACGTGGATATAAAGCACGAGGAATAACATGTTGACTTGGGTCATGTGTAAGCACAGGGAATCAAGCAAAATATATCAGTTGAATAGTCCTCACACAGTATTTGAACACACCCAAGTCACTAGTCCTTGTTTGATGTTCTAAGAATCTGGTGAATTCCAGAAGAATAGCCCTCTTCTGAACAGAATCTAACACGTATTGACACTTTGAAATAATTTTATCAAACCATCTAATTACCTAAGAAGTTAGGAAAAAATGATTAGTGAAGAACAAGTGTCAGTTATAAAAATTAAACTACTACAAGTCTACAATTTTATCTTTATGGAACACCAATACCTTACTTGTTAACTAAAAAAAATAAAACCTGCCAAGTGCAAGTCGGACTTGCGCAATTAGTGTTCCATGCGTTGATTGCTTCTAAAAAAAAAATTGTTATGGAGGCACAAAATGATCAATGACTTCACAAAACACCCCCCAAATGAGTTTTCAAGAAAGGTTTTTTCCAGCATTTACTAAGAACTGATGGCCTTGAAATTTTTGTTTTTTTTATATACCAGATAAATTATTAAAGGTAATGCACTCATGATAATTTTTGTTCAATCTACACCTTGTGGAATATGTTTTCAAAATTTTTTGATTAGTACTTTCCGAGATAAGGGGGGGCAGCGATTGTTCACAATTTTTTAAAAATAATACAAAGAAAAGTGTACGCAAGTATTATATTATATATATTTTTGAATTCTTGTTTTTACAAGCTTTTATTTGACACCCGATAATCTGGTAATTTTTGTTTTCACTTCCGATTTCACTCCCCAACATTGACCCCTTAAGTTAAAATTTAACGTTCAAAACTATACGGCTCTGATGAGGCCATCAATTCCTATATTAATGCCAAATTTCAACTCTTTACTTCAAATAGTTTCGGAGAAAATCCGGTGTGACAGAAGGACAGACAGGCGGTCAGACAGGCGGACGGACAGATGGACAGACACTGAAGTGATCTTATAAGTGTCCCGTACGGAACACTAAAAATATATATTATTTTTATAAGTGCTTCAGTTTTGCAGCCGTTCTCTTGGTGAAATGCATTGTTAAAGACTGCATAAAATAAATCAGTAAGATACTATTATTATTTAGCTACACCCAGGGACTTGATTTTGGCATACAGTCAGCCATGGTAATTACTTATTATTACTTTATAGCAATTAAATAAATATAAGTAATTACAATTTTTGATTTTAATTTAATACAATTGAAAATTATTATTGTTTAAAAATTTAACCATTATAAGGTATCTTAATTACACGTAAGTTGTCTGTGAGTACGGATAAAGTTTAGGACTGCATTTGAGTAGGGACCATTGTTTTGAAAAGGTTTGTTTAACACCTTCCACAAAGAAACTTTGTTAGAAACGGATTTGTAACTTCTGAAGTGATAACAAGTAATAGATAATACTGGACGTGTCACGTTTTGTCCAAAACTTCCACTGCTTTCACAGTTTAATTAACGAAATTTTACAGTTAAAAATGCGTTATTTTAAATAGAGAACATAAGTTTATGCGGATCTATCTCTGTGACTGCTCATATATGATGTATTTTACTTATATTACATTTTGACCAATATAGCCTCCAGATATTGCAATCTATGAATTGTATATATATATATATATATATATATATATATATATATATATATATATATATATATATATATATATATAATACGAGGCTGGTTTGAAAAGTCCGTGCAAAGTCCGAGAGATGGCACCACCGGCGCGTATCGAGGTCATGTTTAGTTAGTAGCATCTCTTGAATGAACGCACATCAAGTTTCAGCCATATTGGTCTATTTCTTTGTGTTTGGCATTCGTGTGAATCAAGGAAGTCGAGTGATTTTCAAGAAATGGACGAAAAAGAATTTCGTGTGGTGATTAAACATTACTTTATGAAAGGCAAAACGCCTCAGGAGACTAAAGAGAAGCTTGATAAACATTATGGTGACTCTGCACTCTGCAAGTGGTTTCAAAATTTTCGGACTGGCCATATAGGCACAAGTGACGCTGAACGTTCTGGACGGCCTGTGGAGGTTACGACTCCAGAAATCATTGATCAAATCCATGATATGGTGATGGATGACAGAAGAGTTAAGGTGCGTGAGATTGCTAGTGCTGTGGGCATCTCGACTGAACGGGTACATAATATTTTGCATAAACATTTGGACATGAGAAAGCTATCCGCAAGATGGGTGCCGCGATTGCTCACGCTTGACCAAAAACGGAATCGTGTGAAGTGTTGCAAGGATGGTTTGCAGCTGTTCCAGAAGAATCCGGAGGACTTTAAGCGTCGTTTCGTCACTGTGAATGAAACATGGATACATTACTATACTCCTGAGACCAAACAACAATCTAAACAATGGGTTCCCAAGGGGGAATCTGCACCAAAAAAGGCGAGGACCGTTCCTTCGGCCGGAAAGGTTATGGCGACTGTCTTTTGGGATTCGCAAGGGATAATCCTCATCGACTATCTGGAAAAGAGTAAAACTATTACAGGTGAATATTATTCATCGTTATTGGACCGTTTGAAAAATCGAGCTGCAAGAAAAACGCCCGCGATTGGCCCACAAGAAAGTCTTTTCCCATCACGACAACGCACCAGCACACACTTCAGCAGTTGTGGTCGCAAAATTAATGGAAATAGGATTCCAACTCGTTTCACATCCCCCCTATTCTCCAGACTTGGCTCCCTCGGACTACTATTTGTTCCCCAATTTGAAGAAATGGCTGACGGTACAAAGATTTTATTCAAACGAGGAGGTGATTGCAAACACTAATGGATATTTTGCAGACTTGGACAAATCCTATTATTCGGAAGGGATCAACAAACTAGAACATCGTTGGACGAAGTGTATAAGCCTAAAAGGAGACTATGTCGAAAAATAAAAAAGGTTTATTATTATATATTATACCCCCTCGCCTCATATTATATCATTTTTAGTGTTCCGTACGGAACACTTCTGGGATCACTTCAGTGTCGGTATGTCTGTCTGTTGCACCCGATTTTATCTGAAATTATTTGGCATAGAAAATTGAAATTTGACGCAAGTATAGAAATTGATAGTCCAATCACAGCCGTGTAGTTTTGAAAGTTAAAATTTGACTTTTGGGGTTGGTATTGGGGGGGGGGTGAAATCGGAAGTGAAAAAAACAAATTTTTACCGGCTCATCGAGACGGGTGGAGTTTGTGAAAACACGAATTTAAAAATATATATAATGTAATACTTGCGTACACTTTTCTTTGTATTGTTTTTAAGAAATTAGTAACACTCACTCTGTCTTCCCTTCCTCCATCTCAGAATGTACTAATCAAAAAATTCTGGAATATTCTCCATAAAGTATAAATTGAGCGACAATTATTACGAGTGCATTACGTTTGATACTTTAACTGGTATTAAAAAAAACTATGAAAACTATGGGGCTTGATAGTATGGTAGAGGTTTTTTTAATATACTTTTCAGTACACAGATGAATGGGTACCGAGAAAAAATAATTTTAATTTATTTGTTTATAATTAAACAAATATTTAGGTTGTAAATATTTATTTTACACTTTTATTACTAGATTTTAGCTAGATTGATTTATTGGCTATTAGGTAACTACGATAACTATTATACATTAATGACTAAGAAAAAACATGAAAATAGATATTGGATCTTAAGAAATATACATATCAGGGACCTAACTAACTTAGCTTAGATAAGGATTTTATTTTATTTTAAAAGCAATCACCGTACGGAACACGACTTGCACTTGGCTGGTTTTTAATTCTATGCTAATTTGAAAATATAAGAATAATTAGGTTAGTATTGTCTCTAAATTTAAGAGTTTCTGAAATATTTTTTTTTTGTTTTTGGAAATAGTAAGCGACAAGTGATAGGATTATTTTAGTTAAAGTTTGATAAAGGTAAATAAATAAATAAGTATACAAACATATCAATCAAAAGGTAAAATAATAAATAATGAAACTAACTTTATTGAATTCTTAGACTCAAAATTTTGTCCCTGGCATGCAAAAATTTTCCCCAGCATGCAAAAATATGTCCCCGGTATGCAAAAATTTATCATCATAGTATCCGTCAACGTTGTCCAAAGAAACTTGGTAGTACTGCCACGACCGTTATTGCATTTTTGCAACGACTAAATTAGTAAATAAGTACGCTGCCCTGCCGGTATTGAACTCGGGACTCTTGATACCATATGCTGGATAACCACGGAACTAGAACAGCCACCGTGAGTGAGTAGTAAACTTAGTGGCAAAATTCTTTAAAAAATGTATAAAGATAATTGATTCAAATTATAATTTAAAAAGACAACATTGTGCCTTTTTGAAAATTGAAACTTACTTAATAACAATAAACCCTAATAAAAAAAGTTTTCCGATCACAAATTCTTTGATAGATTTGTCAATATATCACAGACAACCTTCTCGACTAATAAAACTCAATTACTAAATAAAGGTTTCAAGCATAATATCGAAGTCAATATCTCTCCAAATACATTAAATATATTAGCAGTTGATACAGAAGTAGCTCTCAATCATTACCCAAATAATATTAGTAAAAAACACGAAGCAGCTACTATACTAAAAAAAGAATTTTTACGCCAAAATACTTCAAGACAAGATATTCAATTAATAAAAGACATTAGAAATAAATCAGCAGATATAATATTTACAAAAGCAGACAAAGGAAATTCAGTAGTAGCGATTGACAAAGTAGATTATATCCAAAGAAGAATTCTTAAACCCAGATAAATACCCAGTTTTAAAATATAACCCAACTGAAAGTTATCAGAAAATTATTAAATCAACGATCTCTAATTATAAAAGTTTGTTTAATGATAAAGATTCTAGAATTCTCACTCTTATGAACCCACAAGCACCTAAACTATACTTACCAATAAAACTTCACAAAATAGGTTACCCTATAAGGTCAGTAGTATCTTTCGTGTCAGCTCCATCTTATAAACTATCACAACGCCTTGTTCAAATACTCATAGAAAACACTAAATTTACTTATATATATATATATATATATATATATATATATATATATATATATATATATATATATATATATATATATATATATATAACTTAAAATTCACAACTAGTTGAAAACATCCAGCATTTAAAGCTACCTGACAATTCCAAATTAATCTCTTTCGATGTTCAAAATCTTTTTCCAAGCATACCAAGTAGGGAAACTATATTACTAACTGAAAAATGTCATTCTGAAATCAATGTCAACCCAATAATAAAACAAGACCTCTTAAATTGCTTTGCCTAGAACAAAATTATTTTGAATTTAATAACGACCTATACAGAAGCCTAGACGGTCTCATAATGGCAATCCACTTAGTCCTCTTTGGCGGAAATATTTATGAATAACATAGAAAACCAAATAAGCAAACACCCACTGTTTATAAAAATTGTATACTGGCATAGATGTGTTGATGATATCTTATGTTGTTTTACAGGAAGTGATAGACAATTTGCCACATTTCAAAATTTTTTTAATAATATACATAAAAATATAAAATTCACCAGTGAAGTTGAAAACTTCCTTGGCCTAACAATAAAAAGACATAATAACAAACACATTTTTTTTCTATTTACCGTAAACCGTCACATACTGACATAATTTTCCATAATACCTCATGTCATCCACCAAGTCACAAACTTGCAGTTTTCCATAATATGATTCACAGACTAATAAATCTTCCTCTAAACCAAGACGATTTTCAAAAAGAACTTAATATTATAAAACAATTAGCAGTAAATAATGACTATTCATCATCCATAACAAATAATATAACGTACTATGGTAGATGTAGCACTAAATTAAATAGTTTCTTGAGAAAATTAAATATTAACACAGCATTTAAAACATCCAACACACTTGGCAAATTTATAAAAAATAACAATATCAAAACAGATAGAGACAATGGATCCGGAGTATACAAATTAAATTGTGGAAATTGCTCAAAAACATATATAGGGCAAACAGGAAGAAGTTTTTCAAAAAGAATAAAAGAACATGCTTCATCATAGATCAATAGAAAAAACAACTCAAATTACGCAAATCATTTAATTAAAAATAACCACCAATTCTACCCAAACTCTGAAATATTACATACTTGCACAAAGGTCCTGAAACTTAATTACCTAGAATCTTTAGAAATAAACAAATTGAAAAATTCAGATTCCTTAATAAATGAACAACTAGACTTAAATAACTCACCATTAATAAATCTGTTTTAATTAAATTATTTTATTCCCTGCCATAAATTGTGAACCAACCATTTATTATAGTAATTTTATCCTCATTTTGTAACAAACCATCTGAAGCGAAACATGTCATGGTGTTAAAAATAAAAAAAATTAGTGGAAATTTAAGTACTGTTTTACTTCTTGCAAAACTTCTAGTTATGCATTTCCACCAAGTATCGGCTGAATCAATTCAAGTAAAACTTACTTGACAATCTTTACGAATGCACATAAAATTTGCTAAGAAATTCTTTAAAATTGCTCCAAGATTTAAGAAGTTAAGAGACGTGAAAATATAGGTTGATAACTAAAGGACCCCGCACATTTCTTATGGGAAGTGGCCCTCGGTAAATTTGTCTGAAATCGATAAATGTTATTCCTTTCAAGCTCCTGATCAAAAGTTCCCATCGGCACAAAGTCGGAAAATGGACAGTTTTTCAGATATCGGAGGTAGAAAGATAATTTCCGGAGATTTTGTCCACAATAGCGTAGAGCCGTGAGGTTGTTTATGCGTCGTGCTCCGGGGTATACGGGGAGTTTTTTTGTCGCTGATTCCAAATCTGGTGTAAAAAATGACATTTGACAGTTGGCATCTGACAAAAAGCTGCCAACTCGCCTTATTTCTAATAAAATGGGACTCACCCTAATCAAGCACCCCAATCGTGAGAGGCACGGGGACTCATCCTATTCAAGCACCCCAAAGGGAATAGAAATCTACTACGTCCACGTCGTTGTTCTCGGGTAATGCTAAAAGAAGATTAAAAAAAAAACCATTTGATATATATTCTGATGAGCATTTTGTTACAAGTGAGGTGAGTGGACATTTTGTTGGTAACTGCTAAGTTTCAAATGTCATTTTTGACACCGGAATTGGAATCAGTGATCGTAAAAACGTCCCGATGTATATTCTGACGGGCATTTTATTAGAAATGGGGCGAGTTGACAGTTTTTTGACAGCTGCCAACTATCAGATGTCATTTTTGACACCAGATTTGGAATCCGTGACCGAAGGAACCCTCGTATATCCCGGAGAACGGCGCACAAACAACCTCATGGCTCTACGCTGTTATCGAGAAGATCTCCGAAAATCATCTTTGCACCTCCGATATCTGAAAAACTGTCCATTTTCCGACTCTGTTCCCATAAGAACTTTTGATCAGAAGCTAAAGAGAAATAACATATATCGATTTCAGACAATTTCACCGTACGCCACTTCCCATAAGAAATGTGCGGGGTACTTTGAGTTCGTGAATTCCCACAAATTCCAAACTATAATAGTATAAATGTTTGATATAATAATATTTCAGCTCCTGTTATTTTTAAATTTGTTAAGTATTACATCAAATACTTGTTAATTTTTTGTTTCGAAACTGAAATTTAATAAATTAAACGTCAAAATACCGTATCGTTTTTAAGTGGTTTAGTTCTTTTAAATTAATTTTAAAAATATGTTTCATGCACATCGCTGAAACATCATTAAAATTAGCGAAAAGTTTAACGTAACAGTGAATTCTGTCGTTATATAAAGTAAAATACTTGGTAAGCTTAAAATACTTTAATTAATCTTTACTGCACTATTGTAAAGAGTTGCCTCGCTTGTTTTGCATAAGTTTCTACCTTCAGTACAAAATCTTCGTTAGAAAATGATGTCGAGTTTCTCAAAGTGATAATATGTCATGCATGATGTTCTGAGTAGTGTTTTCACATATAATAGCCTAGAAAGCAGTGTGATTATGAAAATTATATAAGATATATGATATTATAATATTATATTTGGCATATTTGTATAGATACCTTTCATAATATATTAATTGTGCTAGCTTATCATGCAGTTTATTGCTATATCGTTTTTCTTGCGTTATTTAAAACAAAAAAGGCAAAAATAATTTGGGTTAAATATAATCCAGAATACAGTTGAAGCTTGGAGTCTTATCCAGCATTCACGCAGAGTAGACAAACTTACCTCGGATCAATAATTCTGGACGAGAAATGTATTAAGAGAATTCAACCTGGAGGGCTTCCATCCTCTTTAAAGGATATTGACCTTTCACAGTCTTCAAATAAGGCAGGTATACAACGAACCCCTGAAGTGCTGTAGGCATTTCAACCACCTGTTAGTAATCCTACGATGGACGTTCAATTATTAATAAGACAAATGGCTGCAAAAATAAAACAGTTTATTCAATGTCAATGACATTTACATTACTTTTCAACATAGTCTCCATCTGTATTTGGGCACCTTTCCCATCGTTAGGTGAGCTTTCGAATTCCTGTACTGTAGAATTATTCGCCTTGCTGTCTGAGATATTCATGTACAGCTTTTTTGCATTTTATATTTCGTTGTCTTTGAACTTCATTGCCAGGTAAAAAACTCTCTGAGGGCTGAACAGATAAAAGTCAAATGGTGCGAGGTCGGAACTATAAGCTGGATATGGCAACTCCTCCCAATCCAACTTTTCGATAGTTTCTCACGTTTTCTAAGCGGTCTAAGGGCAGAATCACACATTTTGGGAGCGAATCCTGCCTTATCATGAATGAAGGAGTGCACACTGATTCTGCCTAAATTAAACTGTTCAATCCACTTACACACGTTTTTCGCGGCTAAAACACTTTTCATCATACTGTTTCAACATTCTCGAGTAACTTTCAACCGGTTTACACCTTCGGATAACAAAATACAGAATCAATGATTATAACTAAAGACTCCATTAGATATAAGTTAGCGGTTTATAACAAAACAGTAGCACAGAACATGCACTGCACATAACTGGGAATATAGCAACCGAGCTAAAAAAATCTATATCAAGAGGTACTCAATCAGGCAAATAAAGCATCGAGAATATCTGGTTGTTTGAGGAACTTAATATGGAAAAATACCTAAATGTATATATATATATATATATATATATATATATATATATATATATATATATATATATATATATATATATATATAGAACCGTGGTAAGACCAATTCTAACGTATGCAGCAGAAACATCTAAAACAAAAAGCCTCATGAGAGCTACAGAAATGAAAACACTGCGCACTATCAAAGAAATAACCCTAAGAGATCAGGTACGAAGCACAACTATACGAGAAGAATTCAAGATTCAAAACATCGTCCATTTCGCCAGATCGAGACGTCGATATTGGAAGGATCACGTAAGTGGCATGCCAGTTAATAGCTGGCCAAGATGGGCAAAAGATGAAACACCAGGAACAAGAAGACCTCCCGATCGATCAACAAAAAGATAGCACGAAAGCTGGACATCTACGTCACAAGAGACTTAAAAACAGACGAACCAAGACCTTGTCTTATAAGAAGAAGAAGGATAACAAAATTCTTATCACCGAACGTTGCTCTTCTGGTGTGCACGTTTCGAACTAAGCTGACATTTTGAAATGAGCAAATTAAGTTAGTTATATTTACTATGTTTTTTTTTCAAACAGCGGAATGAATCCATCGCCAAGGTTGTCAACTTGACCCTAAGAAAGTGTTATTTAAAAATATTTAGCAGTTTTTCAACTATTGCTCTTTATCTCGTTAATTATTGAACGTTCATCGTATCTTTAAATCTATTAAATAAAGATATAGATTTATTTACGTTAAACCACAAAAAGACAAGTTAATCCTTAAAAATTGGAAATTGTTTTATTACCTAACGCATATTTAAACTCTTTTAAGTTCTTACATGGAATAACTAAGTTTAAGATAGTTTACCTAATCTTTGCTATATTATTATAAAGAGGACCCCAGCTTCCACAAGTATTTACCTTTAGTAAAGACACTTTGTTAGAAAATTTCATATTAAAAGTGATAATGTGTAGTACGTGACAGCGTGAAGATAGTTTTTATATGTAAATTCTAGAGTTCTGGGTCTCACTATAATATTATATAATACAATAGTTTATTTAGCAATGTTCTTAAAAATTTTGTAAGTTTTTCTAACCCTTATTTAGAGACAATATTTTTCATAGGAATATATTTGGTGATTTAGAACAATAGCCTAAGCCGATGATGAACAACCTAGTATAAAAAAACCCTTATTTTAATCATTTTCACCTAGAAAATATGCAACTTAAAATAATAAAATATTAAAACAGTTTAAAATTTTAATAATAATGTTATTTAACGATAAATTCCTTGCATAATTTATTTTTTAATAACTTTTATAACTTAAAACACATTAAGTTAATTGTAAAAATTTTAAATATAATCTCTAGCTAAACTCTAAAATGAACTTTAGTCGTAAAAAAGGAAGTAAAGTGAGCCAATCTTAAATTAAAAGGATTACATATTCCTTATATTCCTAATTTACTTATCAAATCCTGTTCTTAAGCAATCTGCAGATGGGAAACCTTACCTTAATTGGGAATTAAAAGAGGGAGTATCCTTAATAGAGCTTTCTAGCTTTCTAAGAGTTATGCAAATTGGCAAATAATACCTTTTTTTACTTGCCATCCAATTAAATCGGATATTGGACAGAGAAATCTTCGGTTCATCTTTGCTATGACTATAACAAAAGATATTTTTTGAAAAATGTTTAACTCTATATTTCCCAAACATTATAATCAATAGTTAACTAACCAGTCCCGTACAATTTGACATAACGATGGATAAAATATGACGAGCCCCATTCAAAACGTCAGTTAAATTTACTTCATGATTAAATGTTTTGGAAAACCGACCAAAATTATTTTCTTTTTTTATTTTGAGAGATAAATGTGTTGATTGAAACTTTGAATTTTAATGTATTTTATGTACATATGTATATAATATATATATATATATATATATATATATATATATATATATATATATATATATATATATATAGTTTTTTGAATTTTGCGTGGCATATGAAAAAATTGTGCTGATTTGGGCTCACTATCGATCCAAATCTGAAAATGGATTTCAAAAAATTGAAGTAAAAATGTAATTTCCTAATATAACCAAAAGTTTTCTCTCTTTTTCTTATTCTACCCCAAAAAATCTACAACTTTTGTAAGAAAAGTTTTTGCCATATTTTGGATATTCAACAGTATTAAACTCGAAAACTAAAACTTTTAGAGAAATTATGTAAAATACAGAAAATACCAATTTTTATTTGTAAAAGCACCATGAATTTTTTCAAAATTTTTGAAGCAGTTTTTAACAATTTTAACGTCACTTTGACCTATATTTCTTACGATTTTTTCGTTCTAAAACAATTTGCTGATGCAACAATCCTATTTTCAGGACAATTTCTTTTATATATGTTTTCGATGTATAATTTCCCGTAGAAAACGATCCTTTAGTAAACTTTTAAATTTTTTTCACTGGTAATCAGAAAACTCAAAAAATGTACTTATTTTGAGCTTAATAATTACCCGTTTAAAAATCTTATGATTGGATCGTGTCCTACGGAACATTTTACATCGAAAACCTACATGAAGGAAATTTTTTGTTCTAAAAATAAGGTTTTTGCAACGGCAAATTGTTTTAGAACGAAAAAATCGTAAAACAATATATGTAGGTCAAAATAATGAATTGTTAAAAAGTTCTTCAAAAATTCTGAAGAAATTCATGGTAATTCTACAAATAAAAATAAGTATTTTCTATCTCTTACATAATTTCTCTAAACGTTTTAGTTTTCGAGTAAAAATTGGTGAATATCCAAAATATGGCAAATACGCTGTGATAAATATCTTCAAAAACAGAAGCCATAAAAATACTTTTCTTACAAAAATTGTAGGTTTTTTGGGGTAGAATAAGATTACCAGAGAAAACTTTTGGTTATATTAAGAAATAACATGTTTAGTTTTTCTGAAATTTTTTGAAATCCATTTTCAGATTTGGGTCGGTATTGAGCCCAAATCAACACGATTTTTAATATGCCACTCAAAATTCAAAACTACTTTAGCTTACTTAGCTTAACTGGACCAGATTGTCTACTCATTAATTGCATCAATTTTTGAACTAAGGAAGGGGAGAGTGCAAACATACATTTGTATTTCTCGGCACTTTTGAGATAAGGCAGTTGTACAACCTCTGTTGTAACCATTACCTGTTTATAAGCTCACTAGTTTCACAAGAACACCCTGCTGTTATCGGCGATGATTAGCGTAGATCACCTGTCGCCAAGCTTTTTATAAGTTTCGGAATCCTTTCATAATAATTTTGCAATATATCCTCGATTTTTGAAATTTAATTAAATATCGTTTAAAACCCAGACAGGTGATGAAGATGAGAAAGAAAACTGCATGAAAATTAGATTATTATTGATGAAAATTTCTGGCCACCAAGGTGTTTTTTTAGGTTTGGAAACAGATGAAAGTCTGAAGGTGCCAAATCGGGAGAATAAGCCGGATGGGATAGCAATTGGAAACCACAACCACGAATTTGAGCCATACACTCAACAGACGTGCGCACGCGAGCGTTGTCCTGATGGAACAAAACTTTCTTTCTCAGTAATCCTGGGCCTTTCTCTTTAATTTCTTGACGTAAACGACGCAAAAGGGTGCAATAGTACGTCGAGTTTACTGTTTCGGCTTTCGGAAGGTAGTCCACTATAATAATAAATTTAGCATCCCAAAAAACTGACGCCATCAGACATCAGCCTACAGAATTGCCTTCGCTTTCTTTGGGGTTGGTTCACCAGATTTTTTTCCACTGCTTGGATTGTTGTTTTGACTCTGGAGTATAATAGTGAACCCAGGTTTCGTCCATTGTCACAAACCTGTTAAGAAAATCTTGAGGATCAGCCTCAAATATCTGCAAACAGTCTCGAGAAATCGTGAGTCGAATTCGTTTTTGTTCAACTGAAAGCAATCTAGGGACCCACCTAGCGGAAACCTTAGAAAATCCGAGTTCGCTGGCAATGATGTTTTGTGTTCGTTCATATGAGATGCCTATAGGGTCGTAGTTGTAGACGTCGTGGGCCGACCGGAACAAGGGTCATCTTCGATGCTCTCCCGTCCATGTTAAAAATTCTGCAATCCATTTTTTCATAGTGGTATACGACAGAGCTGATTCCCCTACCGTTGTTTTCATATCATAGTGGATCTCCTTTGGTGTTAATCATTTTTTAAATAGGTACTTGATGACACGTTGCTCGATTTTTTCCATTTTTCCAAAAACGCTGCGCTTGGTCTCACTAAACTCGTTCTAACCTAAAAACCACAAATTCTACAGCAACAAAATTTTACACTCTGACAACCAAAGAAAATATGAACTTATTGAGGGTATTATAATAAAAATATTATAATTATTTTTTGGTGAGGCTGCGAACTTTTCAATCAATCCTCGTATATAGATATCTTACCCAACTACGTAAGTTTTTCCCAAATATTCTTTGTACTCGGACTATACAAGAGTTACGGTTTCTGATCCAGATGTCTCTAATAGACCAAGAGGTCAGAAATTGTTACCTGTTGTCTAACCGTCTGCCTAATTGATCATTCTATCGGACGAGCCGAATAAAAGCCTTTAACGTTGATAATGCTGCTCCCGTGCCCTGGAATGCCAAGATAAGGCCCAAAGTACTATATCCAAAAATGGACTGTCGTTTAACCAAGTCAAGTACCATAACATTTGTTGACTAAAAGTCAAGCGCCTCAAAGGGCGGAGGCCGCCCAGGTCGGACCCAGCTTTATGGCCCAAAAACGTCGAATTGAAAATGGACTGTCATTTAGCCATATAAAATCAATAAATATAGTTTGTTCTTGATAAAATAAGAGGGATCCTGCAAAAGGCACACGCTGCCGTTAGCGAAGGACGAAGGTGGACCCGCTTTTTCCAGCCAAAAACGGTTTCGTTTTTCGAGTTTTTAAACTCGACAGTCCATTTTTGGATGTAGCATTTTGGACATTCCAGGGTATGAAGGCCGCAAAATCAACGTTAAAGGCTTTTATTCGACTTACCCGATAGAATAAACAACAGTCGACAGATCAAAATTCGGGTCGCCCCTGTTGTTCTATAATTAAAAAAAAAAAATCAACTGATTATACATGAAACTCGTTATAATTTACAATTTCTAACCAAAAAACAATTTTTTTGGGGGCGCCATTAATATATTAAGCAAGTGTCTAATATATACTTTAAAATCAGTTAAAGTTATTACAATTTGAATAACCTGAAGAATAATGATACACTATTAAATATGATATGCTTATCTGTGTTCTGCACTGGCCTATAATTTGATTTGGTGTCGAGCTCTTTATATTGAAAGGGTTTTTGACGCAAAAAATAAATCATTAGAATTATTTTTGGACTCTTATCAACTACTTTCTGCCAAAAATTTTTTTATAGAAATAAGTTCATTACTGTTCACGCCATTTGTTTACTTAAATGTTAACAAATTTTAATAAAAATAAATATAGATGCAAATTTAACAGGTCAACAAACATTGAACTAATGCAACAAATAGAATTTTATAAAGTATCACCTATTGGTTCAGGTAACCAAATTTTAACTCTGTTGGCAGTATCATTAAAAAAATGATTTTTTCTACAATTTTCTAAATGAAAAGAGGTGCTTAACCAAAATTTAATAAGTAACTCATTTTATTCTGTAAAGCAATTTTTTAAACTCAATGATAAGTGAACATTTTCATAAAGATAATGTTTTTTTTTTTAAACTTTACTGCTGATAAAGGAAGCCAAATTTTTATGGCACTTTCTCCACCACATCTGCTATTAGGTGAGTGAGAGAGAGAAAATTATCTTTTAATTAGATTTGATGTTTGTTAGGTTACTGTGTAACATTGAGATTATTGATAATATTTTAAATAACAAGCTGTTTCTACTGCGTACTGAGTTAAAACGTGATCGTTGAAGTAGGAAAAGACAAAAAATGATACAGGAATCCCAATATCTACCTATCCACTACAACAGTGGTCAATCAATCATTTAAATATGAAAAAAAACTATAGTATCTCATAACTTGCCTATCCATTCGATGTACTGTGATCGAAACTGAAATAAAATACAATAAGAGATATCATGATTTATGTCAACGTTATCCATGTATATATATATATATATATATATATATATATATATATATATATATATATATATATATATGCATAAGCTACTTCTGCATTAAATCATTTACATGTTCCCTACTGTCCTAATTTACTTAACAAATCCCCTTCTTGAGAAATTCAGTATTCTTCTTAAGCCTTCCTCAAAGGTGAAACGGGTAGATACAGTTAATTTGAAATGCAAATAAAATACATGCGATGTTTGTTTAGGATGTTACAAAGTATTATGTTTAATATGTTGTGCCTGATCTATTCTCGATCTCATGGGGAAAGTTGGAGTAACATGGTGTCAAAAAAAATTAGATACTCATTTGTGAATTCCCAAAAATAAAAGCAAAAGTATGATTGTTTTTTTTAATACCTTAATAAACCTCGTAGGAAATTAAAGGCTATCTAAATGGAAATGAGCCGGAGAGACGGCACGAGCTTGCAATTTTCAGTAACGTGAAAATATATAACATTATCAATGGGCTACAGGTAAAGTAAAAAAAAAACGGTTAATTAATTAACTAAATGGTTTCTTCATCTAACAAATTTCAACTTTGTCTATTATTCGGCAACCAATCGACATATTTCCAAAGACCAAACATTTTATTTTTGCACCCAACGCGCGTTTCGCTAACACACTCCTGATGATGCTAACATGCTGAGCGAAACGTGCGGTGTAGGAGTGATAACCGTCGTGTAGTGTGATTGCGCCAAAGTTTCCAAAGTCCCGATGTATGTATAAAATTTTAATTTGAATATCAAGATGTGTTTTTCGGAGAGCCAGGTGCTTTTTTGCAGATACCAAGTTGCAAACACATTAACTTTGATTACTACGTTACAAAACCTATATTACGTACGCTAAAAGTAAATTCACAGATAAAATTAATTATTTATTTTGCTATATTATATCTACATGTTTCTTTTTCTTTTGCAGATTTACATTTCATCTCTTTAGAACTTCACAGAGTAAGTAACAACATGATAATGTAAATAAAGATCTACTATATTACATGTACTGTATGTACGAGTACTACAGTTTTAAGATATTGTAGGATCTAATTTTTAAAAGATCATTAATATTTTGATCGGTAACACAGAGGTTATAGGTATAACTCTTCTGGATATCTGTTGTGTCGATTGACAAAGGGATTCTGCGTTTTATCAATCATCCTGTCGGCTTCTGTACAGCTTCTTCAGTAATTTAGCACGAAACTAGTTTCGTGCTATATTTCGAAGAAGTCAGTTCTCGAAACAGGCTGTTAAGAAGCCGGCAGGATGATCGGTGAAATGTCGGCATCACGTTGTCAATCGATACTAGATAAATCCAGAAGAATTATACTTATAAACTTATTAATATTTGTTAAAAAATCTTATAACACATGTTTGCGCATTTCTTGTCTGAAATAATATTTTGTTCAGATTTCAGCGATAATATCCTAGATAGTTTATAGCTTTTTTTTGAAAACAAAACTATAATTTCTTTAAAAATATGTACAGGGACGTTTTGTTAAGTGTCTCGCCTAACTTACTATTTTCCTATTTTATAAACCAAGAAAACTCCTTCAATATTAAGCTTAGTTTTTTATGAGGGAGCCAACAAAAAATTTGTTACTTGTCGAATTTGAGAAATTACAAAACCAACTAGGATTTTTTTTAAATGGCACCCTCTAGATATGAGTACATCAATAAATAACATTTTTAGTCTGTTTACAAAAATATATCACACTTGATATTTATTTTCACTTATTACCGATATACCGGGCATTCCAGTTATTCAACCGAATTTTAACTTTTAAGTGACTCACTCAATTTACCCTTTTCCTATTTGGAATATCAAAAAAATGATTCTTATAATAAACTCAGTTTTTTGTAAGGAAGCCAAATATGATAACACAAGATTTGTCACTTATTAAATTTAACATTGAAATTACAAAGACAACGACTTGTTTTTTAAACAGTACTCTCTACATATTAGCACACCATTAAATAACATTGTTCAGTGCGATTAGAAAAATATATAACACTTGATACTTATTGTCATCTTCCTCTTCGGTCCAACAGAAAATTAGTTTACTAGCAAACTTAGTTTTTTGTGAGAAAGCCAAATATGATAGCAAAAAAAAAATTATCACTTTTCCAGTTATATTTGGAGGATGCCATTTTAAAAAATCCAGTTGAATTTGTTATCTGTTAGATTTGACAATTTTTTTATATCATACTTGGCTTCCCAAGAAACTAAGTTTAGTATTGAAAGAAATTTTTTAATATGCTAAATAAGACAACAATAAATTGGATGAGCCACATATAGTTAAAACTCAAAAACTTAAATTTACCGTATATTGCTAATAACTAAAAATAAATATAAAGGGCTGTTTATATTTTGTAAACGAACTGAAAAATGCTATTTAGTGGTGAGCACGTATGCCAAAAATTCTAGTTGGATTTGTAAGCTGCCAATATTGACAAGTGACAAATTTTGTGTTATCATGTTTAGCTTCCTAATAAAAAACTAAGTTTATTTGTAATAGAATTTTTATAATACCACAAATAGGAAAAGAATAAAATGAATATCAAGTGTTATATATTTTTGAAAACTGGCTAAAAAATGCTATTTAATAGTGTACTCATATTTAAAGGATGTCATTTAAGAAAAAACCTAGTTAGCTTTATACTCGTAAACAGTCCAATTTGATAAGTGAAAAATTTTCTTGTGTGTTAAATAGGAAAATAGTGAATTAAGGGAAACACTTAAAAAAATATCCCTGTACAGCATTTTTAACCTTCAAAAAGCATCAGTAATATGTTTCTTTCAATATTCTGATCACATTTTTGCAAGAATTACACGTTGTACAATAAAGTAAGAAAAGTTGATGTCCAAAACTATAATCAATAATTTTTGTATTTATCGTTCAGGCAAGGTATAGTTTTAAAATATCTAGGTGATTGAGAACTTCTTACGCTAAATTCTAGGTGGGCGACTATCGTTACTAAAGCGACAGAGTAAAGGAATACATGTTCTTTTTATATTAATATGCCGCTTGGTCTTTGTCACTTTAGAGCCCTGACGAATGAGCCTCTCTGTCGTGTCACTCGCTCTATTTAAAACCGTTGCTTCTAAAGGAATGCTTTCAAACGGGCTACACTCTAGCCCATTTGGTAGCGCTACTAGTCGTGTCGCTCGCGTCACTCTCGGCCGCCCCCACATAAGACATAGCATAAGGCACATTATATACCTGGTCATCTGTTAGATTAGTTAGATATTAAGTGCATTAACTAAAGCTTCATCTTTTTCTTAAAATGCACAAACTCCTACCCTTATAACATAGAACTGCTACTCTTACTTTAGAAATTTACAATACTAACACGTAGGCTGAAAAGTTTTTTTGCAAAATTCGATTTTATTCATCAATTTAATCTCCTCCAAGAGCGATACAATCGATCAAACGCTTTTCTAACATTTCTATACCTTTCTTGTAGAAAGATTTATATTTGCCTTCAAAATAGGCCTCAGTTTCGGCGATAACTTCTTTATTGGAGCCCAATCTCTTTCTTGCGAGTATTTTTTTTTGAGATTTTCGAATAGTAGCTGGGGGCTTAATCTGGAGAATACAGTGGATGAAGAAGCAATTCGACCTTCAATCATGCAATTTTCCCATCGTAATCATTGCCTTGTGATACAGTGCACTTTATGAAAGAGCACTTTTTTCTTGTTCATTTGGGGCCATTTCTTTGCGATTTCTGCCTTCAGACCCACCAATAACTTTATATAATATTCGCTATTGATGGTTTTTCCCTTCTCAACATATTCGAAGAAAATTATTCCATGCGCATCCCAAAATACAGAGGCCAAAACCTACCCAGCCGACTGATGTGTCTTTGGTCGCTTGGGGCGGCTTTCACCGGCTGCTGGCCATTCAGCTGACTGTCGATTTGATTCCGGTGTATAGTGGTTGATCCATGTTTTATCCATTGTCACATAGCGCATGAAATCTTTTTTGTTGCGCTTAAACAGGTCCAAAAGGCGCTCAGAATCATCAACACATTGTTGTTTTTGGTCTGTTGTGAGCAAACGCGGTACCCATTTCGAACAGAGCTTTCTCATGCCTAAATATTCATGCAAATTGTGACAAACACGTTCTGTTGATATGTTTAGTCTGTTAGCTATCTCAGGCAATTTCACTTTACGGTCATTCAAAACTATTTTGTGGATTTTTTTTATGTTTTTTGTTGTAGCCACCTCATTTGGGCGTCTAGAGCGTTCAGCATCATTTCATATCTGTACGACAGCGTTTAAATTTAGCATATCAGTAAATAATGAGTGATTTTCCAGGGACAGAGTCCCCGTAATAGTTAACGGAATTTTTTTCCGTCAAAAAACGGTGTTTAATAAATACAGAAAATTCGATTTTTTCCATTGTTTTGAAAATATCGAAAGTAGCCTCACTAAAACCATTGTAACTTGTAAACTAATCTTCGTAATGTCATGAAATTTTGAGACATATCGTTTGAAGATTAGTACTTCCTAAAAATCATAAGGATTTTTTGAAAAGGGCGACATCTAGGTGTCAGACCAAAAACTTTTCAGCCTACGTGTTATTCTTAAAAATCGTCTGTCTGAAATATGTTTTGGTTAATAAAAAACACTACACAACAGTTATCACCTCGACACCAAATACATCATTAGGATCTTTGATAATAAGTTAATTATCGCTTCTAATGATGCTGACATGGTTAGAGAAACTCTCGCCGAAGCAAAATTAAATCATTTGAGATAGAATTGATAAGTGTTATGTAGTGACATTGTGTCAAAGATTTACAAGTCCTTAGGTAGTGTCAAGTATTAGTGTGAAAATTCATTTATTAATTACGTCTGTGTTGGAAATGTGAAATCTTTAGCCCAATGACATTACTGAGTATATATTACCACCACACCAAAATGGTGGTGATAAATACTCAATAGTAATAATTACGTATTCTAATGTTATAATTTAATATTATGAAATGAAAAATTTTATCATTAATTTTATATTCATGATTTATCAAACAAATTGTCTTTGCCAAAAATTGCGTATTCCATGACTTGGCTTTCTGGTGGATTTTATAGATTTCCTTACTTAGAAATTTAAATAAAAAGCTAGTTAGTTTGTCTTAAGTTTTTATTAGAAATGGTTTGCGTGATCCATATAAACTTTCGTTGTCGGTCGTGGAGATTAGCAACAAGAAAAGTCATTTCCGAAACTACGCAAGAAGAATAAAGATACATACGTTTGGGTCTTGCATAAGAAATAAAAGTGGACGCGCAATAATGTTGGTAAAATGGTGCTTATGTGATACCATATTATTGGTGCTTAACACTCATTTTTAGCACACATAAAGTGAACTGGTTTTTGGACATCATAATTCGATTACAAATTTTAAAATTTCTATTTTACCAATTTAACGAACAAATTTATACTGATTTGGGTGTACCTAAACTAGTCCTAGGCAGTTCCATCTAAACGTATAAGCTTCTTTATATAAAAAAAATACGGTCAAGTGCAAGTGAGACTTGCGCAATTAGTGTTCCGTACGGTACCTTTAAAATAAAAATAAAATTATTTATGGGTATAAAAGCGACTCGCCGCTGGGTAACAGTAATGTATTTAAAAGTATATTATAAAAACCTTCACCAGATGTCAAGGAACATAGTTTTCAGATTGTTTTTTACCAGTTAAATTATCAAACGTAATGTACTCGTGATAATATATATATATATATATATATATATATATATATATATATATATATATATATATATATATATCATATATATTTTTGAACTCGTGTTTTCAGAAGCTTTTATTTGACACTCCATTCGATGACCCAGTAAATTCACTTTCGATTTCACCCAAAAACTAACCCCTTAAATCAAAATTTAAGCTTCAGAACTACACAGCTCTAATCGGACCGTCAATTCCTATATTTATGCCAAAGGACCCCGCACAATCCTTATGGGTTTGGGTTTCGGCCAATTTCTTTGAAACTTGGCACAGAGGTAGTTTTCAATATGCTGATTAAAAGTCTCAATGGGCACAACCCCCAAAAACCAACCCCAAACCCCCCACGACCCCCCCAAGCCTACAATGTGGGCATTGTTAGGTATCGGTGGGTACAGTTTCAATCAATCTTCGAAGCGGTTTTTCCTCGGCTACATTAGCTCAAACACCTTGCAAAGCTAGCTGTTAACATTCTGATTGAGGGCCTTAATGTGCAAGACCCTTTCAAGACTTGTGAAAATGGCAACGTATGGATACCTATAATGCCTTCAGTCTGTTATGGGGGGAGGGGGTTGAGGTTGATTTAGGGGGTCTTGCACATTAAGACCCTCAATCAGAATGTTAACAGTTAGCTTTGCAAGGTGTTTGAGCTAATGTAGCCGAGGAAAAACCGCTTCGAAGATTGATTGACCCACCGATACCTAACAATGCCCACATTGCAGGCTTGGGGGGTCGTGGGGGGTTTGGGGTTGGTTTTTGGGGGTTGTGCCCATTGAGACTTTTAATCAGCATATTGAAAACTACCTCTGTGCCAAGTTTCAAAGAAATTGGCCGAAACCCAATTTCCATAAGGATTGTGCGGGGTCCTTTAAACTTTCTGTGTCAAATAGTTTCGGAGGAAATTGGGGGTGACAGACGGACATGCAGACAGATACTGAAGTGATTCCATAAATGTTCTGTAGGGAACGCTGAAATCCTCTTGAAAAGGTGCAAACCTCATGGATGTGCTATATTAGAGCGATATATATTTGTAATATGCACTGCAAACAAACTTCAACAATGGAACACTTCCCATGAAAGTAGTTGTAGAAGAGGCTCCGAATTATTAACCTTTCTTCGAGGTTTCTATCGAGACTACATGTACACCATGTGTATCAGTAAAATGAGGGATTTAAAAATATATAAAACAACCAAGGGGCTCTAAATTGTTATTCATATATATAACGATTATGGTTGTGCAAATAAAATGAAGAATATTTTGTAAGTCTTTCATATTATAGATAATGCCCAACAACAAAATATTACTGTCTAAATAAAAAAATAAGATGAATACTGAATTTTCTTATACTTAAAAACCTCTTAATCTAATTATTACGACCTAATATTTCAAATGTTAGTTATTTTGTAGTGTCACATAAATAACAAAAAAAGTTGAACAACGGAAGGGCTTTAGAGATAATTACAAAAACTAAAGTACTCACGTTGCCTTTTACAAATTCGCGGCCTCACCAAAAAATAATTGTAATATTTTTATTATGGTTTTATTATAAGTTCATACTTTCTTCGGTTGTCACAGTGTAAAATTTTGTTTCTGTAGAATTTGTGATTTTTAGGTTAGAACGAGTTTAGTGAGACCAGGTGCCGCGTTTTTGGAAAAATGGAAAAAATTGAATAACTTGCGATTATCAAGTACCTGTTTAAAAAAAGATTAACACCAAAGGAGATCCACGCTGATATGAAAACAACACTAGGGGAATCTGCTCCGTCATATGTCACTGTGAAAAAATGGGTTGTAGAGTTTAAACGTGGACGAGAGAGCATCGAAGATGACCCTCACTCTGGCCGACCCACGACGTCTACGACTAAAGAAAACATCAGCAAAGTGTGTGATCTTATAATGAAAGACCATAGATTACCCAACAGGGAGATTGCAGATACTCGTACTTACGAACACAAAACATGATTGCCAACGAACTCGGATTTTCTAAGGTTTCCGCCAGGTGGGATCCCAGATTGCTTTCAGTTGAACAAAAAACACGCGACTGTTTGGAGATGTTTGAGGCTGATCCGAAAGATTTTCTTAACAGGTTTGTGACAATGGACGAAACATGGGTTCGCCACTATACTCCAGAGTCAAAACAACAATCCAAGCAGTGAAAAAAATCTTATGAACCGACCCTAGACAAAGCGAAGGTAATTCTATCCGCTGAAAAAGTGATGGCGTCAGTTTTTTGGGATGTTAAGGGGACCCCGAAGACCGAAAATTTTAAAATTATCATTTTTTTTATTGCTTTAAATCAAAGTTCAACCTTTTGTGCACAATTTAAGACAATTTTCATCAATTTATCTTAACTAGAAGTATTTTTAAAAAACTTAAGAAAAAAAAAAAGTTAATACTTTTCACTTCACAGATAGTCAGATTTACACGTTTACAACCAAACTGGCAGGTTTCCAAGTTTCCTCTAGCAATAGAAAAAATCGATGTTTTCTACGCTAATAATCGATAGTTTCGGTAGGTATTGAAACGCCGAAAAACAAGAAAAAGGTCCAGTCGTGGCGCTGTATCAGAGACGAACCCGCGCTCATTGAAAATCGCTCGTCTTGAAAAGTTGTGGTTTTTGACCTTTCGGTACACGTTTCTCAAAATGTAAACACCCAAACCTTACTAAACTTTGTGGAAATATTTAATGATGTTAGAGGATTGTTTGCCCGCAGTTTCACGTTCGTTGATGTAGTAGAAGGCAAGAAAAAAAATCATGAATGAGAGAAAAAAAGTACATTTTTTTTAACGAGTATATTTAAATGAAATTGCGAACACTAATACAACAGGATACCCTTAATCCAGTAAAAAAAAATTACATCAGTAGCCCATTTAGAACCCGAGGAATCGGTACCGAAAGTGAGCAACCTCGCTCATAAGGATAAGGTAGCCTTCGGGGTCCCCTTAAAGGTATTATTGTGGTGGACTGCCTTCTGAAAGGCGAAACAATAAACTTGACTTACTATTGGACCCTTTTGCGTCGCTTACCTCAAGAAAAACGCCCAGGATTACTGAGAAAGAACGTTTTGTTGTTGAATACCTTGAGGAGTATTTTTTTCAAACAAGTGTGGAAGCTGTGGAAAGCAGACGAAAAATAAAAATATTTTTGTACTTATTTTATTTTGTTTTCGTGACTAGGCCGAGAACTTTTCAATACATCCTCGTATTTAAATTATAATCTGGAAGTAATATTAGTAATATAATTTTCAGATTTAGCGAGTCGAAAAATCCTAAAACGGATAATTTATTTCGTTCGAGAACTATCATACCAACAGACAGATAGATCGCTAGAAATTTGAAGCTATGTTTTCCGGAACTAGGAATCCTCGAAATGTGAAAAAAGGCGAAGATATCGGGGCTGATGTTTTCGCTAATAAAATATTTTCGTCAGATTAAATGTTAAGTGACTACGCAACAAAAATTTAAGTTTTGAACGCTCTGTAACTCCTAAGTCTCCCGATATGTAATAAAAAAATTATTTTTTTATCTCACTCTGATAACTTATATATAAACCATTAGCCATTATGCAAATTAAGACAAGGTTCTTTTAGAAAGTTTAGATAATATACCAATATTAAATCGAATTTTATTAAATGAAATCAAAATTCTATACTTACTCTACAAAAAATTGTGTAACATAAACACAACTGACTAATGTCAACAAATAAAACATAATGAAAATACATTTATTTGAAATTCCGAAGGAGACATCGATAAAATACTAATGGATTATGTTTTTTTTTTTATTCAGTTCCATATATATGGTTTTAGATGAAAAGGGTTTCCGTAATATGTTTTTTCAACAAACCTATTTTTTTCTGTAATATCGCAACATCAGGTAAATTTTAAAGCTTGTTATTGGAAAATGGAAGAATATCGAAAATGAGAGAAAGAAAGATATATATATATATATATATATATATATATATATATATATATATATATATATATATATATATATATATATATATGTATATGTATATATATATATATATATATATATATATATATATATATATATATATATATATATATATATATATATATATATATATATATATATATGTATATATATATATATATATATATATATATATATATATATATATATATATATATATATATATATATATATATGTGTATATGTATATATATATATATATATATATATATATATATATATATATATATATATATATATATATATATGTATATATATATATATATATATATATATATATATATATATATATATATATATATGCTTTTCGAGCTATGTCTATTTTGATTTTGATTTCGTCATCTGGATCTAGTTGTGCAATTATGATTGAACCGAGGTACTTGTATTTTTGAACCCATTTTATTTGTTTTTCATTCAATATAAGTATAAAGTTAATGTTAGAGTTTCTACTCACAACCGTAAAAGTTTTCTCGACATCTTCGCGCTCTCAGTTGATTCTTTCTAAGAAGGTTTTTAGATCTACTACACTCTCAGCCATTATAGCAGTATCATCTGCAAATCTTAGGTTGTTAATTAATTTCTCTTCAATGCTCTCTCCCTCACATCTTTCATCCAGTGCTTTCCAAAACACGAACTGAGAAGACACGTTAAACAGTTGGGGAGATAGGACGTAGCCTTGTCGAATCCCTTTACCTATATATACAAGATGTTAGCAGTTAATTCGTCCTTTTAATTTTTAACCTCTTTTTAATATTTGCGAAATTTCTGAAAGAGACGTTATGACCTTAAAAAACTATTTCTTTTTGTCAATAACCTTATTAAATTATAACTTGTTTAATGTTAAATGTTGCTTTTAATGATTTTTTCTCAATAAAACAAAAATAACATTTTCAAAATTACATTGAACCACAGTTGACGTAATTTCAAAAAACTGACTTTACTTACTTACTTTAAAAATAAAGAAATCAAAATATCACGAAACCAATAACCTAACTAATTATATAAATTTTAATGTAATGATCAAACTTAATATTGCATTGTGTAATATCTATAGCTAACTTAATTAATTTAATATTGCTTGTAATAGATATTTATTTAATTTACAAAATTAGTAACAGTACGCCTACACGTTTAAAATAAATTAGCTGTGCCCGCGGCACTGCTCGCGTGCACCACACAATTATTGTTTAGGTTTTTTGCAACTGAGTTCGCTGGCGGCAAACTTTTTTCCGACTTGAGTCACTATTATCGTCACTGCTTATTTCTTATGTTAATTAAGGTAATAATATATACTGAAATCTGGCCAGAGAACATATGTATGAATTAAAAAAAAAACACGTATATCGGATAAGTGGTTCTGGAGTAATTGGCGTACTAACGGACAGACAGACAGACAGAGAGATGTTGCGCCTTATAATATATATAGATATAGATATTTAACATAGTGTATCAGTTAGCTTTTTCCGAATCAATACAAAATCGGAATAATAAGTTTCCTTACTCCTTAATTTTGATTAGATAACTAAATCAGAGTGATGATATTTTTATTTCTTCTTATTTTAAAATCTATTGTATTAATGAAATAAGGTTTGGGTCAAATGTAACAGAAAATTTAAGCTTAAAAAGTAAAAATGCCATGACGACAAAAAGCTTTTTGAATTTATAAAATTAAAAGTTATAAATGAATACTCAAATTTTGTACATTTATGTAAAATTCTTAAAAAAAATTTTGATAGTTTAACAAATAAGTAGTTTCTTTCAGTAAATGTCAACATTGGTAAAGGAAGTGACGTGACAACAATCAAAAAGCAAGATCTACTCGTATTCCTAAAGCTAAATTTCTACTAAAATCCAGAATAAAAATTTTCAGATGTAATGCTAACATTTTTGAAGATACGGTAGATAGAATTTAACCTCTGTCTTCGCCAATTTATATCCGGGTATAATTCTACAATAAACAATATAATCTTTAAACAGTTTTCTTTCACATGTAGACACATCCTTAGATCAGTTCTCGTTTCCATATAGTTAATCAGATATTATATAGACCAAAAGGGCGACCCGAAATTTTGACCTGTCGACTAACCGTCTACCTAGTTGTTCATTCTATCGGTCGAGTCGAATAAAAGCCTTTAAACGTTGATTTTGTGGCCCCCGTACCCTGGAATGCCCAGATAAGGCCCAAAAAACTACATCCAAAAATGGAGTGTCGTTTAATTACTTGAATCAAGTAACATAATATTTGTTGATACTAAAAAAGTCGAGCGCCCCAAAAAACGTCAGTAGGAATTTTTTTAGCTAAACCTATTCATTATAGAAATAAGTTTTTCATTTTATATAATAATACATAGCTTAAAAATACGGTTTGTAAAATTTTAATTAAAAATGGTGGCTCTACAGCTATTCCCCTGCGATCTAAAAGTCAAATGGTCGCTACTCAACAGGAAATAGAAACTTCATTAGAACTTCAAAACCGCTTATTGTATATATATATATATATATATATATATATATATATATATATATATATATATATATATATATATATATATATATATATATATATATATATATATATATATATATATATATATATATATATATATATATATATATATATATATATATATATATATATATATATATATATATATATATATATATATATATATATATATATATATATATATTGTTCTTTTACCATTTGCTACGTCGTACTTCTGTGAAACTGGTTTTTTTCTGCAGTTGCAGTAATCGAATCGAAGTACAAGTCACAAATAAATTTAGAAAAAGGAATGAGAGCAGCAATTTCAAAATTTTAGCTCCGATTTGAGAAGTTATGCTCAGAGCTACATCCAAAAATGGAGTGTCGTTTAATTACTTGAATCAAGTAACATAATATTTGTTGATACTAAAAAAGTCGAGCGCCCCAAAAAACGTCAGTAGGAATTTTTTTAGCGAAACTATTCATTATATAAATAAGTTTTTCATTTTATATAATAATACATAGCTTAAAATACGGTTTGTAAAATTTTAATTAAAAATGGTGGCTCTACAGCTATTCCCCTGCGATCTAAAAGTCAAATGGTCGCTACTCAACAGGAAATAGAAACTTCATTAGAACTTCAAAACCGCTTATTGTATATATATATATATATATATATATATATATATATATATATATATATATATATATATATATATATATATATATATATATATATATATATATATATATATATATATATATATATATATATATATATATATATATATATATATATATATATATATATATGTTCTTTTACCATTTGCTACGTCGTACTTGTGTGTGAAACTGGTTTTTCTGCAGTTGCAGTAATCGAATCGAAGTACAAGTCACAAATAAATTTAGAAAAAGGAATGAGAGCAGCAATTTCAAAATTTTAGCTCCGATTTGAGAAGTTATGCTCAGAAAAGCAAGCTCATCCTTCTCATTAATGGTATTGTTTGTAGTTGTTTTATGTTTCCTAATAAATAATAATTAAGATTTTATATTCTTTGGAGTTGTCTTCGAATAATAAAGTAATTTTATTGTCTGCTAGAGCTACACACAGGTATCTTCTTTTAGAAGGGCGTCACAAAAAAATTGCCACCAGTAAAGGGAGTCGCATTAAAAAAAAGATTGGGAACCCCTGGATTAAAGCATATACTACGAGACAAGAGATTTAAGACAAACATGAAAAAATTTACATCGTTAAATAAGTGTGTTAATATCATCTTACTTTATGGAGCTGAAACATGAGAATCACACAGAAAATTATGAGTAAGATGCAAATTACTCAAGAACTAGCAAATTACTATAAGATGGATTAGAAAATGGACTAAAATGGAGGATATCAAAAACACAATATTAAAAGGAGGGGGCAGGATTTGTAGCAATAATGAAAAAAGAAAAAAAAAAGGCAGAATGAAAAAAAGGAATCCAGGACCGTCCGTACAAAAATAGCATGATGGACGATTACTGGGAGCTAAACCATCTGAAATCAAAATCATAAAAGCGTAAAAAAATTACGTAAACACGTCATTTTTTTTTTGCTAGATTGCTATCAAATTCTCTGAACTGTACGTGGTAAAGAATGCCCTTTTTTATGATCCTGTCAAGGCCTGATGCCGGTTTCTGCTAAGGAAAATTTTTGACATGATAAAAACCATCGCATTATGGCCGAAAACGTCGAAATTTTATAATATATACAAATTGAAACACTGTTATTCAAAAACGAAGATTGCTATCAAATTCTCTGAACTGTACGTGTTAAAAAATGTTCTTTTTTATAATCCTGTTAAGGCCTGATGTATTTTTGCTAATTAAAAATAAAGTTCTTGATAAAATCAAAGTTTCTTCGTTGAAAGACAAGCAATATGTGTAGAGAAACTATATAGCAAATTTCATCAAAATCGGCTCAATAACTCTTGAGACATCTTGCACACCGCCAAGCAGTATTCAAGAAAAGGTGTTTCGAGAAAAACGTTTTTAAAGTTTTAGGTTTGAAGAATTTGGTTAAAAAGTAGTAGCTCCAAAAATAAATTCTTACCTCTAAGTGAATCATCGACCTCGGAGCCATATGCTGAATCTTAATCAACTATTTAAGCTTCTAGGATACTAATTTCTTCTTGTCTATGACGCATTCTAGATTCTTTTGTACTTTGTAGCAATTGTCAATATATTTAACAAAGCTAATTTTTTTTTATGAGTCTAAAAAAAAATAAAACTTTAATAACTGTTACGACCCAATTGCTACTAGAGAACTGTTACGATTGAACTGTACAACGGTACTGAACAAAGTCCTAGTTTCGAATATAGAACCTCAGAATAACAGATGTGAATGCCCTGTCCCTTCTAAGAAGGACAACTGAAGAATCTCTTTGTATTATATTATAAAAGAAAAAACTTAAACAAATCGAGTTAAAGGGGGCTAAAGTTAACCCGAGAGCAGCTGCCCGTGACCTGCTCCGAAAACTCTATATATAACTTCGTCAATTTTTAACCGATTCTTATGAAAAAAAGAGAATGTAACAATCCAAAAATCGAATTTTTTTGACCAAGATGACTATCCCCTTAAAGTAGGCTTTATTTATTGTATACTGTGTTTTAAGGTTTCCTGTAAGCATAGTAAATTATTTATAAAATAAAAATTGTTTTTAATGCTTAACTTATAAGCCAGACATAAAAAATGATCTTTTAAAAATTTTAGAGTGTCTATAAAGTGACCAAAACTCAATTTAAAATTTTCAATACGTATTCAATAACTTCTCTAAAGCATATTTTTGAACATTCAGTGGCATCTATCTCGCCAAAAATCAATTTGTACTTTTCTTTTAAACTGGGAAGCCAAATTTTTATACGTGAAGTATAACTTTCCTAGTAATACTTATTTGAGGCTACCAAAACTAAATAGAAACTTGAGAAAGCTGTTAAAAGTAAATATAGGTGTTAATTTCAAAGTAAAATAACTAGCTAAAGTTAACTTGCACATTTATGTATAGGATGTTAATTAAATACATGGCCAAACTTCGAGAAGATAATTCCTACTTAATTTTAAATTTAATTTGAGAGTCAGGGAAAACATACGAGTAGTTTTCGGGCTGCTGAAGTTTTTCTTATTTATTTTAAGTATTTTCAAAGATAACTCATTTAAATTGGATCACACAATATTTTTTGCAGTACTTGCAGAATATCCGTATTATCGTGAAAAACAAAGTACTGTGCGATTTTTTTTTTCGAGAATATTATACGTTTTACCAACTAATTTTTTTTCTGAACCCTCCCTTCTTTATTTTTAACTCTGACACTTGCTCATTTCTGTTTCGTGTGTTGTACCATTTTACCGATCTGGTCAAATTTTTGTCAATTAGTAGCTTACCAGGCAAAGTTCTGGGAATAAAAAGAAGTGACTCGGAGAACAAATATCATCTTATACCGAAAACATTCTACCAGTAGACAGAGTTTCCTGCTAAATCAGTCTTCCATTAGAAACTCCAATAAGTGCGGCAAGAACAAGTAGAAAACACTGGACAGAATTGCAAGTCTGCCTTATGCAAAAAATTACCTTACTACTCTTCCATGCAATACCACTTTAAAAATGAATGATCGCACGTGGTCTGGTAGTAAAAACCTACTCTGAATACGTACCGGTGTTGTCATTTCTATTTATTAAATTTCTAATAGTTATATATGCTTATATATAACTTACTAAAGTACAAATTTTAAAAATATAATGTTGTTTACTTTCTGCTCTGTAAGCTAAAATCCAGTTCATTAAATTAGACTTTCAGTGATATTGAGAAATCCAGTGATTTCTTTAAATTTGGAAACTATGATGACACTCTGCTCTCCGATCAGACAGTTTTCAGGCCAGGTTAGATGTGTAATCGCATTTTAAGGTAAAGATGTGAAGCCTCGGCTTGTACATTGTTTGTCATGGTAATAAGGTATTTCGTATCTACTTCAAAAAGTACTTGACGTACCAAATTTGAATTAATTATCTCTAAAAATATTCAAAAAGTAAAAAATAGAACCAGAAATATTAAAGCTAAGCATTTCCAAAATACAAGGTGAGAAATTTTTGTCTTAAAATTAAGTTCTGAAGTTGAACCAAGTACTAAATTAATATTCTGTATAGATTAGGTGGCATACATGTCAAACAAAACTGTTTTTAAGGTGTATATATTATAAATATATATATATATATATATATATATATATATATATATATATATATATATATATATATATATATATATATATATATATATATATATATATATATATATATATATATATATATATATATATATATATATCGATAAAGTGGGAAAATAGAGGAGTGCTAATAGACGGTGAAAGATTAAATCACTTAAGGTTCGCAGATGATGTCACTCTGATCGCCAACACAAAAAAAGAATTACGGGAAATGCTGATGGAATCAAATAACAACTCTCGAGAAATAGGTCTAAAAATAAACTTTACCAAAACCAAACATTTGAACAATGAAACTGAAGATAGCATCCAGGAATTGTTAATATATATGAATAATAATGAAGCTAGACACCAAAAAGGCTTCTGGCGCTGACGGAATACCTGCCATAGTTCTCAAAAACTGTGCGAGGGAACTAACGTCAGTTTTCTGTAGACTTTTCAATCTATCTTACAGAAAGGGATATTTCCTTCCTGCTGGAAATGTGCCACAGTTCAGCCAATACCTAAAAAAGGCAAAAAGACCTTGCCAAATAACTACCGACCAATCGCACTGCTTTCAATAATATCGAAAGTCATGGAAAAGGCTATCAATCAGCATCTTCTAAAAATATCTTGAAGGATTCAACATTATTAGCGATTTCGTAAAAATAGATCAACAGGAGATCTCCTGACTTATGTAACGTATGTTTGGAACAACGCAATTGAACACTTTGGAGAATCTCGAGCGGTTGCTCTTGACATATCCAAGGCATTCGACCGTGTTTGGCACATGGGCTGTTGGCTAAGCTACGTTCTTATGGTATGTCTGAAAAGTTCTGTTTGTGGCTCTCATGTTTCCTTAGAGAGCGTTCTTTGCGAGTGGCAGTCGACGGATTTCTTTCTAACACCTTCACTATCAACGCCGGTGTACCCCAATGCTCCATACTGTCTCCTACTCTCTTTCCCATTTATATTAACGATCTGCTGGAAAAGACCGAGAATCCAACCTACAGCTTCGCAGATGACAGTACACTTATCTCTTCATTCACTTTGAACGCTCGAACATCGGCTACTCAGACGAATATCCGCAGACAGCTGGAAGTCATTCAACTTAACGAAGACCTGGAAGAAATTCTATCTTGGGGTGGCAGTAACCAAGTGGAATTTAACGCTACAAAAACCCAGGCGGCAGTTTTTTCTAAAAAAGTTAACGTTGCTGAATCCGACATAGTTATGTCGGGGCACTCCATTCCCCTAACATCGTCACTCAAATTGTTGGGCGTAAATTTGGGAGCAAATATGTCCTGGCATGAACATGTTACAGGCATAGCAAGGAGAGCTTTTCAGAAGTTGGGAATATTATTTCGAACCAGAAAGCTTTACACTTCACAACAACTGTTAATTCTTTACAAAGCTCAAATTCGACCAACTATGGAATACTGCTCCCATGTTTGGGGCTCTGCTCCCAAACATACACTGCATTTGTTGGATTCTATTCAGAGAAGAGCTCTTCGTCTGATTGGAGACCCGGAACTGACAGGTGGCCTTGATTCGCTGGAACATCGAAGAACGGTTGGCGACTTGAGCCTATTCTACAAGTATTTTCATGGAAAGTGTTCGAAGGATGTGCTAATACTTCACATCCGTATGAGGTTCAGCTTGTTACTCCTCGTACAACGCTTTTCAAGCAGTCATTTATATGGAGAACATCATCCCTTTGGAATAATTTGCCCAGGACTGTGTTTCCCACCGAGTACAATTTACAGCGATTTAAGAACAACGTGAATCGCTTTCTCCGCACACGTGTTGCTCCTGTAGCGCTTTAGGGACTTCCCTGTAGCACGTGTGCTCGACCAATAAAAAAAAAAAAAAAAAAATAGAAGGTGAAAGAAATGTCTCGTTAGCTTGGTCTGTGTTCGGAAGGTTAGGACAAGTGGGAAACATTTAAACTGGATGTCCCAAATACAATAAAAGCCAGTTCGATCACTATGTACTGTCGGTATTAGCATATGGAACTGGTAACCCAAAGAGCAATAGAGAGAAAAATGCTAAATATTAGACTCTAACATCGAGATACGACAAAGATCAAAAGTGACAGTGTAAAACAACGAATATATATATATATATATATATATATATATATATATATATATATATATATATATACATATATATATATATATATATATATATATATATATATATATATATATATATATATATATATATATTTTGAGGTGGAATTGGGTTGAGCATATCGCAAGGACGAATGATAACACATGGACATGTCGTATGATTGAATGGAGACCTAAATAATATAAAAGCTGCAGAGGGGGACCACAGAAAAAATGGATGGACGACATAAAAAGATCAGCGAGACACGATTGGATGGAGTCAAACAACAGAGCTCAGTGAATACAACTTGGGGAGGTTTACATCCGACTATAGATGAAATAAGCTAATGCTGATGATGATGATGATGATGATGATATCTATCTATCTATCTATCTATCTATCTGTATATATATATATATATATATATATATATATATATATATATATATATATATATATATATATAGAGTTTAGTAGTACTACTATTAGTAGGCTATTTAACCATAACACAAGATTACATCAAAGGTTAGCTAGAAAAATACTATCTCTGGTTCGATTATATAACGTTTTTTTTAACTTGACCAATAACAATAATAATCTCATATCACTTTATTTTGTTAATTGCCGGCAAGCTCTGATTATAACTATGATAATTTTTAATAATTTGCGTATTTATCTTCATCTAAATCCAACTCATCCGCTAAAAAAAAGAATTTTTAAATACATTTAGTGATACTACGGCAAAAAAATGATGTCCCACAATTATGAAGAAGTTTTCTCTAACTAAATTATTTTACAAATTCATTCTTTACAGATAATAGTCTGTCACATTCTCTATACAAGTTATGTAAATAGTTACTATAGTATCTATGTTCTCTTATATCATTCATACAAGCAATACCGATAAAGTAATTTCTCCAATCCCCTAAAATAATAGTCTGCTACTGCATACTCTGTATATGTAGTATTTAAGTAATAATCGTAAAGTCGTTTCTTAAAGTAACATTCAAAGTTAGCTAATGCAAGGCTTCCCGACCCCTCCTTCAGATCAATTCAATTTTCTCACTCTCATTAAGAAAGGAATTCCTAAGTGACTGGAGTGGATTTATGATTTTCACCTGAATTAGTGACTTTTAAAATGATTTTCCGTATTTATTTCGTATTTTGTGGGTGTTAATATTTAAATTTTATTCCATTTTTTTTTGTGATATAGTAGACATGGGATCCAATTAGCCCTATTTAAAATTAATTAATTAAATATTCAAGAATATCAGAGGGCACTTTTTTCCACTTTTTAAAACATAGTTTTTTAAATGAAGAGAAATGACGCCTGGTAGCTTATTACTATTAGATGTAATGCGTCTAAGAATCAATATGCCACTTTTAAATCTTAAAATAAACAGTAATGTGTAAAAATTTTTGGGTTTTCATACAAAATTTCCTCAAGATCATTTTTTGTCGTTTTAATTTTATACCAGAAGAGACAAACGACAAATAATCTAGATTTGGTCTAAACATACATTGAAAAATATCTTCCAAACATCGTATTCGAAAAGTAGTGGACGTACAGACAGCTCTCGTTATTGCATGAGGCTTATAAAAAATGTATCCGATCTTTGATTAAGAAAAAGTTATGTACTTGATGGGCTTAAGTCTAACATCTCCTTTACAGAAGGCCACTTTCACATTAACATACTTAGCCTACTCCTACGCTAATGGAACCATTTTTGGAAGATGTCCTTAAGATTGATTTGTAGCTCAGCCGCCGCGTCAACTGTTATATCTTCGCAGCTTTGGAATGGAAAGGCTCTCAATAGCATATTTATCTCTGGAAATAACCAAAGCCACAAGAAGGAATGTTCTGTTATTAGGACGCTTATAGAAAGAAAGTCTAGATAAGTTGCGTCAAATTAGCTGGAGGATTGTCACATCGTAACAGTATGCCCTTCCGGAGCATAATTGTGATGTACTATGCAACGACAGTAAGCTTCATTTTGCTTACACCTGCTTTTTTGGGTGTTGACGAGAGATGCTTCCTCTATGATAACTAAGCTTCTGTTCTGGGTTATATATATATATATATATATATATATATATATATATATATATATATATATATATATATATAGAACACATGGGCTGAAAAGTCCCGGGCCTAACACATAGATGGCGCTAGTTTTATTGCAGTCACCTTTTTTTCAGTTAATACTAACCTTCAAAAGACAGCTGTTAAAATTTCATGATATTCTATTCATTAGTTTGTGAGTTATTGTGCTAAGAGTGACGTTACTTTTGTTATTTTCAAAACAATGGATCAAAAACAATTTCGTGTTTTAATTTTACACTGCTTCTTGATGGGAAAAAATACCGTTCAAGCGAAGCAATGGCTTGAAAAGTGTTATGGGGACTCCGCTCCATCAGAAACAACAATAAAACGTTGGTTTGCTGACTTCAAACGTGGTCGTAGAGACACCGATGATGCAGAACGCAGTGGACGTCCAAATGAGGCGGTAACACCAGAAAACATCAAAAAAATCCATAAAATCGTTTTGAATGATCGAAAAGTGAAGTTGCGTGAGTTAGCTGACATCGTAAAGATATCAAAAGAACGTGTTGGCTTTATATTGCATGAGCATTTGACTATGAGAAAGCTCTGTTTAAAGTGGGTGCCGCGTTTGCTCACTGTTGATCAAAAACAAGAACGTGTTGATGATTCTGAGCAGTGTTTGGCCATGTTTAAACGTAACAAACCGGAATTTTTGCGTCGATATGTGACAATGGATGAAACATGGATCCATCACTTCACTCCGGAATCAAAACGATCGTCATCTGAGTGGACAGCAACTGGTGAACCTCGTCCAAAGCGCCCGAAAGCACAACAATCGGCTGAAAAGGTTATGGCCTCGGTATTTTGGGATGTGCGTGGTGTAATATTCATCGACTATCTTGAGAAAGGAAATACCATCAACAGTGAATATTATATAGCGTTATTGGAGCGTTTGAAGGCCGAAATTGCAAAGAAACGACCGCATATGGCAAAGAAAAAAATTTTGTTTCATCAAGACAACGCACCGTGTCACAAGTCAATCAAAACAATGGCAAAACTACATGAATTGAACTTCGAATTGCTCCCACATCCACCGTATTCGCCAGATTTGGCTCCCAGCGACTACTGGCTGTTCGCAGACCTGAAAAAAAATGCTCGCCGGTAAGAAATTTCGCACGAATGAAGAGGTTATCGCTGAAACTGAGGCCTATTTTAAGGCAAAAGATAAATCGTCCTACAAAAGTGGTATTGAAATGTTAGAGCGGCGCTGGAATGATTGCGTTGCTCTTGATGGAGATTACGTTGATGAATAAAGCTAATTTTGAACCAAAAAAAACCGTGTTTTCTTTGTTAGGCCCGGGACTTTTCGGCCCATGTGTTATATATATATATATATATATATATATATATATATATATATAGTGTTGAAAAACTGCAGATCTATATTAACAGTGGTAGGACTCTGCATAAGTTCAAATCATCCAGTAAAATTGCGAATGTCGGAATCTTAACTAATCCAATTTCAACACCAATATCCCATAGGGTCCAACCACATTGCGAGCTGTTTATGTTTTTTCGGAGCGCGGTGCATTGTTCATAGTTATGCTACCATATATAAACCATCCCTTTTTTTGATATTCTTCATAATCAAAAGACGGCCAAATTTTGCGAATTGATTCGGTTTGGGTACCCCAAGGCTTCTGACAAAACTTGATGCAGTAATGCTGCTCTACACATTACATTATCTTGAACGAAATGAAAATGCTTAAAACTGGCAGTTCAGAACTTTAGATAAAGGTTACCTACCTTACAGCAACTAAAGCGCAAAAAATGACACCACAATATGTTTATTTAGCCTGGAAAAATTTCCGGTTTAATAGTTTTTGACGGAGACTGCATGCATGGATGTAAAACAAATAAATTCGCTTTTCGGAATAAAGGGTAAACTTTGTCAAAAATCTATAAATATTCTCAGAACCTACACTAAGAATTACTTTGATGATAGGATGCAAACGTATAACAAATTTTACTTTACTAATGTCATAGCGAACAAAACGAGATAATTGTATTTAGTTTTTTTTTTAATGAAAAAAGACTGCAAATTTAACCCTTCATTCTCCTGAAATAAAATATGCTCTGCAGTAGTAAGTGGTGCACTTCATTTTTAATTAAATCTAATTTGAACTTAATTTACTTGTGTATAATGCCTTTTCTGCTGGCTTTATAGCTAAAAGGATTTTTTAAATTAAAAAAAAATAATAACAAGTCGGCGCTAATCCGGTTATGACAAAGTAAAGCATCTCTTATCTTGAGAATTTTTTTACCTTAAAATGAAGTAGTTCAAGTTAATTTTAATTCATTAGCTGCGAAGTTATCTAATTTTTTTTTTATTGTAATTACAACAGAAAGTGTTTGTTTTTTTTTTTTTCCTTTTTAGTGAATGAAAATCTAATTTAAGGGTTGTACAGAATATAGTAACAATTAACACTAACTCTTTATACAATTATTCGATTTTAAATTAAAAATGTTGATAAAATTATTTATTCATTACTGCCTTGCAAGTACGCAGTTTTAAAATAAATATTGAATTGGACTTTCTCACACTAAAAAATAACCTAATTCAAGAGTTACAACTCAGTATCTTTTAAATTGCAAATACTTTATGATTATATATTAGTAACAAGAAAATGTTAAGATCGGTTTCGGGTAATGTCGAAAATAATAAAAACAAAACAGCATAATTTTCAGATTTCCCGGGTCCAAAAACCTAGAGGAAAAACATGGTTTATTAGAAACAACCATCTCTTAACCCGTTCTCTATCGTGTATCCCCTTGTATATGGAACTATAAATAACTATGTTTAAAATTTGTTACTTACCGACCTCCACTACTTTCACCGCCTTTTCTTGAAACAATAGTAAGTACTTAAAAACCTCCATTCTTACTACTATTATACGTATACAATTTGAAATCAGTATCATACTTCATTCGAAAGTTCTCGTGTCAAAAAGAAGACAGTTTATAGCATAAATTTAATACGAAAGTATTTTATTAAATTTACCTACCCATAAAAATGACGCCATACAAAAAATACCTGCTTGTCAAATTAATGTCGCTATTCTTAGCAATATCAACTTTCTCACGGAAGAGAGAAATGGACCAAAAGTTATTTAATTAAATTTTGACATTAAAGATGTTTCTCAAATTGGTCGACCAATAACAAAAAAAGTTTATAGAATTTTGGGAAGTTAAGCCAAGCCGTCGCCAAGAAATTAAGCGTCCATTACCAAACAGTTCTAATCCATTTGGAGAAAGCTGGCTACAAAAAGAAGCTCGATATTTGCGTGCCACAAGATTTGCAGCAAAGAAATTCACTCGATCAAATTTTCATCTGCTAATCTCGACAGAAACATAAAAAAATCGTACCATTTCTGAAGCGGTTGATGATAGACGATAAAAAGTGGATCACGTACGACAATAATGCGCGAAGAAGATCATGGTCGAAAAAGGATAAAGCTCCACAAATGATGCCAAAGCCCGGATTGATACTAAAAAAGTGATGTTGTGTGTCTGGTCGCATTGGAAGGAATCGTGCATCATGAGTATCTGCAGTCTGGCCAAATTATTAATTCTGTACTCTACTGCAAACAGTTGACAAGACTGAAGCAAGCAATTAAAAAATCAGCAGGAACTACTCAATAGGTGTTGCTTTCCACTATGAAAACGCCAGACTATAAGCATCTTTGATGACCCGATAAAATGGAGAGAGCTCGGCTGGTAGGTTTTAACGCATCCGCCAAATAGCCCGAACCCTGCACCGTCAAACTACCATTGTTTCGGTCGCTGCAGAACTCCCTGAATGATAAATGAAAGAACTTATACTTACTTTGTTAAACAAATCATTATATTAAATTAAAAACTTCTGTTACGTGACCACGGTTTCGTAGATGATTCTACGTTCTGAACTTAAATCTAGGATAATAGGTCATATAATACCCAAAAACCCAAGTCTAATTGAACCTTAAGCACCTTTATTTCTATTGTGTTTGTAAATTTCTATTGTTTCCAGCCAGTTTAATTTTTGAGATTTTCGTACAGGGTGTAACACTTTCATATTGTTAATATCGGAAAATTTATGTCCTGTTTCTAAGCAGTGGTTAGCAAAATTAGAATTGGTTTTTCCAGTTTCTGGAGGAGCAAAGATATTCTTTGTATCTGACTTCAAAATTTCTACCGGTCTGACCTACATAACAGCTATTGCATTGAGAACATTCTAGCTTGTAAACTCCAGATTTTTTATACTTTCTTGTTTTGCCTTTTGCATTGCATATTAAATTGAATAGCGTTTTTGATGGTTTAAATGCAGTTTTTGTATCATGTTGGCGCGAGATTATTCTCGCGATTTTTTCTGAAATTGGCCCAAAGTAAGTAAAATATGCAAACTGTCCGTTGTCTCTTTTGGACTGTTTTGGGTATATTTATTGTAAAGAAAGATTGTTTTTTTTTTTTTTTTTTTTTTTTATTGGTCTAGCACACGTGAAAGCGCTCCAGGAGCGGCACGAGTGTTCAAATCGCTGTAAATGATTTTTTGAATCAGTTAAATGATTTATATTGAGGTGTCTGAGAAACCAACCAACAGCCATTATTTATTCCTATCTGTTTTAATTATATCCAGTTCCTTCCGTAATTTTTGTTCTGATAGTGGTATTTCAGAAAATATTAATTACCGAGTGATATTGTACTCTATTTTAAATTGGTTTTTTATCATAGACCTACCTATTTATTTGACATAAATAAAACAGCATATGCAGCAATTAATGTTAGTAAAAGTCAGCTTGTGTGCAAGATTGTACTGTCTCCTGCACGTGATTCCACACATGAGGGGTTTTGTTGTGTAGAGTTGGTTCCCCATTTGGAAACCATAGTAATACTTCTTTGTACTGATCTTGCCCCTCATTATTCCTTTGAACGTACAGACGTCCAGTGCCCTTGTGTCTGAACTGAAAGTGGGTTTCGAATGTGCTTTCGAAAATGTCAAAAATAGGAAAAAATATATAAACTTCCATGTTTATTTGCTTTATTTAACTGAAAATGATAATAATGTATCAATTATTGATTAAATTGCTGTATCTTACCGATCTCCAGAAGTCCACATCTTTGTCTTGCCATTGTTTGGCCCACTTCAGGCGCTTTTGCTTTCATTGCAGCTGTTAACTTGGGCTTCCTGGCGGGGCGACAGGCCTTAAAATCTAATTCTTTCAATTTTCTTCGAACAGTGCGCTCAGAAGCATTTACGCTAGCATCCTGGAGTTGTGATTTTATTACCTTTGTGGTAGCAAATCTGTTTTCTACACAAATTTTCTTCAAACATCTCTCTGACCGTGGAGTGAAAATTGGGGGTTTTTCTACCCGCGTCTTTTCTTTCTTTCCGGGCTTAATTCCTTCCCCTGACTCAATTTTCTTTTTTATGCGTCGTACACTAGCTTCAGAAACCTCCAATCCTCGTGATATTTCTCGGTTTGTTTTTCAGCTTTTTTATTTTTTGAAAATGTCCTGCACTAATTTATTCAGTTCGCGCTCTATTGTTACGTTAAGAAATTGATTTTTTTTATCTGTTTCGACTTCCAGGGTAAACGTTATTCTTGGAGGAAGGGTGTTTAGAAATACTAGGGTGTCATTCATTTTGTTTACACCCGTCGTAGCATATGGGTATATCATCGACGTACCTATACCAGAAGAAGATGTGTTGGGCCAGTTCGAGTTTCATGAAATTTTCTTCCAGAACTGACATGAATATTTTTACTAGGAGATGATTTAGTGGGGAAACCCATTGCTAGCCCTATTCTTTATTGGTCAAATTTTGAATGATATTAAATTAGTGTGAAAAGAGGCCTGTAAAAATAACTTGTCACAATTTTTTTCCCAGAAACCACAAAAGTTCTATAGTGGCGGGATTATGGTATTTCCAGAAAAATGGCAGAAGGTCATCGAACAAAATGGTACCCATTTGGTTAAATAAATTTTTTTAAAATATAAGAAACAATTGTCTCAATTTTGACTTTAAAAAGTTCAATACTTGTTCGTCAACCTTATATATTTTAAATGCACTAATATAATGTTAGAACTATACTTGGCCATATTATGGGTTTTTAATAACATATTTTTGCTGACATTCGTTTTATCAAAACATTTTAGTGTCATTTGATAAGTGATTAAAAGCTAATAAAGGGATTATGGATTGAGTCCTAATGTTACATACGGGGAATAAAAAAAAACAATTATATGGCAATTTAAACATAAAAATATTAGAAAATACGAGGGTTATTCAATAAGTAAAGACACAATTGGGCTTAGCTTAAACTCATACAACGAAACCGCTCCATACTGTTAGGCAGTGCAAGTTGGCAACCTTGTGATGAATTGTAGTCAGCTGTTCGATCATGTAATGTAAACATAACCTCAAAATATCCAGTTTACCATGGCGAATCCATTGGAAGACTGCACTTTAGAAGACTAGCGTTCTGTCATCAGATTTTTAGTAGTAGAAGATGTTAAGCCAAGTAAAATACATTCTAGAATGTTATTACAGTATGAACAAAGTTGCATGAACCGTGCAAACGTTTACAAGTGGATAAATCGGTTCAAAAGTGCCCGAGCAAGAGTGTAGATATCGAGTCGAAGTTTCTGGTCTCTCGTTGGAAGACTTACTGTTGAAAGGATAGCTTAGGAGGTTGGGGCCCACCCGACTTCCCCAAAAAAAGCCTCAAGAACTGGGCTGGGAGATCTTGTTCATCCCGCATACAGTCCAGACCTGGCTCCGTGTGATTTTTATCTGTTCGAAGCTCTCAAAGATGCCCTACGTGGAAAGAGGTTCACTGACAATGAAAAAGTGAAGGAAAAAGTTCGACGTTAACCGAAAGAATTCTTTGCCATAGGAATCAAGAAACTAATAGAAAGGTAGGACAATTATATTAATGTTAGGGGGGGGGGGGGGGGTTATGTCAAAAAGTAGGCCAAATTTTGTAGCAATTAACCATTCTTGAGTTAGAGGTATTTGTCTCTTTACTTATTGAATGACCCACATATGTAATATTTAACTAAAAACCTACAATTAATGACTTGTTCTGATACCTTATGACGCGTGCATATATCATAAATACTATTATTTTTGACGATGTACTAAATTTTGTGCACAAAATAATTTAAAAATACCTTTTTACCCATCCTTTCGGCGACGATTATACGCTGTGGAGATACTAGCTTCCCCTTTCAACGTTACCCCTTTTTACAAACATTGAAGCTGCAAAAACATTTTAATAAGCCCTCTAATAGCCCTTCCTTTTTAATGTTGACATAATACCAAAATATAACAGACAAGATAAAAACTTCGAAATAATTTCCCGACAAATGCATTAAAATTAAGTTGAAATCCGAGTGGTTTCATTTTCAGGAAATATTTCTTAAAGATGAAAGAATTTTATTTTATTATAAACTGATTAATGAGATTTAAGAGGAACTAGCAGAAGTAGAAGAATTTAAGTTCAAAATAAATATAATTAAGAACACAACGTGCCACTGAGTAGAGCACAATATACATTAACACAACGAAGAGTAAACTTACATCCAGAATAATATTATGCAGTAAGCAATAGAGATGCATATCGTTTCCTTCCTGATCACGGTCCGATTTCGAACGGCGTGACCTCTCATGCGACCGTGCCACGCTCCTCCACTTCTGACAGTCCTCCGCTCTGTGCATGACTTCATTAAGCGACCTCTATTTAGTGTTCCGTACGGAACACTTATAAGATCACTTCGGTGTTTGCCTGCCTGTCTGTCTGTCACACCCGATTTTCTCTAAAACTATTTGACATAGAAAGTTGAAATTTGGCACTAATATAGGAATTAATGGCCTCATCAGAGCCGTGTAGTTTTGAAAGTTAAATTTTGACTTAAAAGGGGTTAGTTTTAGGGGTTAAATATGAAGTGAAAAAAAAAAAATTTACCAGGTCATCGAGTGGAGTGTCAAATGAAAGCTTGTAAAACCACCAGTTCAAATATATATATATATATATATATATATATATATATATATATATATATATATATATATATATATATAATGTAATACTTGTATTATTCTAAAAAAATTGTAAAAAAATCACTGTCACTCCCCTTATACTGATTTGAAAAATTCTGGAATATTCTCCACAGGGTGTAGACTGAACGAAAATGATCGCGAGTGCATTACTTTTAATAATTTATCTGGTACAGTAGAACCACGGTAATCCGAGGTAACGTGGGGGGCACCCTCCTCGGATAACTGAAAACTCGGATAATCCGGATTTGTTTTTTATTCATTCAAAAAATAATCACCAATACTTTAAACGATGTATTAACGTTTTTAACATATAAATAGGTACATACATTATAAAAGAGTGAAATAGGTATCTATGCGCTTCTGTTTCATATTGCATCTTCTTTTTCTCGCTGCAATGTTTCTCCATCTATAAGAAGAAGCAAATCCGCTGGGGTTGCCTCTGGTTGTTGTTCGATATACCTCAAAGCTTTTTCCAAAGAAGCAAAACCTTCTTGATGAGAGATCCTAGTAGGGGACTGTTCATCCACCGCCGCTTCATCGTCGTCATCGTCATCGTCATAGTCATTTGACTTTTCGGTTTCCTGAAAGGCATTCGTTATTTCTTCAATACTCATTTCTTCTTCTCAATCATCTGTGGTAATCCATTCAACAACATCTTCTGTTGTCACATTTTCGCAACCTTTTAATTTTTGCATTAATTCAAATAAAGTTTTTTCTTTTTCTTCTATCTCGCTGTCAAAATTTGAACAGGATATTTCTCCATGGCTTCTCAATTTCAAACCTAATTCATTTAATGGAGTATCATCTTCACTGTCATTATAGTCCTCAAAATCAATAACTTTTGAACAATATTTTTGAACAGTGGTAATACGCACAGAATCCTAAACTTGACTTACCCAGTAAATAACAGTGTATCCTTTCTCATCCCTCCTTTTCTGTGTATTCTAACAGATGTTCAAGATATAACCGCCTATAATTTTTTTAAAATGTTTTCGAGGATGCCTTGACCCATTGGTTGCAATATGCTGGTTACATTTGAAAGAAAAAATTTTACAATTTCGCCCACACGAAGTCCTTCTCCAGGGTGAGAGGGAGCATTATCCATTAACAAATTGCTTTAATGGGAAGACGGTTTCTGTTCAAAAATTTATTCACAGATGACACAAACTCTTCTTTAAACCAGTTAGTAAATAAGGCCGCATCCATCCATGCGCTTTTCTGACTTTTGTAATAGACTAGTAGGGCTTTGGGTGAGATGTCTTTTAAAGCTCTTGGTCGTGCAGGCTTGCCAATCACCATCAGTGGGATTTTGTTCTTGCCAGATGCATTGGAACATATCATTATAGTTAATCTTTCCTTACTTCGTTTGTGCCTAGGAGCTGATTTTTCCTGTCGAGATGCCAATATTTTTGATGGAAGCATTTTTATAACTCATACCAGTTTCGTCACAGTTGTAAATTTGATCACATGTGTATCCACAATCTTCGATTTGCTTTTTAAAGTTCTGCTTAAACTTCTTAATTGATGACACATCAGCAGAAAGTTTTTCACCACATACAGTTAGTTGTCGTACACCGTACCGTTTTTTTCTAGCGGTCAAGCCATCCAGAACTGGCGGTAAACTGATCTATCTCTGGGAATTGCCTACTAATCATTATTGCTTTCTGTTGTAAAATTGGACCTGACAGAGGCACACCTTTTGATCTCTGTTGGTTAAACCACATGAATAAAGCTTCGTTAACCTTTTCGTAGTCGCCGGTTTTCATTGATTTTCTTCCTGAGGACGAGGAGGCTTTAATTTATACACCTCTTCTATTTTTGTGCGGTTTCTTTTCCAATCTCCAACTGTTACCTTAACTACTCCATAATCTGGTGCAACAACTTTAATTGTCTCTCCTGCTTCAATTCTTCTATGGCTTTTAATTTTTCTTCACTAGGAACGACGATTCTTTTACGCTTGTTTTGCTCCATTATAATACGACAAAGAAAAATTAAAACAAAGCAGTTCGTATTAATTACACTTAACTACCAGAATTCCAACCAAATAAATTATGTGAGTATTCTCGTACTTCTCCGTAGTAAACGCTATAACGCACTGCATTCACGCAAATTTACATGCTGAAAGAGTCCAAAAACATAAATAGGGGAACCCCTCACACGGGCCATGGGGATTCCCCGAAGGCCCCGACCATTTTAAATGGAAATATGTACATACATATTTTAGAAGCTCGGTTAATACGCAGCATAGACGCGCGTACCTCAGATAATCAGGTTCTTAGATTGGCTCGGTTAATTTGGAGCTCGGATAATCGCGACTCGGTTAATCGGGGTTTTACTGTATATAAAAAAAAAACAAAAATTTCAAGGTTGGTGAGGTTTTCAGTAAAAATCGGAAAAAAAACTTTGTTGAAAACTCATTTGGGGTGTGTTTTGTGAAGTCATTGG
>CM032454.1:162327512-162577512 GCA_019049505.1 Pachyrhynchus sulphureomaculatus | reverse complement strand
TGTGAAGTACAAGGTTAGCTTTTATTAGAATTTTACTATACAGAGCTTATTAACCAGGAGTAATCTGCCAAATAACTTTAAATATTTTTTTTAAATATATTCACAAAAAAGTAGAAGTTTATTACAATATTCTAGTATTTAAACATTTATATTAAAATAATTTCAAGTATTTCGCATATATAAACCATCAATCTAAATAAAATACTTTAAATTAAAAAAAAAAAAATAAACGGCCAAGTGCAAGTCGGACTTGCGCAATTAGTGTTCCGTATGTTGATTGCTTTTAAAATAAAAAAATTTGTTACGGAGATATAAATGGCGACCAAATTTCCGAAGAATGGAAAATGGCATGGATAACGCCACTTCACAAAAAGGGAAGGAAGGATAAATGTGAGAACTACAGGTGCATATCGGTCACCAGTTCCCTAAGCAGACTTTATGGAAAACTGATTAGAGCAATAATTTAACAAGAATATGCTCCGTACGAAATTGAACAGCAAGCGGGATTCAGAGCAGGAAGAACTTGTATGGATAACATTTTTAGCCTTAATCAACTAACCGGAAAGAAAGTAGCAACCAACAGAGAAGTCCATCTAATCTTTATTGATTTAACAAAAGCCTACGATAATGTACCAATAAAAAACTGTGGCAGGTATTGGAAAGAACATCTATTAACGTTACCGCCATACAAGCGATAAAACAACTATATTCAATTTGTCAATCAAGAATAAAGACTGGTAAAGAAATATCTGAAAGCTTTCACGTCACAAAAGGTCTTAGACAAGGGTGTTGCTTATCCCCAACGTTATTCAAAGTATATATTGATGCGGCCCTCGATCATTGGAGGAAGAGTTGTTGAGGAATGGGTATCGAAATAGACGATGAGACAACACTCTATACGCTACATTTTGCCGATGATCAGGTAGTCATCGCCCAAGATCCAGAAGATCTGGAATATATGACAAGGAAGCTCATAGACCAATATAACAATTGGAAACTCACAGTAAACATGAGCAAAACGTACTTACGGATCGTTGAGGATAGGCAAGAGCTGAAACTGGACAATAACGTCGAAATTGAAGCATGCGACCAATATACTTACCTGGGAACCAGAATAGACAGCACTGGAAGAACAGAAAATAAAGTGGAAGAGAGGATAGCAAAGGGGAAAGGACTGATCGGTGCCATGAATTCCATTCTGTGGTCAAAACATTTCAGTAGGCAAAGAAAGCAACAGGTTTACAATGTCATCTTCAAAAGTATAGTTCTATAAGGGTGCAAAACATGGCAACTAAACAAAACTCTTGAAAGAAGGTTAAAAGCTCTGGAAATGGATTTTTGGCGAAGATCGGCAAGAATTTCCAAGCTCGATAGGATATCAAATGAAAGGGTCCGGTCAAAAATGAAAATGGAAAGAATATTGATAGGGGACGTACAGGAGAAACAATTAAATTGGTACGGCCATGTCCAAAGGATGTAACACCATAGAATCCCAAAACAAATCCTACAGTGGACACCTACAGAAAGAAAGAAAAAGGGAAGACCGAAAATAACCTGGTCTACGGGCATAACAAAAGCAATTTCCGAACGAAATCTACGACCAGGTGACTGGGATGATCGGCGAGAATGGAAGCTAGGAACCGGAAGGCGCAGAGTGTACGCTATAAACCAGATATATATATATATATATATATATATATATATATATATATATATATATATATATATATATATATATATATATATATATATATATATATATATATATATATATATATATACATATATGTATATATATATATATATATATATATATATATATATATATATATATATATATATATATATATATATATATTATATATATATATGTATATATATATATAATATATATATACATAATGACTTCACAAAAAGATACCCCAAATGAGTTTTTTTTCCGATCTTTACTGAAAACTGAAGTCCTTGAAATTGTTGTTTTTTTATTTACCAGATAAATTATTAAAGGTAATGTACTCGTGATAATCTTCGTTTAATCTACACCCTGAGGAGAATATTCCAGAATTTTTTCAAAATTTTTTGGTCAGTACTTTTCAAGATAAAGAAAAAGGGTGTGCAAGTATTACATTATATATATTTTTGAATTTGGGTTTTTACCAGCTTTCATTTGACACCCCACTCGATGACTTGGAAAAATTTTTTTTTCACTTCCGATTTTATCCCCCCAAACTAACTCCTTAAGTCAAAATTTAACTTTTAAAACTACACGGCTCTGATGAGGTCCTCAATTCCTATATTAGTGCCAAAATTCAACTTTCAAATTTCGGAGAAAATCGGGTGTGACAAACGGACAGACAGACACCGAAGTGATCTTATAAGTCTTCCGTAAGAAATACTAATTACAATGTGAAAAAGCTAGTAGTATTATGTGCAAATTATTGAGGATAATACTTACTAATCGTTTGATTCGATATTTGAAACATAAAAGCACATTACTATCACCAATAATAAGTCGTATCATTTTTTTTGTTTAAAATGTCCTAATAATTTACTAAAAGTTAACTCATAATTAGTTTTTACTAAAATACATTTAATTAGATAAAAAGGGTGTTATTTCTTACCTTATTTTTAAATTTTAAGACACTCGAAAATCCAGCTCTCTCAAATCTAAATATTTAATACTGTTATATGTTGTTTTTGTAATATATAAAATGACTAAGCTCTTTACATATCATCTACTCTACAATTTTCATATTACTGCTATTCCACCTGCCTACCATAATTTGTCGTGTACTTCACCTTTTTAACTTTGTGCGTTAAAGTTAACAGAAGTTTTAGGCTTTTTAAAATAAAAAAATCTATAAAATAATATTTTATTTAAACATTCCAGTATTTGAACACTTTCCAAAAATAATAATTTTATCCTTTTTTCTTAAAGTAAGTTTTGTATAAAAACAACTTCGGCCGAAGCTGGCCCTAAATTTACTCAGATTTTAAAATTTTTTCCCATTTATTGGTTATCTACTTGTTTATTTGATAAAAGAAAAAACATTGTAAACCAACGCGATATTTATCTAACAAAAAATACTTGGGCAATTTTAGATGAGAAAATAATTTTTAGGATGAAAAAATATGGAAAAAATAAGGGCGACAAAAATAGTGGTTTAAACTTTTAGTAAATAAAACAACTTCTTAATATATATTAGTCAGTATCAGCCCACACCATTGCAGTGACGTATCAATTTTTATTTAGCAAAGGTACGGTACCAAAATGAAATGAAATCACTTTTGGTATATTAAGCATCACCTATAATACATTTTTTCCATTACGGACCAATTTGTACAAACAAGCCGAAGACAGTACCGGTTCCATTGACCTATTGTATTTCGAATATTTTGATATACTATTTATGGCAGGTGTTTAAACAGTTCTAAGTACTAAGTATTAACACGTTTCCATCCAATAAATAAAAACCGGCCAAGTGCAAGTCGGACTTGCGCAATTAGTGTTCCGTACAGTGATTGATTTTAAAATAAAATAAAATCCGTACCTAGGTTAATTAGGTCCGTGACATGTATATATCTTAAGATCCAATATTTTAACGTTTTTTCTTAGTAAATAATGTATAACAGTTATAGCATCTTAGCTACCTAATAGCCAATAAATCAATCTAGTTCAATATGGAATCTCGTAATAAAAGTGTAAAACAAAAATTTACTACCAATAAATATTTGTTTAATTTTTAAACAAATAAAATAAAATTATTTTCTCTCGGTACCTATCCGTTGGCTACCAGTGTGTGTACTGAAAAGTATGTTAAAAAAACCTCCACCATATTGTCAAGGCATATAGGTTTTTTATACCAGATAAATGATCAAAATGCACTCGTGATAATTTTCGCTTAATATACACTATATAAGGGTCACAATTTTTTCAAAATTCTTTGATCAGTACTATTCGAGATAAGAGGGAGGGACAGTAATTTTTTCGGCCGTTGTGTGTGTGCAAGTATTACATTATATATATTTTTGAACTATGTTTTCACAAGCTTTCATTTGACACCCCACTCGATGATCTGGTAATTTTTTTTTTATTTCCTATTTCGCCTCCAAAACTAACCCCTTAAGTCAAAATTGAAATTTCAAAACTATACAGCTCTAAGCACCATCAACTCCTATATTTGTGCCAAATTTTAACGTTCTATGTCAAATAGTTTCGAAGAAAATGTGACAGACGGACAGACAGACGGACACCGAAGTGATCCCATAAGTGTTCTGTACGGAACACTAAAAAGAAATATAACTTTATTGACATATTTTTAAACTCTAAACAAACTAATTACTTATGTTTGATATTACAATTAAAATCATCTAAAAATCTTAAAGTGTACTTACCGACCTAAATCTTGTTAATCTGAAATTAATGACCTCGTTTTAGTTAAACTTACTTATTCTCTTCTGATACTCTATTACAAGAGTTTATAGTCTGCAGGTAAATCGTTAATAGGTAGATGTTAAGTATCTCACGTACTGCATTTACGGCATTTAATTAAGATAATTAAATTTTATTAGTTTAACAACTTGACATATTTCGTTAGCAATTAAATTTAAAACAAACAAAAAATTATTAATGTCGAAATAAGTAAATAAGAAAAGCACCTATAAATAAAGAATTTTAACCAAAAATTGTCTATTTTATTCTTTATTCTTTATGTGTTTGAGCTCTTTCAGTGTTTGGCTCCTCTAAAAAAAGAACTGGATTTTCTTGACTATCTGATATCTTAGTTGAATAGAACAATATTGAAACAATTTTTTCGTCGATATCCGAAATACTTCAAACATTTTTCGGAATATTTATTTCTTGTTCTGAACCATTACTACTCTCTATACTTATCTCAAGTACCATTACACTACCAGCATGGTTTTTGAACAAATTAGAATACCACAACTTAGGGAGTTTAAAATATCCAGGAGTCTACGTACAAGAAAGGATGGTTAACGAGTATATTTACAAAAAAAAATAAGAAATAGGAATAAAATGGTATTTTATTCCTTAAATAATTAAATATCTCACGAAATATAATTCGTTATTTTTATGAATTCCGGAATGAAGATCGTAAAATACGAATACTATAAATGATTTAGTGGAATATTTAAAACTAGTTAATCAACTACATCCTATGTGGCAGCAGATCTCAAACCCTACCGCTTCTTAATACTTCGTTGTACACTCAATAATTATAAATCGTTGGTTATGTTTCTTAAGCGCAGGTTTTAAAAAGCTTGAGCATATCTTTTGATCCCTGGATTACATTGTAATTAAATAATAATCTCATAGGAACTAAGTATTCGAGACTTACGGATTTAAGTACCCCAGGAATCAAATAAAACTGTAGATAGTTTTAAGCACTGTATGGTGCTGTAGATTATTTTAGTACGACACCAATTATTTACAGGTGTCCCTCCTTTCCAGCTCTTCTCTTCTTGTCGGTAGCTTTTATTGGCTAAGTTTCTGAAGTAGTCGGTCTTCTGACATTTTTATCATATGGTTATACCAAAATACAACTCAACTACGTACTAAATAATTTTGTTGTATGAATATTTTATTGTTAATACCCCCATTATTATATCGAATAACATGTTTTACAATATCTATAATACATCACTTCTATGGTGTTGGTGGTCTTTTATTTTCTTATCTAACGTCCATAGTTCAACATTTGGCCATGCTTCTAAAAAGCTGTTAAACTTACATTTTCTTATGTGGTTTGTTGATACTCTTGCTTTTTAGTGTTCCGTACGGAACACTTATAAAATCACTTCGGCGTCTCTCCGTCTGCCTGTCCGTCTGATTTCCTCCGACACTATTTGACATAGAAAAAAGTTGAAATTTGGCACTAATATAGGAATTGATGGCCTCATCAGAGTCGTGTAGTTTTGAAAGTTAAATTAGTTAGTTTTGGGAGGTGAAATCGGAAAAAAAAAATACCAGATCATCAAGTGGGGTGTTAAATGAAAGCTTGTAAAAACACGAGTTCAAAAATATACTCCTAATACCTGCTCACACTTTTCTTTGTATTATTTTTAAAAAATTGCAAAAAATCGCTGTCTCTTCCCCTTATCTCAAAAAGTACTGATCAAAAAATGTTGAAAAAATTCTGGAATAGTCTCCACAGGGTTTAGACTGAATGAAAATTATCACGAGTGTATTACCTTTAATAAGTTATCTGGTATATAAAAAAAAACAAAAATTTCATCAGTTTTTAGTTAAGATCGAGGAAAAACTTTTTTGAAAACTCATTTGGAGTGTGTTTTGTGAAGTCATTGATCATTTTATACCCCCGAAATAAAATTTTCTTATTTTAAAAGTAATCAACGTACGGAACACTAATTGCGCAAGTTTGACTTGCACTTGGCATGTGTTTTCATAATAATGCATGTAGTTGTCTAATCATTTTGCTTTAAATTTTTCTTATTTTGAATATCTTTAATATTAGTGTTACTCTTAAATACGATTGGTTGCAGTTTCTCTTGATGTGTTGGTAAATCATATTCATAACTATACATTGCCTTGCGACAAGTGGGATTCAGAATTTGAAATCAAATATAAGATAGGACAGACTAGAACAACTTTTCTAAAGCTTAGAAAACTCTTGACAAATCAAATTGTTAACTCTTAGCCGGTGCAGAAGCGTGGACGCTCAAGAGTTAATCGAATTGAAGCGTTTGAAATGTAGATACTGAGACGGATGCTTAAAATATTGTGGGCCGATCACGTCAGGAATGAGGATATGTTCAGAAGCATTAAATTGAAAGATAGGAAGTTCTTCGTGCATATTAAGAAAAGAAAAATCTCCTACCTCAGCCATATTCTAAGTGGAGAACGATGCCGTTTCCAATGCCTTATTTTACAAGGAAAAATCGAAGGTGGAAAGCGAAGTATAGAAAGGAAAAAATTACCTTGGCTCCGAAACATCCATCAATACACGCGAATCCAGGACTTTTAGTCACTTTAATAAGGTGCAATAAGTGGAACAATATGATGGGATAACGGAAGAATATGCATTCACATGTATAACTACACTAAAAAAATAAAAATACAATGAATACACCGAATAAATATCATAATCTTAACCTAATATGATAAACATAAATATTATATTTGACATATTTATAAGGAAAATCTAATAAAACAATTTAAATTTACTGGTGGTACAGGCGAGACAGGAGACATCACAGAAACCGAGTGAATATTGGAGACCTACAGTGATACTGATTTTCCTCCAACTGTAAAATGCCCACTGTACCAGAAATGCCCTAATCTTTTTAAGGTATTGGTTTTTTTTTTGCTATAGATAGTCTATTGTAAAACTTGATACAAAAGCAGTTATTACCGAATTTGCTCGAGTTTAGTCTGAAAAATTCAGTTCTTAAGAAAAGTTTAAAGGATTGTCATATGCAAAAAGTAGAAATTTAAAATACGGAGATCAATAAATTTTTATTTTACGTCATGGCGGTATCTCAACCTGTCATTATGCGTGACATACGTTGCAGCCAAAAGATTCTTGCTGCTGAAGCATTGTCAATGTTGCCATAGCTCGCTGGGAAAAGAATATATTCACCACTTTGTTGTGGCTCAGAGAAAGGTTGTTTTGGGTAAACCACTCCTTGGCTTGCTTGAGAGTAGCTTGTGAGTTATCCAGAGTGACTGTTATATTGAGACGTGACGTGAGAAGTATCGTGTCGTCTGCAAATCTGGTCAAGTTGGAATGAGAAGTAGAATTAATAAGATCATTACTGTTTATAAAAAATAAAGTTGGACCTAGGACAGAGCCCTGGATCGTACCATTGTGTATGGGTAAAATTTTTGATTGTTTACCATCTCATTCGTAATAAGTATTTTGTGGGACGCATAATCAAATGTCATGGATCTCTCTCTCCTGAAAGTCAACCACACCCGGTTGTAGATTGTTAATCGCAAGGTCCTTGGATTTATTGTCTCTAAAACCATATTGTTAAGTGTGCAATACATTATGGGTTTCGAATCAGCCAGTTAATTAAGTTTTTAAGATAGATTCGATCATTTTTAAAATGATTGTTTCTATCGAAATAGGCCTGTAATTATTAGGGCATATCGGACCACCCTTGTAAATAGGAATTACTTTGGTTATTTTTATAATGTCCGAAAACTTGACTAAGCGGATAACTTTATTAATTAAAGTAGTTAGAGAATAAATAACAATATTTTCATTGATTTGTTGCCAGTTTTATGAAATTATCAAAACTACTGTTATTTTTGAATTTATTAATAGTATCTCTTACTTGGTTAAAAGTGATCTTAGATCTAAGCAAATGAAACATTTATTTTCCGAAAGATAATTTCCTTTATTTGTTTGAGATGGCAGGCTTTTTACTATTTCGTTCGCAATCGAAACAAAAAATTCATTTAGTGGGTCCACTTGTACGTTTGAATTTGTTTTGATTCGTTTCGTGTTTCGTTTCGCGTTTATTCCGGTGGTTTTGGCCATGTTTCCCGTATCATTAAGTAATCGTTTGTAATAAATTTTGCTGGCTAATTTGAGTTTATTTTTATAATATGATAATATGATTTTTGAGATCATCGCTCAGAAATTTGTTATTGAGTTGTAGTAAAATGCGATATCGCGGGCAGAAACTAATTGATAAGTAAACGAAGAATTCTTTGGTTTATTGGTTTTATAAATTGATTATTTTCATTTTAATTGGAAAAATATTATTAATGCCCTCTTGTATCCTCCTCAAAAACACGAAAAATTTAGAGTCAACTTCAACGTGGCTATTATTAACACAGCACCAATCGGTCTTATCCGTGAGGTTATAGAAGAGACATATACTTTCCTTAAAAAAATTCTAGTATTGTTTGTACCTTTTCACCTAGTGCTTAGGTCATATTTTTATGGATATAATTATAGCTTCATGGTCTGATATGCCTCACTATATGCCAGATTAGTAATTATGTTATCAATACCATCTAGTGTTAGTATTTATTGTGTATATAATATTATATTATGATATAAGACCGTTGAAGCCATATAATTTTTGATTTTTGTTATTCAATTTCACGTTAAAGTCCCCATTTAATACAATTTCCATATTTAAACTAACTGTTAGAATAGAATAGAAGAATAAATACATTTAAAAAAAAAGTTTTCTTATGAATCTCGATAAGCAGTCACTACCAATAAATTTAGGATACTGCTTGCTGTCGCCATTACTTCACAGCACCACTCCTTACTTAAGAGGAATTTCTTCTTCCTCTTTATCATAATAGTGATAACATATTTACACAATTTTTGTCGATTAAAATATTTATTGGTGTATCTTAAGTTACAACAATCCCTATCGCAAACGCTTCTTAACAATAAATTAATTTGATCATATGTTTTAGGTTTTTCAATTAAAAATATTACTTAGTATACTACTAAATATATATATATATATATATATATATATATATATATATATATATATATATATATATATATATATATATAAACTCCTGGACAAAATTAACACAACAATCTGAAAATTAATTTATCTTTTCCTTATGTCAGTTTTAAAGTTTATCGAGTATTTGAATAGTAGGCTATGCATATTTTGTTTCGTTGTTCATGACAGAAATCAAAACAATTCGTTTAGATTTACAGTTTTAAAGAATTTTTTAGAAGATAAACAATTTTCTGTAATAATGCGATAGATTTTCTTTAAAAGTAAGCTTATAAATTGTTCCCTTTTTCAAAGTAATACGTTTTTTGTGGTAAATTGTTTTATTTTTGACCCCGAAGAATTAGATAAATGAATCGAACAAGGAATTTAACTGAACACGAGGTAGTGCGAGCCTCAGTTTTATTGGACGAGGGATATTGTCAGAGTTATGTTGCCAATTTGTTAGGCAAACATCGTTCCACAATAAGTCGTATGGTAAGACGCTTGAATGAAGTAGGAACTTATTCTAGAAGGCTAGGGCAAGGGCGAAAACGATGCACTAGCGACCTAGATGAACGTTTTATAAGACAATATGCTTTAAGAAACAGGACTGTCACTAGTTCTATAATAAGAAACGAACTCGAAGCTGTTCGCAATGTCACAATTTCTTCTAAAACAGTTAGAAGACGGTTAAATGAAGCTGGATTAAACAGTAAGAGATCAGTCACTGCGCCCTTGCTTACTAGAGACAACAGAGTTGCCAGGTTACGTTTTGCTCGAAATCACGAAAACTGGTCTGTGGATTATTGGAAACAAGTTTTCTTCACAGATGAAACTAGGGTTAGTCTAAAACATCCAGATGGTCGTGAGCGAGTATGGCGAAGACCAGGAGAGAGGTTTACTCCTTGCAATATCTCTGCAAGGATTCCATTCGGCGGTGGCTCTGTTATGTTCTGGGGTGGCATCTGCTTTGATGCTCGCACAGAGTTAGTTCATGTCCGTACGAGATCCATGAATGCTGACTACTATCTTGAGAATATTGTAATAGAACATGTGATGCCTTTCGGTCATTTTGTGTTGCCCAATTTCCAGTTTATGCAAGACAACGCTCGACCTCACGTGGCTAGGGAGGTACTCGATTATCTTAATCAAGTTGATATACCGATTATGCAATGGCCACCAAAAAGCCCGGATTTGAATCCGATAGAACATGTATGGGATCACCTTAAGAAAACTGTGAAACGTCATATACCTGCACCTAGAAACCTGAGGGAACTTGAAAATGCAGTTATTACAGAATGGGAGCAAATTCCTCAAGATTTTATATAATTAGAGGCATGCCTAGGCGCATAAACGCTATCATCCAAAGTAGACGAGGCAACACACGCTACCAGTGTCCCAGTTACATCATTAATTTTGCTACTAGTGTCCCAGTTTATTTTTTTCATTATTACATAATTTCAACGATTTTGTTATTAGGTCTTAAGAATAATTTTAATTCGAATCTTATAGAGAAATTTGGTAGCTAATTCACTTTTAAAGTATCCGAATAAGTTTTTTTTAACTTTTAGTGTAACCAATGTTCATAAAAAAATTATTAAAATTAATTCATTATAGAGATTTGTATGATTTAATATATTGTTGCGTTAATTTTGTCCAGGAGTGTATATATATATATATATATATATATATATATATATATATATATATATATATATATATATATATATATATATATATATATATATTATATTTATATATATATATATATATATATATATATATATATATATATATATATATATATATATATATTATATATATATATATATATATATATATATATATATATATATATATATATATATATATATATATATATATATATATATATATATATATATATATATATATATATACACAGTACTTAGTATTTTCGTATGTATTCTTTGCTTTCGATCTCGACACCTGTTTTTTTTTCTTAAAGTTTTATTGTTATTTAAGGATATGTTAATTTATTAAGGACATGACTGATCTATTTAGCTGGACAATAACAAAGAGTTGAACAGGATTCATTAACTTGATCCTGTTATTTCGAAAATTAATTTATAAAAGCCACAAATCTAAACTGAGATCAGTAAGACCAAAATTATAGGATAGTAATGCAAAACAGAATATGTCAAACGGAAACTCTTCGCTCTCACTGATTAGTTTTAGCTTGTTTTGCTTTAATTAATTTTAGATAAGGTTCTATTTTAACTCCTGTATACAAGGCAAAAGTATAAAAGAAAAAGGAAAAAGGAATTTTTAATGTGTTTCATATTTTCCTATAGTATAGTAACGGACATGCAAAGGCTGGTTTAAAATTATTCATTGTAATATAAGACAATTTTTGTCACTAATGTAACTGCTTTTAATTCATTCGGTATCTGCCTCTTTTAAACTTTGAATTTGTTGTGGCCGTTCATCATCATCCATTAGCCGTCCTCATCCACTACTGTACATAGGCCTCCTCTGAGAACTTCTATTGATCTCTTTCCCGAGCAGTGTTAACCCAATTTCCTGCCACTCCTTTGAAGTCATCGCTCCATCTAATAAACGTAGGTTGAAAAGTTTTTGGTCTGAGACATAAATGTCGCTCTTTTCAAAAAATCCATTTGATTTTTAGGAAGTACCAACCGTCAAACGATATATGTAAAAATTTCATGATATTTCGACGGTTAGTTTAGTGGTTTTAGTGACGCTACTTTTGATATTTTCAAAAGAATGGAAAAAATCGAATTTTGTGTGTTGATTAAACACTGTTTTTTGACGGAAAGAATACCGTTCAAGCAAAGCAATGGCTTGATCAGTATTACGGGGACTCTGCCCCTGGAAAATCACTCATCATTTACTGGTATGCTGAGTTTAAACGCGGTCGTACAGACACAAATGATGCTGAACGCTCTGGACGTCCAAATGAGGTGGTTATACCGGAAAACATCAAAAATATTCACCAAATTGTTTTGGTTGACCGTAAAGTAAAATTGCATGAGATAGCTAATACCCTAAAGATATTAAAAGAATGTGTTGCTCATATTTTGCTTGAGCATTTGGGCATGAGAAAACTCTGTTCGAAATGGGTACTACGTTTGCTTACAGTGGATTAAAAACAATAACGTGTTGATGATTCTGAGCGCTGTTTGGACCTGTTTAAGTGCAATAAAAAGAATTTTTTCATGCGATATGTGAGAGTGGATGTAACATGGATCCACCACTACATACTGGTATCAAAACGGTGGTCAGCTGAGTGGACAGCAGCCGGTGAAAACCGCCCGAAGCGACCAAGGACACAACAGTCGGCTGGGAAGATTTTGACCTCTTTATTTTGGAAATGCGTATAGAATAATTTTAATCGACTATGCTGAGAAGGGAAAAACCATCAATAGCGAATATTATATAAAGTTATTGGCGGGTTTGAAGGCAGAAATCGCAAACAAATGGCCCCAAATTTACAAGAAAAAAGTGCTCTTTCATCAAGACAACGCACCGTGCCACAAGTCAATTGTTACGATGGCAAAATTGCATGAATTAAAGTTCGAATTGCTTCCTCAGACACCGTATTCGCCAGATTTAGGCTCCAGGGACTATTATCTATTCGCAGACCTCAAAAAAATGCTCGCAGGAAAGAGATTTGACTCCAATGGAGTTATCGCGCGTTAATATGAGTGTCTCGGGGCCCATATGTGATTACGGGCAAAATGCATTGTTCATAAATCACCTTGCAGCGTATCTCTCAGCTTCCATAAGCCGTCCATCCTAATCCCACACGACGGTGTATCTCATGGGTTTGGTTACGTTTTTTTGTAATTCATGACCTAAATACTTGTAATTTTGGACTTGCTCCACTTCGCTTTCATTAATTTTTATGTTATTGGTTATAATTAACTAGGCATCTAGTTACAAACAATAGTTACGTTATGGCTGTTACTTGATGAAAATTCATAACGAATTTACTGAAAGGCTATTTTTGTCACTAATTTCTATATTTTCACACTTGATACGTTACACAGTAATGCATCATGAATCAAGTAGAAGTGACAAAAATAGCCTTATGACTTATGACTTTTCATTAAGTAACAGCTACAACAATTCAAAGTTTAAAATTATCTTGTAAAATTTCGTTTTTATCCCTTTAACTATTTTCCTTGCGGCTGATATATAATTTACAACTCTCTGTTAAGTTTTGTCGCAAAGCAGTCCGGCAAGTAAAGCAAATATGTTACATTTCGAAAACTGAGTTTGCATAATGTTCTATTTTACTTTTACATACAAGGCTATACAACTATACGTAATACGTATATAATTAATCCAATGCTATGTATAATAACACCCAAAAATTCCTTTGCTGTTTCATTGTCATAAGAATTTATTATACGTTGTATGGGTTTTTAGAACAAGTTTACTCATTGTCCGTAACGATAGAAAGAGCAGCTTGTGAGAAAATAGTAAAATGTAATGAAAGTAAACGTTAGCAGAAAAAATGTTTATTTAGTAATTATAAGTTGTTGTTCCTTGTAGAACTAATATATCTTTTTTTTTAATTTAAGAAATAATCCAATATATTGAATAAATTCTTTTAGTAATAATATTATAGCCGTAAAACTAATATACGTTATATTCAGGATTTTGCAAAGAATGTTTCCTTCTTAAAGGAACGAAAAATCTCGTAATAAGCTTTCGTAGGTGTGCTCCTCTATTTAACGGGAATAGTAATTTTTGCTTAGACCATACAAAATACTTTCTTATATTGTGAACTGAAATGAGCGATTTTCTTCTTCTTCTTTGTATAGGCTATTATGCCTGTTATTTATTTTATGTTACTTTATTATACTGTCCATTATTAGATTTTCTTCAACTTCGTCGCTATTTATTCGATCTTTTTCTCACGTTTTTTAGTATATACCAAATGTTTAATTAATGTTGGGAGAATCCTGTTTTTACAATAAAAAGGCATTTTAAGTTTTAAGAACAAACGCCATTAACACTTTCTTGTACTATTACAGTCCCTATCAGTAATAAATTTGGAAAATGTCCCTTAAGTATAAAACCTGCTCTCAATCTTACCTGAAAATATATCCTTGTATATCTATCTAAATCTACTAAATTAAGTGTGTGGGTTAGGTCAGCCACTGCATTTGATTTACTTCTAGAATACAGACTTGCAATTCCACCAGTTCAATTCAATCAGAGGTGAAATTTGTGGACACTTCAATTTATTTTGCTAATAGGTATTGTGTGTAAAATGTGGTCTTTCGCTTTTAAAAGGATAATAGGATTGTAATTTTCTATTTTCCATATGTTTTTTCCAAAACTGTCAAAAAATGTAAACTTGTTAAAACTGCAATTAGTTTGTTAAATGATTTTATACCATCATGTATCGTTATGGCTTTGAGACTTTCAACTTGTAACAAGTGTATGAAAGAGGGTGAAATATTTATTTTACTCACTGGCCAATTATATCACACTTAAAATCCTATTTAGAAAAAAGTATTTATTGATTTACGCTAATCCTTGAATTGTTCTTTAATACTATTACTTTTACATCTATTTTAAGGGACATTTCTGTCAATAATCTTTTATAATTTTACTGTGATAAAGTAGATCATATAACATAAGATTGTTATTTCATAGAGGAAATATAAATCAGTTTTCAATATATAAATTAAAAATCGGTTAAATTTATTTTAACACAGTATGAGTTTCTTCATACTGTGTCATTCAAAAATTCTATGGTTATGGATAAGAGATGTGTAAATTATGGTTTCAGAGATTGTTAGCATAGCATGGCCCCTTATATTTGAATTTGATATTAGCACTCTGTGTATGCAGTAAATGATTATCTAGGGATATCTATAAGAATCTTGAATGCAGTGGCTTTCTGTTTCCTTCTACATCTCAATTGCGGTTGATCATTTATTGATTCATCCGCTTTAGGGCGATTTCTCACTCCAAGGACAAAGCTGTTCCTAAGATAGAGGCAGATGCTGTGTACAGCCGCTCCCTCTGGTTAATCTCAAGTATTTAATTTCCCCGGTACCACCCATACCTGTCGTAGTGGTTTTTCGGGTATCCCGTGTTAGCTTAAAGTCCCTTGATGGACGGTTTCGCTGACGTTTTGATGGAATCTCATCCATCTTTTTCAAAGCGTTGATCACTGGTCGGTGTCTTGGCGTTGAATGTCGAGACTGGCTCCGAGGGTGCCGATTTTATGTGCTCGGGGTGTGGCTCTATTGGTTGGACGGCCCTGGCCAATAGAGGCTCGGCTTTGGCTGCGCGTTGTCGGTCCTGTGGTTCTTTGTAATGTTTGTGTTGGTGAAGTAACATATGGTTGAATTACTGTTTCTCTTGGTTGGACTTGGTACTGGGATAGAATATGTTTCCAAGAGTTCGGTAAACGTTGGCTATTATCCCGATTATAATTCAACCATATGTTACTTCACCAACACAAACATTACAAAGAACCACAAGACCGACAACGCGCAGCCAAAGCCGAGCCTCTATTGGCTAGATCGATCCGCCCAGGCAATAGAGCCACGCCCCGAGCACATAAAACCGGCACCCTCGACATTCAACGCCAAGACACCGACCAGTGGTCAACGCTTTGAAAAAGATGGATGAGATTCCATCGAAACGTCAGCGAAACCGTCCATCAAGGGACTTTAAGCTAACACGGGATACCCGAAAAACCACTACTATATTTAACACCCGTGAAAACATTCGTCAAAACATATATATATATATATATATATATATATATATATATATATATATATATATATATATACACATACATACATATATATATATATATATATATATATATATATATATATATATATATATATATATATATATATATATATATATATATATATATATATACATATACATATACATATACATATACATATACATATACATATACATATATATATATATACATATACATATACATATACATATATATATATATATATATATATATATATATATATATATATATATATATATATATATATATATATATATACACTTTCTTTCCTTTTTTCTTGAACATGTATCAACTATATTCTTTTTTTTTTAATTTTCTCTGGATTAATCTTCATGAAATCAAATTCTTGCTCTATATTACAGCATATATTTTAGACAATACGTTTCAACCAGTCCTTTTGGTCTTCATCAGTTGTGCAATGCTGTTATTTATTTTAAAATACTGAATACACATAAATTAAAACTATACGCACTACTACATATATACACATATATATATATATATATATATATATATATATATATATATATATATATATATATATATATATATATATATATATATATATATATATATATATATATATATATATATATATATATATATATATATATATATATATATATATATATAATGTATATATAAATATATATATATATATATATATATATATATACATATATATATATATATATATATATATATATATATATATATATATATATATATATAATGTATATATAAATATATATATATATATATATATATATATATATATATATATATATGCATAATACTTTAAAATTTCGGGTTTCAATCCGTTCATCTAACAGAGTTAGCTTCGAGCGGCGGCAGGCAGCAGCAGGGTCACGGTGTCAAGTGGCGGCAGCGGCAAGAGCACTTGAAGATGCCAAATGAAATTTTGGCGAAACGTCGTGCAAATTAATTTTTAGACGAACGGATTGAAACCCGAAATTTTATATATATATATATATATATATATATATATATATATATATATATATATATATATATATATATGTTGTAGTAGTATGCTAAGTCATATTTTTTTTTTTAAAGTGTAAAAACATATTATCAAATTAATTTACTGTCGATGTAACTTAAGATGCGCCAATAAATTTCACACGATAAAAAAACAATTTACAACTTATTGTTCGCCAAAGGCCAAGAAATTTGAACTTAAGTGAATATATATGTGTAAATGGTAAAAGGTTAGAAAAAATATCATGTGGTTGAATTCCTTTACAACTTTTATGATCCCTTGTATTTTAGGACCCTTACTGTGTTACTGTATGTTTTTGGTAAAAAGAGACGGGTATAACTGTTACTATGGATAAATGGCAAAAGGGCCAATTATCTTACACGGTAAAAACGACTGTTTTACATAAACTATCCAAGATAATATAACTGTTTATTAAACCACGAAACTGTTCTAAATTGAGAAGTTTTTTTTCGCACCATCCTGTTATTTGTGTATTACGTATTCTTATAATAAATGCTCAAAAGTTAGAGCAGGTATATCAGAAAGAGAGTGATTTCCACTTGGGTAAAGGTAAAAACCGAAATCCTCTTAAGCGCACAAAATCCTTTTGAAATTGAAATTGGGGAACATCATTGCAGAACGTGTGCGTTATTTATTCATAGGCGCCGTTATAACTTAAATTTAAACATGGTGAAAATTCATTTTCGGCTTAGCACCTAATTAGTAAACGTAGAAAAGCCAACTATACAATGCTTAAAAGCGGGCGGTAAATTTACCAAAGATTAAACGACACTGTGTTTCATTAACTGTGTTAGCATAATCAAGAGCTCTTCTTGACCTTCTTTGTAATCACCAATCCAGAAATTTACACTGTCGCCGTAAATCCGCCATTAGGTTCTTCCGACCATAAACTGCACAAAATGTGCATTTAAAACTCGCGTAAAAACTGAAAACCTTTATATTTTGAAGTAGATTTAAGCAAAATATAAAGTGTGCTATATTTTTAGAATGATAATTTAAAGCTCTATTTGGATAAGGAAAAATATACAAGGTATGCCATTTAAAAAATATATTTTAATACATCGAGTATTCTACGGATCAGTGACAGAAAGGCGCTTAAACTGCGCAAGATTTGACACAACAAATGTACTAAATAAGAAGAACTACCCATCTTACTGCTCTAAGGATGTTTCCAATGTCATTTTGGCTGGTATGCAGGCTTACGTCCCTTTTTCGAAGAAATTCCCTTCCAACAACAAGCACTAATTCGACCGAAGCTGCAAAGAAACTGTTACTTGCAAACATCGTGCCTACTGACAATGAGGTGAAAATCATAATTCGGAACATCTTTTTTTTTTGGTCCCCGCAACAGATGCAAAAAAATTATCGACGAAACCAAGGAGACCCCAAATTAGAAAATTAAAAACAAACTTGTTGCTTGGATCTTCTAAAATATTTAGGATTCAATATTCGCAGCGACCATCAATGTGGCTTTCGTAAGCAAAGTTCAACAGGAAATCTTCTAACTTATGTAACATGTATTTACAACAACGCAATTGAACGTTCAACAAAGATTCCAAAAACCCAACGCAATGTAACTAATGACTACGAATAACTCCCATTATTTAGGCTTATCTCCCATTGTTTCTCCTTATCTCCCATTATTTCCCCTTATCTCCCATTATTTCCCCTTATCTCCCATTATCTCACCATAACTCTCAATATCTTGGCTTATCTCTCATTATTTCTCCTTATCTCGCATTATTTATCCTTATCTCCCCTTATTTCACCTTAACTCAAAATTATCTAGGCTTATCTCCTGTTGCTTACAAACATCTTGCATACTAACAATAAGGTGAAAGTCTTAACATCATAATTTGTAACATCTTTGTTTGTCCCTGCACCAGATGCAAAGAAATTATCGACGAAACCAAGGAGGCCCTAAATTAGAAAATTAAAAACAAACTTGTTGCCTGCATCTTCTAAAATATTTAGGATTCAATATTATTAGCCACCCTCAATGGGGCTTTCGTAAGCAAAGATCAACAGGAAATCTTTTAACTTATGTAACATGTGTTTGCAACAACGCAATTGAACCTTCAACAAAAATTCCAAAAACCCAACGTAATGTAACTAATGACTACGAATAAAAACCATAGAGTATTCAACATGATGATAATATAATTTCAGCTTAATGCTTACGATTTATAACGGCATCTTCATTTTTAAAACATACGTACTAAAGTAATTTTAGTCATAAATGCGTTAATCTTACACTTCAAACAAAAACTAAAATTTGTCTAACAAGATGTGAATATCATTATTTATGGTAATATGAGTGAAATTAGCGACAGTATTTTCCGTTTTGCTGTTAAAATGTAAACACGACATTTCTGCAATTAAAAACCTTCACAAATAACTCAAATTATTTATGCTAAAAGAGCATATCTGCTTTGTATTTAAAGAAACTGAATTTGTAATTATTTAAATTTAAATTTTGAAACTTTCAGTAACGAATCGTAAGTTTCGAGTTTTGGCATTAACTAGCAATTGTAAAATAGAATGGACTAGTATGTTTTCTATGAAGTTTTGATGTTAGTTTATGCAGCTTATAATAAACGTAATGATATGCTTAAAATATTCGAAAACCTTTTTTTCTAAATTAGCAATCTAATCCGTGGTTCACCAATAATAGATTTACGTAAAAAGTAAAAAAAGTGGCATTTTGCAGAACGAGCAGGCGAATTTCAGGGCAAACTTCATATGTTAAATCCTAAAATTTTACCAATCCTGCTACAACACTATTTCTTCCCGCAGGTGACACGTACAAAACTTTTTATACATTCGTAGAAGTAAGTTATTATTATTATTTGAAAAATTTTCGGGATATATGCTAAATATTGACAAAACACTTGGCTACCTTTGTAGCACAAAAAAGAGTGCTATTTTAATTACTACTTTAATTTTATTAGCTCGTCTAATTCTATGGTAATTTTTTTTAATAGGTCTAGCACACGTGCTGCAGGACACTCCCTAAAGCTCTACAGGAGACATGTGTGCGGAAAAGCGATTCACGTTGTTCTTGAATCGCTGTAAATTGTACTCGGTGGGAAACACAGTCCTGGGTAAGCCATTCCAAAGAGATGATGTTCTCCATATAAAAGACTGCTTGAAAAGCGTTGTACGAGGAGTAACAAGCTGAACCTTATACAGATGTGAAGTATCAGCGCGACGTGTGCTTCTAACATGCACCGCTTTGGGAGGAATTAAGCGGGCTATATACTTCGAACACTCTCCATGAAAATACTTGTAGAATAGACTCAAGTCGCCAACCGTTCTTCGATATTCCAGCAAATCAAGGCCGCTGGTCAGTTCTGGGTCTCCAATCAAACGAACAGCCCTTCTCTGAACAGAATTCAACAAATGCAGTGTATGTTTGGAAGCGGAGCCCCAAACATGAGAGCAGTATTCCATAGTTGGTTCAAGTTCAGCTTTGTAAAGAATTAACAGTTGTTGTGGAGTGTAAAGCTTTCTGGCTCGAAATAATATTCACAACTTTTGAGAAGCTCTCCTTGCTATGCCCACAACATGTTTATGCCAGGACATATTTGCTCCCAAATTAACGCCCAAAAACTTGAGAGACGATGCTAGGGGAATGGTGTGCCCAGACATAACTATGTCGGGTTCAGCAACGTTAACTTTTTTAGAAAAAATGCCGCCTGGGTTTTTGTAGCGTTAAATTCCACTTGGTTACTGTCACACCAAGATAGAATTTCTTCCAGGTCTTTGTTAATTGAATGACTTCCTGCTGTCTGCGGATATTCGCCTGAGCAGCCGATGTCCGAGCGGTCAAAGGGCATGAAGAGATAGGCATACTGTCACCTGCAAAGCTGTAGATTGGATTCCCGGTCTTTTCCAGCAGATCGTTAATATAAATGAAAAAGAGAGTAGGAGACAGTATGGAGCCGTCGACTGCGACTCGTAAAGAACGCTCTCTGAGGAAAATGGGAGCCACAAACAGAACTTTTTTAGACATACCATAAGAGCATAGCTTAGCCAACAGTCCATCGTGCCAAACACGGTCGAATGCCTTGGATATGTCAAGAGCAACCGCTCGAGATTCTCCGAAGTGTTCAATTGCGTTGTTCCTGGTTGTGGTATACTGAAATCGTAAGGAAAAAAATGCCGTATTTGTATGGGTACGAGTATGAAAATGAAAAATTTTTTCAAAAATTTTAGAGGTGACAAAAATTAAATTAGAGGTGACAAATAATTCCAAATGCTTAGAACATATAAATATATATATATATATATATATATATATATATATATATATATATATATATATATATATATATATATATATATATATATATATATATATATATATATATTCTTCTTCTTCTTCCTATAAGACAAGATCTTGGTTCGTCTATTTTTAACCCTCTTGTGACGTAGATATCCAGCTTTCGTGCCGTCTTTTTGGTGGTCGACCGGGAAGTCTCCTTGATTCTGGTTTTTCATCTTTTGCCATCTTGGCCAGCTATCAGCTGGCATCTTATGTGATCCCTCCAATATCGACATCTTGATCTGGCGAAATGGACGATGTCTTGAATCTTGAGTTCTTCTCGTATAGTCGTACTTCGTACCTGGTCTCTCAGGGTTATTCCTTTGACAATGCGCAGTGTTTTCACTTCTGTAGCTCTCATGAGGCTCTTTGTTTTAAATGTTTCTGTTCTTGTTTCTGCTGCATACGTTCGAGCCGATCTTACCACGGTTCTATATATACGCACTTTGCTTTCTGTAGACATGTAGGTATTTTTTCGTAGTAAGTCCCTCAAACAACCAGATATTCCCGATGCTTTATTTGCCTGATTGAGTACTTCTAGATATAGATTTTTTGTGCTCGATAGCTGTACCAGCCAGGTATGTGCAGTGCATGTTCTGTGCTACTGTTTTTAATTTAATTCTATTGGGGTATGCAGCTATAACGATTGATTCTGTTTTTTCCACTGATATTCTCACATTGTAGGTTTCTGCTGTGGTTTGGAAACGAAGTATTAGTCTCTGTAGGCCATATTCATTGTCTGCTGTTAATCTTGCATCATCAGCAAAGCACAATTTTTTTGTCCTATTTTATATCCGATATTGACTTTATCACTATTTATTAATTAAATTAAAAAGTGTTGGACACTCTTGTCGATTATTTTGTCCATTATTAAATTAAAAATATATATATGTAAGTAGAACCCCGATTAACCAAGTCGCGATTATCCGAGCTCCGGATTAACCGAGCCAATTTAAGAACCTGATTATCCGAGGTACGCGCGTCTATGCTGCGTATTAACCGAGCTTCTAAAATATGTATGTACATATTTCCATTTAAAATCATCGGGCCCGCGTGAGGGGTTCCCCTATTTATGTTTTTGGACTCTTTCACCATGTAAATTTGCGTGAATGCAGTGCGTTATAGTGTTTACTACGGAGAAGTATACTCACATACTTTATTTGGTTGGAGTTCTGGTAGTTAAGTGTAATTAATACGAACTGCTTTGTTTGAATTTTTGTTTGTCGTATTATAATGAAGCAAAACAAGCGTAAAAGAATCGTCGTTCCTATCGAAGAAAAATTAAAAGCCACCAGAAGAATTGAAGCAGGAGAGACAATTAAAGTTGTTGCACGAGATTATGGAGTAGGTGAGCTAACAGTTGGAGATTGGAAAAGAAATCGGACAAAAATAGAAGAGTGGTGTATAAATCAAGCCTCCTCGTCCTCAGGAAGAGAGTCAATGAAAACCGGAGACTATGAAAAGGTTAACGAAGCTTTATTCATGTGGTTTAACCACCAGAGATCAAAAGGTGTGCCTGTCAGGTCCAATTTTACAACAGAAAGCAATAATGATTAGTAGGCAATTCCCAGAGATAGATCAGTTTACCGCCAGTTCTGGATGGCTTGACCACTGAAAAAAACGGTACGGTGTACGACAACTGACTGTATGTGGTGAAAAACTTTCTGTTGATGTGTCATCAATTAAGAAGTTTAAACAGAACTTTAAAAAACAAATCGAAGATTGTAGATACACATGTGATCAAATTTACAACTGTGACGAAATTGGTCTGAATTATAAAATTCTTCCATCAAAAACATTGGCATCTCGACAGGAAAAATCTGCTCCTGGGCACAAACGAAGTAAGGAAAGATTAACTATAATGATATGTTCCAATGCATCTGGCAAGCACAAAATCCCACTACTTTAAAAGACATCTCACTCAAAGCGCTACCAGTCTATTACAAAAGTCAGAAGAGCGCATGGATGGATGCGACCTTATTTACTAACTGGTTTGAAGAAGAGTTCGTGCCAACTGTGACTAAATTTTTGAACAGAAACCGCCTTCCTATTAAAGCAATTTTGTTAATGATAATGTCCCCTCTCACAAAAGGACTTCATTTTGTTGTAAAATTTATTCCAAATGTAACCAGCATAATGCAACCAATGGATCAAGGCATCCTCGAAAACATTTTAAAAAAAGTTATAGTCGTTTATATCTTGAACATCTATTAGAATACACAGAAAAGAGGATATTATCAATGGGATGAGAAAGGTTACACTGAAAAATGTTATTTACTGGGTAAGTTAAGCTTGGGATTTTGTGCGTACTTATTCAAAAATCTTGGTCAAAAGTTATTGATTTTGAGGACTATAATGACAGTGAAGATGATACTCCATTAAATGAATTAGCTTTGAAATTGAGAAGCCATGGAGAAATGTCCCGTTCAAATTTTGACAGCGAGATAGAAGAAAAAGAAAAAAGTTTAATTTGAATTAATGCAAAAATTAAAAGGTTGCGAAAATGTGACAAGAGAAGATGTTGTTGAATGGATTACAGCAGATGATTTAGAAGAAGTGATATTGAAGAAATAACGAATGCCTTTCAGGAAACCAAAAAATCAGATGAGATGACGATGAAGAAGCGGCGGTGGATGAACAGTCTCCCACTAAGATCTCTCATCAAGGAGGTTTTGCTTCTTTGGAAAAAGCTTTGAGGTTTATCAAACAACAACCAGAGGCAACCCCAGCGGATTTGCTTCTTCTTAATAGATGGAGAAACATTGCAGCGAGAAAAAGAAGATGCAATATGAAACAGAAGCGCATAGATACCTATTTCACTGTTTTATAATGTATGTACTTATTTATATTATGTTAAAAACGTTAATACATCGGTTTAAAGTATTGGTGTTTATTTTTTGAATGAATAAAAAAAAAAAATCCGGATTATCCGAGGAGGGTGCCCCCCCACATTACCTAGGGGTTCTACATATATATATATATATATATATATATATATATATATATATATATATATATATATATATATATATATATATAGATGCAAAAAATACATTTAAATTTATGTGTGGTTCAGGCTAAATATAACACAATTTTCCATCCGAATATAATTTTTCTTGTTGGATACAAATGTATAGGCCTTTAATACTACGTAAATATTACAGTATTATTTAAACTACTACGCTTCGAAACAATACAAAGCTTTTGTTATCGCCCCCTTGAGTTGTATGCTTGAAAAGTTTAGAGGAATGAGGACAGGAAAGATGACTAAAAGGTAACTTATATTCAAAGAGAATAATTTGATGAACAACAAAAATACAGTTTAAACTTATCTGTAGCCTTTTGAAAAGTAAAAAATGACAAAATATTTATATATTTGTCCGTGAAGGTGTGTGTTGTTGTGTTGTGTGTTGATTCATATACAGTTGTTACGGATATAGCGATAGTCTATCTGTATTTTGTTCCATTGCATTCTGAACAATTTTAAAAAAGGTAATACAAAGCGGTTTTCGCATCAATCTGTTAAACGGAACAAACTCACGCAATATTTTCGAATGTTCTCTTGGCTAAATATTCGTTTTGGCTCAGATAAACATATCTCATTATACTAGGGGCTTTATGATATTACTAGATGACCCGGCGAACTTCGTACCGCCTAACAGTCAATGAATGACGTGTTAACTTTTAGCTAAACTTTATTTAGGACTTTATTAACGTAAGAAAATGAATACTAAAAATTTATTAAGTTTAATAGTTTATTAGGATAATATATATAAAGAAAATAAAAATTCAATAAAAGTACAAAAATCGAGTATTTCAATGGCGTGTCAGCAAGACATTTGCTTTATTGAAGCTATGTATTTTGCTGCATGGGTTGCACTCGGGTTTATTCTCTTCAGTGAAGCACCTTGTGATATACGACATTTTTCGTTTTGTTATCAGGCGCAAGAACAAATAAAGCGGAATGTTTGCCGACACGTGAACATGCCACGTACAATTGACCATGAGAAAAGCATGCGTTTTCTAGATTCAGACCACAAACACTCCAAGGATTGGCCCTGTGATTTGTTAATCGTCATGGCAAATGCAAGACAAATTGGAAATTGAATTCGTTTAAACTCAAAAGGCATATCGGTTGGGATCGTCGGAATCCTCGGAATGAAAACTTCCTCATTTTCGAATTTTCCTTTGAGTATCGTCGCGTGAATCACATTGATCATCAGTTCTCTTATCACCAAACGCATACCATTGCATAGTTTTGGTTGGTTTAAATTTTAAAGCATGATGACTACCGAGCGAACCTTCAGTTGTAAATTGTGCGGTGGTAAGCCAGGCACATCCAAGGAGTTTAAAAATTCGGTTGGATAGTTGGTGCTTCGTCTTCGTTTGTTGTTACACAGTCAATAGATTTGAATGAATGCAAAGTACCAACGATTTGATTTTGAATTACGAAGTTTAAGTTATCCACATCTTCGTTCTTAGCCGCCAAAATTGCTCGCTCACTCAACCATTTGTTATTTTTGTGGTTAGCAATGATCTTCGGGAACACTTTGTTGATGAGCTTGTCTTTCGATGAGACGAAATTGCAAAAATTCGGAGGAAATGAAATCAATCCGTCGATTCGTCGACAAGAACACGGCTATTACCGATAGTCAGCAATTGCTTGGAGAAATCTTCAGCAGATGGATCGTTCAGCAATGCAACTCTCATGTTTGCTGCCAGCTCAAGTTTCTTCACATAGCGCCACAGATTTGATGATTTGAGGCAAGCGTTTATTTCATCGGCAGCAGTCGATCTTGAATGACTGGCAGTGTTTGGCGGAAATCGCCAGACAGTAAAATCATCGCGCCTCCAAAACATCTCGAGTCATTGCGCAGATCTTTCAATGTTCGGTCGAGTGCTTCCAATGCGCGTTTGTGCGCCATTGTGCATTCGTCCCAGATGATGATTTTAGATGCTACTAAAACTTTGGCTATTGCGGAGTGTTTCGCAATGTTACATGTCGATTGTTCAGTAGTTTGAAGGTTTAACGGCAATTTTAACGCTGAATGAGCCGTACGGTATTCTTCTAACAATGTGGCCGCTATTCCAGAAGAAGCAACTGCTACCGCAATGTCGGATCTCCCACGAACAGTGGCCAAAATCAATGCGATGAGGAATGTCTTCCCAGGTCCACCGGGGGTATTTAGGAAAAATAAGTCACCATTTCCATCATCATTGCATTCATTAATGTATCAAAAATGATATGTATATATATATATATATATATATATATATATATATATATATATATATATATATATATACATATACATAAATGTATAAATTTACACTTTCGCGACTTACAGCTTATATACTGACAGGCAGCGGCAGTGGAATGTTCCGAGAGTTTCTCATACAACACAGAATGTTGTCAATCTTGTGGTACGGATGACTGACCGAATGATCTGGAATGATTGAGATCAATCTATTTGACAGTTGTTGTGATTTGCTCTCTATATTTTTGTTTATATTTCGATTCGAGTATTTTCTGTATATTTCAATATCTTTCTAAATTTGAATATGCTATTTTCCCACTATTTTAATAAATTTTTAGTATTCATTTTATTACGTTAATAAAATCCTAAATAAAGTTTAGCTAAAAGTTAACAGGAGATTCATTGACTGTTAGGCGGTACGAAGTTCGCCGGGTCATCTAGTAAACTATAAGCGTGAGCTGTCAATTGCGGAAGATGGCGGAGTTCCAAACATAATTTATTTAAAAATTAATTTTCTTCATAATTTTTTTTCCGTGAATTTTTCCGATATTTTTATAGTTATTCTGCTATTCGGGGCGGAGACAAATCCAACAAATCATAGATCATTAAAATTAGTACAGCCGTTCTTGAGTTATAAATGGTGTAACTAACCCGACTTTGTTTTATATATTTAGATTCTAGCTGACATCTCTTTCTTGAGGAATTCCTCTTTAAACAGCCAGCCTTGGCTTATTCAAATAGGTTAGTTCCAAGGATCGTACCTGCTAACAAAGTCGTAAAGACCTTATCCTCATTACTTTTACTAACAGAAATAGTTTACAGTTGTGTTAAATTGATAGTTCTGGGACTGCTGCAGGGACGTTTAGGTATATATTATGATACACTTATTTGTTCAATAATTGTCCATATTCTTTAAATTTAAGAAGTTTTTTAAAACGGCAATAACGGCATAGTGACATTAACAGGCAAAATCAAATTTTAATGGATACCAATACCATTTTTTTATAATTCGCCATGGATATTAAAGATAAAAAAGAACGTATATCGTACACACTAAATTGTATCAATAAACAAATTTTTTCATGTACATAAAATGATGTTTGCCAAAAATTACGTTTTACCACATTCATGCTTTACCCTATAATAAGGTTTTAGCCACATTTTCGATAATAAACAAGTAGTATTATCGTTTCAATCAATACCCTCATAAATATTTTTTTTATGGATACAGCACACGTGTTACAGGGAAATTCTTAAAGTGCTAAAAAAAACGACTAACTTGGTCTTGAATTGTATTCGGTGGGTAACACAGTTTTCGGCAAATTATTTCAAAGGGATGAGGGTCTCCGTAAAAAAGACTGGTTAAAAAGGGTTGTACGAGGAGTGACCTGAACTTAGTATGGATGTGAAGTATTAGCGCGACGTGTATTCCTAGCATGGATTAAGCTGGCTACATCCATTGAACACTTGTAGAATGTAGTTGCCAACTGTTCTACAATGTTCCAAGGAATTAACGTTGCTGATCAGTTCCAATTAGTATTTGGAAACAAAGCATCAAACCATGAAAGCACTATGCCATCGTTGGTCGAATTTGACCTTTATAGAAAATGAACAGCGTTTGAGAAGCTCAGAGTATTATTTCTGTTTATAACACAATCGTTATGAGCTCTTGGTTCATACCAAGAAATATTTGCTCCTAAATTAACGCCAGCAATGTTAACTTTTAAAAAAATGCCTTGGTCATTGTAGCGTTAAATTTTACTTGGTTAACTGTTTGTTAAAATGAACAACTTTCTGCTGTCTGCGGATAATTGCATAAGTGACCCATGTTCGAGCCTTTAAAGTGAATGAAGAAATAAGCGTACTGTCATCTGCGAAGTTGTAAACTGGATTCCTGATCCTTTTCAGCAGATCGTCAATGTAAATAAGAAAGAGAGTAGGAGAGAGTACGGAGCCTGGGGGCATACCGGCATTCATAGTGGAGGTGTTAGGAAGAAATCCGTCGACTGCCACTTCTGAGGAAACACGAAAGCCATAAACAGAACTTACCATACCATAAGAGGATAGCTTAGCCAACAATCCATCACATTAAACATGGGAATGCCTTGAATATATCAAGTGAAACAGCTCGAGCTCTCGAAAGTGTTTAATTGCGTTGTTCCAAACAGGTGTTACATAAGTTAAAAGATCTCCTGTTGATCTTGGCTTACGAAAGCTATATTAATGGTCGCTTATAATATTCATCTTTCAAGATATTTTAGAAGATTTTGATTAATAGCCTCTTCAATAACTTTTTATATTATTGAAAACAGTGCGGCTGGTCCGTAGTTGTTTGGCAAAGTCTTCTTGCTCTTTTTGGGTATCAGCTGAACTGAAGCGCATTTCTAGCAGGAAGGAAATATTCCCTTTCTCTCGAATAGGTTGAAAAGTCTAGTCAAAAATACTACTTCATAAATATACACCCTTATTTTGTTCGGAATATTTGTTTTCCGTAAGTGTGTATATTGTTTTTGTAGCAATTTCAAGTCGGTAAACGCCCGGAACTCTTTATTTTATGCTTTTTGCCCAGAGTCTTCTATATATATACACACACTGAAGTTCGTAAAATATTTTCCCAGGATTTACAAAACATAATTGTGAAATTCCGTGTTATATTAAAGGGTCTTGGGAATGAAGTTTTTGGGTAGTTAAAATTTTAGTGTAATTAAAGCTACATTAAAGAATATTAGAGCACAACACAACGTTCTTTAACCGGTCATAACAGTTTAATAAGAGAATGTACATGTGTACCCTAATATATAAATGTACTACTCCAATTCCATTAAAAATTAAGTTACATTTTTTACAAAAAAACACTCGTATTTTTCTTTCTTTTAGACGTCACATATTTTGAACAAGGAGTAAACCGAAAATTAGGATCTCTTTAGATAAAATATTAAAAACTGAGATAGGGAAATATAAAGTCATTTTTCATTCACAGATGGAAAAATGTATTTCCTTTCTTTGTAGAACCGGAAGAACATCCGTTTGATCAGTGTTGTTTTAACTGGTAGATGTTTCGCCCAATGAATTGGGTAAGCTATTTATACTTTGTCGAGAGCAAAGATTATAGGGATGATTGGTTGACGCTGGCTGTTCCTCCTCTGGGTTAACCTGTTCGGCGTCAGTATTGTTTCGTAGGCTGTTGGCTGCTGCTGCGTTGGTGTTTTCTGTTCTTGCACATTTCCCTACAGCTTGGAGGTTAAGGGTTCCTTTGTCTAAGGATCCAATTTTCTCAATTTGAATAGTTCGCCAGGCAATTATTTTACAGTGTTGGGCAGTGACTATTGTTTGTAACTATTATAATTGATCTTATAATCTATCGCTAAGTGGTTTTAAAAAAGAGCTTATATATAGTACGTGTTATATATATATATATATATATATATATATATATATATATATATATATATATAACACGTAGGCTGAAAAGTTTTTTGATTGACACGTAGATGTCGCCCTTTTCAAAAAAATCCATATGAGGAAGTACCAACCTTCAAATGTTGCGTGTTAAAACTTTAAGACATTTCGACGATTAATTTACAAGTTATAGTGGTTTTAGTGGCACTACTTTTGATATTTTCAAAATAATGGAAAAAATCGAATTTCGTGTGTTGATGAGAAAAAATACCGTTCAAGCAAAGCCATGGCTTGATAAGTATTACGAGAACTCTGCCCCTAAAAAATCACTCATCATTTACTACTATGTTGAATTTTAGACGCGGTCGTACAGATACAAATGATGCTGAACGCTCTGGACGCCCAAATGAGGTGGTTACCTCAAAATTGATATTGTGACCAGTATCATAATGGTGCTTAAATAGAGCTGATATTGTTTGTTTTTGATACTTATTTTATGTTCTTGGATCCGGGTGGAGATTCTTCTGTTTGTTTGTCCTATTATTGTCCTAAATTTGTGGTAGTCTCCGCATGGTATACTGTAAACTCCATCGTTTTCCAGTTTTCTCTTGTCCTTGGGATTGCCCAGGATGTCTACCAGAGTATCTTGTGGTTTGTATGCTGTGTCTATGTTGTGGACTATATATATATATATATATATATATATATATATATATATATATATATATATATATATATATATATATATATATATATATATATATATATATATATACTCGATCCTTGCTAAAAAATATAGAAGAAGGAAAAATATTTTAAGCATGTACAGTACAAACTTTGCGCACTGTTTGTACGACATTCAGTCTGTAACAATAATAGTGGTTCTACTTATCGAAGTTTCAGAAAGAATTAAAAATACATTCCTAGAAAATCCTCCGTTGATTCACATAAAATAATAATGCCTAGAGCAGTTATCCTTGGTTCTCTCGGAGTGCTTAAGCAGATGTGTTTGGTCAATGATCACTATCAGACCATAACCCTTAATACCCTGTGTAAGTTAAAACAACAAATTTATCACGTCGAATTTTGTTGTCTTTTCAAATATAATAATAAGAATAGGAACATTAATAATAACCAAGCTTTATATAAAAAGTTAGTTAAAAAGTTCACAATAACAATTAGAACTTAACGGGTACAAGCATTTTCGAAAAAATTGTCACCATATTTTTTTATTGGATTTAAATGCATTGTATACTGAGTTTTATTTTCTCAATTTAAGTTGAGATTACTCGATAAAGAGAAATCCGATAAGAAATACTTGTACTGGATTGTATTTAGGGTGCAGCTACATGGACGAAGATTTTTAGATTGACAATTATTTTAATGTCTTCTTGATCTGAGTTGTTTATTCATTTATTTTAAAGTAATGTATCTCAGCTGAATGCATTCCAATATTAATTTGGTTTTTTAGAAAGATGAAAACTATTAAAATTAATCTGTTAGTTTCATGTTTTTTCTAGTAAAAGTAAAGATTCTTCTAGAGTAAAGAAGTAAAAAACATCAATGAGGCTACAATTAGCGAACTTGATAAATGGAACAAAATGAAAAAGGCGATCTAATTAACATCGACAACATTTTTAAAATCCGACCAAGCTAAAAAGAAAGAACGAATAATAGAAAAGATTATCAATATGATAACAACATAACAAGATAAGAAAAAAAATTAGAAAAGCCAAAGAAAAGTGGTTTGCTGAGAAATGTGATAAAATCGAAGATTATTAAAATATGATTACCATAATATGCATACGAAATACAACCCAACGACTAATATACTTAATTCAAATAAAAACCTCATCTCAGATCCTTCGTAAATTCTTCCAACGTGGAAACTGTACATTAGTACGCTGATCGACCTAACAAACCCTCAACATGTGACACAGACATGGGACCCTCATTATGAAATCTGAGATAGAGAAAGCCATTCTGTCCCTCAAAAATAATAAAGCACCAGGTCCTGATAACATCTACGCTGAAGTGCCTGACCTGAATTAATGTATGAAATGGATGATCAATTTCTCAATACACCCACAAATCTCTTTAATAACATTTACAATACCGGTGAATTCCCTAAAAACTGGCTAGAATGAACCTTTATTACAGTACCCAAGAAAAGACGCGCTCAAGAATGCATTGAATTCCGCTTGATAAGCTTGATTAACCACATCACTAAGGTCTTCACAAAAGTTATTTATATCAGAATCTACAGGAAATGTGAAGCAAACATCAACGAGTTACAGTTTGGCTTTCGAAGTGCTCTTGGTACACGAGAACCTATTTTTTAGCTTACACGTGCTCATCAATCACTGCAGAGATGTGAACAAAGATGCATTCCTATGTTTTTTGGACTTCGCCAAAGAATTGTCAACGTGAGGCACGAACGGCTAATAGAAATTCTTGAAAAAGCTTATATTAATGGCAAAGATATTTGCCTCATAGCAAACCTGTATTGGGGACAATCGGCTAACTCTCTCTCTGACAACGTTCAGACCAAAAAAGGCGTACGGAGGGTTGTCTCTTATCTCTCCTCCTCCTCCTATACTCCGAACAAATATTTAACAAAGCACTAGTTAGCAAGAGTTAACAAAGGCATCAAAATAAATGGCGAGATTATTAACAACATAAGATACGGCGATGATACTGTCTTGCTGGCCAGTAACATCGATGAAACTTCAAGATCTTGTTGAAACCCAGGGTTAGCGAAGAGTATAGTCTCTACCTGAATATATCTAAAACCAAGTGGATGATAATAAGCAAATCTCAACAAGTAGCAAGATAGAAAAAAACTGCTTCAGTTGAAATAGCCAAAAAATCAAGCATGTAGAATCCTATATATACTTGGGGGCAGTGGTTAATGTAAGGTGGGACCAATCTGTTGAAATAAAGTCAAGAATCGAAAAAGCTCAAGCATCTTTTAAAAAATGTATTTATATTATATTTATTTATTAGACTATTTACATGCAATGATTTGTCACTCCGGCTAAAAGTTATAGCCAAATGCTACATATTCCCTGTTTTGCTATACGGTGTAGAATCGTGGGCGATGACGGCACTCCGGAAAAATAATCAACACTAATGAAAAAAGTTGAAGCTTTTGAGATGGGTGTACCGCAGGATTCTGAAGATTTCCTCGACTACACAAAGTCTGCGTTCTACCCCCTAAAGTTATAATCTCTATATATATGGGAGATCCATAATCAAAACGACCCAAAATCTCGCATTTTGAAGCACATGCCCTACAGGCAACCAAACATAAACTGAAAATAAATATACAGAAATAATATACAGAAAAATATCTAACAGACATATAATAACAGTAGTTCAAATCCCAAACCTTTGTTATGATAACTCCATACTGAGCTTGGTGAAAGCATCTTAGCAAAAGCTAAAGGGGGGGGGGGAATCAAATCTTTCGGCAACATCGCAACCGAAAGTGACAAATCTGGCTAGATACAGGAGCCAGAAGAAATGCGCCCTCCCGTCATTCTTCAGGAGTGCGACACAGAGAATAAACTTAACCAGCACTGCGCTTCTTCCAAGTTGCATGAAGAACCCTCGTGTACTGGTCTCGTCCCTAGAACAACAACGAAAAAACATTCAATCCGTCCCAGACAATAAACAGGATACAAACACCTTCACCACGATATACTGAATGGTGGAGACTATAAAATACAGAATTGGTGACCCTGGAGTCCACCAACAAAAGGAGTAGATTATAGCATCTACTAAACTAAAACGGTGTCTACCACACCTCCATAAGTCACAAAAAAAATTAATCAATAGGGTGTTCCGAAACAGGCACTACTGCCAACAGCCGTGTCACCACTAAAAGGACCTAATTGGAGCTGAGGTCGACTACAGATTATTAACAACATAAGATACGGCGATGATACTGTCTTGCTGGCCAGTAACATCGATGAACTTCAAGATCTTGTTGAAAGGGTTAGCGAAGAGTATAGTCTCTACCTGAATATATCTAAAACCAAGTGGATGATAATAAGCAAATCTCAACAAGTAGCAAGATAGCTTCAGTTGAAATAGCCAAAAAATCAAGCATGTAGAATCCTATATATACTTGGGGGCAGTGGTTAATGTAAGGTGGGACCAATCTGTTGAAATAAAGTCAAGAATCGAAAAAGCTCAAGCATCTTTTAATGGTATTTATATTATATTTATTTATTAGACTATTTACATGCAATGATTTGTCACTCCGGCTAAAAGTTATAGCCAAATGCTACATATTCCCTGTTTTGCTATACGGTGTAGAATCGTGGGCGATGACGGAAACACTAATGAAAAAAGTTGAAGCTTTTGAGATGGGTGTACCGCAGGATTCTGAAGATTTCGTGGACCGAACATATTACTAACTTAAAACTTCTGCGCCAAATAGACAATGACAAACAAATTGCACCAACAATTAAAGGGCGAAAGTTTGAGTGAGACATAATAAATACCGTCGCTTGCAGCTGGTAATACAGGGAAAAATAGATATCAAACGAGGGAATAAGTCATTCTTGGCTATATAACATACGTCTGTTCAGCTGTTTCGAAGCACCTTCAATAAGGTCGGAATTGTCATGTTAATAGCCAACGTCCTAAACGGAAGAAGAAGACGTTTTTTCAAAAATATTTTCTTCTCATTCCATCAAGTTGGAGTTTACACTACCGCCGTGATCTTTACGGTCAATTTAATGCTAAATTTTAGATCGGTTTGTACCATGGCAGAAATGGAAAGGAACTATAGAAACTTGTACAACTTTCTTCACAGGACAATTTTATCGAACAAGTTGATGCACATTTAGTAAATAACAGCTTGAAAATAATAATATTTTAAAGGCTGGGAAATTAAATAGATTTAAAAACCCTTTTACAAATTTACGTTCTAGTAAAAACTTATTGCCGAATAAATTCAAAAGTATTAACGGTAATTTTCAAATTACGCCATCATTTTATCATAAAAATATTTTCTATTATAATTTTATATTATTCGACGCACGATGACATGTTTATTAAATTACTAATGTAGGTAAAAAAAGCGTCCCATTGTTTTTATACTAAAAGCCTCAAGCCACAAATAAAAAGCATTTATTTGTTTAAATTGTTCGTTGAAAAGCGTTGGGGCTGACATCTATTAAAGCTTTTGTTTATTGAAACGTGAATTTTTAAACGTATAATCATATTCTGATTGCATACTGAACAAATAGCAAAAAACAACACGGAAAGAAAGTAGTTTCATAGATAATATAATGGAAAATGTAACTTTACTCGTCATAAATAAATAGAACTTACTAACTTAACTAAATCGGTGAAAGAAAGCAAGAAATAATAATTAGACAACAAGTAATATTACATATATCTTTGGGAATAAATACTTAACCATGATTTCTTTTTTACTATCTTTTTATTTCATTTGCTTAAAGGAGGCGCTGTATTCGCGTTGAAAATCACGCTCCGAAATATTTGCACTTTTTCACGTTTCAGTTCTTTAATCGGAAAAAGCATATTTTTTCATTCCAGTTCAATAGGCCTATTGGCACAATAACTGTCGAATAAAATGAGATATATATTCCAAATTTAGTTTACACCTTATAATCGAAGTATGAAAGGAGCCTATCACGTTTGAGCGATATTTCTTTAGGGGAAAATATTGTATAGTTGCAATAGTATTATGAGAAGTTTTCAGTTTCTGATCGCTATATTAGACAAAATCTTTAGCATAATTATTATATATTATATATGATATAGTATATAATAACAAGGGTCAACATAGTGAGAATTTATATTCTGTATTTGCTTAACACAAAACTGTAAATCAATCTGTAGTTTACAAATTTGCCAATAATAAGAAATTTTTAGTGTTCCGTACGGAACATTTATAAGATTACTTCGGTGTTTGTCCATCTGTCTGTCGTCCGTCTTTTCCGAAACTATTTAATATAGAAAGTTGAAATTTGGCACTAATATAGGAATTGATGGCCTCGTCAGAGCCGTGTATTTTTGAATGTTAAATTTTTACTTAAAGGGTTAGCTTTGGAGAGTGAAATCGTAAGTGAAAAAAAAATACCAGGTCATCTAGTGGGATGTCAAATGAAAGCTTGTGAAACCAGGAATTCAAAAAATATATATAATGTAATACTTGCACACACTTTTCTTTATATTATCTTATCTCGAAAAAAATTTTGAAAAAATTTTAGAATATTCTCCATAGAGTGTAGATTGAAGGAAATTTATCATTAATATATATATAAAAAAAAAACTAAACTCAACTCTAGGGTTGAGTTGAGTTTCGGATCGCGAAGTGTGTGCATGTCAATCGAACGTTCCACCATTATTACGGTAGTGTTTCAATCTATTTAATTATTTTGTCGATTGCAAACGAGAGGGACTAGAAATAAAGCAGAGTGTAGTATTAGAATTAAGACAATAAGTAAAAAATTTAAAGGTTTATGAGAATAATTCTGTGAAATTGTATGAAGCTAACGAAACGATAAGCGATGACCTTGACCGTTTTACTGCGTATAAGGAACCACCGGAGAACGGTGATAAGAAGCATAAACATGAACAACCAATCCCGTGTTTGAAAATGGAATATACGAGAAGCACACGGAAAGTTTTTATAACAGAAAGAACAATGGATAGCGATGATTATACCTCAGGAGACTCGAAAAGAGGAAGAGTCGAGGAAAAAGAAGAGCCAATGAGATTATTCAAGAAGAGTAAAAAGCTGATAAGAAAACCAAAGAAAGAGAAAAACGAAAGAGTAGATAAGACAGAAAATCTGATAGAAATGATCAGAGAGCTAATCTCAGATATAAACGAAATAAAACAAGATCAGAGAGAACTAAGAAAGAAGAATGAAATATTGAAAGAGGAAAATAAGATAATTAGAGAAAACATGAGAAGTATGGTGTTGAAGACGAGTAGGCTGGAAAAAGACAACGTAAGGAATAATATTGTAATATCGGGAATGAGATTTCAAGCGAATAGCTAACTAGATCTGAGAATGGATGTAGAACATTTTATGGAGAGAAGTAAGGACACAAAAGTACAGATTAAAGATGTGATAAAAATAGGAGCAACTATATACAAGATAGAACTTGGAAACACGGGAGATAAAGAAGCTGTGATGAAAAATAAAAACAAACTGAGAAATATAAGAAAGAGAGTTTACATAAACAACGATTTAACAAAGGATGAACAGGAAATTCAAAAGAAATTGAAACATATAGAAGAGAACGAGAGAAAGAATGGAAAAAGGGGAAATTAGGATATCAAAAAATCATAATCGAAGGAAGAGAATATAAATGGGACATTGAAGAGGAAAAACTGAAATAACAAAGAAAGAACACTACGATCATCAAGTCAAAAAACTGAAAAAAAGAATAGAGATAAGTAGATTGACGACGACCCTGGCAAAGATAAAGGATACGGAAGAGAAGACTAATGAAAGGAATACAAATTAGAAGATAATCAAAGAAATAGATAGGAAAAAAGAAATGGAAAATAATTATCGAGTTATTAGATTGAGAACACGGAATAATAGGGGTATAAATGGAAAAGAGGGGAAACTGAGAGAAGAAGAGCAAATGTTTTATATAGGAATCACAAAAACAGAAAGAAAAGGAAATGGATGCAAAAAATTAGAAGGAAGGTCATAAAAGAAAAAGACAAAATTATGGAAAGATAGAGGGAATACTATAAAGAACTATCAGATGGGAATGACTTAACACACAAAAATCAACATAGAGACATAATACCGGAACAAGATATAGAACTCACACAAACAGAAGAAACTAATACAGAAGAAGCGAAAGAGACAATCGGCAATTTTAACAGGATAGAAAGATATAGAAGGAAATATGGAAAAAAAATATAGACTAACTCAACTTCACGGGCCTTACACTCCTAAAAAAGGGGTAGAAAGGCATAAGGATTGAGTAAGTAAGTAAATAAATAAAAAAAAAATGCGAGGTCATCAGTTTTCAAGAAAAATCGGAATTAAACTTTGTTGAAAACTCCTGTGGGGTGTGTTGTGTGTGATCATTTTATATCTCGGTAACAAAATTTTTTATTCTAAAAGATATCAACATACTGAACACTAATTGCGCAAGTCCGTCTTGTACTTAACCGGTTATTTATTTTGATGAGAAAGGGGTTGGATGAGTTGTTTCCTGTGTATCGTTCTAGTCAGAGTTCTTGAAGATCCACAAAAAAAAATAGGCTATTTCTAAATATTGATCTTATTATTTCGAACTTTAATGGAAGCTCCTCTTAGATTTTTTAACAATATTTTTTTATTAAAATCTCACCGTAAAGTGCATATTATTTTAAACATCAAGTTGTAATATTAATTAAGTTTTTAGCATGAAAAAACCAAATTCAATATTTATTTTAGAACTGGCATATTTGTAAGAGATGTCCTGGACAATTTACTTAAGCGATTTTTTTAAGTAACACACAAAAAGTACAATAAATTAACATTCATCACACCAATATTTTAATACAAAACACAGTAATGATGTGCTTCAGTAAAAACTACTTAAAGTAGTGTTGTTTTCCATTTCTAATACAAATATTACAAAAATATTTACACTACATTCTGTTTCTCTATTATTGTTTGGTCCGTAACATAAGAAACGCATTGCTAGTGCATTAGTTTGGCATGTTAAGACATTACCTTTAATTTTATTTGAATAGCGCCTATTGAGTTCGACCTTTAAACACGCTATGTTGTAAAAGGAATTTTTGTCACAAAAATTAAATAATAACTGGTTTATACCGTATAAACAAGGTATCTTTTTGCAGTTTAGAGCTTGCAATATAAAATTTTTATAATATTCATTCCACGAAAATGATAAAACTTGTACAGGAGACCAAATGAGTTTTAAAATTCAAATATTTGTATTATTCATTTCAGAAAGGCCGAAAATATAAATTCAAGTAAGAATTGACATAAATAAGAAAAAACGTTAAGAAAGGGGTGCATGTCAAAGGACTTTAATAAAAGGCTTCTTTCTGTAAGAGAAGGTCTATATTATTTTATATTTAAGTATATTTTGTATACGAAACACAATTTTTAGCTAAAGTACTGTTTTCTTGAAAATGATTTTTTAATATTCAACTATTTAGCTATTCAAAAATCGATATATAGTAAAAAAAAAAGATACTTGACTACCTGAAAATTTTTCAATGAACAATAATAGGGTTATTATAATAACAAGCAATACAGTTACTATTATTGTTCTAGAATTAAAAAAACAAAAATTAAAGGAAAATTTCAACAAACCAACAAATGTCAGTTCAAGCTTTTAAACCACAGATGAATCTGCTGGCAGCTGACAGAAATTAATTTTAGGTAATCGTATTTGTATATTTAAATGGAATTGGTTTCTTTTATTAATCATTTTATTAAATAACCAAAGCAGCTAATATAAAAATGACTGATTGACAAAAAGATGAGAATATTTTTGCAACTATAAGAGTTGTACGAGGCTGCTGTTTCAACTTAACCAACTAGTTATGACAGTAACGTCGTACAAGGAAATGTTTGCTAATCCAATTACTTTCGCTGTTGCATCTCGCAGTTTTTACATTTTTCCTTTGTTGTGAAAAATGAATGAAAATAATAATATCACACACTGAAAACGTTTCTCACTAAAGAGAGAAATAGATCAAACGTTAATTTATGGAAGAATGTTCTAGGTGTACAGCAATGATGCCCCTCTTATTTTCAAGTAAAATTTTGGTCTTAATAGTTTCGATGGGGTCTAGACTCAATTCAAGGTGATCCCAGATTAGAAAGGCCGGTTGAAACTAGAACTGAGGAAGGTTTCAGGCTTGACGAGGATTCGACAAATTAAGAGCCCAGTGTGTGCTAACAAAGCTGAAGTATTCGAAACTATGATTTTTAAATTTTTGCACCTGAAAAATGTCCAAATTCATGGAGAATGAAAAATTTTTCTTTGTCAGACAACTATAGGATTCACAAAGCTTGCATAGCTTAAATTCATACCGAAAGTCGTGCATTCAGCCAACCCTTTAGCTTTGATTTAATGCCCTGTGATTTGTTTTTGTTCAAACTTCTGAGGAGAGATGAAAACTTTTCTCAGATGATGAGCGAATGATGCTGTGGCTCAAAAACCTTTAACATTCGGCTCGCTTTTCATAGTCGACAAACCTTTTTTTTCAGAATTTGTCCAGATAATTTTTTTTTTTTTAATAAATTTAAAACGAAAAATTATATTTTTTAGAAATTTCTGGTTATAAAAAATCATAGTTTTTTTTTATAAAAAACCGGTCTAAATAGTATAGTGGAAATGCTAACTTTTTCTCAATGCCAGGCTCGGCAGCAGCGCAAAATTAATGCAGTTAATTTTTTTTAGAAATCGGAATCGGTAAATTCACTGTTTGGGCAGATAGCGCGAAAATTAGTATGGTTACTGAGCCAACGTTAGGCCGTAGGTCTGGTCTAGGTTACTGATAGTCAACCTGTTCTTATGCTGAAGACTAATGCTGGCTTTCGAAATAGTGCCCCCCTATATACATATATATATATATATATATATATATATATATATATATATATATATATATATATATATATATATATATATATATATATATAAATGTATATTTTGAACCCCAAGAAAACAACATTGTTTTGTCTAACACGTCAAGTTATACTCCCGAGGGGTATATAAATATATATATATATATATATATATATATATATATATATATATATATATATATATATATATATATATATATATATATATATATATATATATATATATATATATACATATATAAACACGTATATTATATATATATATATATATATATATATATATATATATATATATATATATATATATATATATATATATAAAACCTTTCGTTTAAATGCTAGTGCCAAATTAGTCAAAAATCTTAACTATACCAAAAACAACAAATTTTTTTAAACATTTCCAGTAGGGTTTCTGTAAAAATACATTGTTATGACATTGTTTCGTATTCTTAGAATCTGATAAATCAAAAAAAAAAGTTTGTTTTTAATTTCATTGTTACATTAGGTAAACTAAAAAATAGCCAATCAAGAACCATAAAGGTTTTTTTACTAATACTGTAAGATTTAAATAAGTAAACTGTAGCTTAATACTATTTACGACAGAGTTTCATTCAATCCAATTTTGTCTCCAATATTCTAAGTCGGAAAACGCATACATATCATTGGTTATACAAGGTTTCTGCTCTCAAAAGAGATTACAATGCAACGCTAAGGTTGTTCACAGTAGGTGGAAATAATAATTCAACTTACAGGCATTGCAGTTTTAAATTTTTATGATATTCACCAATATAAGCTTTTTGATTCAAAATATTTAAAAGAAAGGATTATTAATATAAGTTCGTTAATTACTTATTAGAATAGGTGCATCGGGCAATCTAAGATTGTAACTAATTTGGCATACCATGTGATCATGTCATTATTAGTATTGAGAGGCGATGTAGAAAAAAAAAAACAACAATGTTATAATATTAGGCATATAAAAAAAATGCTCTTTTTTGGTTATATTTGATATTTTTTTTTTAATGTTAATAAAAGAATATTTACGATATTTGTTTAAATAACAATTTTTTCCGTTTCTTAATTCAGTTTCGGAAGTTTACAAAGTTTGTTTAACTAATAACAAACAAGTAAAAAAACAATATTTACTATTGTAAATGAGAGACTTGCACCATTCTTTTATCTTTACAAAGAATGCCAATAGAAACATTTATGTAAATATTCAGAAAGTTCTTGCTCAAGATCGTACACGTAAAAATGTGTTGCTCGTATGGCTGCTATCTCAGATTTTTCGAGTTACTGTTAGAGCTATGTAATATTAACGAAAATTCGAGATCGAATGGATGCTCGTATTTGAATAAACAAAAAATATTTTTGTATATATTGTACAATGATAATGGGGCAAAAAGAATACAAATTGATTTTCTAATACTTCAGTTTTAGTTACTGACGAGGTACCATATACTAGAGGCATAGTAAATAATTTTTAGAAGAATCCAGTACAAGTGGAGGAAAGCGCATATATTGTTGCTAATCAAATTTTCAACAACAATGAATTTATGAACGGGCATTTTTAACGATTTGATTATTAATTTATTTTCAATACCTAATCGAATAACCGGCTGTGATTATTAGGGGAACGTAGAAGGAGAGTGTAGTCTTGGCCGCCGGAGGACATTCTGGCTTAAAAATCTTTGAAAGTGGTATGGAGTAAGCACCACGACACTCTTTAGACCCGCTGCGGATAAAGTGAGGATCATGCAACTGATCGCCGATGTGCTGGGAGGACAAATCACTTGAAGAAGAATATTATCAGCAGTTTATCCAGGTGACCTCTCAGGAGTATAATTTGACGTGTTAGACAAACAATGTTGTTTTCTTGGCGTTCAAAATTATATATATATATATATTATATATATATTATATATATATATATATAATATATATATATATATATATATATATATATATATATATATATATATATATATATATTATATATATATATATATATATATATATATATATATATATATATAACGTCACATATTTAGTTTTCAAAATATAAAAATAAATTGTCTCAATTTTGACTTTAAAAGCCTCAATATTTTTGGACAAACCGGTCGGCAAGAATATAGTGAAATTTTTTAGAAGTCGTTACAAGCTGCTCTCCAGTATATCTCTGCGAAATCTACTTAATCCGAACTATACTAAAACAGAAATTCGACGGGTTAATTTCTTCGTCAGAATTAGATCTTTTCAGTATTAAAGCACTAATTTACCTTAGGATTAAAACAAATCCTAAACTAAACAGTAAAACGTCCCCAAATCCTGGTCAGTCAGTTGTATTTAGATATCGACTTAACCTTAATAATGCAGATGACTTCTTCATAATAAGTATGCCTTACTGGTCTAAAGCCTTTCTGCAAATGGCTTGGATTGCGGACCCGCATATTTACAAATAAAATGATACCTAATTCTTTTCTATAACTGTAATATAAAGTTTACATTTACAAAACCTTTAATTTATACAAAGAGATTTTTTTATAGCATTTTAAAATTAATTATTATATTTGATAACAGAGAATTCATCGGCATATTACGTCGTTTTTGAATAATAATTACATATTACATATGGTTGCATCCTAATTATAGGTACTAAGCCATCAATAATGGGTTCGGAACGAAATAAAACTTCATGCTTTATGCAGTTTAGGTCATCATCATTTCTTTACAAACCCAAGATGTATATAAAATTCCCTGTTCGTGTAATAGGGTGTATGTAGAAAAAACTAGGAGATTAGTATCAATTAAAATTAAGGAACATGAAATATGAGCTAAGAAAAATCAAATTGTAAAACTAGCTATAACTGAACATTAACAGTATAGAGGACATATCCTTACTACAAGGGATACCACAGTTCTTGTTTCGGTGTCAAATTTCTACAAAAAAAAGTTTAAGGAATTAATCGAAATTTATAAAACATATTAACAACATTAATATAGATTCTGGTTACGGACTGCACTGCACGTGGAAAATGATTGTGACCCTGGGTCAAGTTTCGATAAATTATAAATACAAGAGTTGTTCCCGGATATTCTCAAAGAAGCTCTCTGATTTCCAATATGTCCCCTGCGTTAGCACTAACTAAGTGTAATTTTAAAAACTACAAATTAACTTCATTTTGCAACAAATATTCTATTTCGGTTGTTTCCTATGCTAAATTATAATTACCAAATTTTGCCATGCGTTGCTAATGTAAAGAACATATTCTTAAAAGACCTCTAGATTACTAGTTTATCGGTACTGATCATGATTCTTAAGAGGTTACATACACCTGGGCGCTGCAAAAAGTATGTATATTTAAAAAAATATTTTAAAGGTGTGAATAATACAAAAGAGTGGCGATTTTTATTGTACTTTAAATTATAAGAATTTTTTTTTTAAATATATTTTAAATTTTAACATTATTTTTTATTGGGTTAGATGGACCACTGATGAAAACTATGAAGCCTCAAAAACTTGTCTGCAGGATAATTTCACAAAAACCTAATCCAATAATGCAAATCCAATAAAATAAAAAATAATCTTGTAAAATAATATAATTTAAATATTGTCGAAGGTTTTTTTTTTTCAAAAATAAAAAATTTACGGTTTTTCAAACTTTGTTATGCAATTTTCGACCAAAAAATTTATGTTTAATTATTTATAAAAAAATTTCTATTAGAAAAATTAAAAAAACATTTTATAGAAAAGGTATTTATTAAGATTTAAAAAAAAAAGTTAAAAAATATTAAAAATTGATTGCGTAATATTGCACAGTGTCTGAAAACAGGTAGGGGTCCCAATCCGACGCCAGGTCACATTTAATGCTATAGCTTTGTAATGGAGGAGTTTTCTTAATTTTTTTTTTTGAATAAGTCCTAAAGATAGAGATAAAAATAAGCAAAAAAAAAATTTTTGAAAATTACGCACCTCGAATTTTAAAAAATAACCATGGCAACGTGTTAAATAAACCAGAAATCTCTTTCTTTTCGTGACAAAAGCTCATGACAGATTTCGATATATATATATATATATATATATATATATATATATATATATATATATATATATATATATATATAGATATAGTCAGTCATTACTCCTGATGAAGCTAACATGGTTAGCGAAACGCGCGGTCGAGTGCAAAAATAAAGTGTTTGATGTAGTGGTGATATATATTGAGTAGTGTCATTGTGCCAAAGATTCCACATTCCCAACATATATAATTTGTTTATTTAAAACTATATATGTATTATATTCTTTGGTCACAGAAACTGGCTGTTCATCATTTTTTATGTCATATACGTCACGTTACAGACAAGTAATTTTTACTTCTTCTTTTTCAATCTTTCCAGGTTAAGTTTTATGAGTTTTTAGTTTCAAGTCTAGGTCCGGAAAGAATTTTTTATAATATTTATATCATAATTAAGTAGAATTTTATATTTTATTATGTTTTTCTCAATATTTAAAGAATAAATCTATTTGAGGTTAGGGTTCGAGTCATAGATGTCACTCAAATTTAATAAAATTTAGACCAGTTGTTATTCACAAAAAATAAAAATTTTTAGGGGTGTAATTTAAAAAAAAAAAAACCCACTCTGAATTCGATATGCATATTTAATATAATTGGATAGAATAGCCTGATAATGTAGGACGTTCACAACTTTTTACTGAGAAAAAGAAGAGACGATGTAATAAAAATTGAATATTTCCAATATATGTACAAAATAATAAAAGAATTATCAGAAATTTCGGCAATTTTTGCGTTGCGAAAGTCACAATAATAAGAATTAATTTATAATGATGTAGAATACAAATAAAAAATGTTGCTGTTTGCTGTTTTTATTACCACAAATACAGCTGGATTAACTTTTTTTCGTGTATTTTAACATTTAACATAAAATTTAATTTTCTTTCTTCTAGCACATACATTATTCCTCCATTTTTATTTTATATTAAAATGAAAATTTATACTAACCACCAACTCTTTGTAAAAAATAGTTTATTAAAATAAATTATTACAAAAAATTTTTTTTAAGTTTTGTCGCTAAAATACTCTCATTTTACGCCATATTCACTCATTTTTAGCTGGCACTAAAAAGTCCAAAATCGTTTCCAATACTAGCATTTTGAATACCTATATCATTTGTAAACCGATCCACCAATATTTCATTGAATATTTCATGTTCTTCGACAGTAGGTGGTTATACAATTCCCTTGATAAATGCGATACTTGCAAAGGTCCACAATCTTTCATATTCCAACCTTTTTAAAATAAACAAATAGTGATATTGGGTAATACATTTTTGAGTTCCATTTTGTTATAATTTAGTAGATAAATCAAACTGAATCTATGCACCAGGTTTTAATGCAAAATTTACAGTAATTTCTGTGCACTTGTGATAATTTTTTTAAGTACAATAACCGTATATGGCAAGAAAATTCTTCCAGTACTAAACTAAATTTTTTATGAGGTAGCCAAATATGATAACAAAAAATTTGGCACTTTTGAAATTTGACAGATTACAAAGCCAACAAGGATTTTTTTTTGAATAGCATATATTAACCCACACACACAATAGCATTTTTCAGTTCGTTTATAAAAATACGTAACACCTGATATTTATTTTTAGTCGTTACCGATAAACGGGGCATTCAAATTATTGAATTAAATTTTAACTTTTAAGAGCTCACGCTATTTACGATTTTCCTATTTGAGGTATAAAAAAAATTACTTTACCAATAAACTTAGTTGTTTGTGAAGAGAGCAAATATAATAACACAAAATTTCTCACTTGTCAAATTGGACGTTTTACAAAGCTAACTAGGATTTTTTTAAATGTCACTCTCTCCATATGACCACACCATTACATAATATAGTATTTTTTAGTCCTTTTACAAAAATATATAATACGTGATATTCATTTTCAGTCGTTACCGATACATAGGGCATCAATTTATTGAACCGATTTTTAACTCTCACTGATTCTACTATTTGACATATATCGAATTTTTTTTACTATTAAACTCAGTTTTTTATAAGAAAAAAATCGAATATAATAACTAAAAATTAACCATTTGTTAAATTTGACAGTTTACAAACCCAAATAGAATTTTTTTTAATGGCACCTACTACATATGAGCACATCATTAAATACCATTTTTCAGTTCGTTCACAAAAATATATAATACTTGATATTTATTTTCAATCGTTACCGATATATGGGGCAATCAAATTATTCAATTGAATTTAACTTTTAGGATGCGTTCTACTACTAAACTTCTGAGGAGCCAAATATGATAGAAAAAAAATTGTCATCTTTTGTCAAATCAACTCGATTTGTTTTAAATAGCATCCTCCACATCTGATTTAAAAGGTGACAGATTTTTGCTAGCATATTTGGCTTCCTCATAAAAAAGTTTGCAAGTAAACCGAATTTTTTATTATGCCAAGTAGGAAGATAGTAAATCGAATAGGCCTCTAAATGTTTAAAATTTTAATGAATAACTTGAAGGCCCTGTATGTTGGTGACGACTGAAAATAAATATCAAGTGTTAAATATTTTTGAAAACGGACTGAAGAAATGGTGGTCTTATATATAGAGATCCAAGTTATCTTCCTCTGAAAAAACTAAGTTTATTAACAATTTTTTGATATCCCGTATAGGCAAAGAGAAGTTCAATGAACCACTTTAAAGTTAAATTTTAGTTCAACAACTTGAGTTCCCTGTATATCGGCAACGAATGAATATCAATATCAAGTATTGTACATTTTTGTAAACGCCCTCGGCTATTTAATGATATGCTCATATGCAGAGGGTGCCATTTAAAAAAATTCTAGCTCGCCTCGTAAACCATCAAACTAGACAAGTGACAAATTTTTTGTTATCATATTTGGCTTCCTCACAAAAAATTAAATTTTTTGGTAAAAAAAATTTTTTGATACCCGAAATAGAAAGACAGTAAATCGGGTGAGCCAATTAAAAGTTAAAATTCAAATCAATAACTTTAATGCCTTGTATATCGGTAAACGACTGAAAATAAATATCAAGTATTATATATTTTTGTCAACGGACTCGGCTATTTAATGGTATGCTCATATGTAAAGGTTGCAATTTAAAAAAAATTCAAGTTAGCTTCGTAAACTGTCAAACTTCACAAATGATAATTTTTTTCATCATATTTGGCTTCCTCACAAAAACCAAATTTATTGGTAAACAAATTTTGTTGATACCCAAAATAGAAAAGTAGTAAATCGGGTGAGCCACTCAAAAGTTAAAATTCAGTTCAATAAATTTAATGCCATGTATATCGGTAACGACTGCAAAAAAATATCAAAGTGCCATATATTTTCGTAAACGAACTGAAAAAATCTATTTAATGGTGTGCTCACATATAAAGGTTGCCATTGCAATCTGTCCAATTTGACAAGTGATAAATTTTTTGATAGCATATTTGGCTTCCTCATAAAAAACTAAGTTTAGTGCTAAAAGAATTTTCTTGGTATGTAGAATAGGAAAATAGTGAATTAGGTAAGACACCTAAAAAAATATCTCTGTACATTTTAATAGAATATACTATCTGTATTATTTTATTATTAACAGAAAAATTACAAAAAAGTTCAACGACCCACTTATTAAAATTTACCCGCCCTTTTCATATTTAATAAAAAAAAAATATAAAGTACAATAACCTCAAACAAATAATATTAAATTATATTTAAATGAATAAAAATGTAAACAATACATAAAGTATACAAATTAAAAGACTCATTTTTTTTTTTGTTAAAATTAAACTTATATAAGGTTTCGCGATCCAAAAAATATTTGTTGTTATTCATCTTAGTTAATTAAAGGTTAAATAAAGGATTTAAAACTTTGTAAAAGGATTTATAATATTTTAACCTCCTTTTGTTTCGATCCCTGGTAAAACAATGAAAAAACTTCTAAAAATTCATAAATTTACTTAAAATCTTTTATTCCATTATAATCAGCAAAAATATAGATGGGTAAAATTTAGTAAAAATCATCAATTTACCAAAATTAAATTACATCTTTCACGAAAGAATATTAAATATACATAGTACTCCCATAAATACTGTTACAAACTTTCAAGTACGTCCTCTATAAACATAGACTTTTTTGGTGAAATTATTTATAGGTTATGTTACTTAGTTGTTATAGAGTTATTGTGTGTAAACATATTTACAATTTGAATTTTTTAAACAATGCAGTGGGGTAATCGAGAAAATAGGCTGCTGTTATAGCTTTATTTAAATGCGGCATGGAAAATGCGAAATTTTTAAGACCTTGAAACCGCTTGAAAATAAGTCGTATGTTTGTTTACCGTGCGGTAAAATTATTTACTGAGACGGGAGACATAAAAGACAGGCAACGTTCAGGAAGACCAAGGATAGTTGGAACGCCACAAGCTGTTAAAGCTGTAAAAGCGCGAATTTTATCTCGTGAGATGAAAATTTCGGAAAATTGTACGTCTTGTATTATTAGAAAAGAGTTAAGACTTGGCGTTTATAAGAGACACACTGGTCATTTGCTAAGGGAAGATTTAAAGCGAAAACGGTGGCAAAAATCTAATGATTTGTTAAAGGAATAAGCTAATGACAAACACACAAAAATTTTGGTTACCCACGAAAAAGTTTTCACTGTGGAACAATCTTTCAAAAAGCAAAATGATAGGATTTATGCAAAATCTTCTAAGGAAGCATGTGAACTTGTTCCAAAAGTTCAGAAAAGTCATCATCCAGCATCAATTATGGTTTGGTGAGGAGTCAGCTCTTTTCAAAAACAATCATTAGATTTTCCGGCAAGATTCTGCACCAGGACACAAAGTTAAAACAACATAGAGCATGGATTCAACAAAATGTCCCTTCATTTGTTACTATAGAAGATTGGCCTTCTACAGGTCCTAATCTAAATCCTTTAGATCATAAACTATGGTCCCTCTTAGAGGGTATGGTTTGCTGACATGCCAATCTTGACTCTTTAAAACAACCTTTAACAAAGCGGTGGACAATTTTCCGTTGGATCAAGTGCGTGGTGCCATATACGAATGGCCTAACCGTATGAAGACTTGTGTAAAAGCAAGAGGGGGACATTTTGAATAAATGTCAAACTAATTTTGTCAATATGAATATATGAATTAATTCCATAATAATTTGTTTTCATTTTCATAGAAATTAAATGTTTAAACAATGTTTTCATTTTAACAGTATTTATGGGGGTACTAGGTATAAGCCCCCTTTTAAATTCTTATTTTATTTGAAATATATACGCAGTCCAAAAACACAGGCACTCCAGAATGCGGCTTTTAATAGACTCATTTAATGAGAGAGCAATCAGTCCGGGACCTTGAAGAGAAGACCATAGCAGCAAAAGTATTCTCATCAGGCCCACAGGCAGCGTTTTAAAAATAGTTTGTTAAAACCATATAAAATATTCATAAAATATAAAGTTTTATTTTATTATAGCATATCGCAATAAACGAGCGTAAAATATAAATTTAGAATTACTCTGGGATTTCATGTAAATAAAATTTTAAACGACACTCGTTTAGTGGCATAAGCTTAGCACTGATGTATAATAATAAATTGAACAGGTAAGCTAAAGTTTTTTAAGATTTTTATAGTTCTCAGAACTAAAAATCAACATGAACATTTTTCGAAGAACAAATTTATAAAGGACATGACACGTTAATAATATCACAGAACTCTTACTTTGTTAATGTTTACTTACTGTTGCCTATACAGAGAACAATGGATAACGGCTCTCTACTGCAAATGGCAATAAACTACTCACAGACACGGACAAAATTATCAATAAGAATTTATTTTTCAAGTAGAAATTTATGCCACTCTCATGTGTGGTTGGGAGTTGGGGAAATGAAACCAAATGCGGAGGACCATCTATATTTGATAGGACAGTAGATCCGCCCCGATGTCCTTGACACAGGCAGGTTCACAACCGGTAAACGACTGCTAGGATTTATGGCCAATCGAGCGGGTAGAAATAACTTGGTTCTCATCTGGATACCTGGACATACGAGTGTCCATTAAAATAAGTTTTCTGATACACCTACTAAACAGGAGGCTGTAATGAACCTCACGGGTCTTGAACCATTTTTAGGAATTCCGTGGATATGGCAAATCTGCTGACCAAAAAAATTTGTCAAGAGACTGGAACATGACTGTAACCGCTCGTTTGTTAATAAAGTATCAAATAAAGCACTTACTAATGATACCTTTGTAGATCGTAACCATTACCAAGTACAAGCTTTTAGGAAACTAAAAAAAATGTTTGCTGGAGGGTCTAAGACGATTTAAGCAAAAGGTTCTCAGGAAAATTTACAGGCCCGTGCAGAATAAGGATGCAGGGTTGTGCATCAGTACAAACCAGGGTATAAAAGATCTATACAACATCCCCGTTATAGCCCAAGAGATTAAGTCAAATCAGTTACGGGGGGCAAGACACATCCAAACCCAAGGAAACGATAGACTGATAAAACTGGTATAGGAGGAAAATCCAATAGGTAGAAGGCCGTTGAGAAGACCTAGAATGCGATGGCGAAATAATATTCTATATTATGGCGGATGGCCAGAAATAGAAGAGTGTCGTACAAGCAGCCAAAGCCTACCAAGAGTTATAGGGCTACCAGAAGAAAAAGAAGAAAAAAAATGTTTACACAGTTAATAAATTTCATCACTAACAATAAAAAAATTGACATCTTTGAAAATATCTAGAAGAATTTAGTATTATTAGCGACCACAAATATGGCTTTGGTACGCAAAAATCAATATGAGATCCTCTAACTTACGTACCACGTAACTGGAATAATGCAACCAAACATTTTGAAGAATCTCGGCGGCTGCACTTGATATATCCAAGGCATTCGAACGTGTTTGGAATGACGGAGAGTATTGGTTCAGCTACGCTCTTATGGTATGTCTGAAAGGTTCTGTTTATGACTCTCGGGTTTCCTCAGGGAGCGTTCTTTACAAGTGGCAGTCGACCGATTTCTTACCAATACTTTTGCTATCAACGCCGGCGTATTGTAAGGTTCTATAGTGTCTCCTACTCAATTTCTTATTTACATTGATGATCTGCTGGAAGGGACCAGGAATCCAATCTATAGCTTTGCAAATGACGATACGTGTATTTCTTGTTTCACTTTAGATGCTTGAACATCGAGTACTCATGCCAATATCCGCAGACAGCAGAAAGTCGTTCAACTTAAGACTTGAAAGAAATTATATCTTTAGGTGACAGTAACCAGGTAGAATTTAATGCTACAAAAACTCATGCTGCAGTTTTTTTCTAAAAAAGTTAACCTTACTTAATTCGCCATAATTATACTGGGATACTCCATTCCTCTAGAATTGTCCCTCCATTTGTTGAGCGCTAATTTAAAAGCAAATATGTCTTGACATGAACATGTCGCACACATAGCAAAAAGAGCTTTTCAAAGGCTGGGAATATTATTTCAAACTAGAAAGCTTTACACTTCGTAACAACGGATAATTCTCTACAAAGCTCAAATTCGACCATCAATGGAATACTGCTCCCATGTTTGAGGCTTTGCTTCCAAACATACTCTAGCTTCGTTGGACCCATTCAGAAGAGAGCTGTTCGTCTGATTGAAGACCCCGAACGATTGGCGACTTGCGTCTATTCTACAAGAATTTTCATAGAAACTGTTTGGTGGATGTAGACCTCTTAATTCTTTCCAGAGCGATGCATTTTTAGATACACATTCAAATTGTTACTTCTCGTACAACCATTTTCAAGCAGTCTTCCTTCTCTCTTCCTTTGGAATAACTTACCAAGGACTGTGTTTCCTACCAGGTACAATGTACAGCGACTCTAGACCAACATGATTTGCTTTCTCCATACACACGTCGTTCCTGTAAGGCTTTACAGATTTTCCTACAGCACCTATGCTATGGCCATAAACAAAACAAGATTAAACGAATGTTTGTAATTTTTTTAAATTTGTTTTGATCTAGTATTAATATTATTTCAAAGTATACGGGTAACTCTTCTTTTGTACCAGAGCCAACTCAATCAAATTTTAAATTAAAATTTTGCAATTTAAAGTAAATGTTTTTAACAGTTATAGTTGTTCTTTAATTAATAAATTTAACCTATTGTATATACCAATTTTTTAAACAATTCTATTTAGACTAGAAAAATACTTTTAATTTTTCAATTTAAAAGTATATTTAATTTAAATCGAATTCAGTCAGAAAATAAATAGTACTGAAATAATACAGTTTTAAAATTATTCAAAAACTTCCATGGAAGCAATATTATTTTATGATAAATATAACTTTTAGATCATTTGACAAAAACACAGTATCTTTCTTAGTTCATATCGAATATTTTTCTCTCAATTTTCGATGTTCTACTTTATTTTAAAAGCATTTTCAAGACTTAAAGAAACAGTCCGCCAGCTTATCTTTATGTATTTGTGTTGGTTTATATATATATATATATATATATATATATATATATATATATATATATATATATATATATATATATTATATATATATATAGATTAAAATTCCGGGTTTCAATCCATTCGTCTAACAATTAATTTGCACGACGTTTTGCCAAAATCCCATTTGGCATTTTCAAGTACTCTTGCTACTGCTACTGCTGCTACCCGATACGGTGATCTTTGCTACTGCTGCCACTCGAAGCTAAGTTAGCTTAGCTTCGCCAGTCTTGTGCCTTCAACTGCCAGCTTTTACCAGTTACCTTGGTTATATGATTTTCTTTATCCACCTGCTATGATTAGAATTATATCAGCGACCTTCCCTGTTCGTTTTATTTCATTATTTCTAACTCGGTCACGAAGTGAGATACCTAGCATACGTCTCTCCATGGCGTGTTGGGTTACTCAGGCTTTTCAGTAAATGTTATTGTTTCCATCATGCAGGTTAAAACTAGAAGGATATATTGGTTGAATATCTTCCTTTTAAGCTCTATCGGGATGTTGCTCTTGAACGTTTGGCCCAACTTTTCGAAAGCTGTCAGTCCCAACGAGATACGTCTCTCAACTTCGGCGATCTGATTCCTTTTTCCTACAATGTTTCTGTGTTCTAAGTAAATGTAACTCTTTACGATTGCCATAGGCATCTTTCCAAGAGTTTGTTTCGGTAAATTTGTGATAATTTTGCATTTGCTCATGTTCATTTTAAGACCTATATCGGATTTACGCAAAATATCATATACATAAAACGCATCATATCGGCACTTTCTGCTGTTACGAGTAAAACGATATCGTCAGCAAATCTAAGGTTAGTCAGGTACTCGCCGTCACTGTTAATCTTCATCAATTCCCATTGTAGTTCTTTGAAAATGTTTTCCAGAGCAATGGCGAACAATTTGGGTGACATGGTGTCGCCCTGACCTAATTAAGAGCCTTTCAGATTTGCTTTCCAATTTAATGCAAGAGGGGACTTTGGAGTATATACTGTTTATTCGAGTTCTATATCGAGAGTCAATTCTGCAGTATGTAAGTTCTTTAAATGTTGCCCGTATCTTTAAAGTGTCAAACGCTTTCTGGAAGTCTATAAATGCCATTACAAGGGACTTGTGGTATTCGGTGCATTTTTCGATTAGCATTTTAACTGAATGTATGTGGTCGATTGTGCTAAATCCAGCTCGAAAACTATTCTCTTTCCGAGGTTCGTATTCATCTAACTTCCTTGTGATTCTGTTCCAGATAAATAACCTCCCTAACACAATTAAGACAAGAGACTAATCGGTCTATAGTTCTTCAATCGAGTAGCTACTCGATTGGAGGTTAGGTTACAGGCTTTTAAAAGCTCTGAAAAAAATATGATGTTTTTGAGAAATTCAAAATTTTTAAAAATTTGTGAAAAACTGTTTTGAATATTTATTTTAAATGTCATAACCAAAACAACCTCTCTTTATTTTTTAACTATCACTGTATTTCAACCAAAAAAATATATATTTCAATGAAATGCTGCTTCTGAGGTTCTTAAACCAAGCCGAATAATATACTTATTTTATTTATATATATTTTTATTAGAATCGGAGTAAATAGTCAGTAGATATTCTCTATAAAATATTTCAGTTTTAGCAGGGATATAACTGTATATCTTTCTAAAATATTTTTATTTAAGAATAATACTTTAAAAGTTGACAATCGTATTATGAACATTTTAATTATTAGTCATTTTCAATTTAATATTCTCAGTTACTGTTATAAAAGACTTGCCATGATTTTTAAAAAAACGTACATATTTATTTTAATTTCTTTGCTTTATGATACGCAATAAATGGAATATGTTCTGTTTATTTTAAAAACAAAGGGTGAATTTAATTATGGCTCATTTCAAATTTGAAGTGGGTTTTTAGCAAGTATTAACAGATAACATATTTTTCACTACGCCCAAAAATCAATCAGCAATAAAGAATCATTGGCTTTATGCAAATTACATCTGACTGTAAAAAAATATCAAAAAAGAAAAGTAAAAAATTATTCCGAATATAAAACAAGGATTTTAGAACTTTTTTTAAGGAATAATAGATTAACAATTTAAATTTTATGCACAGCCTAAAAATTAAAAATATTATATCCAAAAATTAATGGTTTCATTTTTTCTTGTTTAGTTTCATTTATTTAAATAATGTAAATAGCGGTAATGTATTAATAAAAATTATTTTAAAAAATGTAAGAAATATGTGTGCCGCTGTAGCGTGCGGTCTATCAAAAAATTTGAGATCTACCCTGCTACAACATTGCTATACAATAATAACTGATAAGACGACTAATTTGTTGTTAATATTGATTTTATTACGAATATATTTACAACTAACATCTATAAACAGAGGCAATATCCTTTGAAAAAGCTGACAAATTGGTCGTCTTCATTCTTCCTTAATCTCGTCCAGAATGAATAGTCCAGATGTGATTGAAAATGGTTTAATGGTACTTCCATCATTTTCTTTAAGATGTAAATTTTGACATCTAGCCACGACCGTTAAATACCTTGTGTAAGAGCTCCTGTGAGCGGATCAACATAGTTTTGCTACTGATTAACCGTTTAATGGTCGAACCCTCGCCTGCTAAAATTCGTATAAGCTGGCCACTCGTCTGAATGAATAACAGGTTGAAATTGAACCTTTCTATAATTGACATTAATGTGTTTTCATCTCTCCTTTCCACAATCAAATATCATACTTCTCATTTTATTTTCAAACTAAAAACCCACGGTCTATCTATTCGTCTACCATTGTTTCGATTGTTTTGCACTGGTGCATCGCTATCTTCAGATTCAGGATTTTGATCACCTTGTAAGAGCCTTCTCCTGTTATATATGGTATTCGGCGACTCGAGAATCGCGCTTCATCAATTTGTATAGGATCACCGTTGCCGCCGATTAATTGCGCTCTGCGATAAACACAATTGACGAGCACACTTCGCGGCACATGTTATATCAATCACTTATAGTATGTGACGACTAGTCAGAATGCCGTGCACGAACATAAACACCAATTCCAAAATATGACATAAACTTAAATTACAATCTAATTTGCCGTTCAAATCCATATCATAGAAGAATTCATTTCCGCTTCTAAACGATTTTATTATATTAGGACAACGTAAGACTGGACGAAACGCTCCACGATCGCGTTTCCTGTTTCTTGCAGCACTCCTATCGCAGATGTTATTTTTTGTCATTCTGCTTAAATAGATTATGCGTTTGCAAAGTCACAGTTGCATCTTCGTTAAAAGTGATATTAATATAAAAATGTGGCAAAAGCATGGCTTCTTTTGAAATATACGTATTAGCAATTTGTTATTGTCACTAATAACGAAACTTACCCTATTATTTTATTGCTTTGCTTAGAAATGTTTATGCAAGCAGACCACACACACACCAATTAAGATTCGCAGATAGACTGCACACTACAGTGGCGAAAATTGTTTACTATACATGCGTAAAATATGTTCGAAAACTCGAGTTGTTATCCAAATAAAAATACTTTATTTCTCCAGTTGAAAAGTCTACAAATACAAGAAAACAGTCAATAAAAAAAGCGTCAACATACTTCAAGAAAAATACAGCAAAATCTTCAGGTGAGAGGACAAGACGTTCTTGAACCTAATTTTAAATGTAGTTTGCAAATTTTAATGTCAATGTTCAAATAGTTACAAAATTTAAACACTTTGTAAAATATATTTTTTCATAAATGATGAATTGAAATTATTTGAAAACTAGATGGATCAATCACAAACACAAAAAACTACAGAAAAGAAATTCAAGCTGATTGGACTATATCACGAAAGCATAAGAAACTTATACCTGAACAAACTGGACAATAACCTTTTAAACTACGATACACATATAATAAACTCGATAAAAGAAGAAGCTGGGTCATGAAGAACAAATAAGTAGCAAAAGAAATAATAACTTAATGTGGAATGATGAACTCGAAAAACAGAAAGACATAAAATAACAAACATACTATAAGAGGCTCAGTTCCCAAGACACAGAGGACAATAGTAGATATAGAAATGTAGTAAAAAAACGAAAATTGGGAAAAGAGATTCCGAGAAGTGGAGTCATACTTAGGGGGAAGCAGATCTTCGGATTTATTAATGACCTAAGGAAAGGAAATATAAATAAGACAAGCCTCCAAGTCAGCGACATAAATAAATGGAAAGACCATTACTCTGAGGAACTGAAGCATAATAGAGACGCATACTCCAGATGCTCACCTACCAAAAATGAAATACATGGGCCAATGATCAATACTAACAATTAATGGAAAAATTAATCAAAACTATAAAAAAATGAGCGGTCCAGAAGAAACACCAGCTGAGATCATCAAACATGGAACACCAAAATTAATAAAGAAACTGACAGAACTCTATAAGTGTCCAAATGGCGAGAATATACCAGAAAAATGGAAGAACTCCTATCTGTAAGAAAGGCAACAGGGAAGAATGCAAAAACTACTACTGCATTTCTGTGACAAGTAATCTTCATGGAGTATACGGAAATATATTGAAATCGCCAGTGGAATACGAATACAAACCGTTTGAAATAGAACACAAACAGGATTTCGAGTCAGTCTTACTTACGTAGACCAGATTTTTAAACTGATTCAACTTAATGAAAAGAAAATAGCTAGGTGGAGGCAAATGCACTTGCTTCTGGTGGACCTGATGAAGATATATGACACCATACCTCTGCGCAAACTGTGGCAGGTGCTAGAGAACTCAGTGATCAATATAATCCTTGTAAATGAAATACAGCAGTTCAAACAAAACCTGCAATCAAGGATAAAGATTAACAATGAAATGGTAAATAAAAGTCGAGCAGGGTCTAACAGGGATGCAGCTTGTCCCCTACGCTCTTTAATATCTAATTGAACGAGAACCTGAAGAGATGGCGGAGATCTTGCTTGGGAATCGGTATATAACTGACCGACGAAACTACCCTGTACACACTGGATTTCGCTGATGAGCAGGTAGTGATTGCACAAGACCGAGACGACTTAGAATTCATGACTGATACGAAAGTACGAGAAATGGGGCCTGCAAGTGAATAAGACAAAAACAAAGTATATGTGCATGGGAGGAGATAACAAGTATTTTGTGCTGAAGGACGGGAAGGTAATTACCCCATGTTCCGAATATAAGTATCAGAATCGAACGAGATGGACTTACAGAAGACGTGATAGCCGAGAAGATACTGAAGAGAAAAAAAAACAGTGTGCGCCCTGAACTCATTACTCTGGTCAAGAACCATCTCGAAACAGAAGAAAACCCAACTGTATGATATTATCTTTAAGAGTGTGGTTTTATATGGATGTGAAGCTTAGCAATTGAATAAGACAACCGAAAGTAAACTACTCGCAGTGGAAATCGACTTCTGGCGCAGATCGGCGGGTGTGTCAAGTACCATACACGTAACCAATGAAAGAATATGTGAAATTATAGATCGTACAAGTACTATTATAGATAATATAGAACAAAAACAGCTTTGCTGGTTTGGTCACGTATAAAGAATGAGGGATCTTATCTACCGAAACAAAATAATAGAATGGCAACCCCCAGAACGAAGAAAGGGGGGTAGACCTAAAATCACGTAGATACGTAGAATCCAAAAAAGCAATGTCGAAGCGCGACCTGCGGCCAGGGGATTAGGCTGGTTGGAAACTGGGAACCGGAAGGCGAAGGACGCTATGAACCGGAAGATAGATAGATAAAAATGCTTAAAATATTCACAAGATTCTGGATAATAAATTCCCAAAATATTTTTTATCTCATATTTTTTAATAAAAATACTAGCAGTGAATTAGAAATATTCCCCGGTTTTATATATGGGCATAATATAGGGTAAAGATTGAATCACCGTTACCGTCATTATTTGAAAATTTTAGATTAAAATAATTGCACTGCAATCTGAAGTATAATTTCTAAACTTGTCTTCCTCGTTATTGACTACAATCAAGAGTTACACCCAGCATACTGGAATGTGGCGAGACTTTCAAGGACTTCAGTAAACTCTCAAATAGAGATCGTTTAGAACTTTCCTATGCCCTACTATTAAAAACATTAGTTTGTTTTATTTTTGTTCAAGATTAAATTATTTTAGCAAACCCAAGAAGAATATTATATATCATATACAATATAAACTATAGTTTTAGAAGAATTAATACCATTTATAATTACTAAAGTTTACGTATCGTTAGATGCTTGGACTATTTGTGTAGTCTTAGATAAAAAGCTAACCAGGTCGTTTAAAAATATCAAAAATCATTATGGCTCAAGGATAGAGCCCTATGGAACACTTAATTTTACTACTTTACTACCATTGTATTTTTTACAGTTAAAAACTGTTAATAATTTTTTTAAATATGTCAGGAAAAATTTGAAGAGTTTTCCACAAAGAGCGGACGATTTAATATTGCGATTTTGGCAGTTTTAGGTGAGATACCTTTTTGTAAAGACAGATTGATTAACTGAATTTTGAATATTACGTAGAGCACATTTGCAATTAAAGAAATTATTAGAAAGACCAAAGGCACCAGATTATTTTAACCCTGAATCATATTAATTGTATCTAAATCTTACAAAGGTAATAAAAATAATGAATTAATAATCTGATCAGCTAAACAAGAAATAAAATCCTAAATAACTCTTTATTCATACGACATACATAAAAAATTTATAGTATTTTGCCAAGTATCAAGTCTAATATGCTATGCCCTTCACGATTTAAACATAAAATGATGTACATATTATTTTAACTATTCACGGTAAAGTTCCCACTATCACCTAATTCTCTTTATGTACTTTAAACATTTATATTCAAATAAAATTTATAATTTTAGGACAGAACTCCATGTTATTTTTACAAAAATATATACATAATAAAAAATTAAAGCCTAATAAAATGTGATTATGGATAAGTGTTAATATATTCTTACTAACTTCTTTTATGCATTACTTACATCATCAAAAAAACTTTCCTTAATACGTAAGAAAATATATGAAGAGAAAGAAATTTAGACTGAAAATCACTTACTTACTAGGTATAAAGTTTGTAGGTTAAGGCATTTCTTCTAACTGGTTATAGCTTCATTAAAATAAATCACTTCTATAAATATAGATAGTTCACAAAACGTTTAAAAATATTAAATTAAACACTTACTGTTTAGAGTAAAGTTAAGGCAATATTTAGTGTTCCTACGAAACACTTATAAGATCACTTCGGTGTCCGTCCGTCTGTCACACCAAATTTTCTCCGAAACTAATTGGTATAGAAAGTTGAAATTTGATACTAATATAGAAATTGATGCCCGTTATCAGAGCTGTGTAGTTTTGAAGGTTAAATGTTGACTTAAGGGATTAATTTTGGGGGGATGAAATTGGAAGTGAAAAAAAAATTTACTAGGTCATCGAGCGGGATGTCAAATGAAAGCTTGTAAAAACACGAGTTCAAATATATATATATATATATATATATATATATATATATATATATATATATATATATATATATATATATATATATATATATATATTATAATACTTGCGCACAGTTTTTTTTTTGTATTACTTTTGGAAAACCACGAAAAATCGCTGTACCCCCCTTATCTCTAGAAGTATTGATTAAAAAATTTTGAAAAAAAGTCTGGAATATTCTCCACAGGGTGTAGATTGAACGAAAATTATTATAAAATTATATATAAAAAAAAATCATGGCCATCAGTTTTCAATAAAGATTAGAAACAAACTTTGTTGAAAAGCCATTTTGTTTGTGACGTCACTGATCATTTTATATTTCCGTAACAAAAATTTTTATTTTAAAAAACAATCAACGTACGGAACACTAATTGCGCAAGTTCAACTTGCACTTGACCGGTTTTTTTATTGGAAAAATTGGAATAATTATTTACTATATATGTTGATACTCATCAATTCCCATTGTAGTTCCTTCAAAATGTTTTCCAGAGCAAGGGTAAACAATTTTGTTGACATGATGTCGCCTTGACGAATGTTTGTTAGTAAATGTAGTATATATATATATATATATATATATATATATATATATATATATATATATATATATATATATATATATATATATACAGTCGACACTCTATATAGTGAAAGACCAAAATGTTGACCGAAATTTCTCTATAGAAAGTTTTTCACTATATAAAGAAAAAATCCGTATATTGCCATGTATGTATTTTATATTGGTAATCATTTACTTGTATTTTATAAGATACAAGCAACAAAAAAATTGCAAAATTGAATTATTAGAAAAGATTTTATTAAACATTTGAAAGTTTAAATAGTAAATAGCATGTACAGGGCTAAATACATACATAAAGTCCGTACATTTTTTATTTCATTTTATTATATTATTTGTCACTAAATTTAGCAGGACATTCCCCGGTTTCAGTTTCTTCTTCATGAATCTCTGTTATACATATGTACATACTTACATTATATAATCGTCAAAAATATTATTTATTCAAATGTCTTGGCCCCTGAGAGTAGTTCGCACAATGTCAAATGCATTTCATTTTCACTAAATTTAGTTGGGAGATCTGTCGTGCCAACATCATTGTCGATTTCTAAGAAATCTTCAAGTAAAAAATTTGCGTCGACGGTAGCAGTTTTTTGTAGAATACCCCATTGCCTTTTTAAGGTAGCGAGATCCATTTCATCTTCTTCTTCCCATTCGTCAATTTTTTCAGTAAAACCTGCTTTAGAAAAGCAGTTTTTCATAGTTTTCTGAGAAACCTTTGCACTCCATACTTTAGCGACTTCGGTTATACACTCTTTAAGGGTAATCAATTTTTGACTGGAAGGTTGTTATCAGTCGCATTAACAATTTTGTGAACAATTCTGTTTCGGTAATGATGTTTTATGTTTTTTTTATAATACCCTGGTCCATAGGTTGCAATTTGGAGGTCATGTTTGGTGGAAAAAAGATCAATTCAATATTCCTTAATTTTTTACTTACAGTAACTGGATGAGCAATATAAAATATCACAATATTTCGCTTTTGGCTTTTCATTTTCGTGTCCAGTTCTTTAATTCATCTTTCGAAAATCTCAAAAGTCATCCATGCCTTTTTATTATTGGCGTAATCTAACTCCAGAGATTTAACTCCTTTTAAACAACGGGGATTTTTGCTTTTACCTACGAGCAGTAATTTCAGTTTTTCTGAGCCATCCATGTTTCCTCCAACCATAAATGTCACCCTTTCTTTACTTGTTTTAACACCAAAACATTTATCATTTTTAAAAGCAAAAGTTTTATTTGGCAAACATTTAATAAACAAACCGGTTTCATCACAATTGAAAACGTTTTTTGGCTCGTACTTTTTCAAGGCACTTTTTAAAACAGTTTCAGTCCAAATGTCACAGTCCTCCTGACTAACGCTAGCACTCTCGCCAGACACCTTCTTGAAAACAATTGAATTGCGAGTCTTCCAGGCACTCAACCACCCTTCCCTAGCTTGAAAATTAACACAGTTAAATTCTTTAGCAAATTGTAGAGCCTTTTGCTTTATTAAATTTCCCGATATTGGTACGTTTTGATGCCTACGGGCCACTTGAAACCATCGTAAAACTGCTTCATTTACATCCTCGTAAGTACTCATCCGTACTCGTTTTCGACTGCTTGAAACACTAGGTTTCTTGATGATACTGTCGCGACTTTTTATTATCAGAGAGACGCAACTTGGAGAAACACCAAATTTTGCAGCAACATCAATTTTTTTGCATCCTTTATCAACTTCCTCCAAAACTTTAATTTTCTCAGGTAAACTTAAACACACTCGCTTGGACATCTTACTTGATTCTTAAACAAAAAGAAACTGAACCTGAATTTGCGAATTACTAGGCCTCGACTATAAAATGGGTTTTTCCCCGGGTTTCTATAAAATGGGTTATTCCCCGGGTTTCTCACAGAAATCTACCTGATTTATTGCCAACCATTAGGCGTTATAAACGCGTTAAAAATCTTTTTAAGAGAATGCGTCATAAAAATGGAATTCGTGCTAATGTTAGATAAAAATGGGAAACCCGAAATGGACAAGATCTTAATAAATGCATAAAAATTTATACATAAAAATTTTACACATTCACGATATGCAGGGCTTTTTACATGAAATTTCATTAAAATATTCTAGGTCTTGAAAAAATTGCACTATAAAGAATTCTTCACTATATAGAGTTTCACTATAAACAGTGTCGACTGTGTATATATATATATATATATATATATATATATATATATATATATATATATATATATATATATATATATATATATATATATATATATATGTATATATATATATATATATATATATATATATATATATATATATATATATATATATATATATATATATATATATATATATTTGAAATATGAACTCCTGATGTGCATTTAATGTTAACATTTCATTCACATTTACATATAGCAGATTTTAAAACTATTCGTCATACATAATTCATTTCAAAAGAGAAATAGAAATACACGCTTAGCTGTATAAAAACTCTCTGGTGCATGTCAATTATTTTACTCCGGGCTGGACACTTTAGTTGACCGTTTTTAAATTAAGTGCAAAATATACTTCAGAGGATTTTTTTTTCGTTGTGTGTTAAATTCGTTTAAATTCGGCGTTATAGTGTTACTTTATCAGATGGCAATATTTTTTATACAAAATAAGGATAGGTCGGTAAAGTAACTTACCTAATTCCCTTCATACTCAGTATTTCCTTTACAAAAAAAATCGTAACGTCATTTTCTCACAATAAACATAATATAGGAATTAGAACTCCATATTTTACATTACAGTGCTGAGTTGAGTTACAGTCCAATAGAGAGAGGGCTTCAGGCTTATTAATTTTATCAAAATCAGGAATAATGGAAAATAGCATTACTTTTACTCACATATATATAATATTATATAATCGAAGAAAATCCTCTAACCCTCTCCTCATTCCTTTAACACCCTATGTGTCCGACTATAAATAAATAACACGAGGGCAAATTCTCATAATAATATTAACACTAAGGAAAAAAGCTCCCCTTGTAGCCCCTTCGCCTAAATCAATATCGCTCAAGAACTCTACGTTATTTCTCTACTTCAAATGTTAAATATATACCAAATTTGAAATAGATATCTTATTTCGTTCGAAGGTTATTGTGCCAATAGATAGAAAGGCCCAAGGAAATCATGTTTCTCGCAATCTAGAGACCCTAATGGTTGATTTCATGAATACTAGCAAAGGTAGAAAATTAATGACCTTCAAATCAATCTAAGAGCATGCAAGCCTAACAAATCTGGATGTTTCAACAGGAATTTTGAAGTAAACTGAAACAAAAAAACAAATTAAGATTTTCTTCACGACATTCTTCACTAGAGCAGTAGCGTTAGTGAAAGATCACTACTAGGTCTAATATTGATGAAGATATAATATACTGATTTATTAAAAACTTTGATTTTCGCATTATAACTGTTTACCTACACCAAAGTTTTTTACTTGAGTATATTTAAATTTGACATACTTATCCCTATAATGAAGAAATTTATCTTGGTTGCTTGTTAGAACTACTCACCAACATTAAAGAGCATCATATGATGTCACAGTGCAACGTTGCATGTCTTCTATTCTCATCGTAGACAATTGTATGGTAAAGATGAGGTCATCACTTTGTCAACTTTTCCAGAAAGATCGATTTACTGGAAATTTGCCTTTTCGACCGCAACGTGTTTACAAGGCTAACAAACCTATTATAGTATTCTAGGTAAACCGATCGAAAATATTTTGCAATTAAGTTTTCAACATGTACTAAAATAAATATAGCAAGCAAAGAGGAAGAAAAACGTTTTAACTACAAGAATCTATACAACAAACTCCATGCTCTGTTTCTGTGATATTTTCAGTAATAATGGTGGTTTTCGTTATCAGCGGAAATTCCTAGAAAAGCTTAAGAAGATATTAGTTTGCTATATTTAAGCTAATTCAGTTGCAATACCAACAACTGGCTTAAATCTATGTTTGTACAATTATTCAAAAATCCAAATGGCAACAGTTATGAACAGTACCGCCTCATAAGCGTAACGAGCCATACTTTGAAAGTAACACTTAAGATTATTCACAATAGAATAGGTAATATATGCAAGCAAGATGTCAACAAGGAGCAATTTGGATTTAGGCACGGACTTGGAACTAGAGACGCACTTTTCCTTGTGAGTGTATTTTTGCAAAAATAGAGAGAAGAGATCACATGGAAGAGTAAATGGAATAACTAATTTACTTTGTTAAACAAATCACTATATTAAATTAAAAACTTCTATTACGTGTCCACGGTTTCGTAGTGATTCTACATTATCAAACGTTCTAATGTAGAATCATCTACGAAACCGTGGTCACATAGCAGAAGTTTTTAATTTAATATAGTGATTTATTTAACAAAGTAAATAAGTTCTTTTATTTATTTATAATGTACAGTCACAAAGTAACGAACACTTCAATTAATCACACGAAAGAGGTTTACGTATGTTTTATTGATTACGAAAAAGCCTTTGATCGAGTCAAACATCCACAATTGATACGGATGTTTCAGATTATGGGTCTTGATGAAAATGACATCAGATTCATTACTCACTTATATTGGGATCAGGTGGCCACGATATATAAATAGCAAAGAAATGTAAGAAATCAGAATAAAAAGAGGTGTTCGTCAAGGTTGTGTTCTCGCTCCATTTCTTTTTAATCTATATTTTGAATACATATTCCAGAAGGCCTTACAGAACGCTTCAGAAGGTATCAAGATTAATGGCAAAATCATCAACAACCTGAGGTAGGCTGATGGCACTGTTATTATAGCAGACAGCAGATGGACTTCAGCGTTTTATGAACAATATATCTAAGGAAGGCGACACTTTGCGAATGAAAGTAAACGTTAATAAAACAAAAAGTAATGATCATCTTAAGAACGCCTGCACTACAAACAAATATTCTCGTTTACTATCTACTAATAGAAGAAGTAACCTAATTTAAGTACCTAGGATGATGGGTAACTGCTGCTGGGAATCTGAATTCTGAGGTTGAGATACGAGTTCACATCGAAATGGCCAGAGCGGCTTTCCTTAAAACCTCCTCACAAACTTCATTCTTTCTTTGGATATATGTATATTTATATATATATATATATATATATATATATATATATATATATATATATATATATATATATATATTTTGTATATATATATATATATATATATATATAAATATATATATATATATATATATATATATATATATATATATATAAATATATATATATATATATATATATATATATATATATATATATATATATATATATATATATATATATATATATATCCATTGCTTTTGTATGAAGTTAAGACCGGGACCTTGGGAGTACGCTCAATGAATTGTTTGGAGTATTTCGAAAAATGCGGGTCATGCACAGCAGATTGAAAATCTCCTGAATAGAACATATCAGGAACGAGGATATGCTGTCACGAATGTGTAAAGAGAGAGAGAATTGCTGTCATTCGTTAAAAGACAGAGAACCCGCTACATGGACATATCTATAGGGATCCAAGATACTCGCTTCTGCGGTTGTTGATGGCGGGCAAGATTGAAGAGAGGAGAGGTCCAAGATGCCCAAAATATGCCTGGCTGAAAAAAAATATATGCGACTGGATAGGCCTGGACACTCAACTTTACTAGGCGTTGCCCCGGTAGAAAAGCATCGCCGTGATTACAGCCTAACTTCAGTAGTGGATATGGATACAAAAAGAAGTTGCAATAAAGATACAAAAGTCAGATCGTCCTTGGTTCCGTCAGATTGCTCAGGCAGATGATTCTAAATGAACTAACTATAGCGCGTGGCAACTAGAGTACGAGTTACAGAATATGTCGTGTCGGATTTTTTTTATATTTCAAATAATAATAATATTAATAAAACTATGTTGTTATTGTCGAGGATGTAATCATTGCTAAGCATACGAGAGGGCGTAAAATAACGTACAGTAAAAATTGGTCTGCTTTTAAGTTATTGGTAAAATACAAAATATCGCATTCGTATATAGCATTTTCAATTTATTATTTAGTTGATATTTCTGCATTTAAGCTATCGTAAACCTATGTTGTCAGTAAATAGTTCCAAACTACGCCGCAGCGTAATCCTGTCTACATTTCCCAAGGAATTGGGGGTAATAAATATTTTATTGCCTTAAATGAAAATCGAAGAAATTGTTACACTCGCGAGAATTTTAGAGATGATTACTATTTGCTTAAAAAAAAAAAATTTGAAATGTAATCACTTTTAAATTTTATTTCCGATAAATTTGAATTGGATGCATATCACACCTATCGAAAAATACATAATTTAATGAGATTTAGATCTTGAAAACCTAAAAATAAGTATTTATTTTATTGAAAAAATCAAATGTCTACCAAGTCTACGTGGATATATTGAGTTTTATATTTATCATTATCAATAATAACATGAAGTTCCCAAGACAAATACCAGGTGTACAAGTATGAAATGCGGATTTTAGACAACAGATGGTGCACCAATGCAGTTTGTGCTATAAAGATTTGACACTGCGCCATTTTGTTGTGTCATCAACAAGTATCAGACGCGCAACAGTGATAAATTGGAAAAGTGTGTGCATAGTGTTGTGTTCAATATGTCGAAATTTATACCAAACAAAGAGCATTCGCGGCCAGCATTAATTTTTTGTTTTCATTTGAAGAAAACTGTGTTGAATCATATCGATTACTTCGAGAAGCTATCGCAAGATACGTGTGAACGATGGTTTCAGCGTTTCAAAAGTGGTGACTTCGATGTTGCAGACAAGGAACTTGGAAAACCGCCAAAAAAATACGAAGATGTGGAATTGCAAGCATTGTTGGACGAAGATGATTAGCAAACATAAAAACAACTCGCCGAACAATTGAGCGTTAGCCAACAAGCTGTTTCCAATCGGCTACGAGAGATGGGAAAGATTCAGAAGACGGGACGAGATGGGTACCACATGAGTTGAACGACAGGCAAATGGAAAAAGCGCAAAAACACGTGTGTGACATTTTGCTCGCCCGGTACAAAAGAAAGTCGTTTTTGCATCGTATAATTACAGGGGATGAAAAGTGGATTTATTTTGAGAATCCCAAGCGCAAAAAATCATGGTAGAGCCAGGCACACCATCCACATCGACCGCAAGACCGAATCGCTTTGGCAGAAAGACGATGCTCTGGGTTTGGTGAGACCAGAGGGGCGTGGTCTATTATGAGCTGTTAAAACCTGGGGAAACGGTTAATACTAAACGTTACCAACAACAATTGACCGATTTGAACCGTTCGCTGCTTGAAAAATGGCCAGAATACCGAAAGAGGCAACACAAAGTCATTTTTTTTCATGACAATGCTCCATCACATACGGCAAAACCAGTTCACAACACGTTAGAAGCACTCAGCTGGGAGGTTCTACCCCATGCGGCTTACTCACCAGACTTGGCTCCTTCCGATTACCACTTGTTTGCATCGATGGGTCACGCACTTGCTGAGCAGCGTTCGTACGAAGATGTGAAAAAATCACTTGATGAATGGTTCACAGCAAAAAGGGAAGATTTTTACTGGCGTGGTATTCACAAATTGCCCGAAAGATAGAAAAAATGTATTACAAGCGACGGAGCATACTTTGAATAAAGAACTTTTTATCATTCTTCCGAATTTAACATGTTTTTTTTTAGAAAAAAATCCGCATTTCATACTTGTACACCTGGTAATAATAATATATTCAACTTTAGGCAATAAAAAATACATTATATACATACAGCAAAAATTATTTTGAAATATACCAATTTTTCCGTTGCCTCTTCTTAAATAATTTTTGTTCTATGAAACTACTGTGCTGCTTGTAACAGAATCTCTATATTTTAATACTGTGGAATTCCTAATGCTAAACATCGAATATGTAACGTGTAATATATTTAAATTTCGTATTACAAATCTGCAAAAAACAGGATTTTCCCAACTCCCTGTCTTCACAACATATTAACATATGACGCACATTTCTCATTGACAATATCTCATGAATTAACAATCAAATCGTGAATAAATCTAATTAAATTTTAATAGATTGGTTTATGCATAGCTCCCAATCCAATTTACTAAATAAAAGATAGCATTAATTTCCCATATAGATAAAGCAATCCATCAAGTTATATTCCCAATTAATTGTCAAGATGTCGAGTATGAATACAGTGTGATAAAAAAAACGTAAAATCAAACTTCTTAACTTTTGAATTTAATCGTAATTTTTACTTATTGCTAAGGGAAAGGAATGTAGTCGTCAAAAAGTACATTCCAAGATTTTTGCATTTCTCTAATCCGACAGTCAGTTTCTCTAGTACATTAAAAATATGGAATTTCTGTCAAGTACGGAACTCGCTCCACGTTTTATCTAATGAGCTAGCTTAGATCAAAATAACAACGTTTGACACCTCACAATACAAATACGATAACGGTAAAGATTTCAAAAATCTTCTTCTTCTTTCCGAGCTTGTGCGATTTCTTGAGAGGTAGATTACCAACTATCTCGCCATCTTTCTGGTGATCTCTTCGGTGGACGCCTGCCTGCTGGTTTTCCTTCCAGATCCTTGATCTCCTCATTCATGCTTTTTACGTTTTATGCCACTGCCTTCTTCTTTGTCTTCTCCATCTTACTACGTCTTGCACATCACATTGTTCTCTGATGGCTTAAGCTATTAGAGTTCTAGTGCAAGAAAGGTATCTTTTCTTCAGTAAAATCTGCCTTAGTTTGCCTATTGTCACCCCTCTCTCTATAAGTAGCTTCGCTTTTAGTAAACCTTTTTTTTTCGTTAAAGGAATGACCTTTGTATCAACATGTTACATATGACCCTTGACGGCTTTTAAATTCCTATCAGTGTAACTCCCAGATTACAATGGAGTGCTAATGTGTCTGATGAAACTAGTTATGGGATTAATTACCGGTCACTGCCACCTGAGCAAACATTTGCCAAAACTGTTAATCCACAATTACGACACAACATGCACGCTATGTGATAAAGAAGAAGAAACCTTCTCACATATCCCATACGAATAGGCAGCATTGACTCTTGGAGATCTACATAGTGGCGACAATTTGCCATATAAAATACTTAGGAGAAAGCTAATACACCTTTTCATAGGGACTGGGCTCCTATAATCGAGAAAAGGGAACACGATAAGCCAAAAGACTGCAGTGCATAAACAGGTATAACCGTCCACCCCGCCAACAACCAATAGCCCTTGAACTTAGCTAGGCATTTATTTGAAACTGATAGTAATAAAAATGCCAGTGCACTGACCGGCGGTCCTATAACACAGGCATGCTATCTATTCTCAGGTATTTTTCAGGTAACAATGCCCGCTCTAAAGGAAAAAGGATATATTAGTTGTGTGTGATGTGACGTGGACAAATGAAAAGTACATAGTCAAGAAATGTTGGCAAGATGGGAATATCAAAAATACTCGCCAAATATTTAGTGGAGGTCTCTCTCTGCTGGTCTTAAACCTCCATCTGGTAAGGGACGTTGGTTAATTATTACGTATATTCGAAGCGAAAGCCGTTTTGTAGACGGAGATCTTTCAACATTCCTATCCAAGAAAACAGGAAATTATCACGAAGATATGCATTCGATGTATTTGAAGATTGGTTTTCGCATATGATAAACTTAATACCAGACGGTTCTGTTATTGCAATGGATAACGCAAGCTATCATTCTAAGAAATTCCAACCTTGGATTGGCTGAAAAAGAACATCCAATCTTGGATGACACAGAAAAACATTTCATTTCCAAAAGACAGCGATAAGAGAGAATTATTAGCACTTGCTTGAAGTTCTCAAAAATAAAGACAAGTACACAAGTTTCGCCATCGACAAAACGGCAAAAAAACGTAATACTGCTGTTTATCGCCTACCACCATATCATTGCGAGCTCAATCCGACAGAACTTATATGGGTACAGGTTAAAGGTGAAGTCGCCAGGAACAATACGACTTATAAATTAGCAGACGTACAAAACCTTTTTCAGAATGCCATATCTAATGTTCCACAAAAATTGGCGCAAATGCATCGAACATGTATTGAGGGTAGAAGATAACATGTGGACTGGGCAGTGGACGCCATTGTTGAACCTTTAATTATACATGTAAATACAAATGAATCGGACAACGATAGTTTTTCAAGTATATCGGAGATAGAAGATTGGTAATACATTTTTTTAGTGGTGTTTGACTTCCTCATTTGTATATTTTTTAATTAATAATGTTTCATTATAAAATATTATTTTTTTCTAATAAATGTTTAAACAAACTCTTTCATTCATACTATTCGCAAATAATACGTATACTCCTATTTAGCCCCAAACACTAAACAAGAAAGGGTCGTTTTCCTATTGTACTCAAACATAAGAGATTCATTAGACCGATGCAGATGGTATTCCAATAAGGTTGTTAAACTGCTGCGTCGCAGGTAAAACGTAGGTAAAATCTCTGGACCCTTACTACTGTTTGATACTAATTTGCATAATTCTACATGATTTATTGCTATCACATTCAGATACATAGAATAAATCCAATTTTGACACAATCGTAAGTAGAAAGGACTAAAACATGTATGAGTCAAGTTAAAAGAAATGAAAAAACATTACTCCACTTTTTACTTGTTTTCAATAGTTCATTCAAACGATGTAACCCATGTTGTTTGGTAGGTTTTAATGTCTTATGATCATTTTTTCATCATACGGTATTAATTCGTCCTCTAAATTCGCGTAAAATTTGCTTACTAACGGATTTCCAGATGTTACTCATACTGTTTGCTTAATCTTGCTATAAATTCTCACTCAAAGGTGTTATTCGAATTTGTTTTGTAATGATTTATGTTCTTGCTCTTAGAATTATTTTGCAATATTAATTTATAGGAGATTATTCTATAATAAAGTAGTTTTTAAACAGTGCTCATGTAAAATTTATGATGTTGCTAATAAATACATGTAATCGGATAGAACAAACTCGTTTACACCTATAAATTATATGACAAAAAACTTAACATACTTACAGGAAGAAAAATAAAGCGATGGAAATTGATTTTGTTTTGATTTTGTAGAGGTTAGGATGGTGAATATTATAAAACAGGCCATCAATAAAATTCATATATAAAATAAAACTGCACAAAACCATTGAACGTAGGTTCCGGAATCACTAATCTTGGATGTTTTTTTTACTTACAAGGGAAAGTACACGCTGTTAAGGCCATTGAATAAAATCGTGTAAGTCGAGTCTATTTATTTTTCGAATTCAGTTACGATAATTAAAAGTTCCGATCAACCACCAAATTCATTGTAGTTGAAGTTTGAGACAAATTTTAAGCATTTATTTTATCAGTTATTAAAGCTTCTCATAGTTTTGGAACAATAACGGGAATCGATATGCTAAGAGTTATTACCCGATTTAAAGAACGAAGAATATTTCATTCATTACATCATATATTGTCGTCGTAAACTCATTAACTTTTGACAAATAATTTTCAAAAGTTCTGCGCAATAATTCTTTAACTGTGTAGCTTGAGCCACATCCAGGACATTTTGAAAATAGCAGTTCTATTTATTTATGAATAATTATTTTTTTATCGGTAAAGCAACTCTTGGACGATGCGAAAACTGTCCGACAATATCGAATGCATATTCAACTTTATCATTTGCCATTTTTATAGAAAAACTGTTTCTGTTTCATTTTATACCACCTTTTAGGAGTCTTAAGGGGACTCTAGCCGTTTCCGCTTGGCGCCCGTCAGGAAATGCCCAACTTCTTTTTCAACTTTCTCTAAAAATTGCTCCATAGATTCTAGCAATATTTTTTTGATGGAATCATTGTATTTTAAGCTTTGATTTAACTCCGGTCCCATCAAAAAATTTCAATTTTCAAGTATATCAGAGATAGAAGATTGGTAATACTTTTTTCATTATTGTTTAACTTCCTCATTTGTGTATTTTCTAATTAATAATGTTTCATTATAAAATATTATGTTTTTCTAATAAATGTTTAAACAAACTGTTTCATTCATACTATTCGCAAATAATACGTATACTCCTAGGCGCACCACTACTGGCCAGAACTAGTTCAGACTATTTAGCCACAAACACTAAAAAAAAAGGGTCGTTTTCCTATTGTATTCAAACATAAGAGATTGATTAGACCGATGTCAGATGGTATTCCAATAAAGTTGTTAAACTGTTGCATTACAGGTAAAATGTAGGTAAAACTCTGGGATCCTTACTACTGTTTGATGCTAATTTGCATAATTCTAGATGATTTATTGTTATCACTTTCAAATACATAGAATATAATCCAAATTTGACACAATTAGTATGTAGAAAAGACTAAAACATGTATGAGTCGAGTCAAAAGAAATGAAAAAACATTACTCCACTTTTTACTTGTTTTCAATAGTTCATTCAAACGATGTAACCCATTTGAGACGTTGTTTGGTAGGTTTCAATGTCTTATGATCATTTTTTCATCATACGGTTTAATTCGTTCTCTAAATGAATAGTAATTCTTAGATTATTTTTTAGTGTGAGAAAGTGAAATTTTTTATTCGCGTAAAATTTGCTTACTAACGGATTTCCCGATATTACTCATACTGTTTGCTTAATCTTGCTATAAATTCTCACTCAAAGGTGTAGAATTATTTCGCAATATTAATTTATAGGAGATTATTCTATAATAAAGTAGTTTTTAAACAGTGTTCATCTAAAATTTATGATGTTGCTAATAAATACGTGGAATCGGATAGAACAAACTCGTTTACACCTATAAAATATGTGACAAAAAACTTAACATACTACAGAAAGAAATATAAAGCGATGGAAATTGATTTATTTTTGATTTTGTAGAGATTAGGATGGTGAATATTATAAAACAGGCTATCGAATAAAATTCATATATAAAACAAAACTGCACAAAACCATTGAACGTAGGTTCCAGAATCACTAATCTTGGATGTTATTTTTACTTACAAGGGAACGTACACGCGGTTAAAGCCATTGAATAAAATCGTGTAAATCGAATCTATTTATTTTTCGAATTCAACTACGATAATTAAAAGTTCTGATCAGCCACCAAATTCATTGTAGTTGTAGTTTGAGACAAATTTTAAGCATTTATTTTATCAATTATTAAAGCTTCTCATAGTTTTGGAACAGCAACGGGAATCGATATGCTAAGAGTTATTACCAGGTTTAAAGAATGAGAGAATATTTCATTCATTACATCATATATTGTCGTCGTAAATTCATTGACCTTTGACAAATAATTTTCAAAGGTTCTGCGTAAAAAATCTTTAACTGTGTAGGTTGAACTACATCCAGGCCATTTTGAAAATAGCAGTTCTTATTATTTATGAGTAATTATTTTTTATCGGCAAAGCAACTCTTAGACGACGCGAAAATTGTCCGACAACATCGAATGCATATTGAACTTTATCATTTGCCATTTTTGTAGAAAAACTATTTCTGTTTCATTTTATACCACCTTTTAGGAGTCTACTTAAGGGAACTCTAGCCGTTTCCGCTTGGCATGCGTCAGGAAATGCCCAACTTCTTTTTCAACTCCCTCTAAAAATTGCTCCATAGATTCTAACAATATTTTTTTGATTGAATCATTGTATTTTAAGCTTTGATTTAACTCCGGTCCCATCAAAAAATTTCAATTTTCAAGCTCGTGGTAACCTAGGAAACTTGACTATAAAAAGGATGTGAAAATCTGTGTTTTTTGCACATAATGTTCTTTTTATCAGCTATCGTAGTAGATATAGTTACGATTTTTTTAATAATTTAGGACATGTCCCTGGATATCTTGAGAGCACAGAGTCAAAAAAAATTCCGATTAAAAAAATTATCGGAAGATAAAACTTGAGATGCATTTTAGTGCTTTCGGTTTTTTGGATCTGTAATTAGACAATGAGAAATTTTAACAATTCACCACTTTCTATTTCCTAATAATCAAGAAATAGCCAGAAAAAAAGAAATTGAAAATCGGAGCGGTAGAATTATGGAAACGGAACATTATGTCCAAAAAAACACAGATTTTCACATTCCCTTCACAGTCATGTTCCCTAGATTAACACGAGCTCGAAAACTGATATTTTTTGATGGGACTGGAGTTAAAGGTACGTATGTTGCGCTATTTTCTTTTCTCAACACTACTCTACGGCGTGGAAAAATGGGCGCTGAAAAAGAATAACATTAAGAATATTGAGGCCCTTGAAATGGGTGTTATCGACGTATTCTGAAGGTATCGTGGATGGACTGAGTGATCCACAACGAGATTCCCCAACGACTGAACAAAAACCCAGACCTGATGAACTTCATAAAAAGGAGGAAGCTTGAATACTTAATGAGGGGTCAAATATTCACTACTGACTAACATTATGCAGGGTAAGATCACAGGAAGGTGAAACGGGAGTAAACGAAGACTATCCTGGCTGTCTAAATTGTGAGATTGGTATAAGTGTAGCTCAACTGAACTGTTTAGACGAGCCGTAGATAGGAGTGGCACTCGAAGAAAAAGAGGAGTTAAATCAAAGCTTAAAATACAACGATTCAAACAAAAAAAAAATGTTAGAATTTATGGAATAGTTTTTAGGCAATGGAGTTGAGCAAGGAGTCGGGATTTTCTGACGGGGCCCTGGCAAAAACGATTATTTATTAACAGAGTTGCTGTACAAATCTGAGAAAACAATGTAGAGTCTGTTTTTTATGCAACGTCAACTTTTTTAGAGGTGCCGATGGCTAGTTTCTCGCCTCTAAAAGTTAGATATTGGTACATAATAAAATTTGATTTTACCAGTTTGTTGTCATTATACCAAAACCATAGTGTTAAAATAGCTCGAATTTAAAAACTATGGAAAATACTGCAAAAATATATAGATTATGGTGCATTTCTTACTCAATAATATAACATAAATAGTGTTTTGTGAAACTGCAAGCCATTTAAGCCAGAGTTTACCTTTAATACAAATTATACACTTTGATATTGGGATCTAATACATAAAAATACAATTTTATGTGTTTGATACTGGCGAGAACACACTACTACCGCTAAGACAACTATAAAATGCCTACCGTCCTTTACTCGAAAGTTCAATATCTTTTTATGAGGCCCCTGTGCTATTTGGATATAGTAAAGTAAGAAAGAATTTTGAAAATAAACTAATTTTACAGATTTATACGTACGTAAATGGTTAAAAATTGAAAAGTATTTATTACTCTCATGCCGGTGATCTTTAATCGCGTGGCATAAATATATACTTATTGTTGAAACAATTAAACTGTCATAATATATGAGCAATCGAGTTTTAAATTCATTAGTGAATTGGTCGATGACATCGTTTTCCTTTTTTTTAATCATAAGTCATCATCACGTAGCCTGCAAAGTCCACTGCTGGATGTAGACCTCCTTCATTATAATCTGGTTACTTCAGTCTTGAGCTGCTTGAATCCAGTTTCCGGCAACTCGTTTCAAATCATCAACCATCTTGTAGGGGTCTCCCTCTATTTCTGTAAGTTTCTTGTCGGGATTTACAGTCCAGCTATTTAGGACAAAAAAAACCGGTCAAGTGAAAGTTGAACTTGCACAATTAGTGTTCCGTACGTTGATTGTTTTTACAATAAAAAATTTTGTTAGGGTGGTATAAAATGATCAGTGACTTCACAAAATACACCCCAAATGAGTTTTCAACAAAGTTTGTTTCCAATCTTTACTAAAAACTGGTGACCTTGAAATTTTGTTTTTTTTCTATACCAGATAAATTATTAAAGGTAATGATAATTTTCGTTCAATCCATACCCCGTGGAGAATATTCCAGGGTTTTTTCAAAATTTTTTGATCAGTTCTTTTTGAGATAAGGTAGGGGACAGCGATTTTTCACGATTTTTTAAAAGTAATACGAAGAAAAGTGTGCGCAAGTATTACATTATATATATATATATATATATATATATATATATATATATATATATATATATATATATATTTTTACTTGTGTTTTCACAAGCTTTCATTTGACACCACACTCGATGACCTAGTAAAAAAATTTTTTTTTCACTTCCGATTTCACCCCTCAAAACGAATCCCTTAAGTCAAAATTTATGTTACGGTGATATAAAATGATCAGTAACTTCACAAAACACACTCCAAATAAGTTTTCAACAAAGTTTATTTCCAATCTTTACTGAAAATTGATGACCTTGAAATTTCTGTTTTTTTTATATACCAGATAAATTATTACAGGTAATGCACGTGATAATTTTCGTTCAATCTACACCTCGTGGAGAATATTCCAGAATTTTTTCAAAATTTTTTGATAAGTACTTTTCGAGATAAGGCGGGTACTTTTTCGAGATTTTTAAAAATAATACAAAGAAAAGTGCGCGCAAGTATTACATTATATATATATATATATATATATATATATATATATATATATATATATATATATATATATATATATATATATATATCCTTATATATATATATATATATATATATATATATATATATATATGTTATATATATATATATATATATATATATATATATATATATATATTTTTACTCGTGTTTTCACAAGCTTTCATTTGACACCACACTCGATTACCTAGCAGAAAAATTTTTTTTTTCACTTCCGATTTCACCCCCCAAAACTAACCCCTTAAGTCAAAATTTAACTTTCAAAACTACATGGCTCTGATGAGGCCATCAATTTCTATATTACTACCAAATTTCAACTTTCTATGAAAAATAGTTTCGAAGAAAATCGGGTGTGACAGACGAACAGACGGACACACAGACGGACAGACACCGAAGTGATCTTATAAGTGTTCCGTACGGAACACTAAAAACCACCGCAGCTAAAGATCACATGACTGAGGCAATTTCTCGACGAGTTAAAATGTCTCGAACAGCATTTGGTAATTTAAATGACCCTCTTACACTAGAAATACCCAACACTCTAAAAAGAAAACCATACGATCAGTGTATTCTGCCTGCGCTCACCTATGGAGCTGAGACAAGGAGTTTCACAAAAGACATGCTGAAAGATTAGCCAGAGCACAGCGAGCGCTTGAACGGAGAATGTTGGGTATTAAAATCACTGACCGAAAACTCAATGAATTGATTCGACAACAAACTAAAGTCATGGATGTATTAAAAAGAGTGGTCAAATTAAAATGTAGGTTGACCGGACATGTGGCCCGAGAAACATGTGACAGATGGACGAAAATAATTTTAGAGTGGAGACCAAGGCTTGGGTGTAGAAGTGTATGGAGGCCAAATATGAGATGGAGAGACACATGAAGAAAAGGGCAGGAACTCAGACGATGAGAAAAGCACAGAACAGATGACAATGGTATGAGATGGGAAAAGCTTACACAGAGCAGTGGATTAAAATAGACAGATTGTAATAATGAAAATATGTTAGTCTTTTCGAGCCAAAAATAGTTCATATTGCTGTTTTTTAGTTTTTAAAATGATTATCTGATGTTAGAACCAACTATCCAGTATCCATAATGAATATACAAAATCCATAAAAATTATACCAAATCACTAATAAGTTTTGAAATTTTTTTATATTTTGCATTGATACTTTAAAAATAAAAATATATATAGCCATCGCTAATGAATAACATTTTTTTTTTTAGAAAATTATCACCTTCTAATAAGTTTCTTAGTTACATTTTTTCGTAGAATTTCAGCATACATATCTTGAAATTAGAATAGCCAATATTTTGTTAATAATTTTTACGCTGCAAATTTTTACCAATAAATTACTTACCTTTAGTAGTTGTATTAATGTATACAAATGCCCAAAAAAAATCTTTGCGTTACGTTTAGAAGGTGTAGTAATTATTGTTTCTACAAAACATTACTTTTCAAACTTTTTGGGGCGAATTTTTTCTAAATTTTTATTTTAGATAACATTTTTGAAAGCAAGCTACAGGAATAACTGTGTTTTTTTTTGGTTTCAGAAAATGCAGTCTTCATCGTCGACCAGCAGCAACGCTAGATCATTTATGTTGATGATTTTAGCTGTTCTAGTAGTTTTTGAAATCACATCTACATTTGCAGCCGCATATCCCGCCAGGTAGTGGTAGACATTATTATATTATACTATTATAATCAAATCAAAACAATATCGAATGAAACACCAATTTTGTCGTGTTTTAGTGTAATTTACTTAAATGAAAATAACTAATTTTAATAGATCAGTTTGACCTTTATTAAACACAAAGTAAAAAAAACAATTTTTAATGTTTTCTCGATTCGTGGGCTTGTATGTGTTGCCAAAACCGCATCCTTTATTTATCAGTATTTTTGATTTGGTTTTTCCACACATCCAACATGTTACTTTTCGTGCCTTATCTGAATATATTATTTAAAAAACACTGGAGGCTAGCTTAGCATACATAATATATTAAATTTCATGCGGAAACATACATTTTTTACCAATACGAAAAAATATGTCCAGAATTTAAGGAATTTAACTGCTTCTTTTTGTTAACAAATTTTATTAACTAAGCAAAACCTAGAAAAAATAATGTGTTATATTTCTCTATAGCTTAAGAGCCAGAGGACCTTAAACAGAAATCATTAATATCCTTAGGCTTTATTAGGGCACTTAAAACTTTCAATATACTACCAAAATGTTTCTCTGTTTATTAAGTTATAAACCAGTTTTCTGTAGACTTTCCAACCCATCCTACAGAAAGGGAATATTTCCTTCATGCTGGAAATGTGCCACAGTTCAGCCGATACCTAAAAAAGGTAAGAAGACCTTGCCAAATAACTACCGACCAATCGCACTGCTTTCAATAATAACGAAAGTCATGGAAAAGGCTATTAATTCAGCATCTTCTAAAATATCTTGACGGATTAACATTATTAGCGATCACCAATATGGCTTTCATAAAAATAGATCAACAGGAGATCTTCTGACTTATGTAACACATGTTTGGAGCAACGCAATTGAACACTTTGGAGAATCTCGAGCGGTTGCTCTTGACATATCCAAGGCATTCGACCGTGTTTAGCACGATGGGCTGTTGGCTAAGCTACATTCTTATGGTATGTCTGAAAACTTCTGTTTGTGGCTCTCATGTTTCCTCAGAAGCGTTCTTTACGAGTGGCAGTCGACGGATTTCTTTCTAACACCTTCACTATCAACGCCGGTGTACCCCAAGGCTCCATACTGTCTCCTACTCTCTTTCTCATTTATATTAACGATCTGCTGGAAAAGACCGAGAATCCAATATACAGCTTTGCAGATGACAGTACACTTATCTTTCGTATCACTTTGAATGCTCTGACACTCGGCTACTCAGACGAATATCCGCAGACAGCAGGAAGTCATTCAACTTAACAAAGACCTGGAAGAAATTCTATCTTAGAGTGACAGTAACCAAGTGGAATTTAACGCTACAAAAACCCAGGCGGCAGTGTTTTCTAAAAAATTAACTTTGCTGAATCCAACATAGTTATGTCGGGGAACTCCATTCCTCTAACATCGTCACTCAATTATTGGGCGTTAATTTGGGAGCAAATATGTCCTGGCATGAACATGTTGCAGGCATAGCAAGGAGAGCTTCTCAAAAGTTGGGAATAATATTTCGAACCAGAAAGCTTTACACTCCACAACAACTATTAATTCTTTACAAAGCTCAAATTCGACCAACTATGGAATACTGCTCCCATGTTTGGGGCTCCGCTCCCAAACATACACTGCATTTGTTGGATTCTATTCAGAGAAGAGCTGTTCGTCTGATTGGAGACCCGGAACTGACCGGCGGTCTTGATTTGCTGGAACATCGAAGAACGGTTGGCGCCTTGAGCCTATTCTACAAATATTTTCATGGAAAGTGTTCGGAGGATGTGGCCCGTTTAATTCTTCCCAGTGCGGTGCATGTTAGAAATACACGTCGCGCTGATACTTCACATCCGTATGAGATTCAGCTTGTTACTCCTCGTACAACGCTTTTTAAGCAGTTTTTATATGGAGAACATCATCCCTGTGGAATAATTTGCCCAGGACTGTGTTTCCCACCGAGTACAAATTACAGCGATTCAAGAACAACGTGAATTGCTTTTTCCGCATACGTACCGCACCTGTAGCGCTTTAGGGACCTCCCTGCAGCACGTGTGCTGGGTCCATAAAAAAAAGTACGATTTTAGAATAATTGTATAAAAACATTTTTGTCACTTCTTTTTCGCTTATATTTGGTGAAATGGCTTAGTTTACTAAGTAATGAAACCCGTTAAAAAATAAAGAGTATTTTTTAGTGTTCCGTACGGAACACTTCGGTGTCTGTCCGTCTGTCTGTCCGTCTGTCCGTCTGTCCGTCTGTCCGTCTGTCCGTCTGTCCGTCTGTCCGTCTGTCCGTCTGTCCGTCTGTCCGTCTGTCCGTCTGTCCGTCTGTCCGTCTGTCCGTCTGTCCGTCTGTCCGTCTGTCCGTCTGTCCGTCTGTCCGTCTGTCCGTCTGTCCGTCTGTCCGTCTGTCCGTCTGTCCGTCTGTCCGTCTGTCCGTCTGTCCGTCTGTCCGTCTGTCCGTCTGTCCGTCTGTCCGTCTGTCCGTCTGTCCGTCTGTCCGTCTGTCCGTCTGTCCGTCTGTCCGTCTGTCCGTCTGTCACACCCGATTTTCTCCGAAACTATTTGTCAAAGAAAGTTGAAATTTGGTAGTAATATAGGAATTGATGGCCTCATCAGAGCCATGTAGTTTCGAAAGTTAAATTTTGACTTAAGGGTTAGTTTTGGGAGGTGAAATCGGAAGTGAAAAAAAAATTTTTTTACTAGGTAATCGACTGTGGTGTCAAATGAAAGCTTGTAAAAACACAAGTAAAATATATATATATATATATATATATATATATAATGTACTACTTGCGCGCCCTTTTCTTTGTATTATTTTTAAAAAATCGCGAAAAATCGCTGTCCACCCGCCTTATCTCGGAAAGTACTTATCAAAAAATTTTGAAAAAATTCTGGAATATTCTCCACGGGGTGTAGATTGAACGAAAATTATCACGAGTGCATTACCTGTAATAATTTATCTGGTATATAAAAAACAGAAATTTCAAGGTCATCAATTTTCAGTAAAGATTGGAAATAAACTTTGTTGAAAACTTATTTGGGGTGTGTTTTGTGAAGTCACTGATCATTTTATATCACCGTAACATAAATTTTGACTTAAGGGATTTGTTTTGAGGGGTGAAATCGCAAGTAAAAAAAATATTTTTTTACTAGGTCATCGAGTGTGGTGTCAAATGAAAGCTTGTGAAAACATGAGTAAAAAATATATATACAATGTAATACTTGCGCACACTTTTCTTCGTATTACTTTTAAAAAATTGTGAAAAATCGCTGTCCCCTACCTTATCTCGAAAAGTACTGATCAAAAAATTTTGAAAAAATCCTGGAATATTCTCCACTGGGTATAGATGGAACGAAAATTATCATTACCTTTAATAATTTATCTGGTATAGAAAAAAAACCAAAATTTCAAGGTCACCAGTTTTTAGTAACGATTGGAAACAAACTTTGTTGAAAACTCATTTGGGGTGTGTTTTGTGAAGTCACTGATCATATTATACCACCCTAACAAAATTTTTTATTTTAAAAACAATCAACGTACGGAACACTAATTGTGCAAGTTCAAGTTGCACTTGACCTATTTTTTTTTATCTTATTAAACAACCTGCATATGCAGATAAGATATACATGTAAATATATTAGCTGCGCTCTAACAGCAATAAGAGTTGATGAAAGCAAGACGCATGGTGCACAAATTAGACATTTAGCACCTGTGGTTTAGTAAACGCTTGATTAATATGCTACACCGTTTGATGAATTAAGCTCAACATCTCCTCTAAATTTCTATTAAACTGGAGCTTTACCCCTAATAAACGTAAACAAAATATATAAAACTCGACAGCATTTTCGTATAATAAATTGTAAACCCTCTAACGAGCGTTCTAATATAATCAAAGAGGAATACAATAGCGACTAATTTTAAAAATAAATTTTATATTTACCGCGTAATTCATTCTTAATAACTCGAAAGTTGGAAGCAATTATTGACGATGAATTCTTACCATTTTCCATTAAATACACAGCCCCACAAAAAAAAAAAAGTGGGGTATACTTTTGATGCGATATATCAGATCCGTAATATTTTTGCCCGCTGATCACGAATCTGACGTCAGAATATCGCCATCACATCTCAATTTTTTTCTAATCTCAAAAAATAGGTAAAGATTAGTAAAAATTAAGAAAAATATACTCCTAAAAAATTGATTCAAGCTTTTTCATGAATCCAAAGATGTATTAATATGTATTCGGACACGCTAAGCTAATATTCATCGGTTGGATTGAGCCATACAGTTCTGTTTTCTTTCTAACCTCAATAAATCAGACAGATATAGTGCTTCTCGAATGCAAAAAAAACGAATTCAAATTAAAATTCAACCGATCCTTACCAAATTTGGTACACGGGGATTTTTTGGGTCGCTGATCACGAATCTGAGGTCGGATTTACAAAATTCAAGATGGCAGATGTTTTCGCGCCATTTTGAACGCCGAGAAAATTCATCGGTCGATTTTTATTCTTCTACCTGCATCCAGGGCACCTCCACGTGGTGACGGTGGGCAACGGTGTTACTCCACTAGCCGGCAGAGTCCCGGGATAACGGCTTAGATGCCGTCATGGCAGGTAGAAGAAAGAGAATTACGATGCAGGGACTCGGAAACCCAGTATCGGCGGTTGGTCAGGGTGGGAAAGCGGGCCCGCAGCCGTCGTCATCCAGCGACCGTAGCTCTTCATGTGTGGGTGATTTGGCTCATGTAGAGTATAATGCTACAAGAAAACGGTCTCACGGTACAAGGACTTTTCATAAGTGCGATAAAAACAGTGATTCATTTTGTTATATTTGCTGTCAACACGTATTGAGTAAAATGGGGTCACCGATAACGGATAAGAGTAAAACCTTATATAAGGATTGTTTTAACATTGAAATACAGCACCAGGATACAGATTGGGTTCCCCACATCATTTGTAGTTCTTGCAAAATAATGTTGTACATCAATAAGAAGGCGATTAAATATTCCAGACCAGCAATATGGAATAGACCAAACAGTGAAAATGATTGCTACTTTTGTATGAATGTTGTATCTAGGCATAACCGAAAAAATAAAAGCACTATTACTTATAACGATGTTTCGACAGTAACAAGACCAACTAAATTAATTCCGCCTCCTGAACCACTTGATGCTGATGTTATGGAAACAAATGATTTCACCTTATCAGTTCATACCGAAAACATTGAGACTGTCGAAAAAGATTCAAACACTGTTACTAATGAATGTTCTAGTGACAACCTATCATATACTAGTGACATAGATAAAGAATTTCTACCATACAACCGTAAACGAGAACCAATACTCGTATCACAGTCAGAACTTAGTGATCTAGTCAGAGATTTAGGCTTATCCAAAGATGGTTCAGAGCATCTTGCTTCCTTTTTAAAGAAAAGACATTTACTTAAGCCAGAAGCTACGATTTCTTATTATAGAAACAGAGATGAAGAATTTCGAAAATATTTCACAATGGACGAGGAATTGTCACTTTCATATTGTACCGATGTAAAAGGTCTAATGGATGAATTTCAAAATAACTCATACGATCCTGAAGAATGGAGACTGTTCATTGATTCTTCTAAACGGAGCATTAAGGCAGTTTTGCTGCATAATACCAACGTTTACGCTCCCATTCCGATTGCTCATTCCACAGTTATGGAAGAGCAATATGAAAAAATGAAGAAACTTTTGATAAAAATAAAATATGCTGATCATAACTGGAAAATTTGTGGAGATCTGAAAATTGTAACAATATTGCTTGGCCAACAGTCAGGGTTTACACTTTATCCCTGTTATAAATGTCTGTGGAATAGCAGAGACAGGGAACGTCATTATAAGAAAAAAAAATTTGGCCAACAAGAGAATCGTTCACTCCTGGTGAAAATAATGTATTGTTTCCACCATTGGTAGATCCAGGAAAAGTTCTTATTCCCCCGCTTCACATTAAGCTTGGACTTATGAACCAATTCACGAGAGCATTAGATACAAACGGCCCATGTTTCAAATATTTGCATAAAAAATTTCCGAAATTTTCTGAAGCTAAAATTAAGGCAGGCGTATTTGACGGTCACAAATAAGAAAATTGTTTCAAGATTCATTAATTGTTACTAAAATGAATAAAGTTGAAAAAGCTGCTTGGCTTAGTTTTAAAGAAGTCGCAACAAACTTTTTGGGAAATAATAAAAGTCCTAAGTACAAAGAAATAATCGAGAAAATGGTAAAAAATTTTCAAACATTAGGTTGCTTAATGAATCTAAAATTACATTTCCTGGACTCCCACATCGATGATTTCCCAGATAATCTTGGTGACTACAGTGAGTGAGGAGCAAGGGGAACGTTTTTCACCAAGATCTGAAAATCATAGAAAATCGGTATCAAGGACAATGGGATGACCATATGCTAGCGGACTATTGCTGGTCGCTAAAAAGAGAAACAAGTCCTCAAAAGCGTTTGGGCCGAAAGCCTTTGAATAGGTCATTCGCGGAAAAAAGAACAAGATACAGCCAAAAAAAGGAAAGTTAGGCACGGGTCTAACCTTCGCAATTCTAGGGCTTAAGGGTCTACTATTTGAGAGTATATGGTTTAAAAGTCCTGGTTTTGAGTTTATTGGGTCTCATTTTTAAAGTTACAGGGTTATTGAGGTCTATTTTTTGAGGTTACAGGGTGTGAGAGTCTAAGGTTTCAGGGTTTAGGGTTTAAGAGTATCAGGTTTGAGGATTCCCCAACTGTATACTAAATTTGGTAGGAATCGGTTGGTTTTCAAAAATTTTGTCCGCCATCTTGGATCCGCCATTTTGAATTTTGCAAATCCGACCTCAGATTCATGATCAGCAACCCAAAAAACCCCCGGTTGAATTTTAATTTGAATTCGTTTTTGCATTCGAGAAGCACTATATCTGTCTGATTTATTGAGGTTAGAAAGAAAACAGAACTGTATGGCTTAATCCAACCGATGAATATTAGCTTAGCGTGTCCGAATACATATTAATACATCTTTGGATTCATGAAAAAGCTTGAATCAATTTTGTAGGAGTATATTTTTCTTAATTTTTACTAATTTTTACCTATTTTTTGAGGTTAGAAAAAAATTGAGATGTGATGGCGATATTCTGACGTCAGATTCGTGATCAGCGGGCAAAAATAATACGGATCTGATATATCGCATCAAAAGTATACCCCACTTTTTTTTGTGGAGCTGTAATATCAATACGTACAAACGAAAAAAAATCAAGATAGAATAATATTTATCTCAGATCTATCAAGACACTGCAAACAAATATTCTGTTTCTTCTTCTTATACTGTTTATAGATCTGATGATCTGTTAATTCCAAGGTTGTGGGATTTCTTGCCAGCCATCTCTCCATCTTTTTGTTGTTCGCCGCGGTGGATGTTTGCGTGCTGGTTTTCATTCCAAAGCGATCCTTAGTAGGCTTTGCTCCTTTATTCTTTTTCCGTGGTTATGTCTCTGTCTTCTTCTTTGTCTACCCCATATTACTACGTAACTGATGTCAGTGTCTTGTACCTTATCCTTCCTTGTTTTACCAACTATTGCTCATTGGATTTTTATTTCGGCAGTACGTAACATACTTTTTGTTTTATTGATATCTTCTCCTGATTTTATACCCTAGGTCATTATGGGTCTGATACAAGGCTTATGTATTTTAACCTTGCTGCTGATATAACTGCTGATTTATTAATTAATCCTCTAAGGCCTAGAACTGGGTCATGAAAGTTGATAGATCCATACTAAGATATTTGAAGTCGGTTATCTATGGGTTTATCTTCCACTGTGAGCTTGCACCTTATGGGATTGTCTCCTTTTCTAATTCCTCTTGGGATTGGTATATTTCCTGTAGTGTTTTCTTATGTTTTAATTTTCGCCTTATTATTCACGGTCAAGTTACTTATGTGTTTCACAACGTTTGCCTGTGTTCTTTTCGGCATCAACGTCTATATTTCGCCATTGAGTATGACTTTGGCGAAGGCTTTAGTTAAGTCTATGAAGCAGACGTACGCTGGAGTTTTGTACTCTATTGGGTTTTTCTTTAATTTGCTTCAAAATGAATATTGCGTCTGTGGTAAATCTATCTTTTTGGAACCGCTGTTCTTCTCTATTTTTTATCTGTTATTCCAGTTTCTCCTTCAACAGGTCTGTGAGCAATTTCATTGTTATATTTGGAAGAATCAAACAAATATTGGCATGGTTAATTGAACGTATCCATCAAAATTTATTATTCCAATTAAAAAACTTAAGAGTGCCCGCAAAATTAGCCCGTTTTTGCAACCGCCATAACTTTGAGACAAAAAAGGTAAACTTAACGTAAAAGGTCTTAAATAAAAGCTAATTAAAAATCTAGAAGGGCATATTTTTCCATTTTTTGTATTTAGGGGTAACTACCCCCTATAATGAGGGTTAAAACGATGAAAATAGATAAGTTATTAACAGAAAATAAAAAAATATTTATGATGTGTAATTCATGAAAATAGGTCACTTTAATTATTTACATATTCTCTACCCAATACCGTATAGTCAGTCAAAAAACCACCCTCTAAAAGGGGGTCGCAATTAATAGGAGATCCTGATATACTCACAAGATGACTCCCAAGACTAGGAAAAAATACAAAGAAATAATCAAAATACTGATAATATTTCTGGACTTATACTTCTCCCAAACTTATCGCAACACACTTTTAATTTTTCACCCCGAAAAATAGGCGGCAGTTATCCCTAAATAAAAAAATTGAAAAATATGTCCTTCTAGATTTTTAAATAGCTTTAATTTAAGACCTTTACGTTAGGTTTGCTTTTTTTGTCTCCAAGTTATGAAAAGTTGCAAAAACAGGCTAAAATTCACACTCTTTATTAAACATATTACCCCGCTCATCTTAAAAAAAGTAATGTCATAGAATCCAACTTGTGTGAGCTATGTGGAACTTTTGGCGACTTGAATGTATTTTTTTTAAATGTCGGAAATATCGTAATGATCTATATCCAAAATTAATAAAGACAAATAAAGAACCACTAAACTTTCTACATGTACTCACACTTTTAGATCATTTTCGAACTAAGAGGATCGGAATATGGATATAACTGTTGTCTTGTTTATAAAAAAATCTCATTTAATTCCAAATTTATATATGACTTCTGACCTACATATTTATTAAAGATTTTATGGGGTTATCCGTTGCTTTGTAACAGTACATATTAACAACAACACAGGTTACAGAGTATACTGAGTACTACTGACACGTAGAAAAAGTTGCACTAGGCGTGACAGCAGTTTCGTAGTACTACTACATTCTTAAACGCAGTAAATAAATTATAATCAATCTACTTCTCTCCTGCTTCAGATTTATTCTTATTTTTGCTCTGAGCATCCGATAGTTACCACCAATGCTTATCGTGTTCAGGACTGTCGTGTCAATTACAATATTCTATATTATATATATATATATAATATATATATATATATATATATATATATATATATATATATATATATATATATGTATATATATATGTATATATATATATATATATATATATATATATATATATATATATATATATATATATATATATATGTATATATATATATATATATATATATATATATATATATATATATATATATATATACGTACACCTCATTTGATTATAATTTATTTATTACGTTTGAGGATGTAATAGTACTACGAAACTGCAGTCACGCCTTGTGCAACTTTTTATACGTGTCAGTTAACAAAATAAAAGTATACTCTGTAACCTGTGTCGTTGTACCTATTTGTTTTAAAAGGCTCTGATTAGCACAGAGCTAGAAGAGTGTAAACCTGTCTATATTCCTGTTAGGGCAGATCATTTTTAGTGTTCCGTACGGAACACTTATAAGATCACTTCGGTGTCTGTCTGTCTGTCACACCCGATTTTCTCCGAAACTATTTGACATAGAAAGGTGAAATTTGGTAATAATATAGGAATTGATGGCCTCATCAGAGCCATGTAGTTTTGAGAATTAAATTTTGACTTAAGGGGTTAGTTTTGGGGGATGAAGTCGGAAGCGAAAAAAAAAATTTTTTTTTACTAGGTCATCGAGTGTGGTGTCAAATGAAAGCTTGTGAAAACACGAGTAAAAAATATATATATAATATTATACTTGCGCGCACTTTTCTTTGTATTATTTTTAAAAATTCGCGAAAAATCGCTGTCCCGGACCTTATCTCGAAAAATACTTATCGAAAAATTTCGAAAAAATTCTGGAATATTCTCCACGGGGTGTAGATTGAACGAAAATTATCACGAGTGCATTACCTTTAATAATTTATATGGTATATAAAAAAAAACAAAAATTTCAAGGTCATCAGATTTCACTAAAGATTGGAAACAAACTTTGTTGAAAACTCATTTGGGGTGTGTTTTGTGAAGTCACTGATCATTTTATACCACCGTAACATAAATTTTGACTTAAGAGGTTCGTTTTAAGGGGTGAAATCGGAAGTGAAAAAAATTTTTTTTTTTTTACTAGGTCATCGAGTGTGATGTCCAATGAAAGCTTGTGAAAACAGGAGTAAATATAAATATATATAGATATATATATATATATATATATATATATATATATATATATATATATATATATATATATATATATATATATATATATATATATACATATATGTATATATATATATATATATATATATATATATATATATATATATATACTCGTATATAATGTAATACTTGCGCACACTTTTCTTCGTATTACTTTTAAAAAAATCGCTGTCCCCTACCTTATCTCGAAAAGTACTGATCAAAAAATTTTGAAAAAATTCTGGAATATTCTCCACGGGGTATAGATTGAACGAAAATTATCACGAGTGCATTACCTTTAATAATTTATTTGGTATATAAAAAAAAACAAAATTTCAAGGTCACCAGTTTTCAGTAAAGATTGGAAACAACTTTTGTTGAAAACTCCTTTGAGGTGTGTTTTGTGAAGTCACTGATCATTTTATACCACCCTAACAAAATTTTTTATTTTAAAAACAATCAACGTACGGAACACTAATTGTGCAAGTTCAACTTGCACTTGACCGGTTTTTTCTTTTGTTATCATTTTGTGATAAGTAGCAACGGTTTACTCTCTGAATAATTTTTAATACACTGAAAATTAGCGAATGGCTGCATAGCGGAAATGTTCCAGCCAAAATAAAATTTTAAATAGCTTAACAAATGAATTATTTCGTCATGTTGTATCATTTTTGTTGTATGTTGAAAAGGTTTACCTAACTTAATTAATGTGTTTCCTATATTCCTACATAAAAGGTTGCCTTTCTTATTACGTATCTTTAGAATTTCCGTACTTTATTTTATAAAGAATTTAGTTTAGAGTAACGTTAATTTTCTTATTATATATATACATAATGCAGAACGCTACACGATTTTTGTATGAAGCATATGAAGTATTCAAATATTAATCTCTCATTTGGTGGAGTTGCCAAAGCAAATTTTAAAATTATACAACTTCGCAACGTTACACTACGTACGAGTATATTTCCTGTTTAATTGAAATCAATAACATACATTTATTACATATTTTTGGAATTCTCTCCGTTTGTTTTTACTTAATTTGCTTAATATTTATTTTTTATAATGTTTATGGAGTAAATAGAAAATTGAAGTAACTTTCCATAAATTTGTATGAAAAGCGTTTCGTTTTGAGAGAAAGACATACTTAGTGTATGCTGCATATAAATTAATAATTTTCCCATTAAATTAAGCTACTCTGCTTAGAATGTGTACACTATGTCAGAGTCGGGTAAAAAGTACATTAAATTTTCTCCGCTGTAGGCTAATCTCAAGCTGGATCCAATAATTAACGATTTTTAGAAAAACCAAGATAACAAACTGTAAGAAAGTGCAGGCAGGCTTTACTCAGCAGCGTATCACTGGGGCAACATGATAAAACATCAAGAGTTTCTAGATATCTAAATAGTACTTTATCCACAATCTGACGGTAGTCAAGTAGAATTTAACGCTACACAAACTAAGACGGAAGTGTTTTTAAAAAAGTTAACTTTGCTGGACCCAACATAGTTATATCAGGAAACTCCATTTCCCTCAATTTGTTGGCCGTTGGAGAAAATGTGTCTCGACATTTTTTTTTTTTTTTTTTTTTTTTTTTTATTGGTCTAGCACACGTGCTGCAGGGAAGTCCCTAAAGCGCTCCAGGAGCGGCACGAGTGCGGAAAAAGCGATTCACGTTGTTCTTGAATCGCTGTAAATTGTACTCGGTGGGAAACACAGCGCTGGGCAAATTATTCCAAAGGGATGACGTTCTCCATATAAAAGATTGCTTGAAAAGCGTTGTACGCGGAGTAACAAGCTGAACCTCATACGGTTGCGAAGCACCAGCGCGACGTGTATTTCTAACATGCACCGCTTTGGGAGGAATTAAGCGGGCTACATCCTTCGAACACTTTCCATGAAAATACTTGTAGAACAGACTCAAGTCGCCAACCGTTCTTCGATGTTCCAGCGAATCAAGGCCGCGGTCAATTCCGGGTCCCCAATCAGACGGACCGCTCTTCTCTGAACAGAATCCAACAAATGCAGTGTATGTTTGGGAGCGGAGCCCCAAACGTGGGAACAGTATTCCATAGTTGGTCGAATTTGGGCTTTGTAAAGAATTAACAGTTGTTGTGGGGTGTAAAGCTTTCTGGTTCTAAATAATATTCCCAACTTTTGAGAAGCTCTCCTTGCTATGCCTGCAACATGTTCATGCCAAGACATATTTGCTCCCAAACTAATGCCCAACAAATTGAGCGACGATGCTAGGGGAATGGAGTGCCCCGACATAACTATGTCGGGTTCAGCAACGTTAACTTTTTTAGAAAAAACTGCCGCTTGGGTTTTTGTAGCGTTAAAATTCCACTTGGTTACTGTCACCCCAAGATAGAATTTCTTCCAGGTCTTTGTTAAGCTGAACGACCTCCTGCTGTCTGCGGATATTCGCCTGAGCAGCCGATGTCCGAGCGTTCAAGGTGAATGAAGAGACAAGCGTACTGTCATCTGCAAAGCTATAGATTGGATTCTCGGTCTTTTCCAGCAGATCGTTAATGTAAATGAGAAAGAGAGTAGGAGACAGTATGGAGCCCTGGGGCACACCAGCGTTGATAGTGAGGGTGTTAGAAAGAAATCCGTCGACCGCCACTCGTAAAGAACGCTCTCTGAGGAAACATGAGAGCCACAAACAGAACCTTTCAGACATACCATAAGAGCGCAACTTAGCCAGTCGATCGTGCCAAACACGGTCGAATGCCTTGGATATGTCAAGAGCAATCGTTCAATTGCGTTGTTCCAAATATGTGTTACATAAGTCAGAAGATCTCCTGTTGATCTATGTTTACGAATATGAACGAATATGATGTTTATGAATATGAACATAGCAAAGTGGCGGCCCGTGGCTCCGTGGCGTAGTATTTGCATGCGGTGTAGAAGGTTTCAGGTTCCAATCTCGACAGGTCGGTATAAGTTTATTTAAGTATATATGGCCTAGTCGTACATAGGTAGTAGTTGTTTGCAGAAATGCAATAACGTCCATGGCAGCACTACCGCGCTGTCTAAGAAGATGCCGTGAAATACTAAAATGTATGTTTTGGTACTTGGACAACGTCGACGGGTATTACGACATCCCCGCCGATATCCTCAGGATGTTATTGCGTCACGTTGCGGCGTCATTTTATAACGTCTCTTTTACGGTGCTATTTTGCCCCTTAGATATATCTTAATTTTTGAGAATGGATGGAGTGGATATTAATACTGATAGAGCAAAAATTTAAATATAAGTTAGCTCGTTTTTTTTACTGGTAGAGTACATAGAGATCGAGGTAACTTTTGTATGCCTTTTGAAAATAGTCTCTATAGTTGTTTAAAATTTGGTTGTACTGTTTTTGGGCACCATTTATTTTAGAATAAAAAGATTTAAAATCGTTGACAAAAAACTGAAGAGTTAATTAGTTGTCGAAATAAAATTGAGTTGGGTACAACCGTTGCGTCCTGAAAGATAAGGCGGGTGGTTCAGTAAAAGGCTGCATTAACACAGGGAAAAGTATATTGACAAATTAAAAATCCTTGCAGATATTACACTCTTAAAATTACATTAACTACATAAAAACCCTTTAGGCTATGAAAGTGTACACGTTTAAACTAGAGTTCTATGAATTACCGATCCTAAGTGTAAAAAAAATAAAAGGCTTTTAAAAAACACGATCTAAAAGTTTGTAAAATTAACTCCGCGGATTAAACGTGTTGAATAGTCGTTGTCACTTGTAGACAGGAAGTGAGCTGGTGTACTACTAACTTACTGATTGGTTTCTCCTCGTGGGTTTTCCATAAGCTGCTTGACCTCTCCTGGTGAGATTCTCATCAAAAATAATGTCTCAACCACTGCTCTCCTATTCTTTTTGGGTAGCTAATCACTTTTTGACGCGAAATGCCTGAGGATGAGCAGGATATCTTAAGAACGGAAGAAGGCCTTAAACTTGAGAGCTGGAAACGACACCCACTTGGTGATTAAAAAGTATCACAATATGTACAAAGACATCATTACGCTTTCACAAAATAATCCTTCCAATTAACCAATGGAAGATCAGAATATTTTTTCGAATTTTGCCAAATTTTTACAAATAAATACCCTACATGCACTTTTAAATGTATACAATCTTGTTAAGGACGTAATTTTACGAGGGAGGAGGTTATACATCCTGGGAGCCAAATAAGTTTCTTTGACGTCCTGTTTATAGGCATTTCTAAGTATCTACCGACCATACATCTGGTACCATGAGCATAATTCACAAATTGTTTTAATTTGTTACTTTTATAAATATAGGAGCACATTTTAAGATAGTACAAAGTGCGCACTTCCAAAGCATCTTTAGACTATAATGGATCGGTAGAAAGACGTGGATTTTTTTCGAAATATTATCTTGACAGTCAACCACGATGTTAAACACCACAACGGTGTCATAAGCATTTTCCAGTTCCATACTGGTCAAGGAATTAATACATGCAATGAATAGTATAGGGCCTAAAACAGTACCCTGTGGAATTCCCATGTTGACAGGCAATCGGTCACTGTAAATGTTTCCAATTTTCATCATCTGCGATCGATCCTCCAGAAAACCCGGAAAGACGCCCAACACATTGCCCCTCACCACATGAACCTAGTAAATCAAGCAGAGAGTTTGGCAAAATCCAAAAAAACAGCGGTGCCTTTATTACCAATGTCAAGATTGTTAGTTATATGGCTGGTTAGTTCACAGATTGCATCCGCAGTGCTTAAGCCAGTCATGAATCCATACTGTCTTTGGAATATGATAGTATTCTGCTGGAAAAAGCCTACTGCATCACGGAGAAAAATAAGTAACCACTACGGCGTGCTAGAGAAGAAAAACCACTTCGGCATACTGGCCGAAAAAGCTACTACGGCATGGCTGAGGAAAAGAGCTACTACGGCATACTGGCCGAAAAAAGCCTTTAAAAATTCCATCTGGCCGTTTATATATATTTTGCCCCTTCTTCAAAGTGAAGTCTTTAAAATGGCTCACTTTCGGGACGCAAAATCAACGCAAACTAAATAAGTTAGGTCAGCAACACGTTATATATGGTTGAGTTACACTGTTCAAAAATTTAAATCACTGTTTTAAGTTATACTGTTCAAAAATTGAAATCACTGCCTAATCAATTATAAAAATGTAATAAAAATAAATTATAGAAAGAAAAACAGTATCGTAACGTGATCTTAAAATCTAAGAGAAAATGAATGTTACAATACGAAAAAGAGTAAAAATTCCTACTCAGGCGCGGAGGTGAACGATAACAAAAAAGAAAAGAGAGCTTCTCACAAGTTAAAAATATTATTTCGAGCTAGAAAGTTTTAGATTCCACAACAACTGTTAATTCTATAAAAAGCTCAAATTCGACCAATGATGTAATTGTTCTCCTATATTTGGGGCCCTGCTCCCAAACATACACTGAATTTGCTGAATACCATTCAGAAGAGTGCTATTGGCCTAATGGAAGACTCAGAACTCACCAGAAACCTTGGAACATAGAAGAACGGTTAGTGACTTGAGTCAATTCTACAAGTATTTTCATGGAAAGTGTTTGTTAACTGTAACCGCTTAATTCCTCCCAGAATGGTGCATGCTGGGAATACACGTCGCGCTAATACTTCACATTCATATAACCCGCAACCCTTTTGAAGCAGTCTTTTATATGGAGAACCTCGTCCTTTTGGAATGATTTACTTAGGACTCTGTTTCCCACCGAGTATAATTTACACTTATTCAAGACGGACGTGAATCACTGTTTCCTTATACACACCCCTCCTGCAACATTTTAGGTTTTCCCTGCTTCACTTGTGCTATGCTCATATTATATATATATATATATATATATATATATATATATATATATAAATATATATATATATATATATATATATATATATATATATATATATGCGCGCGCATATATATATAATGCACGCAAAGCTTCTCAAAAGCTGGGAATCTAATTTCATACTAAAACGCGTTATACTCCACAATTTTAAATCCTATTCGAAGCTGTAATTCTCTCTCCCAAACATACGCTGCATTTGTCAGATTCTAGTCAAGTAGATTCTTTGCCTAATTTCCCTAGTCCCAGAATTTACCAGGAAAGCTAATCCCTTGGAAGACAGAAGAACGTTTGGCTTTTGAGTCTAGCCTATAAGTACTTTCACATGAAGTGTTCGATGGTTGTAGCTTGCTTAATTTTTCCCAAAGCGGTGGATGCTGGGACTACACCTCGCAATAATACTTCACAACAGTATGAGGTTCAACGTCTGACTCATCGTACCAACTTTTTCAAAAATTTTTTATATGAGGAACGTCCACCCTTTGAAATGAATTACCCCGGATTATGTTTTCCACCGAGTACAATTTGAAGCAATTCAAAAACCCAAGTGAATCGGTTTTTATCGCATACGCGTGGCTCTTAGTACATTTTAGGAATTTTCTTGTAGCAGGTATGCCGTATCCATAAAAAAAAAAAAACATGTTTAGTGTAGGTTTCTTGAAACTTGCTCTTTCAATGATACCTTAGAGATGTTTCTCCCTATAACATTTTTCTCAGGATTAATGTTTCAGTGGTAACAACCCTCGCGCATCGAAGTTCTAGCAGTTTTTTTTGAAAAAATAGTCAAAGAAAAATTCTAAAAGCATTTTTGATGTGCTTATACGAAGCATTCGGTGATATATGCAGACTGTAGATTTCCTTATTTTGAAACGTTCTTCTTTATATCAAATATTGGAATATCAAAAACACTCTAATGATTCGTTTTTTATTTTATCACACGCTAAATTTAAAAAAGCTAAGTTTAAATAATTTAAAATTAAAATAACTTAATCAGTTTAAAGTTGAACTACATTTTATCAGTAACCTAAATTAATTTGTGAACATTTTCTTTCAAATTGCTAAATTAATAATTAAGAATTCTTCTACAACTTTACAAAGACTTCTTTTTGGATTTTTTTTTTCATTTCAACCTTATAAAAAATTGAACTACAGCTTCGGAAAATTAAAACTCTCTGTTTTAATTTGGAGTGTATTTTTTCTTTTGTTCAACGGCAAAATTTAAATGAACTGTTAAAATAGAAAATTGAAGCAACCTTCAATAAATTTGCATGAAAAGCGTTTCGTTCTGAAAGAAAGACATACTTAATGTATGCGGCATATAAATTAATAATTTTTCCACTGAATCAAAAGTAGCGCTCTCATCTTAGAATGTTGACACTACCTCGGAGACGCGTAAAAAGTACATAAAATTTATTCCGCTGTAGATTAGTCTCAAGCGAGGTTCAATAATTGACGATTTTTAGGAAAATTGAACTAATAAATTGTAAGGAACAGGAAGCATTGCTCAACACCAATATTGCTACATAATAAAATATAAAGAATTCCTCTAGATCTAAATAGTACTTTATCATCAATCTGACATTAACCAAGTAGAATTTAACGGTACAAAAACCCAGGCGGCAGTTTTTTCCAAGAAAGTTTACATTGCTGAACCCGATATATATATCGGGACATTCCATTTCTCTAGCATCGTCACTCAATATACTGAGTTTTAACTTGGGAGAAAATATGTCTTCGCATGCACACGCTTCATGCATAGCAAAGAGAGCTTCTCAAAACTTGAGAATATTATTTCGAACTAAAAAGTTGTACACTCCACAACTATTAATTCTGTTCAAAGCTCAAATTCGACCAACGAGCGAATACTGCTTCCATATTTGGGGCTCTGCTTCCGAACATACACTGCATTCGTTGGATCTATTCAGAAGAGAGCTGTTTCAATGATTGGAGACCCAGAACTTCCTCACTAGCAAACTTGGTTTCTTGGACCATCGAAAAACGGTTGGCAAATTGAGTTTATTCTGCAACATTTTTCTTTTAAAGTCTTCGATAGATGTAACTCACTTAATTCCTCCCAGAGTTGTACATGCTAGAAATGTACGCGCTAATACTTAACGTCTGTATGAGGTTCAACTTGTCACTCCTCGCGCAACCCTTTTCAAGCAGTCTTTTATAGGAAGAACCTCATCCCTTTGGACTGATTTCCTTAGGACTGTGGTCCCCACCGAGTACAATTTACAGCGATTCAAGACCAACGTGAATCGCTTTGCCGCATACGCGTCGCTCTTGTAGGGATTTCCCTGCAGCATGAGTGTTATGCTCATAAAAAAATTTTAGTAAATTCCAATATGTGATTTCTAGAACCTGTAGCGACAAAGCTTAGGTACATTCCCTATAATATAGATCGTCGAAGAAAGATGTAAGACATTGGAGATGTCAAAAGAGAATACTTGAATTAATGAGGAATGAAAACTTGTATAATACTTTTTTAAACAGCTTAATTTCTAAGTTGAAAAAAAAATTAAACAACATGAAAATAGTTGTCACAATCCTGTATCTCGTAAAACAATAGCAAGAAAAGTTTCTAGAATACGCTTAGTAGTGACGTTAATATTAAGGAAAAATATCTAAAGTGCAATCTTTACTTCTAACTTCTTCTTACGACTCCGTCTCCTCACGAATGTTGGCGATCCATAAGGAATTTTAGAAATTATTGCTCGAAAAATATCCCTCGAAGTACACCCAAACCACCTTCTCATGTGCTTCAGCCAAGAATTCTGTCGTCTTCCGATCGATCGTTTGCTCCTTATTTTGCCTTCAATAATTAAACTTAGCAATTCGTACTTTGGGCCTCTCATTATATGTCCGAAGTATTTATTTTCTATACCCAGGAGATCCGAAGTATTTATTTTCTATACCCAGGAAATGCAAAGAAGGCGTACGTTTCAAAAGATTCCAATTCTTTCTCTGTGCCAGGGTCAAGTGATTTACCCAGTACTTTCCTTGCAAGCATGTAGTTCTAAAATAGAAACTGAATTTAACTTAAAGAGAAAATATTTCTATAATATGGATAAAATCATACAACTTATCGACACCCACCCCTTCTTTTCTTTAAACGATATTGCTCAAAAACTATAGGTTTCATCCCTATTCCAAATATTATAATATCATTTCGTTCGAGTATTATGATGATAACAGACCTACAGACCGACAACCTGACAGTCCGATAGACAGATCAATGGAAATTGGAACATATATTTTTCGCGCTCTAAAAACATGGTTCCTACACTCACATCCATACAATGGTACGGAGGAAATACATACGCTCTCACCATTCTCATTCAGAGCTCTAGACTGAGACTTGTACGATGGAAAAATTTATTCATATTCATGTATGTTACTCGGGCCTGTTCTCTCTCAGCTTCCCAAACTCGGGAATATATTTCCTTTCTTGGGTCCCACTTGTCATTTGCATTTGTTGATTCCTCATCATATTTAAATGTGTTCCTTAATAGACCTGTTCTACGGTGTTCCCATTTGCTGCAGAGCAGACAGTCATTTTTTTTTTTAATACGAGGGATTCCGGTGGTAGATCACTGTAACTTGTAAACTATCGAAAAACCGGTAAGTATATCCAAATGAAATGTCACGGAATTTTAACTCGTATATCGTTTGAAGGTTTTTATCCATAAAATTTGGTATTTTCTGCACCGCAAGTACCAAGCTTGTACTCATTTCGCGCCACGGAAATGCCATACGGGATTTCAGCCACTTTTTCTAAAGTTTCCTTTGTTTGACCATAAATAAATTCAGAAAGGATAACATTTTTTGCTGATATATTTATATATAGACCAAATCAGTATCTCATTTCGTTTGAGAGTTGTCGTCTCAATAATCCGATAGATCGACAGACAGACCGTGGAAATGGAAAAAAACTATGTTTTTTCCTAATCTAAGTACCGTTATCTGCAAAGAAATGCAAAAATCTACCGATTCAGTCACTTATACTTTCTTTTAGTAAAAATGTTAGAAATTGGTGGTTATATACCAGGTACGTCCCACGCGCATATTTATAGTTTATAAAAAATACAAAATGTACTACTAAAAAATATCGCAAGCCAAACATTATTTCTCAATTTTAAAGAATAGATATCAAGGATATTCTAAAATTGTCCCTTTTTCCAGTGCCCAAAAGGACGAATATTTAAACAGGATATTGAAACTTGTAGATTGCTAAACGAGTATACCTTAATAAACAAGAGGTTGGTTATCCCATTTTAAATACTGGATTTTCCAAAACTTCTTCAGAAACAAATATTAAAGAAATATGTAACTAAAAAAAATATATACGTACAACTTTAATGGATCAGTGACATTGAATATTACAAATTACGAGAGACTTGTTTAAGTTATCTACCTAGTTATGAAGGAAAACTCATAGAATTAAAAAAAATATTTTTCTACATTAATTTACACTAATATACATCGTACTTTTCTTTAAGCCTCAAAAAACATTTTTGGCTCCTATCCTTAGGGAGCCAACTGTTGGAACCTTGTAGAACGTGCAAGAACAAAGTTTTGCTTGTTCATGAATCTTTAAATCATGTATCCTTCCAAAAACTTTTCCATTAATTGTCGGCCCTTTTCTTATATATTTAATAAGAAAAATTTCTTGACGATTTGTCGCCTTCTTTGGGTGTGACTCCTGGTTCATAGCAGGACACCAATGGAACACTCCAGTCTCCTCGCCTAAGCAAATTTGCGAAAGATAACTCTCATTCTCGAAAGTAGTCGAATGTTCGTGAGAAATTTCTTTTCTTGCCAGGTTTCTGCACTGATGTAAGGAGTTTTTGGGTCATCCCTTAATGCTCATACATAATCTTTAAAACTGTAGTTTCAAATCCTTCAAAGCAGGTCCAAATAGCATTCAAAATCATCAACACGTTCCACTGTGGCAAACGCGGTACCCATTTCGAACAGAGCTTTCTTACGCCCAAATGTTCATGCAAAATGCGATTGATTCTTTAGGGTGTCCTATCTCACGCTATTTCACTTTACGGTCATCCAAAACAATTTTGTGGATTTTTTGACCGGTGTAACCACCTCATTTAAGCGTCCAGTGCGTTCATTTGTATCTGTATTACAATTGCAAAACGGTATATTCTTCCATCAAAAAACAGTATTTAATCAACACAGGAAATTTAATTTTTTCCATTGTAAACTAGCGTCACTAAAACCACTGTAACGCGACATGAAATTTTAACTCGTATCGAATTTTTTGAAAAGGACGACATCTTGTGTTATTTTCACCCTAGGTGTTATATTCACGGCATTTCTTGAAACAACTACTACCTATGTACGTGCCACGGAGCTGCGCCACGGAGCCACGGGCAGCCACTTTTTTCTAAAGTCCAAGAAAGGATAACATTTGTATATATTTTAATTACGTTTACCATGCCCACCAACTGACCTTAAGGTCTCGTTATTACGATTATTATAAACCAAAAATATAATCTGCAAAAGTCTAGGGAGAAAAAGAGATTCTTAAAAATAATATTCTTTGTTTACTAAGTATATGAAAAATACGTCACTTTAAACAACATGCGTATTTTTACATCATTATTTTATATATAAATACGTATTTTACACCTTGAGCAAATCTAAAAATAAAATGGAATGTTAAGAAATATTCCGAAAGTGACCCTCTATTTTAATTTAAATTCCATGTGTCATCTAGATAAAACAGTGGCAAAGACCTTAGGTCTTTTGACTGTAAAGAAAAAGAGATAACGAAAGGTAAAGGAGCTATCTCAACTTGCAAAGATATCGTTTGATAAAGGTGTTTTTTATTATTATTTAGGGTTCTATTATACGAAAAAGCTATAATGCAAACTCCTAGAGAAAAATACTTGAAATTAAATTCTCTTGGATGTAACTAATAGCTAGTACTAGTACTAGCCTGTACCCTTGGCTTCCCAAGCAATGATCCTTGTATATTATTATCTGTGAAAGTTTATGGTATTAGTATATTTTTCCCTTATTTATTCCCTATATTTACTAGACCTTTATAGTTATCGATCCTTTTTATGACTCATAAATATCATCTACAAAAAAATAAACTAAGCTGTTTCCGAGATCCACTTATTAAATTTTCTTAAATATCCGCAATTATTTTTATAGCATTTAAACACAGACTGCAAACTCAATTTTTTAATTTTTATCCCTATAGCCCAGTCGTCAGAGGCAATTTTTGATGAAAAGCTCTCATTAAATATTAACAGGCTGCATTTTGGCATACAGGTAGTTTTTTCAATGTAGAATACGACAAAAAAAAGGTTGCTGCTCTAAAGTGTACGCTAAGCCTACAAAATCGAAAATAAAATGAAAAATTCGGTTTTTCGCAAATATCTCGAAAAATAAAAGAGATATCGAAAAACTAATAGGAATACGTGAATGAACGGGAAATTTTACAAAAAATAGTATATAGATTATTTTTTTTAGTTTTACCGTAAGTTAAAAAAATTATTTAAAATAAAATGGCTGGTTTAACCCCTTCAGTTGTAGTGGGAATCATGCTTCCAACCTCATTTATGTTTGAATTACTGTTTCTGTGTACTCTTAAATATTTCTCAGGGTACTGATTAAGAATCCGATGACAGATTTGAAAAATTCAAAATGGCGGATCCAATATGACGGCCAGAGTGTACGTAATTCATTTAATTTCTTCGAGTAATTTAGAATTTTTGTCTTTTCAATAACTGTTTTCTTTGTACCTGGATGTTTAAATAAAATATAAAGGCTTTCTGCTTAAAGTTTAGACTTTTATCTTTCATTTCCCACCTTTAAATATTTTTTTAAGTTTAAGTTTTATGATTAAAAATAAGGAACAAATACGTTTATCTCTTACTTTTTTAAGATCGAAATTACAAAAAAAAAAGAAACTTTTTTTAAAGTTTTTAATTATTTTCTAACATCAAGTATCTAAAAAAAAATGTCCTACTTTTTTTCACCATTTTGTACTGCTTTGAACGTAAAATTGCCGGCAGGGCATTACAGCAGGCAAATTTTTATATTTTAAAATTCAATTTTTAAATGACAAAGTCAATGTGGGTATTTTTAAGAATTCGTATATTGAAACTTAAGGTATAATAATGATATATGCACAAGGATTTTTATCAGCACTATATTTTATTAAATATTTGTAATTTACTGTATGCCCGTTAAAATTATACAAAGAAAAATTTCGCTTTATGTTGTAACATTCATTTTTTCCTAGATTTTAAGAGCATGTAATGTTACTGATTTTTGGCTTTATAATGTACTTCTTTTCATTTTTGTATCGAGCAGTGTATTTCGCAGGAATTTCTAGCCGTTCGTAGTACAGTGTGCAGTGCGGGTTTCCGACCGAATTTATTCAATTTGTAGTACGTCGCGATTGGTCAAATGTTTGTTTCCCGGAAGCCGGCCATTTTAGAGACGTAGTTCTCACGGCTTATTTAAGGGTCTGCAGAACGCAGATCGAGGCTTTTTTCCATCGAGCCACAGAGAAGGCTTTTTCCCATCAAGCCGCCGCCGAGGCTTATTTCCAACATGTAGTGGCAGAAAGCTGTTCTGCAACCAGTAGCCGTAGTTGGCTTTTCTCCGATCAAGCCGCAGCCAGGCTTTGTCCATCCAGCCGCAATAGAGGCTTCGTAAATTTTATCGAGAGCCAAGTCGAGTACGAGAGTTCTTCAACGTGAAGCCGTAGTGGGCTTTGTTTTTTTAACACGAAGTAGCCGTTGTAGGCTCTTCTCGTCATGAAGCAGTACCAATAAATTAGTGATGGAATGTGTGAAAGCGGTTTTAAGTGTTCAATTTAAGGCCTAGAAGCCCGTAGGAAAACCGTAAGGCACCAATATATACATCAGTAGACCTATTTCCCGCAGATAAGTGATTTAACACCGAATTGAACTGATAAATCGTGAAGTGAGCGTCACGAATCTTCAATATCGGGTGTAGCAAAATTTTAAAAGTAAAATGTCTAATTTAAGAACTTTATTTAGTAATAACTACCTTTTAGGCTAAAGTTTTTGTAATTACTAAACTGCAAGAGTTAGAACTTTTAATTTAAATCATTAATAAATTTTCTTTTTGTTGATTAAAGCTAGTGTTTCACTGTACACCTATCTTACTTTTCAGGATAAAAGGGTTGTACCAGACAAATTATTTTCTTAACAACTACATAACACTTCAGTATTTTTTCATTTTTTTAGCTGAAAGCAGATCCTTTCTATTTTAAAATGAATGGTGCCCAAAAATTAGTACAACCAAAAATTTTTTAACAACGATAGAAACTAATTCCAAAAAGACGTACAAAAATTATCTCTTACCCATATTACTCTACCAAGAAAAACTGAGCTAGTGTATGTTTAATTTCTTTAGTTCTTTTAAAATCAGTATTCACTCAATCCATTCTCAGAAATTAAAACGGGGCTGTAAAAGGTACACCCCACAAATTGACGCTGTCAATTCGGGGCGAAGTGCACAAGTTACAAAATGGCGCCTCAAAGTGCGGGCAAGTTGGCATGGTACAATGTCTTACAAATTATAAAGCAATAAAAATAAAAACTATTACTATCATCGGAAAACTGAAACTCTCCTCTTCGAAAAGCTATCTTTTATTTTTTTTACCAGGTGTACAAGTACGAAATGCGGATTTCAGACAACAGATGGTGCACCAATGCAGTTTGTGCTATAAAGTTTTGACACTGCGCCATTTTGTTGTGTCATCAACAAGTGTCAGATACGCACGAGTGATAAATTGGAAAAGCGTGTACATAGTGTTGTGTTCAATATGTCGAAATTTATACCGAACAAAGAGCATTCGCGGACAGCATTAATTTTTTGTTTTCGATTGAAGAAAACTGCTGTTGAATCATACCGATTACTTGGAGAAGCTCGGAAGTCGTTTTTGCATCGGATAGTTACAAGGGATGAAAAGTGAATTTATTTTGAGAATCCCAAGCGCATTTCTTGCATCGGGTAGACCCAGGCGCACCATCCACATTGACCGCAAGACCGAATCGCTTGGCAGAAAGACGATGCTCTGTGTTTGGTGGGACCAGAGGGGGTGGTCTATTACGAGTGTTAAAATCTGGGGAAACGGTTACAACTAAACGTTACCGACAACAACTGACCGATTTGAACCGTTTGTTGCTTGAAAAAAGGCCAGAATACCGAAAGAGGCAACACAAAGTCATTTTTCTTCATGACAATGCTCCATCACATACGGCAAAACCAGTTCGCGACACGTTGGAAGCAATCAGCTGGGAAGTTCTACCCCATGGGGCTTACTCACCAGACTTGGCTCCTTCCGATTACCACTTGTTTGCATCGATGGGTCACGCACTAGCTGAATAGCGCTTTGGTTCGTACGAAGATGTGAAAAAATGGCTCGATGAATGGTTCGCAGCAAAAGGGGAACATTTTTACTGGCGTAGTATGTATAACAAGCGGTGGAGCATACTTTGAATAAAGCACTTTCGAATTTAACATGTTTTTTTAGAAAAAAAATCCGCATTTCATACTTGTACACCTGGTACCTGACAAACACGTGGCAGAAAGCAATTCCTGTCATATATGACGATGCCGATGGTGAGAGTTTGAATAATAAAATCTCTGAACGATGGTTTTAAGTGATGTCGCTTGAAAACTGTAGCTTCTATTTCTATTTGAGGTAATATAAGTGCACCAAGTTTTAAATCCACATCTCATGATGTTCGAAAATTATCGTGCCACAAGTTCGGCCCGTCGCCGTCGCACAGTGAGTAGAAAAAAAACATTACCGTTCAAAAATCCCTACAGACCTCAAATTTTATCGGATTACCATATTTTTTTTTTAAATCATCGTAAGAAAATTTAGAAAAAAAGTCATATTTTGAAAATATTTATTTTAAATGGCCATTTTACGCAAATACTGTAATAAAAAATTGATCGATCGATCAAATACTATTGGCTTTACTATTGATTTACTAATGACCAGACCTATGTATCCCTAGTTATTTTTGGTTACTAAATTCAAATATGGTATCCGATTTCTTAATAAACCTATTGTATTTGAGTAATGGTCCAAAAACGGCCTCAAAGTGGTCAGAAGTCGTCAAGTTAACCATAATAACGAGACATACATATTCCGATGTATTTTAGTCACTGAATCCAAATATGATATCTGATTTGTTCGTACATCTATTGATTTCAAATTAAGGTCCAAAAATGGTCTTAAAATGGTTAAAAGTCAGGAAACATATTTCGATGTTTTCGGTCACTGAATCCTAATATTATAAAAATGGCCAGATATGTTTTATTAGTCACTAAATTCAAACCTAACTTCTGATTTGCTCATGTATCTATGTTATATGATTTCAAGGTCATAAAGGAGTAGAATCAAATATATAACGAGCCTTAAGCCTAACATTACGAATTAAGTCATAAAAAAGGAGAAGAGGAGACACTTTTTATGTCATATAAAACTTCCACCTTCCACATCGACCGCAAGACCGAATCGCTTTGACAGAAAGACGATGCTCTGTGTTTGGTGGGACCAGAGGGGCGTGGTCTATAATGAGCTGTTAAAACCTGGGAAAAAACGGTTAATAATAAACGTTACCAACAACAATTAACCGATTTGAACCGTTCGTTGCTTGAAAAAAGACCAGAATACCGAAAGAGGCAACACAAAGTCATTTTTCTTCATGACAGTGCTCCATCACATACGGCAAAACCAGTTCGCGACACGTTGGAAGCACTCAGCTGGGAAGTTCTACCCTATGCGGCTTACTCACCAGACTTAGGCTCCTTCCGATTACCACTTGTTTGCATCGATGTGTCACGCACTTGCTGAGCAGCGCTTTGGTTCGTAGGAAGATGTGAAAAAATGACTCGATGAATGATTCGCAGCAAAAGGGAAAGATATTTACTGGTGTGGTATTCATAAATTGCCCGAAAGATGGGAAAAATGTATAACAAGCGATGGAGCATACTTTGAATAAAGCACTTTTTATCATTCTTCCGAATCTAATATGTTTTTTTAGAAAAAAAATCCGCACTTCATACTTGTACACCTGGTGTACTTTGAAAACAAGTAATATCGATTAACCTTCGAGCGGTGCGCGTAGACTTCCAAATTAACCTGTTTGGCTCGCTATACTTTTTGAATCACCTACCCGAAATTTTAATACATTCTCACGCTAATAAAGAAAATCTAGAAAAAAATCTACATACTATTTTTTTGTAAAATCTCCCCCTCTTTCACTCAGTTTTTCGATATTTTTTTAGTTTTCGAGATATTACCGAAAAACCGAATTTTTTTTTTTTTTTGACATTTGTGGGCTTAGCATACATTAAACCTTAGCAAACTTTTTTTTATCGTATTTTACGTCCAAAAAACTACCTGTGTACTAAAATGCAGCCTGTTAACTTTTAATGAGAGCTCAAAATCCTGGCGGCTTGGCTACTAGTTATCTTCACAATAATACATTTCACGAACAAAAAATATATTTTTTTCTCATTTGTACGTTATTTTGCTCCTCTCAAAAATCTAATTTTTTTCATTTTTTGATTTTTTTTTTTTTATTTTTAATATATTTCTATAATTAATTTCAAATTTAATTTTTAGAAAAAAAAGGTTAGGCAACACATAGAAACTTATAGAATCAAGAAAGTCATTACACTACATAATTCTTTTCCATATGTTGCAAATTTTATGCTAGAGCCAATATGTACTAAATACAGCTAAAACATTTTTTTTTTACTTTAGCTACTCTGGATATTACTCACCGATCGGACTAGAAGAACAAAATCCAAACTACATGAACTTACAACAAGCAATTGCAAGGTTACGGCAAGCTTTTATTGACAACAACGACTTAGAAAAGTACGTAGAAAATTGTTACTTTATTATTAATATCAAATCAATCATCTCAGCTTAATATTTATGAGCGACAACCACATACTCAAAGTTAAAGTTAAAAACTAAAATTTACTGTTCATGATAAAATCAAAATAATTGCAGATTATAGACATGGAAATGTACTTTTTCTTGCAATAGAATGTGAGATAATCAAAAAATGACTCTTCCCCGGATATCAAAGATGATGATAATCATTTCATCCTCATTATGATCCACTAGGCAGTCAAATTTTCCTGCACCTTTTGTTTGTGTATTCTTCATTTAAAAGAATGTAGTATTGTATGTTTCGTCGAGGCTCATTTTTAATATTCTATAATTCGGCTGGAGAAGCACGGTATAACAAAATATAACTATCTAATGAGTCCTAATAGAGACGAAATAATTAGTTCAAGTTTTACAGCTTGGGAATGTTACACCTTACTTCGGTACTAATTAAAATAACAAGTTATAATAATAGAAACGTTTTGCCACAATTTAAAGGCGTATGAATGCACTTTTTTTAACGGTTGACAAAAAATTGGTCATATTTACTTTGAGTGTGTAGTTTGCGGCTTTTAAAATAATAAATACTTATTAGCAGTTATATGAGGGTGACATCATGGAAACACGTAACAGCGAAATTTTTGGATCGTGAAATCTTCAAACTAATAATATTACATGGTAAGCAACAGATCCTGAAAAAATGTAAAACCATTTTCACTGTAATAGGTGTAAGTAATATTGAAGAGAGCCTCTCAGTTTCTTCCTCTTCCTGTTTTTTGAATACTCACATTCCACAATTTGCGTGATTTTACTTCTATCTGATGGGGCGGTGTTAAATATATAAATATAGCTATTTTAAATCGAACATATTTTTAACAGGTGACCAAATCATTTCATTTTTGAATTTCATTCCCTCTATGACTATTTTTATCTTCTTCATCCTCTGTCTAATATCGTTATATCTTCATTTCTTACTCTTTCGGTTCTTGACACACCAGCACCATATCGAAGATAGTTCATTTTGTCTGCTTGTGACTTTCTATCAACTTTTATTGCCCACTCCTTACTTCCGTACCTTACTAGCTTTTCTACAATTGCTTTTCCAATATTTTTGTCAATGATATATTTTTGCCCTACCAAACAAAATTTAATGGTCCATTAGTTTTCCTTACATTTTCAATTCTTTTTTCTTATTTCTTCTCTTCCTACACCATTTCAGTTAGCATTGCTTCCCATCTACTGAAATTAGATTTATGTGGCAATCTTTATCCAGTAAAACTTTGTATCTAGTCTCTGAGTTTATCACAATATGTTAGGTTCTTATGCAATAACACTATTGCTTGTATTTCTCATACAATTTTTTTAACCTGAATTCTAAATTAACGGAATCTTGGGATAGCAAAGTTAGAAATTAATATATGACGATCCTGAATTGGAATACCCATTTCTCCATAGCGACACTTTCATTCCTTTGAAACTACAACCTTGTCTTAGACCTTCAATTGTTATATTATTTAACACTGACCTTATTTAAAATAGGGGATTAGATGTTACAAAACCACAGGTCTAGTCACTATAAGGCAAGAAGACCTTGCCAAATAACTACCGACCAATCGCACTGCTTTCAATAATATCGAAAGTCATGGAAAAGGCTATCAATCAGCATCTTCTAAAATATCTTGAAGGAATCAACATTATTAGCGATCACCAATATGGCTTTTGTAAAAATAGATCAACAGGAGATGATGTGACTTATGTAACACATGTTTGGAACAACGCAATTGAACACTTTGGAGAATCTCGAGCGGTTGCTCTTGACATATCCAAGGCATTTGACCGTGTTTGGCACGATGGGCTGTTGGCTAAACTACGTTCTTATGGTATGTCTGAAAAGTTCTGTTTGTGACGCTCATGTTTCCTCAGAAAGCGTTCTTTACGAGTGGCAGTCGACGGATTTCTTTCACACACACCTTCACTATCAACGCCGGTGTACCCCAAGGCTTCATACTGTCTCCTACTCTCTTTCTCATTTATATTAACGATCTGCTGGAAAAGACCGAGAATCAATATACAGCTTTGCAGATGACAGTACACTTATCTCTTCATTCACTTTGCACGCTCTGACACCAGCTACTCAGACGAATATCCGCAGACAGCAGGAAGTCATTCAACTTAACAAAGACCTGGAAGAAATTCTATCTTGGGGTGATAGTAACCAAATGGAATTTAACGCTACAAAAACCCAGGCGGCAGTTTTTTCTAAAAAAGTTACCTTGCTGAACCCGACATAGTTATGTCGGGGCACTCCATTCCTCTAACATCGTCACTCAATTTGTTGGGCGTGAATTTGGGAGCGAATATGTCCTGGCATGAACATGTTGCAGGCATAGCAAGGAGAGCTTCTCAAAAGTTGGGAATATTATTTCGAACGAGAAAGCTTTACACTCCACAACAACTGTTAATTCTTTACAAAGCTCAAATGCGACCAACTATGGAATACTGCTTCCATGTTTGGGCTCCGCTCCCAAACATACACTGAATTTGTTGGATTCTATTCAGAGAAGAGCTGTTCGTCTGATTGGAGACCCGGAACTGACCGGCGGCCTTGATTCGCTAGAACATCGAAGAACGGTTGGCGACTTGTGCCTATTCTACAAGTATTTTCATGGAAAGTGTTCGAAGGAAGTGGCCCGCTTAATTCCTCCCAGAGCGGTGCATGTTAGAAGTACACGTCGCGCTAATTCTTCACATCCGTATGAGGTTCAGCTTGTTACTCCTCGTACAACGCTTTTCAAGCAGTCTTTTATATGGAGAATATCATCCCTTTGGAATAATTTTTCCTAGACTACGTTTCCCACCGAGTACAACTTACTGCAATTCAAGAACAACGTGAATCGCTTTCTCCGCACATGTGTCGCTCCTGTAGCGCTTTAGGGACTTCCCTGTAGCACGTGTGCTAGACCCATAAAAAAAAAGAAGTCACTATAAGCGTAAGGAACATTATGTAGTTCGTAGATATACCTTTATATGGTTAAATGTAATTCAGGCATATCTCCTATTCTTCCGAAAATAGTTTTCAAAGTTTAGTATCTTAATCGAGATTTAGTACTTTTGTTCTTCAAGTGCCCTATCCGTTTCGGACGTTGGCTATTAACATAGCAATTCTGATCTTGTTGACGGCGATTCGAACCAATTGAACAGACGTAAGTCCGAACCATTGTCTTAAGTTATATAGCCAAGAATGTCTTCTTCTTCCTGGACCTCATTTGCTATTTATCTTTACCTATATTACTAGCTACTAGAGACGGTATTTATGACGTGACCAAGATAATCAAACTTTCGCCCTTTAATTGTGAATATGATTTCTTTGTCATTGCCTATTAGGCGCAGAACTTCGAGGTTAGTGATATGATGCAGAGGTATACCCATATCTCAAAGGCTTCACCTTTTTTTATTAGTGCTTCTGTCATTTTTCACGATTCTACACCGTATAGCAAAAGAGGGAATACGTAGCATTTGGCTAATCTAACTTTTAGGCGGAATGACAAATCATTACATGTAAATAGTCTTCTCATACCATTAACTATACCATACCAAACAATTATTGCGAAAAAGTAAGAACCCCTGCAGGTGATTAAGCATAAAAAATGTATTATTAAACTTTCGGAGATCCACCCTTCTGCAATGTCACCCTCGGGGAAAATTTTGTTCCAAAATTGGTGTTTACGAAAATTTTATAGTTTATTATAGTTAAAGCTTTTTTTAACTACCTCTGCGTAGTACAAGAAGTGTTTCTTTGTTGAAATTTTTTTTTTTTTAATAAAATATAATAAGGTTTTAATTTACAATCATAGCAAATTATTTTTTAAACATATTTTAAAAAAAATGGAAATAATCGTTTTTTATATCGTGTTTGGAATTTAGTAATCAGCAAGACATCAATATATATACCTGTTCATAGCATTTAAGTATTTTCGCTATGTCGATATACGTTGCATCTAAAATTAAATTCGAAGGATCTATAGAGCCATTAAACAGTCATCCATCTTATTTTTTACCACCATTATAAAAACAAAAATAAAACATAACTTGGGCACGTATGAAAGTTGAACATCACCTACCGCTATAGCCTACGATTTGTAACTGGATAAATAAAATAAAACTATTTTTGCCAGTCGTTAACTTAAATATCACGTCGGGGCTAATTTGTCAATTTTCCTGTATTACATTTTCAAATCCATATAAAAATTACATTCTAGCAATAAAGAGGACTTAAAAAAGAAAATAAACTACATTATTTTTCTCTTTCAAGGATCCAGTATTTCACCTATTGACGCTGATTTAGTTAACCACACAAGTATTTTAAAAATTACATAATTTGTTTTACAGACTTTATAAATAGCAGTAAAATAAATGTTGCTTTTTATTTTGACGAGTACAGAGCTTCAGCTACTGGCTCAAGGACTAACGTAAAAAATGAAAAGGAAACCCACCTATAAGTTTAATGTAGATTAATTTCTGGGTAAATTTACTAAGTAGTTACATGTTCTGTTTGCTGATTTATTCGCTCGAAATAATTTAGTAATTATTATCACGGTATTAGGAGTTTAAACCAACAAAGAAGTGCTTCTTGTGTCTCGAAAAATGAAGTAAATATTTTTTTTTTGTTTATTTATTTATTTTCGTATTTAAACAGCTACTTGTTTTCTCAAGTTTATTTATGAGTCTCTTGTTAAGTGTCATTTACGCCGTGTTTACAGCTAATAATTGTCTTTGTTGTCAGCTAATGTTTCCTAATTATATGTAAATTTTAGTGGGAAATTCGTCTGTATTTTACGTATTGCTTTTCGTGACTACTGTTGTGTTTGTAAATAAACGATAGTAAATTAAAGGTTACGGAAGAAAAAAAAGTTATTATTTTCTTAATATGCAGGTATAATTTTATCAATAAGAAACGCACCACACATGATAAATTTCCAATTTCCTCCAAAATTTGACATGTAGTTGTTCATATTTCCATAGCCATAACCCAATACTAACATTATTTTTCTATGCAACATCTTTATTCCCTTGCTAAAGGAAAGTGACTTTTCAAAAAGCAACCTCCAGGGTTTTTGCATTTCTTGGCGATTCCTTGGAGGTCCCTAAATCACGAAAAACCCAGAGTTCATTTCCATCGGTTTGTCTGCTTGTCCATCATTTTGTCAATCTCTCTATTAACGCCATAATTCTCGAACGAAACAAGATATCGTTTTATAATTTAGTTCATATATAACGCTCGAGGTAGGAATGAAACCTATAGTTTTTGAGCGATATTGGTCTAGACGAAGAAGGTGGGAGTCAATATCACTATGACAATTTTTCTTGATTTCTCATTAAGATAATAAACAAATTTAAATTGATGATTTATATGTAGTCAAACATCTTAGAGATTAAATGAGTGGTGCGGATGTAGAGAAGTTGCTACGTATATATCATGTTATACGCCCTTTTCAGCATTCCTCTAGTCAACAAATCTGGTACTACATTTTCATAATTTTCAGTTAGAATCAAACTTTATTAGAATAAAGTTAGTATATAGCGGAATATGAAATGTAAGGTTTCAGTATAGTCTGTCAAGTAAGAACGTAACCAATTGTATTCTGGTTTCGAGAACATTTTTTACCATCAATGTATTCTTTGGTGTGCTAGCAACGGCGCAATTACCTTAGTGAGTTGTCCAATCGCCTCCTACATCAATAATCGCCTGGCATCTTTGAGGCATGGTGTCGACGAGATTATCTGCAATGATCTCCAAATCTTTCGAATCTCGCGAGACAACTGAGTCAAACACCTCAAAGTCTTTCCTCTAAGCTTTCTCTTTACAAGAGACCAAACGTTTTCAATAGGATTGACGTCCAGCGGCTGTGAGGGCCACTCTAGTGTCTTATCGTGGGCCCAAGAAAGCCGCTTCGCGACCTGATGTTCGCCCAGCAAAGATCTCTTCAACGTGCTTCGGAATTTGACATTATGAGCACAAACATGTTGTAGAATGGTCTCATGAGACATATTCAAATCCGATTTTCTTAATTTTTCCTCTCCTTGACGCAGCGTCAATTTCGGGTCCCGTGAAAACAAAAACACGATTAATTTTTCGACTTTCGGAGTGACTTTGCTAACCAAGCCACGTTTTCGCAAGTCGTCGCCATTTTTCGTCTCGTTAAAACGATTTACTTACTTCTTCACAAACGATACCGACTTTTTAATATATTTAACTGCAGCGGAACGTGTTATTTTAGGCTCCTTTGAGAATAAAAAAACATTAGCTCGAACCGAAGCGTAAACAAGTCACTCATTTTATATTTTACGTGATTTCGACGAAAGTTCGGAATCGACTGATACTTTTACTAAAATGCGTCGTAGACAAAGGTTATCTCTACCGATTTATTGTTGATTCGATAGAATCGCATCTACCAAAAATGAATTATCGCGACTTACTTGACAGACTGTAAATATCTGTTCTGTCTCTTTACTTATCTTTTTTTTCTTGTAAATAATATATTACTATAAAATGCCTGTCATTTAAATTATCACCTTGTAGTACTTAGATGAAGTTGTTCTTTAGTATGAGAACGTGGAATAAAGTACTTAATTTAGAACTACATGTTTGTCATTTCTAAGTACTTACTTACTGTCCGTGTCCGGTCAAACATAATATTTCAATACGATGGATACAACTGTCATTCGCTAGCATATCTTCCTCTGTGCAAGGTTGGTCCAAATTTGAAGTCAAAAGATGATGTGGGCTCTGAACAGTACCGCATACGCACAAGACGTCTGCCCCAACTGGTAGCAGCTCGAATTTAGTCCTGCATAATGTCACATCTGCTTTCATTCTATTAAATATTCTCCACGCTGCTTAGTGCTGTTCGCTGCCTGGTGGTAGCTTTTCCCTGGCTTAGAAACCCTGATGATTGAGTTGATTTCTCCACTTCGCGATTCGGTTAGCTTCCGGTATTCCCTCTAGGATTGTCCTGCAGGATTTTCCTGAATTCGAGACGCTGTGGTGGTGGTTGCGTCAGGCGTAGGTCTGACTCCTAGATAATTCAAGTTCTCTTGAATGTTGATGATTATACGTTTAAGAACTAATGACACCTACATATCAAGTCTTGGAAAAAATTTGATGGATATTTTCGCATATTATTTTTTTATTTTTACGATATTACAATTTTATATCCAAAATAGAATTGGTATAGAGGGGTAAACGGAAAATTATGACGTACGAACGATGCCATTTACTTACATGATCCACGTTTACGTTTATTTAGATATATTCATCACTTCAATTTATTTGTGAAGATGTTTTTTGGGTTAATCTCTATAAACAGTAATAGTAATAATAATATTACTTATCTAATAGTTAGAAATATATATATATATATATATATATATATATATATATATATATATATATATATATATATATATATATATATATATATATATATATTATGGAAACGATATGTTGATATTTATAACTTGGCCCCATGGACGAAATGAATTAGACAACTTCCTGATCTGTTTAAATAGAATTCACCACTGGATACAGTTCACTTTGGAAGTAGAAGAAGAAAAAGGCCTCCTTTTCCTTGATGTGCTCATAACTCGGAAAAACAACGGTCAGCTTCAATACTCAGTGTACCGGAAGCCCACCCATACCAACAGATATTTAAACGCTGACTCACACCACCATCCATCCCAAATCCAGTCAGTAGCCAACACCCTCGTATCTAGATCATACCGACTCACCGAACCAGACACGAGAGAGCAAGAAAAATTACACAAATCACTAGGGCCCTTAAGCAAAATGGATATAAGGACCAGTCCATACGGAAAGCATTAGAAAGGCAGCGCCATCCACAGACAAGGACAGAAGAACGCGACCTTAACCAGAGTAGAGTCCTATTACCGTATGCGAAAGGAGTTACAGATAGAATTGGAACGGTCCTAAGAAAACACAATATAGGCACAGCATACAAACCACAAAACACTCTGGCAAACATCCTAGGTAACCCCAAGGACAAGAAAAAACTGGAAAACCATGGAGTTTAGAGCATCCCATGTGGAAACTGCCACAAATTGTACATAGAACAAGCAAACAGAAGAATCTCCACCCGGATCCAAGAACATAAAATAAGTATAAAAACAAACGAACAACATCAGCTCTTTTTCAGCACCATTATGATATTGGCCACAACATCAATTTTGAGGGATCTAAACAAATAGCCTTGATTTCACATTATAAAACACGCATAGTCAGAGAAGCCTTAGAAATCGAAAAGGATGGACAGCTAAATAAGCGAGATGACGCGCTGAATATCTCCACTACATGGAAGGGTTTACTAGCTACACCAAGGAATAACCAAAACATCGAGAAGGCAACAGTAAGCATAGCGCCGAAACCCGTAATTACCACCCAGCCGGCAAACACCCATGTTCGGACGAACAATTCCGATCCCCCCACCTACAACCTGCGTAGACGCCGACCTATAAAAGACGGCGACGGCATGTCGTTTTCTCAGTTAGCTTCAAGTGGTAGCAGCAGCAAGATCACGGTATCGAGTAGCAGCAGCTGCGGGAGTACTTGAAAATGCGAAATGAGATTTTGGCGAAACGTCGAGCAAATTCATTGTTAGACGAACGGTTTGAAACCCGGAATTTTAATGTATTACATTCCACCATCCGTGAAGGCCTCTATTGTAACACACACACACACACACACACATATATATATATATATATATATATATATATATATATATATATATATATATATATATATATATATATATATATATATATATATATACAGTCCCTGGCCAAATTATTAGACGCACTGCAAGATTTCATGTAAAATATTAATTACCGAGTGATATTGTACCGTTTTATTATTTTAAATTGATTTGTTTTTTATATTGTCCAATCAATTACCTATTTATTTGACATAAATAAAACAGCATTAATTTAGAAAAGCATAAGTTTATTAAGTTTTAAAGAAAATTGAAATTAATGTTAGTAAAAGTCAATATTTAGTTGAGCCACCTTTAGCCGCTATCAAAGCTTTAATTCTGCGCGGCATGCTATCAATGCAAGATTGTACTGTCTCCTGCATTTGAGGATGATGATTCCACACATGAATAATCTTTTCTAGGAGCTGGGTTTTGTTGGTAATCACATCTTTAGCCACTTCTCTTTTCATCAGTTCCCACACATTTTCAATGGGGTTCATATCAGGGCTACTACCCGGCCAATCCAACAGAGGGATATTTTTTTCTGCCAAAAAAGCTTTAACAGACCGAGCAGTGTGGCAGGGAGCTCCATCTTGCATGAAAGTGAATGGTTCCCCATTTGGAAAACATTCTCTGAGCTGCGGAATCAACCGATTTTGTAATACTTCTTTGTACTGATCTTGCCTCATTATTCCTTTGACGACGTACAGACGTCCAGTGCCCTTGCCGCTGATGACTGACCAAATCATCACTTTGGTGGGATGTTTAACCGTCGGGACGACACAATCAGGATGAAACTTTTCTCCATGACGACGACGCACATACTGAGCTTTATTCTGCAAAATTTCGAATGTGCTTTCGTCACTGAAGCAGACCTGTCAAAAATAGGAAAAATATATAAACTTCCATGTTTATTTGCTTTATTTAACTGAAAATGATAATAATGTATCAATTATTGATTAAATTGCTGTATCTTACCGATCTCCAGAAGTCCACATCTTTGTCTTGCCATTGTTTGGCCCACTTCAGGCGCTTTGCTTTCATTGCAACTGTTAACTTGGGCTTCCTGGCGGAGCGACAGGCCTTAAAATCTAATTCTTTCAATTTTCTTCGAACAGTGCGCTCAGAAGCATTTACGCTAGCATCCTGGAGTTGTGATTTTATTACCTTTGTGGTAGCAAATCTGTTTTCTACACAAATTTTCTTCAAAGATCTCTCTGACCGTGGAGTGAAAATTGGTTTTCTACCGCATCTTTTCTTTCTTTTCGGGCTTAATTCCTTCCCTGACTCAATTTTCTTTTTTATGCGTCGTACACTAGCTTCAGAAACCTCCAATCTTCGTGATATTTCTCGGTTTGTAAATGTTTTCGCAATCACAAGGGCCTTCACTTCAGCTTTTTTACGTGGTGAAAGATCGCCTTTTCTACCCATAATGAAAATAGTCCAATTACTTTTTTAAAACACTGCATACAAAATAAACTAATAACTGAGTAGTATAAAACTGTTAAACAAACAATCACAGTCCATAAAGCCACAGAAACACGTCCGTACCTGACTCGATTCCGATCGCGACTGATACAGGTTTGTACTTCTTTACGTTCATGTATCACTTTGTCAACACAGTGTTGCCATATGTTAAAAATAAATACAAATATGTAGTCAACAACAATTCTTTTAAATAAAAATCAATAATATTGTAGTTTAAATATACCATTATTGCATAAAAACTCTTAAGAAACATAAAATTACTAAAAAAAATACAGTGCGTCTAATAATTTGGCCAGGGACTGTATATATATATATATATATATATATATATATATATATATATATATATATATATATATATATATATATATATATATATATATATATATATATATATATATATATATATAATTTTTTTTATTTTTAAAGAAAATGAAAAATATCTTCTAATCTCACCAGTTTAGTGGTCAATAGCAGTAGTTCTTGATTTTAAAAGAATTTCTGCTCGTTCAGTTCATAGGTCGTGGAACGACCATCAATTCCCGAATCTATTGTGAAACTCTAAAAAAATTATGAACAGCCATCCGGAACAAACGCCGCGAGCTGCTGTCTTCGGATGTCATGTTTTTGCACGACAACGTTCGCCCTCACATCGCTAAGCAGACACAAAATTTTTTCTATCAATTAAAATGAACATTTTTGGGCACCCGCATGAATAACTGTAAGATGCTGTGACTGGCTGCGATTCCAGGCGGTAGAATTTAATAAAAAAGAAATTTGAAAACTTATCAAATGATAAATGCCTACATTTAAATGGTGTTGAAATAGTGGAACTGTAACTTTAAGTTATATATCGATGGAATATTGCTTCCATATTTGGGGCTCTGCTCCCAAACATACACTTCATTTGTTAGAAGCTCAGAAGAGACCCGATTGGAGACCCAGAACTGACCAACAACCTTGATTAACTGGAACATTGAAGAGGGGTTAGCGATTTGAATGTATCTACAAGTATTTTCATGGAAAGTGTTCAGTGGATGTAGCCTGCTTAATTCCTTCCCAAGCGGTGCATGCTAAAAATACACGTTGCGCTAATACTTGAGAATCGTATGAAGTTCAGCTTGTTACTCCTCGTCCAACCCTCCTCAAGTAGAATTTTATGTGGAGAACCTCATCCCTCTGGAATGATTTGCCCAGGACTGTGTTTTCCACCAAGTACAATATACAAGACCAGAATCTCTTTTTCTGCACATACGTCTCTCCTGTAGGGCTTTATGAGTTTCTCGTGTGCTATGCCAATAAAAAAATATAATAAAATTTCTGTACCTATGTCTGTATTGTATTTATATTGAAACGGAGGTTACTTTCCGAATATCCCTCGTATTTGTAGGGGTTTTCTACAAGCAAGTAAATAAAACTTCAACTTGAATTTCAAAATTTTATTTTTTAACTAAACTAAAATGTTTCTTACATTTCTAATTTTTAATTTTTCCAGTTACACAGCCACACACACAAAAAAAATCTTTATCATGAACCAAAATACATGGATTTATTGTATTTTTCGACGCTGATTTCGAATCCGTAGTTAAAAAAAGATTTAGGATAAAATATCTGAATCTGGTGTGACAACCAGACATTACTTTTAAAGGGTTGAGACTCACCCCTAAAGAGTGTAAAAACCACTCCCACCTATGGAAGTATCTCATAAGTTTCAATAGCGACGAAAAAAGTTCAGGCTTTTGTAGTTTTAGGCACGGTGAACAAATATGAAGTAGATTCGTTTAAACTACCGATAGACGACTATAAACTACCCTGAAAGGGTGGTAGAAACTACCCCTACGCTCTAATGATGCACATGGATGTTACTGAAATTCGGAAAAGATCAAGTACTTTTATCTCATGGTGCCAAACATTCAAGACAACTAGATCATCTTCCTAATAAGGTCAAAAATCATCCCTAGGAAGGAAGAACTACCCCCTGGGATTGATGGATCTTAGAAGTTCTAGATTCTGAGAAAAAATACAGGCTTTCGTAGTCTCAGGCAGAATGGACAAATACAGAGTTAATTCGTTCCAAACTCCGACACAAGACTAAAGTCTAGAGGGTCGTAAAAACTACCCCTACTACATATTTTTAAAGCTCATTGTACCAAGTATACCTCTGATACAACGTACGACAACCGAACAATCCTCCTAATGGCATTAAGACACACCTCTATGCAGAGTAAAACCTACTCCCTTTGATGGAGGGATCTCATAAGATCTAATAACTGGGAACAATCTTTTGTAGCTTTAGGGAGGGAAAATAAAGAGGGATAAGATTCCAACCGCTAAGATAGAACTAGAAAGTACCCCTAGAGGGTTGGTAAAAACTACCTTTACGCTCAAATGATATACATGAGTGTTTTTAAAACTAGGAAAGGACAAAATTTCTTTTTTAAAGCTAAACAAGTATCAACAGATTCTACTCCTTCAATTTATACTTTAAACTATTCATTTAATTTATTCTGTCATTTTTAACCCTGATCCCTATTTCAGCGGAGACTACAAATGCCAATTGTTTAGCACAATGACTTACAAATATTTAACACTTTCCGAATTTCAGTAACATCCAAGTGCATCATTAGATCGTAGGGGTAGTTTCTACCACCTTCTAAGGGTGGTTCATAGTCGTGTATCGGTAGTTCAAGCGAATCTACTTCATATTTGTTCACTCTGCCTAAAACTACAAAGGCCTGTTATAGAAACTTATGAGATACCTCCGTAGGTGGGGGTCATTTTTACACCCTATAGGGGTATGTGTAAGAGTAATGTCTGGTTGTCACAACAGATTCAGTTATTTTGTCCTAAGCGCTACAAAAATTTGTCCTTTATACATGTCATTTAAACTCACGTGAGTTATTTAATTTTCACCTCCTGTAAGGGTGGATTTGATTTAATTAATAGAAATAGCTTGCTGTGGTTTGAATGCATATTCTCTTCTCTAGACTATAAAATATCTACCATTTTTCATACTTCACAAAGAGTCATTACATTGTTACTATAGTTTTACCTCATTTCAACGGATGTTTTCCGCACATATGCCGCTCCTGAAGCGCTTTAGGAACCTCCCTGTAGCACGTGTGCTAGATCCATAAAAAAAAAAGACACGATAAATCTTTTTTTAACTACCGATTCGAATTCAGCGTCAAAAAATAACTAGATCCATGTATTTTGGTTCGTGGCAATGAACTTTTTTTTTGGGTGACTGTATTATTATTACTGTTTTTGACAACAATATCACTTCAGGTGTAGATTTTGTATTTTCTTTAACAATAAAAAAGAAAACAAAAAAAAATCATGTTTTAATTTTCAACTGAACATAAAATAATAATAATTATTATTACTGTTATTATAATTATTATACAGTTATACGTCTCGCTCTTTTTTTTACCTAGCAGTGTTACGTCCAAATCTCAGCCAAGAGATCACAGATTTTATGTAATTTATTTAAATTCGTGAAACACATCTTACAACTGATGTTAAAATGCATGTTCTATGTACGTATATAAACTTTATCTGGTTATCCAAAGTGAAGTAAAACAAAACAAAAAATACTTTTGCTTGCTGCATTACAATGGTAAATTTTCTACTAACCAAATATTATTCAGCATTCAGAAGTTGACAAAAGTTATGAACTATGGCGAAGGTTGTTTGCCTTGTTAAGGGAATATTTATTTAACTGTGATGTGTCTCTTAATGTTGTGTTTGAAATACAAAGTTGGCTCTAAATGTAATACGTGACAAGTAAATCATATTATTAACTTCTTAGCCAGTGTGCAACAATACTACACGTTCACAGAACGGTACATTATCTTAATAATTCAAGAAATAAGCATAATTTTTTACTTTTGAAATTCTTGTAATACAAACCCGCTTATGGATGAAACAGTAAAAGAATGACTCCTAGGTTTCAGTTATTTAATAACGGTGCCAATGCGAGTAACACCAAAGGACTTAAAATTAGTTCTCAACTGAGGTAGGGGAGGCGACGAAACAGATCTCCAAGTCAAGCACGCAACACAATAACTAGAAACCATGAAACGGGAATAAATGTAAAAATTTTCAAAGTACACCTTTTACCGTTAGTGAGTAAAAGAAGAAATGTACCGCCAGAATTTACGCCATCAATAATTTCAAGCTAATTTAACAACACAATAGGAACACAACAACTATCGACAATTCCGATTTATTAAGTGAACCCGTTCAGGTGACTCTCGCAATCAAATTACGCGATATTCCCAATATTTTGTCAGTAATCCCATAATACTCCATCGTTCATCCTTATCAGACTATAAAAATAGGAAATCGCTAAACCGAAAACCGTTATTTAATATAAAAAATGTATATTTGACAAATTGGTTTTAGATTTGGTAAACATTTATTTTTGCAACAGGTGAAGAGAACGCCGAAGTTCAAGAGTATTCTGATAATAGAGAGATTTTGCAACACTTATTTTTCACATGCCTTTGTCCTTATCGTTATCTTAAGCATGCGCAGTATTAACGCGAAAGAATTGCAAGGTTAGGTTAGTAGTTATCTTCTATAAACTTAGGGGATTTTTTTATTAATTTCATGGTTAAGGACGCCAGTTATTAGTATTTGATGGGTTGACACAAGTTTCTAAATTACGGTTGTGTCCAACAGGTTTCTATCACTTCCTTCAATATTTCCAAAGCAATACGAATGTGCAATAAATAAATTTTAATTTGAAATTAGCATTGCCCACACTGTAATGTCATTAGGGCAAAGATTGCAAAAACCTCAAACATAATCTGAACACTAATTAACTGGTGTCAGTGTTATTTGCAATAAAAAATTATCATTTCAATTTTACTGTATTCTCTTAATCGTTTGTATACCTAAATAAGAAAAAAAAAACAAGCTCTACCATAATAGCGATAGGAATAACGAACTTCAAAAAACCTCTCCTATAATTTCCTAAATAAGGGAAATCGTTATCCTTAATAAAAGTTTCTCTGGTGGGTGCATGCTTTAAATAACGATAATAGCTGAGTCCGTATATCTAATTTCTTCCCTTTACTACTGCGCACGCTCCAGACGGTAAGCGCATGCTTCAAATAAAGATAAAGGCATTGGCCTACGAAAATATGTAAGCGTTGCAAAATCTCTCCAATAACTTTAAATATCCCATTAACATTAGGGGGTTCCCAACTGACAAGTAAAACAAATTTAAAATATTTTTTAGACTTGATTATAGAAACTGGTAAGAAATATGTTCTAGAGCCCGTAAAAAACTCACAGAAAAATATGAGACGGTCCTTTTTCCCTTATAGTAAAAGTAGGGAGATGAAAGAATAATGGGCAACTAGAGGGTGCCGGCTATCAATCACCAAACTAGGACATGCTACATATTTCAGATTAGCTCGTCAGTTAGTCTACGTGAAGATAGGATTGTCCTAGTTTAATGGTTGATGGATAGCACTCCAGATCGGCCATTATTCTTGGGCGTACTTTTAATGCAAGAGCAAAACTTACTGACGGTCTTCAATCGATAAGCCATTATATACATTTTCATGTATGCTAATGGCATATTTAGTTAATAGCTTTTTCTGGTTTGTTTCAGATCGCAAGTGCGATTGAGGAAATGGAAGTAACTAACTAATATCGGTTTTTATACCAGGGTTAACAGTGTTTCAATTTAAATTATTTTTACGGTTACCGCTAAACTGTCGATAGCAGTTTTATAGTACTCTGTTTGTCTATGTATAGCATCTTTACTTTCGCTTGCCTTTGGATTCAAATTTTTTCCAGTTTCGCATTAACTCGCATCTTTTTGCTACTTTCTTGATTGGGTGGCGAAATGCTGAACATTGTCACCTTCACCTAGGTGAGCTAACTACCTCTTTAATTGGACTTGGTGGTGACTGATACAGTCATTCAAGCAAGAACGTGTACGCGATATTTCATTTTTGGTAGATGCAATTCTAGCGATTCAACAAAAAATCTGAAGAGGTAGTAAAAGTATCAGTCGATTCCGATGTTTCGTCGAAATCAGGCAAAATCCAAAATGAGTCACTTGTTTGCGCGTCGGTTCAAGACAGTCTTTCCTTGTTCCCATCCAAAGGGGCCTAAAGTGACACATTCCGCGGTCGCTAAGTCGGTATCGTTTGTAAAGAAGTGGGTAAATCATTTTAACGAGACAAAAAAGTCCACGATTTGCCAAAACGTGGTTCGGTAGGCAAAGTCACTCTGAAAGTCGAAAAACGAATCCTGTCTGTCTTTGTTTTTACGGGACCCGAAATCGACACTGCGTTAAATAGTGCAAAATTAAGAAAATCGGGTTTGAATGTATCCCATGAGACCAATCGACGACATCTTCGTACTCATAATGTCAAATTCCGAAGTACGTTGAGAAAACCTTGGCTGGGCGAAAACCAGTCGCGAGGCGGCTCGCTTAGGCCCACAATAAGATACTAGAGTGGCCCTCACAATCACCAAACACCAACCCTGTTGAAAACGTTTGGTCCCTTATAAAAAGAAAGCTCAGAGAAAAAGAGTCTGAGGATTTTGACTCAGTTGTCTCGCGAAATTCGAAAAATTTGGAGATCATTGCCGTAGTATGCAGATAATCTCGTGGACAGCATGCCTCAAAGATGCCAGGCGATTATCGATGCAGACAGCGATTGGCTAACTTACTAAGGTAATTGTGCCGTTGTTAGCACACCAAGAAATAGAATGATGGCAAAAAATTTTCTCGAAACACATTTTTTCAAGAATACGAGCGGTCACATTCTTACTTGATCGACTGTAAGCCCCCCCCTCCCGTGTTGGTAATAATTCTTAGATCTCCTATACTATTATCTCTTCCAACTAATCTGAAGTTTAATAAAATAAGAGATTTTCGTTGACAAAGCCTCATATATTAAAGTAAGATATTTTCTTTGACAAAGTCCAATATATTGTGTTGGAGCACAATGGAGAAGTATTTACACACACCAACTTAAACCTAGTTTTCCACCTCCTTAATTAGTTTCATGCTGGTTGGCTGATTAAGGAACTGAGTTACTCGTCAAAACTTCTGGTAAATGAAGCGAGATAAAATTTACACACGAATGCAAACATTAGTTTACAAATAAGGAATAAAATCTGAAAACGCCAAACTATTCTGTTTGGAAAAAATTCGGTGTATAAAAACAAAAAAGAGAATAACACGGCAGTAACTAGAGACATCCATTTCGCTTTTGTAGTTCTAGGTGAAAGAATAGATTGACAGTAACAGAATAGAATTAAATAACTTCCAATTACAATTTCATTCTCCCAGAAAAAAAAATGTTTTGAACTGTGCATAATACTCGTTTATAGTACGTTAGGAAACAAAAAAAAAGTCACTTATGGTCAAATCTGGGCAATAGGGTGGTTGGGGAGCTATTTCGAAGCCCAGCTCGTGCACTTTTTCCATTACACTGGTACTTTCTTGTGTGCTAATCTTGGTCGCTTTTATTCCAACTCACTATGCAAACGGTTCGATAACGTTGAGTAATAAAAGCCAGTCACTGTTTTACCGTTTAATAAATAGTCAATCATGATGATACCCCGTGAGTTCCAAAAACAGTTACTACAACTTTTCTCGCTGATAAAACTGTTTTCGCTTTTTTTCAGTGCACTTTTACCTTCCCCAAGCCACTGTTTTGACTGCCGTTTTATCTCCAGGGTGTAATGGTGGATCTACGTTTCTTCTACAATCATAAAACGACACCAGAAGTCCTTTTGAAGTCAGCAAACGCGACACCCATCGTACGCTCAGCTTTTTCACTTTTAGAACTGCATGCACTCCATTCCTCTAACATCGTCACTCAATTTGTTGGGCGTTAATTTGGGAGCAAATATGTCCTGACATGAACATGTTGCAGGCATAGCAAGGAGAGCTTCTCAAAAGTTGGGAATATTATTTCGAACCAGAAAGCTTTACACTCCACAACAACTGTTAATTCTTTACAAAGCTCAAATTAGACCAACTATGGAATACTGCTCCCATGTTTGGAGCTCCGCTCCCAAACATACACTGCATTTTTTGGATTCTATTCAGAGAAGAGCTGTTCGTCTGATTGAAGACCCGGAACTGACCGGCGGCCTTGATTCGCTGGAACATCGAAGAACGGTTGGCGACTTGAGCCTATTCTACAGGTATTTTCATGGAAAGTGTTTGCCCGCTTAATTCCTCCCCAAGCGATGCATGTTAGAAGTACATGTCGCGCTAATACTTCACATCCGTATGAGGTTCAGCTTGTTACTCTTTGTACAACGCTTTTCAAGCAGTCTTTTATATGGAATAATTTGCCCAGGACTGTATTTCCCACCGAGTACAATTTGCAGCGATTCAAGAACAACGTGAATCGCTTTCTCCTCACACGTGTCGCTCCTGTAGCGCTGTAGACCCATTAAAAAAAAGTGCGGATATTGGGTACCCGTTCATATATTAGATATCGACCATTTCAGCATTCTCATGAAGCTTAATGCGACAATCCTCCAATATGATATCATTAATTTTATCGACCATTTATTCAGAAGAAATCTCAATCGAGCATCTTAAACGTGCAGCATCTGCAGTGCTCATACGTCTACGTTAAAATTCATTTATCCGGCAATAAATAGTCTTGCGTGCTGATCCAGAATCCCTATGAGATTCCTTTAGTTCCATTTCTATCAGGGCCACAGCCAACTTATTTAAATAAAAATGTTTTATCACTGCACGATATTCGGTTTTATCTATTTCTACGAAACGTGTAACGCCGACCACTGACGATCGCAGCCAACAAATAACTGCGCGTTACATCTGTTTCTCTGCGTTCTTTAAGCACAACCGTTACAAAAATCACGCGTACTAACAGTCATGACGCTTAATAAACTTTCCAGCCATTTCGTAAAAGTGTACCAGATTTATCAGTCCACCCTCTTAGAGATTTTTTCCTTTGTAATTTTAACCAATAAATTTCTTTATTTTATCTGAAGTATCAGTCGATTCCGATGTTTCGTCAAAATCACGTAAAATCCAAAATGAGTCACTTGTTTGCGCGTCGGTTCAAGACAGTCTTTCCTTGTTCCCATCCAAAGGAGCCTAAAGTGACACATTCCGCGGTTGCTAAATATATTAAAAAGTCGTTTGTAAACATCGTGAGTAAATCGTTTTAATGAGACGAAAAATGTCGACGACTTGCAAAACGTGGCTCGGTAGTCACTCCGAAAGTTGAAAAACGAATCGAGTCTTTATTTTACGGGACCCGAAATTGACCCTGCGTCAAGGAGTGGCAAAATTAAGAAAATCGGGTTTGAATGTGTCCCATTAGACCATTCGACGACATCTTCGTACTCATGATGTCAAATTCCGAAACACGTTGCGGAAACCTTTCTTGGGCGAAAATCACGTCGCGAGGCGGCTCGCTTGGGCCCACAATAAGATACTAGAGTGACCCTCACAATTACGGGACACCAACCCTATTGACAACGTTGGGTCTTTTGTAAAGACGAAGCTCAGAGAAAAGGCCCTAAGAATTTTGATTCAGTTGTCTCGCGAAATTCGAAAAATTTGAAGATCATTGCCGTAGTATGCAGAAAATCCCGTCGACAGCATGCCTCGAAGATGCCAGGCGATTATTGATGCAGAAGGCGATTGGCTAACTTACTGAGGTAATTGTGCCGTTGTTAGCACACCAAAAAATACATTGATGGCAAAAATTGTTCTCGAAAGCCCCACTCCCGTGTTGGTAATAATTCTTAGACCTCCTATACTATTATCTTTTACAAATAATCTGAAGTTTGATAAAATAAGAGAGTTTCGTTGACAAAGCCTCATATATTAAAGTAAGTTATTTTCGTTGACAAAGTCCAATATATTATGATGGAGCACAATGGAGAGGTATTTACATACACCAACTTAAACCTAGTTTTCCACCGCCTTATTTAGTTTCAGGCTGGCTGGCTGATTGAGGAACTAACTTACTCGTCAAAACTTCTGGTACATGAAGCGGCTTAAAATTTACACACGAATGCGAATATTAGTTTACAAATAAGGAAAAAAATCTGAAAATGTCAAACTATTCTGTTCGGAAAAAATTCGATTTAAAAAAACAAATAAGAGAATAACACGGCAGCAACTAGAGACATCCATTTTGCTCTTGTAGTTCTTGGTGAAAGAATAGATTGACAGTATCAGAACAGAATGCTAGACCCATAAAAAAAAATATAACGTTGAGTAATAAAAGCCATTCACTGTTTTACCGTTTTATAAACAGTCAATCATGATGATACCCCGTGAGTCCCAAAAACAGTTACAACTTTTCTCGTTGATAAAACTTTTTTCAGTGCACTTTTACCTTCCCCAAGCCACTGTTTGGACTGCCGTTTTGTCTCCGGGGTGTAATGGTGGATCTACGTTTCTTCTACAATCATAAAACGACTCCAGAAGTCCTTTTGAAGTCAACAAACGCAATACCCATCGCACGCTCAGCTTTTTTACTTTTAGAACTGCATGCATGATATAATGTACCCGTTCATATGAGATGTCTACCATTTCAGCTTTCTCAAGAAGCTTAATGCGACGATCCTTCAACACGATACCATTGATTTTATCTACCATTTATTTAGAAGAAATCTCGATCGAGCTTCCTAAACGTGCAGTATCTGCAGTGTTCATACGGCTACGTTAAAATTCATTTATCCAGCAATAAATGGTCTTGCGTGCTGGTGCAGAATCCCTATGAGTTTCCTTTAGTTCTATTTCTATCGCTCAGAGCTACAGCCAGCTGATTTAAATAAAAATGTTTTATCACTGCACGATATTCGGTTTTATCTATTTCTACGAAACGTATAACACCAACCACTTACGATAACAGCCAACAAATAACTGCACGTTACATCTGTTTTTCTGTGTTCTTTAAGCATAACCGATACAAAAATCACGCGTACCAATAGTCATGACGCTTAACAAACTTTCCAGCCATTTCGTAGAAGTGTACCAGATTTATCAATCCACCCTCTTAGAGATTTTCTCCTTTATAATTTTAAATAATAAATTTCTTTATTCTATCTGAAGTTTACAGTAGATTATAAATTATCAAATTTTATATCGCTAAGTTCCTTACTTAATAATGTTTTTGAAACACTCGTAAAATACCTCTAAGATATTGCTTTTTTTTGACAATTCAGTTATTAATTCCGTATAAACAAATCCTACAAATGTTAAAAACAGCTATTATTTATTATTATAATTTCCTTATAAGAATATAATTTTTGAAGTCGGCGCCAATTTTTTGTGTCAATGTAACCAATTATAAACCTTACTAATAATATTAACACATAATTAGATAATAAAATACATAAAAGAATTGACATTGACACAAGATATTGGCGCCAACTTGAATCTCTTTATAAAGAAATCATAATAATAAATAATAGCTATTTTTAACATTCGTAGGATTCGTTTATACGGAATTAATAACTAAATTCTCAAATTAAAGCAATATCTTATCTTAGAGGTATTCTAAAAATGTTTCGAAAACATTATATTCTACTTTATGATGGCAAAATTTTGAGTGCTAGTTTTTTGATGTAGGTTTTCTTTTTCTGAAAAAATTTTTATTCAAAAACTACATAAACAATTTTAATAAAATTTGTATAGAACCATCTCAAATATGTACTTTCTCGAATAAACAAAGAATTATCATACACATACATATTTGCTAGAGTTATTGGTGTTTTATTATAAAAATATAAGTTTCATTTCTTCTGAAACTACATAACCAATTTCAAGAAAATTTATATGATATCATTTCAAATGCATGCTCTTTAGAATAAAAAAAGAATCATCCAAATTGGTACATATTTGCCAGAGTTATTGGTGTTTTATTACAAAAATTTAAGATTTTCAGAATTTTTTCAGAAATTACATAACCAATTTCAATAAAATTTATATGGGTCTATCTTGAATATGTACTCACTCGATTAAAAATCGGTACATATTTGTTAGAGTTATCGGTGTTTTACTGCAAAAATTTCAGTTTTTTAAGATTTTTTTCAGGAAATACATAACCAATTTCAGTAAAATTTATAAAGGAGCATCTCGAATGTGTACTCTCTCGAATAAAAAAAGAATCATCCAAATCGGTACATATTTGCCAGAATTATCGGCGTTTTATTATAAAAATTTAAATGTTTCAGAATTCTTTCCAAAACTACCCAGCTAATTTTAATAAAATTTATATGGAATCATCTCGAATATATACTCTCTCGAATAAACGAAGAATCATCCAAATCGGTACATATTTGCCAGAGTTATTGGTGTTTTATTATAAATATTTAAGTTTTCAGAATTTTTTCCGAAAGTACCTAGCTAATTTTAATAAAATTTATATAAAACCATTTCGAATGTGTACTTTCTTAAATAAAAACAGAATCATCCAAATCGGTACATATTTGCCAGAGTTATTGGTGTTTTATAACAAAAATTTAAATTTTTCAGGATTTTTTCAGAAACTACCTAGCTAGTTTTAATAAAATTTATATAAAACCATCTCGAATATGTACTCCCTCGAATAAACAAAGAATCATCCAAATCGGTACATATTTGCCAGAGTTATCGCTGTTTTATTATAAAAATTTAAGTTTTTCGGGATTTTTACCGAAAACTACGTACTAATTTCAATAAAATTTATATGATTAAAAAAGAATCATCCAAATTGGAACATATTTGCCAGAGTTATCGGTATTTTATTACAAAAATTTAAGTTAATAAGTTTTTTTTCAGAAATTACATAACCAATTTGAACAAAATTTATATGGGACCATCTTGAATGTGTACTCACTCGAATAAAAAAAATCATCCAAATCGGTATATATTTGTTGAAGTTATCGGTGTTTTTTATTAAAAAATTTCAATTTTTCAAGAATTTTTTCAGAAACTACATAACCAATTTCAATAAAGTTTATATGGGACCATCTTGAATGTGTACTCTTTCGAATAAAAAATAACTCATCCAACTGGGTACATATTTGCCAGAGTTATGCAGGTACCTACATTTAAAAAAAAAATACATACTCGTTGAATTGAGAATCTCCTTCTTTTTGAAGTAGGTTAAAAAATTAAGCCGATTTTTTCTTATTTTGCATTTTACTAGTTATCATTATCACAGCATGAAAAAGCCTGAAGTCTTAGAAGAGTGTGTTTATATATAGAACTAACATAAAAAAGTAAAAATGCTTCAAATAGTGTGGTGCGGATAAAAGAGAACTTAATTGAAACTACTTCGATTAAAAATTTTTAAAAAACCTCGCAGCCGCCTTTAACGGCATCAATTATAACTGAAACAATTGCCAAATGTCCACGCTATGCACTGTAAAACCGCAAATTGTGCCATTTCTCCAAAATTACTTTTGTTAAAACCGAAATAACGGTATCCTGTGTATTTGTACAGTGTTATCAAGCAAAAACGGCTTAACGTATTACGTGTGCAGGAAATTGTATGTGTCAGTGTGTGTTAAATATTTGAAAGTTTTTTTTTTAGGAATAAACACGTTTTTTACAGGTATGATATATAGCATAACAGACAAGAGCACCAAATGAGAAACAAATATATTTATAATATATGACAGGTTTAGTGCCTACTGAATCAAATAATTTACACATCTATTACTATCCCAACACCTCATAATCTAAATAATTTAAGAGTTACTGCATATTTTATATTTAAAGATTCGAAAGTAAAACAAACCCACAGGTAGTCACTTTTTAAAAAAATCATATTTTTTTTGTGAACCTATCGATAAGCTTAAAGTATACACCGGATATCAAGATATGTGTCCAACAATTAAAATCACAATATTAAATCAAAAAAAATGTTGTAAATGCAAATTTTAAGGAGGGTAAAATTCTTAATTTTCGAAGATGTTTGCGAAAAGCGCCGTAAAATTGACAGTGGAACTTTTTTAATATCTTGGTTTCAGCGGCTTTTTAGCAAAACTTTACCCTTTAATTTCCATAAAAAAAACTCTCTAGTTTAGAAGAAATATCTAGTGTTAAAGTTCAGTTAATATCATGAAATATTTTGGCAATCGGTTTTTTATAATTATTAAAAAGCGTTCTTATCAGCTGAAAACTTTTTTAGGACACAGAACATTAAACTTAATAAAACAACCGGCCAAGTGTAAGTCGGACTTGCGCAATTAGTGTTCTGTACCGGGATTGTTATAAAATTTTTTTTACGGAGGTATAAAATGATCGGTGACATCACAAAACATACCCCAAATGAGTTTTCAAAAATCAATATCTCGGACACAAACTTGTTTGTGATGGCAATAAACACTCTCTACAACTTAAAATTGCATAACAGATTGTCTATCTGTTCTGCCTCTAGTAGAAGGAGTATCTTTTATCGTTTGTATAAGCAATGCTTTTCAAATAAGTGAATAAACTACAAATTATTAACATATCTAAAAAATTTATATTAAAATCTTCTACAATCTTAGATCCTTGCTGTGTATGTGTGTTTATATTTTTATCTGTACAGTGACTAACATTTTTTATTACACAGGTTGGGGACTTGTATACAAGTACGAAAGATATATCAAAGTTTGTTTCCGATCTTTGTTTCTATATACGAGATAGATTATCAAAGGTAAAATACCCGTGATAATTTTCGTTTAACCTACACCTTATGGAGAATATTCCAGAATTTTTTAAAAATTTTTTGAAGAGTACTCTTAGAGATAGGGACAGCAATTTTTGGCAATTTTTTAAAAATAATATAATAAAAAGTTTGCGCAAGTATTACGTCATATATATTTTTTAACTAGTGTTTTTACGAGCTTTCATTTGACACTCCACTCGATGCCCTTGAAATTATTTTTTTTAACTTCTGATTTCACCCCCAAAACAACCCCTTAGGTCAAAATTCAATTTTCAAAACTACATGGCTGTGATTAGGCCATCAACTTCTATATTTGTGCCAAATTTCAACTTTCTATGTCAAATGTTTCGGAGAAAATCGGCTGTGACACACCGACAAACACCGACCGTAATTCCTTAAGTGTCTGTTTTTCAATTTTGATACTGAACACGAAAAAATCGCTGAAACAGCTGTGTTTTAAATTATAAGGTGAAAATTATGAAATAAAATTATTTTAAAGAACAGTGAAACAGTAACATAGATATAAGGGTGGATTTTTAAAAAAATATTATTTTTATCATTAAAATTTCTCAATTTTTATTAAAACGAACCACAAGTACAAAGATAGATATTCATTTTGTGAACAAATATCATTGTCAGTTATTTTTTAATAAATAAAAATTTCACGTTTTTAAAAAGAACCTAACTTTATATTCGATTATTTATTTCCATTAGTATTTATAAAAAAAAGCAAACTTCTTACCTGTTTTAAAAAGGACTGCAGATCTTTTCAGTCGGCTCTATGAGCCCTTTCTTTTTAGCTGTACTCTTTTTTCATACTCTATTGTTGATTTCTAGCACAAACACCACCCACTACAGCCAATGTGCAATCAAACATGCCCGTTATTGTCTTCAGACAGCGAATCATAAAATATAATTTAATGAATATATCGATCAACATCTTTTACTGCCTGGAAGGTTGGAATATTACTAGCAGCGGCCAACATGGATTTCATAAAATCAACAAGAGATCTTCTAACTTGTCTCCCGCATATTCAGAACAACGAAATTGAATATTTTGAAGAATCTAGAACAGTTAGACTTGATATATTCAAGATATTTGACTAAGCTTAACGTAACAGATTTTATGGTGTGTATAAAATGTTGTATTTGTAGCTCTCGTGTGCTCAAAGAACGTTGTTTATGAATGGCAGTTGATGGGTTTCTTTCTAATACCTTTACTATTTACTCCGATGTGCATCAGAGCTCTACGCTGTCTCCTACTCTCTTTCTCATTTACATTTACGACCTGCTAGAAAGGTATAGGAATCCAATTTACAGCTTTGCCGATGACAGTACGCTTGATTCTTCATTTACTTTGATCACTCGAATATCAGGTGCCGACACAAATATCTGAACATAACAAGCCCCCGAAAGAAATTTGATCTTGTCCTAAGAATATAACCAAGTAGAAATTACCAAAGGGAAAACCCAGACGACAGGTATTTGTAAAAAATTAACTTTTCAGAGCCCCACAGAATTACACCGGAGCACTTCATTTCTCGACCATCGTCACTCCTGAGCGTTAACATGGCAGCAAATCTGTTTTGCTATGAACATGTTGCATTCATAGAAAAGAAAGTTTCTCAGAAGCTGGGAATATTATTTTCGGTTTCGTTTTTAAATTAAAAAGTTATTTCTCATAAATTTATATATGTAACTTCGTTCTCTTAAGAGAAATGAAGGTTGACAATGCAAAGTACTCATCGACCCTTCTAATTAAAATAATTTCAATCGAAAATAAATCAAAATGCTAATAACTGGAGGTTAGGATAGAAAGATGTCGTCTTATATTTGAATAGGAATATATTAACGTATGTATAATCCAATATATTCTAGGATTTTAGTCAGATTTAGGGCAAAGAGTGCGATTACCATTTATTCTACATATATCCAGGTATTCACGTGTTTGAAACTTCTTTGGGCGTTTTAGATGGATATTAATTTAATAGTTAAAATACTCAAAACCAAATATTTATAATGATTTTATCAGTAGGTTTAGGACTTGGAATAGTTTGGAGAATATTACTAAATAAAAATAAGTTTGTTTGGATCGTTTTAATCAAAACAAAATGTATTTCAATCATTTCATGAAACTTGGATCCACGACAATACACCAAAACGAACAAAACAGTCGAAATAATGGTTTAAAGCCGGTGGAAGTGTATCAAAAAAGGCAAAGATGGTTCCATCAGCAGGGAAGGTTATGGCAACAGTTTTTTGGGATTACAAAAGTGTTTTGTTGATCAATTATCTTCAGAAATGTAAAACAATTAGCTCGGAATATTATTGCAACCTTTTGAATCAGTTGGATCCAAAAATTCGTGAGAAAAAAACCTGCTTTAGACAAGAAAAGAATCATTTTTCATCAAGCCAATGCAGGTGTTTTGACGATGGCAAAATTCAACTAATTAAAATAAAAACTGCTTGAATATATTCACCCGATTTGGTTCCTTCTGACTATTATCTGTTTTCCAAACCTGAAAAAATTCCTGGCTAGAAAGCTTTTTGCATCAAATGCAGACCTTCCGGAATCACACTTTAATGATGGTATGGAATAATTGGAAAAACGTTGGAATACATATATTGAAGTGTTTTGGAGATTATAGTGAAAAATAAAACATTTTTTACGTCAAAAAAAAAATTTCCTTCATTCTTAGGCCGAGAACTTTTATGGCAATCTACGTTGCTCTCATACAAAATGTCACGTAAAAAGTCTAATTTTGAAGTATTTATTGCGAGAAAATAAAAGTAATCTCTACTGTATATCAAACTGTCTCTCTTGGAAAATTATTTCTTAAAAATAATATATAATCTACATGTGAATCGTTATGTTTTCGATGCTCTTCTTAACGAGTAGGGAAATTATTGATTAGTGATTACTAGTTTCTTTGATCGCTGCATACTTTTTCTTTCAATTAGTTCAAGGAGTAAAGATTACTACTGTAAAACTTGGTTTTAAGATATCACCCCAGGAAAAAACTAAAAGAGATCCTCTACATGAAAGGTCATCTTATGTCACCCCTTTTGAAACTAAATTTATTCACAAAAGTTTCTCGAATGACAGGCAAAGATATATTTGAAGTATGTGAGGTCACCTCGTACAGCTGAAATCAGTTCTTCAGTTATAACTATCACAAATTAGTAAAATTGTCGTGAAGAATATTCTCAACAGTAGTTATGCAGCCTTGTCATCCTCAAAAAAATACAAGCCGATTATTTCACGCACCGACATGGCCGCCAACTTTTGCTAGACTCCAATAATAGCAACCCTGTTTACTAACATAGCTATCATGTTGGATATGCGCAGGTTTTTCACTTGTAAACACCTCAAAATAATAAATATACGATGCAATGGTGTTGCTGTAGCACAAAATAAATTTTTAGTATGTTACAGATGCGTAAGAGCAAAAAAAAAATAACCGGTCAAGTGCAAGTTGAACTTGCGCAATTAGTGTTCCGTACGTTGATTACCGAGGTATAAAATGATCAGTGACTTCACAAAACACACCCCAAATGAGTTTTCCACAAAGCTTGTTTCTGAGCTTTACTGAGAATTGATGACCTTGAATTTTTTGTTTTTTTTTTATATACCAGATAAATTATTGAAGGTAATGCACTCTTGATAATTTTCGTTTAATCTACACCCCGTGGAGAATATTCCAGAATTTTTTCAAAATTTTTGGATTAGTATTTCTCGAGATAGAGAGGGAGACAGCGATTTTTCGCGATTTTTTCAAAATAATACAAAGAAAAGTGTGCGCATGTAAGACATTATATGTATTTTTGAATTCGTGTTTTTACAAGCTTTCATTTGACACCCCACTCGATGACCTAGTAATTTTTTTTTCGCTTCCGATTTCACCTCCCAAAACTAATATCTTGAGTCAAAATTTAACTTTCAAAACTACACGGCTCTGATGAGGCCATCAGTGCCAAATTTAAACTTTCTACGTTAAATAGTTTCGGAGAAAATCAGGTGTGACAGACAGACAGACAGAAACCGAAATGATCTTATAAGTGTTCCATACGGAACACTAATAAAAGTTTTTAACAAAAAAAAACCGACTTCAAAAAACCAGCACACACAATTTTGCCACTATAAAGTAAAAATAATGTTCTTGAAATGAAAAAACCTCTATGATAAGATATTGCTTTAATTTGACAATTCAGCTATTAATTCCGTATAAACAAATTATTATTATGATTACTTTATAAAAAGATAACTTTTGAAGTCGGCGTCAGTTTTTTGTGTCGATGTCAGTTTTTATCTAATTAGATGTTAATATTATTGGTACGGTTTATAATTGGTTACATTGACACAAAAAATTGGCGCTAACTTCAAAAGTTATCTTTTTTTAAATAAATCATAATAATAAATAACAGCTATTTTTAACATTTGTAGGATTTGTGTATACGGAATTAATAACTGAATTGTCAAATTAAAGCAATATCTTATCTTAGAGATGTTTTACGAGTGTTTCAAAAACATTATTTTTTACTTTATAGTTACAAAATTTTGTGTGCTGGTTTTTTGAAGTCTTTTTTTGTTAAAAAGTTTTTATTTTTCGCTTTTTTAATAGTAGTCTTTTTAAGGTAAAGTTTGTGCACAGTTTTGTTAACTTTTAGTTTTATGAACTAATTTTCCTATTTATATCTTTTATATATCTATGTCCTTCATAGGTAAATACTGCCATTATTCTGTTTTCAATTACATTTATATGGGACCATCTCAAATGTGTACTCTCTCGAATAAAAAAAAGGCCAAGTGCAAGTGGGACTTGCGCAATTAGTGTTCCGTACATTGATTGCTTTTGAAATAAAAAATTTGATTACGGAGGTATAAAATAATCAGTGACTTCACAAAACACACCCTAAATGAGTTTTCCACAAAGTTTGTTTCCGATCTTTGTTGAAAATTGATGACCTTAATTTTTTTTTATATACCAGATAAATTAACAAAGGTAATAATTTTCATTCAATTTACCCTTTATGTAGAATATTCCAAAATTTTTCAAAATTTTTTGATCAGTAGTTTTCGAGATAATTGGATGGACATCGATTTTTTGGCAGTTTTTTAAAAATATCGTAAAAAAAATTTGCGCGAGTATTACATCACGCATATTTTTGAAGTCGGGTTTTCACAAGTTTTCATTCATTCGACGACCTGGTAATTTTTTTTTCGCTTCCGATTTCACGCCCACCTCCAAAGCTCCTTAAGTCAAAATTTAACTTTCAAAACTACACGGCTCTAATTGGGCCATAAATTCCTATATTTGTGCCGACTTTCTATGTCAAATAGTTTCGGAGAAAATCGTGTGTGATAGACGGACAGAACCCTTAATCATCAAAATCGGTACATATTTGACAGAGATCGGTGTTTTATTACAGAAATTTAAGTTTTACATGATTTTTTCAGAAACTACATAACCAATTTCAATAAAATTTATATGGGACCATCTCAAATGTGCACTCTCTCGAATAAAAAAAAAGTAATCAATCAAATTGGTACATATTTGCCAGAGTTATTACAGTAAAAAAAAATACATATGCATCGAATTAAGAACCTCCTTCTTTTTGAAGTCGGTTAAAAAGGCACATTTTGCAATTGCTTATACAACCAACCCATTTGCAATGTCTTCAATATATACCAACTGGAAAATAAAAATATCATACAGTTAAACGCATCACCAAATTAACTTAATAGTCACAAACCAGAGTTAATATTATTTGTGATATTACAAATATTATTCCTGTTTGATTTTGTAGAAATTTATCACATAGTTAGAATTTGCATTGTTTAAGTAGTTTTACATCTAAAACTCTCTGATATTTTAATTGTAAAAACCTTTTTATTCTATAAAAAGATAACTATACAATCTGTGGTCATTTCCAGATCAAATGGAATTACCTCCCGGACAGAGCCAATTAAAGCTTCTATTTAACGGCAAGCCCTTTATTAGAATTTTCGGAAAAACCACAGAAAATAATTTTTTAAAACGATCAAGGTAAAGCTTTTGGAAAATGTTATTTGTTAATTTAAAAAATTACCACGATCGCCATATTCAGTTCATTTACACGAAATATACGAAGGATGTATGATGAGTACCCGACCTCAGCCAGAGATGGCGCTATTACTATTTAAAAAATTATATTTTTCATAAACATAACCTTTCACAAGAATCCTGTCAAATCCATTTAAATAGAAGAATTTTTATGATTTTACAACACTGGATAAAATTGAATATCATATTTGTTTTTTGAAAGCAAGCAGCTGAATTCAAACGCAACCATACAAGCATTTTTGTTGGAGAACCGCCAGATCGCCCAATTAGGTCACCACATCAGAAATGATTGAAAAAATCCACGATACAGTGATAAATGATCGGAGAATGGAAGTGCGTGAGTTTGCTGAAACTGTGGGAATGTCAACTGAACGAGTGCAGAACATTTTAACAACTCATTTGGATATGAGAAAGAAAAATTGATTCACAGCACACCAGAGACCAAAGAACAGTCCAATGAAAAGAAGGCCAATGCGACTTTATCAGCCAACAGTCATGGCTACAGTGTTTTGGGATGCAGGAGGCATAATCCACGTCGATTATCTTGAAAGGGCAAAACGATGAATGGGAAGTATTATGAAGTTCACATAATACTTGGATCGTTTCAGCCATGCTGTGAAAGAAAAACGTCCGCATTTGGCAAAGAAAAAAATTATCTTTAATCAAGACAATGCACGCGTGCACGCTTGTGTCATCGCCATGGCAAAATTCCATGAGTTAGGATACGAATTGCTTCCGCATCCACCATATTCGCCAGATTTAGCCCCCAGCGGTTACTTCCTATTTCCGAATGTGAACAAACGGCTCGGTGGAAATTGACTCAAACGATGAAGTGATTGCTGAAACAAACGCATATTTTGAAGGGTTGGAGAAATCGTATTTTTTAGATGGGATACAAAGATAGAAAAACGTTGGACTAAGTATATCGAGCTAAAAGGAAACTATGTTGAAAAATAAAATAAATTTTATACATAAAAATGTTTTTTTTTGTCAAAGCGAGATACTTATCGTACAACCCTCGTAGTTGCTTGACAAGTTAAATAACATGTCTATTCGTTATTGGCTGGCGACAGGAGGCAATCAAAATAACCTACATCAACTTCAGTTAATACTTAGATAGTTGACCGTTTGAGAAAGCCGAGTCCTGTGGTTAAGACGAGCAGATCATATAACGATAGTAGTATGTGTAGAAATAAAATAACGACTATGCTAGCACTACCACATTGTCTTAAAAAGTGCCGCGAAATATAAATATATGTTTCGGCACGTGGACAACGTTGACGAAAAACATGACTTTCCTTCCAATATCGCTATGATCTAGTAAAAGTTAATCTCTAATGAAGCAGGACAGTAAACGATAAAAAATATATATCTTATATCGCAAATATACTCTTACCTTATCGACTCTACAGCAGCCGGAGGTATTTGGGAGGAATGCGGTAATGCAAAATGACGTGGGTCAAGACTAACGAGATAGTAAAAAAAAAAAGGAATTTAACCATAGGAGAATTTTGTAAGCCAAAAATAAGAGACAGAATTGCGATTTTGGAATGCAGTTATCGTTCGACGCTCTTTATCTAAAACTGATCGCATGCTGCAGCCGATGTGCCTGCCGAAAACCGTCGCGCTGGTTCTAACGTTTACCAGGGTATATCCTATAGTCCCACTGAAAATCGAGAAGCAATAGAAAACTTGTAAAGGTAAAATATTTATAACCAGACAAATGTACTGACTTTATAGTGGACTACAAAAAGAAATATTACCACCTATTACGTATTATAAGGAAACTCTCGGCTAGGAACATTTCTCTGAAAATCTATTAAATTGCTTTTACTAGACTTTTGTTATAAACTGATAATAACCCCGTAGAGTAATGTAAGAGAAAGAAGAACTGTAAAAAATAAACGCTACAATGCATACTAATTTACGTTAAACAGCAATAAATACAAATAAGGTAGGTCCAAGTATTTCTGTAGATGAAAATTAAGGCGGCAGTGAAATAGATGCGTTGACACCCAAAATTGATTCATGTCAGCAAAAAAAAGTTACTTGTTTATTGTTTTTACCGGAGAAATTACACTAATAAAAAAACAAATTTGCCATTTTTCTTTACGCATTTATAGCATTATTTTCTCTTTAAATAGGTTGTCAAACAAACCCAAGCAGTAAATATACAAATATAAATATTGTATATTATAGTTACTAAATTTTAATCTACACATACATATACGAGTAAACTTTAAATTTAGCATTTACCCGAAAATATACTATTTTCTCATTTGGTGCTTTATGTCCATAGTTTTTATAGGCAAAATATAATAATGGCGCAATTAACAATCGAAACACCTATATTTTCCAGCGCTAATAATATTGACCAGGCGATCTATGATTTACTGCAACTAACTAGAGCCGCCTTTGACATCTGGTTTAAAGGTTACCAGGATGAAATTAGCTCTATGTTTAATCCTGGTTTTAAAGAAAGATATTTTGCGGCTTTAGCCGGAAATATATTGGAAGAGCCAAGGCATTTGAATGAAAAAAGGTTTGTAAGCACTACTTAATCTAGTCTAGTGTCATATATGTTTTTCTCAAATATCTTGATAAAAAAAATAATACTTATATTTAGGCTTTTCACTATTCTCTGTATTAGTTATTTGAAAATCAAACAAAAATTCGGTAATTTTAGCACTGTGCCAATTGACACAAATAAATAATAAACTGGAATAAACATCTACGGTCTAATACTGAAATAAATAATAAAATATTTTAGTATCTGACACTTGTGAATCTTCTTTAGTAAAATTGTATGATAGAATGACATGATTAAATTAAGTGACACTATATTCAGATAAAACAACGTTAGAAGTATATCTTATTAACTTATGTCAAAAGTTTTAGGAACATCCTTTACCATTAAATGGCACGTACATTAGCATATATATTTATTTTCTCTCACAAACCAAGATATAATTAAAATGATGTTTTTACGTAAAAAATAATTTATTGTTATATTTATGGCTTAATAGGTATTTACTGTAATCTCTTAGCATTCTATTTAAAAGAGGAAAACACTGCTGTTTTATTTAATCTACTAACTAACTGTGTTGCACATATAGGAACATTTTTAAAATATCCCAAGAACTAAGTCTTAGTTGTACGATGACATATTCAATAACAAATTGTCTATACTTCAGGGTGAAAACTAATGCCTCCATGGTCTTATTTCTTATAATTGCAAAGCGATTTGATATTTACTTTGACTCTTGTTAAATAATTCCCTCCAGAGACGAGAACGCATGGCTAAAGCAATGAGCTGTCATTTCTTACTGCCATCAACTATTGAATGTTATGTATCGAGAAGTGTGTAATGAAGTGAGTAGGTTTAGGAGATAAGCAAGGATTTTAAAAGCAAAAACCCTGCTCCTAAGACGATCAAATACGCTGTGGTCCACCAGTGACTGTCCATCGCAAATAGCAAGTGAGTCAAATGATGAACTGTTTAGCTAGAATCATAACATCATGACATTGCTCAGAAGGTGGGTATTTTATAAGGAAAAGTGCACCACATTACTTGGAATATATATATATATATATATATATATATATATATATATATATATATATATATATATATATATATATATATATATATATATATATATATATATATATATATGTATATAACATATATATATATATATATATATATATATATATATATATATATATATATATATATATATATATATTTTTATGAGTCTAGCACATGTGCTGCAGGGAAGTCCCTAAAGCGCTCCAGGAGCGGCATGTGTGCGGAAAAAGCGATTCACGTTGTTTTTGAATTGCTGTAAATTGTACTCGGTGGGAAACACAGCGCTGGGCAAATTATTCCAAAGGGATGATGTTCTCCATATAAAAGACTGCGTTGTACGCGGAGTAACAAGCTCAACCTCATACGGATGCGAAGCACCAGCGTGACGTGTATTTCTAACATGCACCGCTTTGGGAGGAATTAAGCGGGCTACATCCTTCGAACACTTTCCATGAAAATACTTGTAGAACAGACTCAAGTCGCCAACCGTTCTTCGATGTTAAAGCGAATCAATGCCGCCGGTCAGTTCCGGGTCTCCAATCAGACGAACAGCTCTTCTCTGAACAGAATCCAACAAATGTAGTGTATGTTTGGGAGCGGAGCCCCAAACATGGGAGCAGTATTCCATAGTTGGTCGAATTTGAGCTTTGTAAAGAATTAACAGTTGTTGTGGAGTGTAAAGCTTTCTGGTTCGAAACAATATTCCTAACTTTTGAGAAGCTCTCCTTGCTATGCCTGCAACATGTTGATGCCAGGACATATTTGCTTCCAAACTAACGCCCAACAAATTGAGCGACGATGCTAGGGGAATGGAGTGCCCCGACATAACTATGTCGGGTTCGGCAACGTCAACTTTTTTTAGAAAAAACTGCCGCCTAGGTTTTTGTAGCGTTAAATTCCACTTGGTTACTGTCACCCCAAGATAGAATTTCTTCCAGGTCTTTGTTAAGTTGAACGAGCTCCTGCTGTCTGCGGATATTGACCTGAGCAGCCGATGTCCGAGCGTTCAAAGTGAATGAAGAGATAAGCGTACTGTCGTCTGCAAAGCTGTAGATTGGATTCCCGGTCTTTTCCAGCAGATCGTTAATGTAAATGAGCAAGAGAGTAGGAGATAGTATGGAGCCTTGGGGCATACCGGCGTTGATTGTGAAGATGTTAGAAAGAAATCCGTCGACTGCCACTCGTAAAGAACGCTCTCTTAGGAAACATGAGAGCCACAAACAGAACTTTTCAGACATACCACAAGAGCGTAGCTTAGCCAACAGTCCTTCGTGCCAAACACGATCGAATGCCTTGGATATGTCAAGAGCAACCGCTCGAGATTCTCCAAAGTGTTCAATTGCGTTGTTCCAAACATGTGTTACATATGTCAGAAGATCTTCTGTGGATCTATGTTTACGAAAGCCATATTGATGATCGCTAATAATATTGAATCGTTCAAGATATTTGGTGCTGATTGATAACCTTTTCCATGACTTTCGATATTATTGAAAGCAGTGCGACTGGTCGGTAGTTATTTGGCAAGGTCTACTTGCCTTTTTTAGGTATCGGCTGAACCGTGGCACATTTCCAGCAGGACGAAAATATTCCCTTTCTGTAGGATAGGTTGAAAAGTCTACAGAAAACTGGTGTTAGTTCCCTTGCACAGTTTTTAAGAACTATGGCAGGTATTCCGTCAGCGCCAGAAGCCTTTTTGGTGTCTAGCTTCATTAAGATACACTCTATGATACGCTGTCTGAAGAGAACATCGGGCGTCCTTAACTGCAATATGGGAATAGTAGGTGGTATTTTTCCTTGGAAATGGACAGTAGAATGTGAAGCAAAGAGTTCAGCCAACAAGTTCGCTCTCTCAACAGGTGTGGTTGCAATGGAATTATCTGGCCGTGTGAGTGGTGGTATAGTGGATTTGGTGAAATTTTGACTAACTGCCTTAGCGATTGCCCAAAAGGAACTGGAATTGATGGGACAACCAAGAAGTTTGTTTCTAATTCGTTGATTGTGTGCCTCCTTGGTTTCGTCGATAATTCCTTTGCATCAGTTCCGGGCACGAACAAAGGTGTTACGATTTATGGTGTTAGGATTTTCACGCCATTGTCGGTAGGCAATATGTTTAGAAGCAACAGCTTCTTTGCATTTTTGGTCAAACCAAGGCTTGCCGTTGGAGGGGCATTTCTTCGAAAAAGGGATGTAAGCTTCCATACCAGCCAAACTAACATCGGAGACCTCCCTGGCGCAGTCAGATGGGTTGTTGGATCGAAAACAAACGTCCATCCAAGGGAAAATTCGAAAATATTCCATGAGATCTTTCCATTTAGCAGATTTGTAGTGCCAAATCTTGCGCGGCCTAGGCGCCTCTCTGTCACTGATTGGCAGGATACTCGATGTCGAAAGCAGTTTATCGTCGGAAGAACCTAACGGCGGATTTACGGTGACCGTGTAAATCTCCGGATTGGTGGTTAAAAACAGATCAAGAAGACTGCATAAGCTGAAAACATGACAGGATACACACGTTTGGCGCTCTGATTACCTACTAATGAAATAAAAGCCAAGCGAACATAAATTTGCTAACAACTCTTGGCTCAATATATATAATTGTGAACGACACATCATTACAACCAAACAAATTCTTCTCAATCACATAAAAAACAGTTCATGTAGCCGGGAAAGTCTTAATTATCGTTTTCTACGATTGCGATGGATTTTGAAAATTCTCATCTTAGAAGCATATGTTGGTGTCCTAGCAAATCTGAAGAGACAACTGCGGAGAATTTCTCCAAAGAAATAGACAATTCTTCATCATAACATCGCTCGGCTTCATATAAGTCAAAGATATCTTAAAGCGTTGGGGTCGCTTCGATTCAAAGACATTTTACCACATCTTTCTTATAGCCTAGATCTTTCCTCTAGCGGTGTTTCCTTTCCTGAGTTTTAAGGAACATCTTAAAGCCAAACATTTCTATTTGAATGCAGGCATGATAACGAAGGGATGGAATGATGTAAATGGGGAATATGTAGAAACATGATTAATAGATGAAGATCAATTTATATTTGTTACTAATAATATTACAGTCAAGGGGGTAGTAGTTTTCAATAACCAAAATGTAATTGCTATGCACAAAATAGTTGCAATTACATTTTAGATAGAATTTTGGAAGTTAATGAGTAGAGCCCCAAACGTGGAAACAATTTTAATTTATCAGAACAATACAGATGAACTCAACAAATAAAAATTCCTACCTTACCTATTTATTTTTGCAGAATTAAAAATTCTTTCAAATCTTAAAATAAAATAAACAGCAGTTTTTTCTTGTTGCATTGTTAAATTTTAAAAAAGCACTTTTATTTATAATAAAAAAGAGAAAAGGGGCAAAATACTTTGACAACTAGAGATTTTGCGTAGCAAGCTTATTTACAGTTGCACACTGATGAAATCCTAAAATACCAATACTATGCCTTAAACCGCAGGTCCGAAATGGCCCAAGTTCGAGGGAGTCAAATAAATAGATTTACTCTTGACGGAACACTTAAAAGGACCGCAGATTTTGGTGCTTTAAGAGGCCATACGGGAGAAAAAGAATATGGAATAAGATTATGGAACCACTTAGGATAAGTTTTTCCTTACTTTTATGTTATAATTCTTTATCTTAAAGTATTTCTTAAGCTGTTATGCTAAGTTAATTTATGTGTAATATTAATTCAGACTTGATAAAAAATAAAATGTTGACCACACATTATTAAATTATGAAAAATGTTAAAATGTAGTCCTTATTTCAATAAATTGTGATTACACTCAAAATGTTTTAAAAAATAGTGTAACAGCTAATGATATACTTCTTAACCGAATTAAAAAGTAATGCAATGTAGAATCCATGTGCAATACATTTTCATAATAAATACTGGATTTGATTTTGTTTTTTTAAGATAATATCAATTAATTTATATAAAAAGTATTTTAAAACCTTTTCGCTTCTAAAATTATCTTTTTGTTGCTTTCTAAACAATATAATTTCAAATCTTTACCCTTTATGGTAATCGTAGCTGCCAATTTTTTAGCTAACAAATCACTATATTTAGATAATTATGCTTATTATAAACTTAATTAAATATCAAAAAGAAACAGAAATTGATTAGATGATTAGGTTCGTTTTTATGTTGTTCTTCCTCGAGTGCCATGCGACATACCATACGTAGGCTGTCACATTCCATTCTTGATCATTTAAGACAATCTAGCTAGTGTGCCCTCCTCAGCCTGCCTGAATACGGTCGAAGCATCTGTTATATTGCTTCAGTTTCGTATGGTGCGGAGTCATGAATATCGTTTTCCAGATGGCCCATGTCGCCCTTCCATTTGAGTATAAATCTTTGTATGAGTATCAAACTCCTCGCAATATACATGCCAATCCAGAGAATACATAGTAGTTTGCGAAGAATCAACGATTCAAAAGCGTCGACTCGCATTCAATTATTTATATTCAGATATTCATTGAAATATTTCTATAAACGAGGAGATTGTTAAGTTTAAAGAAAGACTCTATTTGCATAATTAATTCTTCCCTTCACTTCGTTATTACAACCCCACTTTTCAAGAGTAGAGCCTAGGTATTTGAATTTTACGTTCAAAATTTTTCTCGGTCGTTATTTGTCATCGTGTTATCTATTAATCATGATCATTTTTGTTTTGGCAATATTGATACGAAGATGTTATGATAGAGACCATAAAATGAGTTTTACATTCATTTTCGCAAATCCTACCATGCCAGAGATGATCCTCGGCTCTGAAATAATTATATTTTATTAAAAATAAAATGGGCTGAGCAATGAATCTCATACAAAATAATTCTGAATAGGAGAAAATTTCATAAAGTAAAGACTAGTGAAATAAAAATATTCGTGTAATAGAAATAAAAGTGAATAAATCTTTTGCTGAAAGAATTTTAATAATATTAACACTGGTCGACCAGGTCTTTCCGGATTCAATTAGATGCAAACGTACGTATGGAAAAGATGACTCACCTAAAACGAGACTGACCTTACATTAGCTTTTTCATGATCGATTCTAGAGAAACTATAAACAAAAAAATTTACGATTTAGATCACATTAAGTGTAACTACCTGCGTAGTGAAATAAGTAAAATAACAACTAACAATTTATCTTAAGGGGACAAAAAATTCTTTTATAAACCAGTGTAATTTTAACCAAATCAAGTAAACGGGATTTATTACTCATTACCAAGCGATAAACTTTTAAAAAATTATAACACAAATAAATAATTAGTAATTCAGTCCAGTTAATGATTTAATGTTTCTAAATTATTAAACAGTTAACTAATTACATTAATGGTTTATGTGTAACCCTAATGAGGTTTCAGGAATTTGTGTAATACGCTTCAAAATGGCAGCATAAATTTAAACCCTTGTACAATTAATTATTTTGTTTTGGAAATGAAAATTTTCGTATGAATTAAATGCTCTGTATGTCTTGTGGTCATTGTTGGGATTTCTTGTTACGCGTTACGTTATTAAAATAACCGTTAAATAAGTTGGCTGCCTTCTCTTTCTTTGGGGTCGATTCACGAGATTTTTTTCCACTGTTTGGATTGTTGTTTTGACTCTGGAGTATAGTGGTGGTATAGGTTTCGTCCATTGTCACAAACCTGTTAAGAAAATCTTACGGATCAGCCTCAAACATCTCCAAACAATCACGAGAAATCGTGAGTCTAATTCGTTTTTTGTGCTACTGAAAGCAATCTGGGGACCAACTTAGCGGAAACCTTAGAAAACACGAGTTCGTTGGTAATAATCTTTTGTGTTCGTTCATACAAGATGCCTATAGTGTCTGCAATCTCCCAGAAAGTTAATCTACGGTCTTTCAGTATGAGATCACACACTTCAGTCGTAGACATCGTGGACCAGACGCAGCGAGGGTCATTTTCGATGCTCTCTCGTCTACGTTTAAATTCTGAAACCCCTTTTTTCACGGTGGTATATGACGGAGCAGATTCCCCTACTGTTGTTTTCATATCTTCGTGGATCTCCTTTGGTGTTAATCTTTTTTTAAACAGCACTTTGTTCATTTTTTTCCATTTTTCCAAAAACGCTGCACTTGGTCTCACTAAACTCGTTCTAACCTAAAAACTACAAATTCGACAGTAACAAAATTTTACACTATGACAACCAAAGAAAGTATGAACTTATTGAGGGTACTATAATAAAAATATTATAATTATTTTTTGGTGAGGCCGCGAACTTTTCAATCCATCCTCGTATTTGGTTTTTATCTATAGCAATGGGCAAAAACACCAATTTAAATGATCAGGTTCAAATCACCAGTATTCAGTAGCCATTTTCAATCACCAGTTTTTTCTGTTCAGTTTTACCTATTCACTATTATAAAAAAAAGGTATCATAAATATGAACAAATTCTTGTTCTTTTATATACCACTATTGTCTTTCAAAATACACGTATTATATACTATACATGTATACTCTGTATCATATACAATATTACGGTAGGTTTTATTACATCTTGCGCTTGTTATTATAGCCATTGGCTTCTCTTTAGGAAGCCAATTTTTTTTACCAATTTTTGCCAAATTGCCAAGGAGTCTAGAAATTTCAAGTTGCTTTACAAATAGTGCAGTAAAAAAAAGCATTTGAATTTGTACAGTCTCGATACAGCAATGTTATGATTTTATCCGCTCTGGGATATCGCAAGAGTATTGTCCTGAGTTTTGTACCTCGAAAAACTTGCTCTCGTATTTATAAACAAAACAAGTTTTCAAAACGCGTTTTTTGAACTTAAAATATGAATAACTTCGGTTATGTAAGTCACTTCAAGACAAAAAAACCAAACTCTTCGTAATGAAATTTCCAACAATCAGTTAAATTGACTCCAAAAAAAAAAAAATTTTAATGGCATCGGAAAGCTGGCTTGGAGACCTACATTTTAAAGAAAAAGATCCATTTTGGACCCAATGGCATAAAATTGCGGGCAGTTCAAATTTTAAATAACAAATTCAATTATGCCCACTGGGTACAATATTTTCGTACTAAAATTTCAGGGTATTTTTGCTATAACAAAAGGCATATTTTTTGAAAGTTTCAATCCGATCGGTTCACTTAATCGACCTGTACAATAAAATGAAAAAACAGTTTTTTGCCTGTTTTTTTTTTTCAATTTTGTAGGTTATGTGTCGATCCGACTTATATAACCGGAGTTATTCACATTTTAAACTCAAAAAACGCCTTTTAAAAACTTGAATTGTTTATTAACAAAAGAGCACAAATTTTTCAAGGTCCGCAACTCATGATAATACTCTTGGTGATACCCCAGAGAGAGGATAAAATCATAATATTACTGTATCTAAACTATGCCTGTCTCATCATTATTTTGACCTTTTTACTGCACTAAAATAAGTATTAACGACGAATTAACTTTTAATTATGAACCTAGATCTATGAAAAAATTTCCTAAAATTTTAAAACAACGAGATAACTTAATAAAGAGGATATTTTATGAGTTGAAACATTATTTTTATATGGAAATAATATTGAAAACAAAATCATTTTGCCTAAATAAAAGTATTCAAAGCATTTATCGTTAACACATAAATTCGAATCAATTAAAATGTGCAACTGGTCACCATTTCATTGCACCCAACGCGTTGCTCTTCTTACCCAAGGGCTAATAAGAAGAAGGGATGTCCTCGTAGCGTTCTTCATATGTTTGCATATTTCTTTTATCATATTGATTTCGGGTATTTATAGTAAAAAGTAAGTACAGAAGTAAATATTAAAGGAAGCATGGTAATCTAGTGATCTTAGACACTAAGAGATGTATCTATCTTAGTCACCCAATCTGTTGGGAAACTAGATATTTAAGTAATTTATGATTAAAAGATAAAAGTGCACCATCATGAAAAAATTACATAACTCATTGTGCATTTAAAAACACGTTGTCACGTTGTCAAGTAGCGCAGGCTCTATAATTCTCACCACAAAGCATTGCTCCTATCACTACGAGAGGATCTAACTGGAAACTCAACCAGTATCAACGACCGATTTAAAAATCTGTTCTCATGGCAAAGTTTAAAACAAAACTATATTTATCTACGTAATGACTGGCTGATTACCTGTAAATATTTTTACCAAAGGGTTTTAAAATACTATTTAGAAAAAAAAAAGTTTTACCTTCATTGTTATTCTTTGAGAATATTTTCCTATTTTTCCTTAAAGAATAGTATCAATAAAATGTAAGTTTTCATCTCTTGTGATGTGTGATAAATAACAAACAAAGCGAAATTTTAAATCTATGTAAAAAAATTATTACAAGGATTCTCAAACTGAAGAAAACAAGCGATTATAAATAAGAATATTACGGAAACCTTGTTTCACAGAACCAAAATTAAAATTTTAAATAATCTTCAAACGAATTATCCGCTGTATTCTTCAACAACAAGGTTAAAGTTAGCAGAGTCGCTTATTTGGGAACCAAAACGTACTCCAATCACTAGACATTACAGTTGTTGAACGGAATTTTAATTTTTAATAGTTTTACTGGTTTATTCTATATTTATTTGTAAAATTTATTAAAAAATAGATCACAGGGGACTAAAATTAGAAATATCTAATGTTGTCATTAATATTTTAATAGCTTATGACAAACTTTTCGTTTTAACTTCCAAGTTAATTACAATGTAATGTATACTTAAACTCTAAATATAAATTATTCATAAATATTTTTATCGATTTTCTTCTATAAACTAGCTGTTTGAACTTCTGAGACGTTTTAAAAATTTCCGAGGAATCCTATTAAAACGAGGAAAATAATAATATATCTAATTTTCTTGGAAATATTAAACTGGTTAAAAATATCACTTGTCACTTTTCTAATTGTTGTTTTATTTCTTTTGACAATTAGCATTCTAAATTTAGGAGTTATCCGTATTGATGTAAAAGAAAACCAGACAATCATGTCTCAAGTATGATTTGAAAAATTAATGGCCTGTTACATAACGCAGGGAATATCAAGATATTTCTTCAGAACCGCAATAATTTTTTAAATAACCTCAATATCTTCGCCATTATTCTACTTTTGTGTAGGACATATATGGCAAAGTAATTTATCTTATTAATTAGTAATAAAGTTGACAGCTACGATTGACAAAATGTATCACAGTAAAGTATTTTGAAAGACTTTTAATATTACTAAAGCTTAAACGTTTGAGAAAAAGATCCTAATTAGCAGTAAATTAAACTACCCTCTTTACTGCAATCTCGGAAATGGATGGTAACGATAAACCGACGCGCTAAACGTATTCCCTCTGTAACCCGACCTACAACTATAGTAGCTCCCTGTAGATTAATACAAGCATTTAAGCTTTAAATATCACATGAAACACAACTTCTAAAGAAGAATCATTCAAACTGGCTTTTTAATTTTGTAGTAAAAATAAAACGGAATCTGATGTTTCGCAAGAAATAAGTTTAAATGAACCCAGACTAAGAAGAAATTTCCACGGTAAACATTTAAAAGATTATTGTAGAAATATGATGTTAAAGAGGGGACAATTATTGGATTTTGGGACTAGAGGAGCTACCGAGTTTGGCAGCATGGAAAACTGCTATTTAGCATTACGCTCTGAACTCGGCCATATAGGAAAATAACCCAAATTAGTACGAAGGACCATTTCTAGGAACATTGTATTTTTTTTAATAAATAAAATATTTTTTAGAATGAAATGCTTTTTTTTATTGCAAAATATAACCTAGGCGAAGACTCTTACATAAATAAAAATAAATCGATGAAGTTCTTCTCTTACACACAAGCGATTCTAAAATAAATACTGAATTCCCCTTTCTAAAAGTAAATAATAAGTTAATTCCAGCATTACAACTTGATGTTTTGGAGGTATAGATATTTTATAGTGATACATTATGAGGTGCGTTCAAGTTTTAGGGTCTCCAATTATTTTTTTCGAAATTAAAAGATGCACATAGATGGTAGCAACAATTGGGGGAAATTTTGTTTAGCGGCATGACCGTTGGATTGGTTAGCGTGATTCTTGTAACGGTTATGTTCAAGGTTTCAAACTATCAGCTATCGAAAGTAATCGGTGTTACACGTTTCCTAGAAATGGATAAAGCCGAGTATCGTGTAGTGACAAAATATTTTTATTTAAGAAGTGGACTGCGCCCTTCTATTGGAGTATAAATCTTAGGGATATGGAGACTCTGCGCCAATAATCAAGATCATTTATTACTGGAGAAATGAGTTTAAATGTGGCCATACTAAGACTGCGGGTGCTGCACTTTCATGATGCCCGATTGCGGTTTTCATCTATAGAAATGATAGATAAAATTCATGGTATCGTGATGGAAGATCGTCGCATTAAACTCCGTGAGATTGCTGAGATAGTAGGCATCTCATATTAACGGGTACATTATATCCTACATGAAGTTCTAAAAGGCGAAAAGTTGACTGCTCACTGGGTGCCAAGTTTGTTAACTCCAGACTAAAAACGCAAAATAAATCACATTTGAAAATTCTGTTTCGAAAAGTTGCAGCGTAATCCAAAGGATTTCTGGGGTCGTTTTGGGACTATAGAAAAAAACGTGAATCCACTATTACATTCCTGCGACAAAACAGTGGGTTGGCGAAGGTGAAAGTGCATCTAAAAAGGCAAAAATAGTTTTCTCGGCAGGAAAAGTGATGCCAACTTTTTTTGGGACCCATAGAGTATCATCATGATTGATTATTTGGAAAAGGGTAAAACAGTAACTGGTTCTTATTACGCAACATTATTGAACCGTTTACATAATGAGTTAAATCAAAAGCGACCAAGATTACCGCGCAAAAAAGTGCTCCTTCACCAGAATAATATGCAAGCTCACACACCGGTCGAGCTAAACTGCGAAATAGTTCCCCACCCACACTATCCCCCAGATTTGGCCCCAAGTGACTTTTTATATTCCCTAACTTCGTCGAATAAAGGGGTTATCAGTGCTGTAAACGAATATTGTGACTAGTTCGAAACAAATAGATGTCATAAAAAATGGAATCTCGCTGGACCAAATGTATTTAGCTCAATGAAGATTATGTTAAAAAGTAAATTTTTGTTTTTACAAGAAAACGTCGTCTGGTCTTGTTTTTTTACAAGAATTTTCAATCCACCCCTGTAGCTTAGTCAGAAAAAAATTAGGAGACCTCAAAACTTGAGCACACCTCGAAATTACAAAAGAAAGTTGAGCAAACGAAGCGCTTTAGGGATATTTATAACTTAAATCATTTCGTCTCCCTCTACCTGTTATTTCTATCAAAAACGAATGTAATGAAGAAATAACATGACTTTCAGATTCGTTCAAGAATCGCCAGACTGCAACGCCCTTCCCTTAGCTATTAAAATTTAAACAATTATGCTTAAAATTTACTGACCATTTACATCTTCTTCCTATGAAGCGATAACGCTAAACAACTATAGGTTCCTTTCCTACTTCGAGTTGTACTTAATTTAAAAGCCATATCTAATTTGGTTGGAGAATCATTGTTCTGTAAAACAGACAGACACTCTAACAGACAGACGAAAATGCGAAACTCTGTTTCCTATGATTTAGACGTTGAGAAAGTTTCTATTTATATGAAAGTAATCTCTACATATAGCTATGTTTTATAAAGAATCCTGGAACAAAGACACTCTTGTTAATACTTATATGATGTACTTCATATGATAAATAATTTGATATCGTAAAAATGGAGTAACCATACCGTTATTTTTCTATTTAGTAATTTATCTAATTCCCTTTAATTTTTTTCTATTGTTTTATTTCACAAAATTATTTTCTACAATATATATATATATATATATATATATATATATATATATATATATATATATATATATATATATATATATATATATATATATATATTATAACCAAATACTGCCCGAAAGTCAAATAATTCTTCATCCTCATTTTAACCCACTGAATTTTTTTTCTTACTTGTTTGTTTATTAAAAAATAACAATTTCCTTCTTAAAATTGATAGTTAATGAGTTTTGGTAGTATAATTAACTATTCTTACCTGTTTTAGCCCTTTTATAAAGTCAAATTACAATTCATTGCTTACTTTTATGTTTCAAATAAAATACAAAAGCGATTAATGAAAATAAATTAAAAGTACAGTGCTTCTTTATGATCTAATTGCTTTCTTTTATTAATATTCTTTTCATCAATTTAATAGTCACATTTTTATAGAGTCGTGGGAGTGCTATTATTACTGCCGATAGCTAGACTATGAATATAATGAGGCAGCTTCAACTGTTCGTTTATCCTGTTCATCCTCTAGCTTTCACTTTTTAGAGTTTTTGTGACTTCATCTTTAACAAGCTCTCTTTATATTCATCTTCAACCTACCAATTTTCAAATTGTAAAAAAATTTCCTTTCTTTACCAATAAGTAAGTAGAGCATTAAAATTAAAAACCATTACTTTTTAATGCAGTTCTTCACTTTAACGTGCTTGGTCCACTTCTTCTTTAATGGCTGTATATCAGTAGACTACAAGAAAACACCTTGGCCGGCCAGAAACTTGTCACACTCACAAAATTTTTTTAGAGAAGATAGAAAGGTGTCACTCAGAGCCAGGTCTGGATATAGGCAAAGCTTTATGAGGTCACATTTCTTCACAGCAGGTACTAATTTACGTACCTGATGTGTATACACATTATAGAACAGTAACACACCAGCCCGCAGCGGTTTCGTTTGATATCTTTTTAGCTGACTGCTGCAAACGGAATTTTCTAGTCCATTCAATGGAAACTCAAGAATCTCCTGTTTCCATTGAATTGACTTTTGTTTAGTCTCTGGATTATGATGGTAGACCCATATTTCATCACCCATAATAATTCTTAAATAGATGTTATTTAAATTTTCTCCAAGCACGTCTGTTTGCTACTTGGGTACTTCAAACTGACAACTGGGCCAAGATCTCATTTGAGATAATTAGGAATAGGTAGGTATTTGAAATTTAGTTGCCTCTTATTACATTATTTGGTGTTATATGATATATTAGGAAATAATCACTTGAAACTTACAATGTTTTAACATTTTTATAATTAAAATTGTAAATAACTTTAGCTGACAACAGACAAGATACAATATTTTAAGTTGTGCCTTTTTATTATAACCATATAACATGGTATGTATAATACTATGTCGCATATAATAAAAATTTTAATTGTTATTTTTGTAGCAAAGTTTAATAAAACGGAGAAGACGTTTCGAACGTAGTGCAAACAGATAAATAATATTGCTGCGTGTCGGCCTTACCCATGCAGAGGACGTAGCTTCAGCTCAAAATATTTATGATTTTTCATTAAAATGTAAAAAACTCGAATAAAATAAATCTATTTATATCTAAAACCTAGTTACAAATCTCATTGTTCATTGGATTAACTTGTTTTTTTTCACACCTTAGAATTACCGGCCCAGTATAATTTTTGAAAATAAAATTTTCCAATTAAAATTATCGAAAGTAAAATTTTCGAAAATAAATTTTTCAAAAACGAAATTTTCAAAATTAAAATTTTTGAAAAACCGATTTCTCGAAAGAAAAATTTTCGAAAAACCGTTACCGACACAGGTCAGTTCAGGTAACAATAAAGTAAATAATTTGAAATTAAATTTAAGATTATGTGAACTAATATGAACTAATCTCTACGCACAACTAGTTAAGGTTCACTTAACCACTACTTTGCTAACATAGAGGTTATTGTGTTAAGTGGTTTTAAATTACCCTGCAATTAAATTCATAAATTGATTAGTTTAACTTAAACCTATTTGAACTAACATGAACTAACTAAACCTTTTTTTATTTTGTTAGAAATTAGTTCAGGTTAATTCAGTCCATAAACAAAGTCACAAATTGAGTGTAGGTTTAACTGAACTAACTTGAATTTTAAATTGAATTGGGTCTTGGCTGGTCGTGGATAAAAGTTAGCTCGGGCTTGTTCATGTAATATTAAATTAGATAAATTGAAGTTTAATTTATGATGTCAAAAACTTGAGTTAACCTCTGTCCGTAACTAACCAAACTACAAGTAGTCAGGGACGAAGTTTAATTGAAACCATTAATTTCTTATTGGTTATTTAAATTTTTAAGAATTAGACTTTTAAAATGAGAGTCGATTCAAAAATATTACTTTTTGAAAATTGGGCCGTTCAAAAATTTTCCTCTGAAAATAAAATTTTTCAAAAACTAAACGATTCAAAAATTTTGCTGCAACAAGACTGGAGCCTAATATCTACTGATACATTTTTTTGTATTTAATTTAGTTCAAAACGTGGATTGGATTTGGGTCTTGGACGAGGATTCTCTGGATCACAAGCTGCCAAGCATTTGATGGGTCTAGCTGCTGCTAACTTCGCTGGCGGCCCTGGCAGAAGACGCCGAAGTGACGATGAAGCTTAAGGAAATACTTCTAGTTTCTAATGCTTTCGAGACCATCTTCATATTAATTAAGGGATGAAATCTGACGGTTAGTTAGCGTATAACAAAAACTAATTTCACATGTTAATAATTTATGAGTATTGTTCATATTATTAGATAAAAATGTGATTTTTTTGTTTTTGCTAACATGAATTATGAGAATTCTTTTGTTATGTCGTCGAAATAAATATACACTTTTCGTTAATTAAGGTGTGCATTTACCAGTAACTAATTTACAAAAATTTAACATCTAATTGACAATATTTGTATACTGACCTGTTTGTATACGCAAACTAACATGATATAATATTATAAAAAAAAAAAACTATCGTATAGGATATTAAAAAGGTGGTCTCCTGGAAAATTTAATGATTAAAAATAATCAAAATCTACTCTATTAGTCAGTAATTTGTCATTTAAAGATAGACTCCTTTTAGTATAAGCTTAGTCCTTACGAAAAGATATTTTGTTATTATTTTTAGATATTTTTAATTGATATTATAGTACCTAAATATCATTTAAAATTTGCTTAATACTCTTACCTGAAATTCACAAAATTGCTTCAAGGTGCGCGTTTGAATTAAAATGTAAACATGAGATAAAAATAGTACATATTCAAAAACATTTTAAAAACAACTCAACTTTAAAAGCTCGAAATGTCGAAAATATGGTCCATTGCATTCATAACTCTTTTTTAACAGACTTAGTTAAAATATTCAAAAAGCTTTTACTTATTTACTACCTTCGGAGAGAAAAAACAACAATGCTTGTGAAAAATCAATTTAGAAATATTTTTGTGAATAGTTTTTAAATAAATTTAATTATTTTTAAAATTGTATATAAGGTTCCTAATTTTTCTCTCATCGACCTTAGTCGTAAATTATTATTATCGAGTTGGGTACTGCTTAAGGTACATACCCTTTAGGTAATGAATTATTGGATAGTCATACTTTAATAGAAATACTATGATCAAAACCGCGCCTACATTCTCTTTATAGGCTATTAAAGAAAAAATATTCAATTCAAAAGTAAATTTGTATCATTTATCTCTGTAAGTGGTAAAATATTTACTTGAGATAAAGCGGACTGACATTTTCTTTTTTGGGTTACAGTTTTTGGGTTATTTTGATACATAAAGAAAATAAAATATGTCGTTTCTAATCATTCAGCAATAGGCAAAAGGCATAAAATTATTATTAAATATGTATTACTTTTATGTTATTTATTGTTATAGTCGTATAACAACTTTATCTCACACTAAAAAAACAAATATAAGTAGAACTTTCCAAAAATCATTCAAGTGGTCTAGATCAAAGACGGTTGGAACAGACCGATAATACCTCTAGAGTCACCAGTTCTATTCCGGTTGTAGTGTTCAGATTTTGTGGCATTGGGTAGTTTAGTATTTAGAATCAACTACCATAGACGTGTTTATTTTTTGAAAACTAAAATGGCATTTTGGCCAACCTTGAGCAAATAAAATTAATATGATTTAAAACATTTTATTAAAAGTAGTCATATCCAGAATAGCGTATGTAAACAGTGGAAAAGTACATTACTAACGGTATTGTTTCGCTTATAAGTTTTATGAGATACGTACGTAAGAAGAAAAAGTCCTATAAATAAGAATGAGTCATTTGTTAATAAAAAAAAGTCTTTCATAGAAAAAAATTACATCGGCCGTAAATCTAAGAAAAGATGCCTGTACAGTTATTTCAAAAATATATCGTCCTATTTATAACAAAAAGGAAACAACTAAACTTTCCTTATAATAATAAAAAAGCATAAAAAGAATTTCAAATATAAAAGGTTAAATAAGCTGCAGAATATAATGGCATCTAGAAGAATAACGCGATATGAATTTGCTTATTATAGACGTCTAAACAGTTTATATTCGATTTATCAATAAAATACCAAACGACTTAAAAACGCCATTTCAATTTTTGAAAGTAAACAAGTCTGTACCAGGTAATAGTAAATGCTAGACTAGATGACAATAATACTTTATTAAATTACAATGAAAGTCAAAATTACACCGATCTATGTAAAAAAAAAAACAATTAATTTTGACATATCGCTAAATTTTAAATAAAAACTGCAATCTTTATCTGAAATCAAATTAGACCCTTGTTTGCAAAGAAATTCTTAACACTACAACTGGACTACACTACTTGGTTCTAGACAGTATTAGCGGTGTTCGGACGCTATTTAAATTAAGTGCATATAAATGATTTATGGGAGGTTTTGTTTATATTTGCTCTTTTTGCAGGATCAAATAAAGTTGTACTCCTCGACATTTTCGAAAGGATTTTCTCTAACAGTATTAAATTTGTTATTAGTAGAAGAAGAGTTAGATAGAAATAACTAATTTGTATATTATTATTATATAATTAAGTGTTATTCTAAATAAAAACAACATGGTGGCTGGTGATATAATTAATAACATATTATTTCAGCCCAGCATATTTTTCAAAAATCCTTACAAAATGGTTGGCGACACTTCAATTTTAAGAAAGTTTTATTATAAATTTAAATTTCAAGTAATTTTAGAGAAAAAAAAACTTCTGCGTTCCACGGAACCGAAGGATATGGCACCTGTCGTTAAACTCCCTGATTGTTATAAATATTATTTTAACTAATTTTGTGATATCGTAAGGCCAAAGCTTTAAGCTCCTACAAGTTTAGGAATTACTTTTAGTCAGAATATATGTAAACCTATTCCCTTTACGATATAAAAGAAATACTCTTAGTCTGTAGAAAAAACTATAATATAAAATAAATAAAAATCAGATGTTATACGATGACTTCGTCAAGATTTTTAATCGTCCTAATTTTGACTGTGTTACTGTTAGAGATAAAACAAAAATATATGTAAATGTACAGAAGTGAAATAAAGATATATCTAGAGTAGTAAAATATTGAACATTTTATTTTTTCCCTAAAAGCGAACTCGTAGTCCAATCGTAAGGGGTTATATACACCTGGGCGCTGCAAAAATTAAGTATATTTAAAAAAAAATTTAAAGGTTATTAAGTGAATAATACAAAAAAATGGAGATTATATATTTTATTGTACTTTAAATTACAAGAATTTATTTTTTTAAATATGTTTTAAATGTTAACATTATTTTTATTGGGTTAAATGGATCACCGATGAACACAATCTTGTCTGCAAGATAACATTACAACAAATAATTCAATCTACAAGAATAAAAATTAATCTTGTAAAATAATGTAGTAGTTAAAAATTGTCGAAGGGGTTTCTTTTTCAAAAATAACAAATTTACGGTGTTTCAAACATTTGTATGCGATTTTCGACCAAAAAATTTATGTTTAATTATTTAAAAAAAGATTTTCTATTAGAAAAATTTTGTAAAAGAAGTAATTATTAAGATTTAAAAAAAAAAACTTAAAAAATATTAAAAATTTACTGAGTAATATTGCAGATAGTATCTAAAAACAGGTAGTGGTCTCAATCCGACGCCAGGTCACATTTAATGATATAACTTTGTAATGAAACAGAATTTTCTTAAAAAAAATTTTTTGAATAATTCTTAGAAGTATAGAGAATAAAAATTCGTAAAAAAAAATCGAATTTTTTGAAAATTCGCGTAACCCCATAAAACTTATTTTTAAGAAATGTCAGAGTCATGAAAAAAATTATCAAACCAATTTGAACATCTGAGCAGGCCCTAACATACCTAATAAAACTACAGAAAATGTAAGTTGTAATCATTACAAAGTTATTTTGGAAACATTTTTGAAGGCTCCTGTAAACTATAATATCCACTAAAGTGTGCCAGAGAGATATTCGGTAGTTTTACGGTTCCGAAAGAACAAAACGGTACTATTTGTCAATTCAACCGTCTTAAGCAGTATATACAACTTAAAAATCACTGAACCGATTGGAAATTTGAAATGTGTATGTAAAAGTGATATCTAATTTTATAAAACATATTAAAAGTTATGCATCTAAAAAAAAAATTTGAAATTTTTTTAAAAAATAAGTTGTTTATCCAGACTTTCCATAGCAAATTTACCTTAAAATTCAATAAAAACATCGTGATTGTGATGTTGACGTAGGAAATCTTCGATCTCAAAAACCCAGAAGATGGTAGGCAAGATTATCTGTGCGAAGCTTTCCTCTCTTTCATTTAATTAAAATACCATGTCTTTGATTATTCTTTGGATTAAAAATATATATTTACTATTATTTGACTGTAGAATGTGATGAGAATATACTTTAATTGGCTATTGACGTCTGTACTTAGCTATCTTAGTCGGTATAGGATTGTATATTAGATAATAAGATTTTCATAGAATTCGAGAGAGGTTGCACAGTGGAAAATTGAATATAGTCAACCTCCCTTGCCTTTGTAGGGTGATACATTATCGTTTGCTACACTTCCTAACTAATATTTGTATTAAAAGATTTATATACAATTAAAATGTAGCGACTATGGCAATTGTGCTAACATCATCATCAATCTGGTTTTTTATAGCGTTCTTTGCCTTCCGGTTCCCAGTTTCCATCCTCTTCGATCTTCTTAATCTGTGGGCCTTAGATTTCTTTCTGACATTACCCTCTGAACACTTCCAAACCATGTCGCTCTTGGTCTCCGTCTTCTCGCCTTTTCACTTGGTACCCACTTTAGAACCATCTTTGATATCCCTATCATATAAGTTGCCATTGTTAAATTTTCTCAATAATCGTGGTTTTTACTTTCATTACATCCCTTTTTCTTTCATTTCTAACTCTATCCATTCTTGACACTGCAGGCGATCTTCGCCAGTAATCCATTTCGAGTGCCATTAATTCCTGTTCCAATCGTTTCGTCCATTGCCAAGTTTCACAATCGTATAACACGCTGCTCTTAAATAAATGACGCGCTTTCTCTGTGATGTTCTTCGACCACAAAACAGAGTTTAAGTGATTTCTGACCGCCTTTCCTTTACTTATTCTACTCTCCACTTCTTTTTCCGTTCTATCGTCTTTACTTATATTAGTTCCGAGATATGTATTCTCTTGACAAGCATCAATGACCTTACCGGTATTTAGAGTAAGGCTTCCCTGTTTTCCTTCTGTATACAAATATTTGGTTTTTTTGCAGTTAACTGTTAAACCTCAGTTTTTATAATCTTCAAACAGCTTTCTTGTCATAAATTGAAAGTCTTTCTTGTCCTGAGCAATAACCACCTGATCGTCGGCAAAATGTAGAAAGTGTAACGTTGTTTCACGTCGGTCAGCTGTAGCTCATTCTTCCACACTCCTCGCCATCTCGCTAATGCCTCATTCATATAAATTTTGAATAACGTAGGAGACAGACAACAGCCCTGTTTGACACCCTCTGATAAAGAAAAATTTTCGGAGAAAAGGTTTCCCAACTTTATTCGGGGACGTGACTGGTCGTGCAGCCGTTTTACTGTGGCGATTGCTGTATTGTAATATTTGCCATAGTTTTTTCACTCAATTGTGCTAACAAATTATTTTATACTCTAAAAAAATTTCAGCTTAAATAAATTCTAATTTATGTTAATGTTTAGAAACAAGAACAAATCATGTGGTTTACTTTGAAAAGATCTTTATACTGACTTCAGATTATAATGTGAGGTAGGAGTTTTGAACAACGTAGGATTATGATTGATATGATATGAAGTAGGAAGTATGATTAAATAGTTAAACGTTTTTCGTTACCCTATCAAATTAGTGAGAAGTGGGTTAAGAATTATTGTTGCAAGAAATTTATTTATAATATCATATTGTCGAAAAAAAACCAGTGGCAAACTGGAAAAAAAAACAGCTGAATATAGGTGTAGAGTATGATTGTGTATTTTAACTGAAGATATTATTATTTCTTCTGGGTAATGTCAGATAGAGAGGACCTACGACTTAACGTGGAATCCGAACCACATAATCAGTAGATGCTATTCTCTCAGCCAGCTGTTTTTACAATCTTGTTCTCAATTCCCGCTGCACACGCATCTCGAGGGGGCAAACTTTTACTCCTTACCTTATCAACATCTTCATGAGTTTGGGGCGTAGTATGGTCGTAGATAGCGGCGGTCGATGCTTCTAATCCAATTTCAGACCTGCCTGCATCTCATTCAAAAATTCCAGGAATACTCTATGCGCTATCTACTTCCTCAAACTTCCGATCATTATGCTCAAATTTAAATAAGTTTTTCACCCAAAAAGCAAAAAAAAAAAAAACGAAATAATACTACTAAAATTAGAAATGGCTCCTGATGGTGCTAACATGGTTAGCCAAATACGGCACAAATGCTAAAATAAAGTGTTTGGTAAAGTCAGAGTAACTGTAATGTCGTTATTTGGTATCAACATATATACCAAATAACTTTTTAATGGAAGTCAAGGCCATCGTAATCAAGTGGACTCCTGCCTATCCAACCTCTTTAAAAATTGTTCAGAAACATCTCATTTCCCTTATAAATACAAAATTTTAATGAAAAATAATCGGTCTGATAAACGAAAGAAAACAAATTTAAATCTTCTCGCTTAGACTTTCCTTCAAAACTCCAGCAGATATATTTAACAGTGTAAACAACAGGTATTAATTTTAAGATAACGATAATCGAAATTTATTCAAAATATAATATTATCGAAAAAACATGTAGCAAACCGGGGAAGAAAAACAACTGAATATAGGTATAGATTGTAATTGTTGAAATATATTTAGATTTTTTTCTGAACAATTATTACAGGATGTATTTTAATTGAAGACATTATTATGTCTTTTGGGTAACGTCAGATAGAGAGGACCTACGACTTAACGTGGAATCTGAATCTCATATTCCGCAGACGGTATTTTCTCAGCTAGCTATTTTTACTGTCTTGCTAGCCACGAATCTCGGCGGGGACCAACCTTTACTCCTTTGCTGCCTTATTAACATCGTTATGACTTTGGGGCGTAGTATGTTCGTAGAGGGAGGAGATCAATGCTTCTAGTCAGTCAGACCTGCCAGGAGAATCACAGGGATACTCCTTGCGCTATCTACTTCGTCAAACTTTCCGGTTCAGGTTAGGGGCCTAATGCCAATAGCAAGCCTTCTGGTAATTTTTTACCAGAGTCGGTTTAGAGTCCTTATCAGTTCGAAATAGTATTCCCAGCTTCTGAGAAGTCATTTTTGATATGCATGCAACATGTTCATGCCAAGACACATATACTCTCAAGTTAACGCCCAGCAACTTGAGTGGCGATACTAGAGAAATAGAGTATCCCGACATAACTATCCCGGGTTCAACAAGGTTAACTTTTTTAGGAAAAACCGCCACCTGGGTTTTTATAGCGTTAAATTCTACTTGATTACTATCACACAAGACGATACCATAATAGTTACCAATAACATGGAAGATATGCAAATTCTAATCAATAAGCTAAATGATATTAGCGATGAGTATGGTCTACGTATAAATATTGGGAAAACCAAAATAATGGTAATTAGTGGACACCCCCCAAGAGGATGCATCTCTCTTTATAAAGGATCAAGAGATTGAGAGGGTTACTAAATTCAAATATCTTGGTTCTGTCGTCAACTGTGATGGGAGGTTAAACTGCGGATGGGCATGGCATTAGCAGGATACCTTTCTAAAGTTAAAAAATATGCTACTTCAAAGATAATTGCCACTCGGCCTGCGCCTACAAGTAATAAAATGCTATGTCTGGCCGATCCTCTTATGTTGTGTAAAGACATGCTCGTTAAAAGTGAGATCATTGAATCGTATGGAAGCTTTCGAGCTATGGATACTGCGACATTTGCTACGAATTTCTTGAACAGAACACCTAACCAATGAAGAAGTGGGACAAATACTAAGAAGTGACCGCTACTCCATTCCAAAACTTATTCTTCAGGGAAAAATGGAGGGTCAGCGACGACCTGGTAGAACGCAGCTCTCGTGGCTCAGGAATATCAGGGACTCGTGTGGAGTTCCGGACGCTGCGTCCATTTTTCGACTAGCAGGGAATAACAGAGACCCCGTCGTATGTAAATACAGGGGAGAGGAAGAAGAAGAAGATTGCCACCCCAAGATAAAGCCTACGACTATGAAACCTACTTATCTTACGTATTTTCATAGTTGTCTATCAATTATTGCAGGAAAAGTGTAATAATAATATTATTGTCTGTACTGACAGGACACCTATATCTTTAGTGTATTTATCAGAGCTGACATGTATTACTAGTTGTCTGCAGTTACTTGCCGGCATTGTATCGTCAGGAAATTAAATAATTAATACTGAAGAAAAAAGCATATTCATATAAAATGTATTTGCCTATATGTATCAGCTAAATACTCCAAAATAAGAAAGAGAGAAATACTGGTGGTAACGATATTAATTAACCCTTGAAGTCCACTGTTAGGCAACCTTGGAAGCACATATAAACTACTGGACAAGAATAAGGAGTCTCGAATTTTTATGCCTAGTTTTGAACGAGTGTAATAGAAGCGGTCCGATTTTAAAATCTCTAATTTTAAATGAAATGGTTATTATCCAGTCAAATTAGACTTTGACCTCCGACCAAGCTGAATTTTTATGAAAACCTTTGTTTTAATGTCCTAAATATATCCTGAAAAGTGCCCTTAATTTGAGCGGTGTTTTTTTTTTCGAGGATGAAAGGGGTTGAATTTTAATTGTTTCGAAATATCTCAAAAATTATCAATTTTTCGAGGTAAATGGTTCTAAAAAATTTGTAGTTTATAAAATTCTATATAAAAAAGACTTTTTTTTGTCTAGTCAACGGTTTCCGTATAAAAGGTAAAGGTAGGTAAAGTAGTAATATTCATTTTTTTATGTATACTGTTTTCCACACCACCGCGGGGGTAGAGTACACGGTGCATTTTTTTTATTGTTGTATCCCCAGTGGGCCTAATCCACCTCGAAGCAGAAAAGAATCGGTTTAAATTATTCAGCTTCATCCTCCTGATCCATGTCCATCAGAACTTCCTCATCTTCTTCAACGACTTCACCAACATGTTCATCTGTTGATTCTATCATTTCTTGAACTAAAGCCGTCGGATCTGTTTCTTCATCGATGTCTGCATTATTTTGGCTTTCTTCAGAATTGGCGTTTGAACATGATGGCCCACGGAAATGCCTGCATACTAAAAAAAAAGCGGAGACCAATTGTTCCGCAACTACAACTCGCATTGCATCCTTTAGTACAATTGCAAAAATATATTTTAAATTAATTCATCAAGAGCCGATGACAAAATGTCTTGAATTGGTTCCAGTCTATTATTGTTAATTATCCACCACCAGTCTTCAGGATTTAACTTAATATCAAGCCATTTTTGGACCTGGAGATAGAATCTAAATAAATGCTTTTGTTATGCACTGAACGTGGGTGATAGATTTGATAAGTTAACGGGTTTATTTAGTCTGGTTGATTTTACAAATGAATAATACCTGTATTTATCAATTGATTTTCGTTACGGGGAGATGCCAGCGAATTTCATTGTCAGTGTGTAACATTTTGAAAACGTTGGCCCAATCCCGTAAGTCGTCGCGATTTTGAAGTAGTTTTACAACTTTCTTTTTTCGTATTTGAAACAGTGCAGATGTAGTATCACACCCGCTAATAGCATGGATCAATAAAATGTGAGTCTTACTGTTACAATTGCCCATACTTTCCGAAGAATATATTTTAGCTTCAGTTTTTCCTTTCCGTGATTTTAACAGATAAATTTCTTGATCAGGTAACACCAATACTCGGAAAAGCAGGTAGACAATAGAAATCGAGGCTGGTCCCTCAAGGTTTAAACACTGTAAATATTACAATCTCTAAGAAAGTTTAATTCTTCAAACTTTTAAGATATTTTTCAACAGTGAAATATTTTGAATATAATTTTTCTATACTTTAAAATCATATCTAGTACTAAAACGTAGGCTGAAAAATTTTTGATCTGACACATAGATGTCGTCCTTTTCAAAATTCCATACGATTTTTAGGAAGTCCCAATCTTCAAATGATACCTGTCAAAATTTCATGATATTTCGACGATTAGTTTACAAGTGGTTTTTAGTGACGCTACTTTTAATATTTTTAAAACAATGGAAAAGATCGAATTTCGTGTGTTCATTAAACATTGTTTTTTGATGGGAAAAAATACCGTTCAAGTGTTACGGGGACTCTGCCCCTGGAAAATCACTCATCATTTACTGGTATGCTGAATTTAAACGCGGTCGTATAGATACAAATGATGCTGAACGCTCTGGACTCCCAAATGAGGTGGTTACACCGGAAAACATCTAAAAAATCCAGAAAATTATTTTGAATGACCATAAAGTGAAATTGCCTAAGATAGCTGGCACCCTAAAGATATCAAAAGAACGTGTTGGTCATATTTTGCATGAACATTTAAGCATGAGAAAGCTCTGTTCCAAATGGGTATCGCGTTTGCTCACAGTGGACCAAAAACAACAACGTATTGATGATTCTGAGCGCTGTTTGGACCTGTTTAACCATAATAAAAAGGATTTTTTTATACGATATGTGACAATGTATGAAGCATGGATCCACCACTATACACCGGAATCAAATCGGCAGTCAGCTGAGTGGACAGTAGCAGGTGAACGCCGCCCGAAGCGACCAAAGACACAACAGTCGGGTGGGAAGGTTTTGGCCTCTGTATTTTGAGATGCGCATGGAATAATTTTCATCGACTATGCTGAGAAGGGAAAAACCATGAAAAGCGAATATTATATAAAGTTATTGGTGCAGGACAGGAGGACAGAAATCGCAAAGAAACGGCCCAGATTTGGCTCCAATGAGGAAGTTATCGCCGAAACTGTGGTCTATTTTGAAAGCAAAAACAAATCCTTCTCCAAGAAAGGTATAGAAACGTTAGAAAAGCGTTGGACTCATTGTATCGCTCTTGATGAATAATTTCAAATTTTGCAAAAAAAATGTGTTTTAAGTAGCTAGACCAAAAACTTTTCAGCCTACATGTTATAGTAGTGTGCATAATTTATGTTCAGACATAAATCAGTCTATATCTTTGAAACGGTTGGCTATAGTCTAAGGATCTTTTTTGTGTAGACTTTTATAAACTACAATTTTCTTTTTTCCTCAAAAAAAATGATAATTTTCGAAATATTTCCAAAAAAACTAATATTCACTCTGTTTCACCTCTTAAAATACACCCACTGCTCGAATCAAGGGTACTTTTGAGAATATGTTTAGGACATCAAATAAAGGTGTCCACAAAAAAATCAGCTTGGTCGGAATTTTTTAGAAGTTTTTGTGACTAATTCGACTGGCCTACTAGATTTCATGTCCTGATTTATATTGGAGAAGTACGGTAGACGGTGAATAAAGAAAATGCACAGTAAAACGTGGAAATGTGATTGGTTCATTATTTAGGGAACGAAAAGATTTACAATTCAATCGAGTAAGTTTTTCAAGTATCATATCATCACCGTATCACTACCAGTCCTATAGAGATAAACTTTCTTGTCATCTTGATTTTAATTGATTCTGATTCATTACTTGCAAAATCTAAACGATATTCCAAAATTATTTATATCCAGAATCATATAATCTCCTCTAAGAAGTTAGCAACATATGGATTTTTTAAATGATTTACGCGATGGAAGCTTCAATAACTTTTACGCAAAACTCAACAAACATTTTACCGAAACGCTGAAATTATTAAAACAACTATACCGAGATGATGGCCTGTCCTGTACACAAGTTTACAAATTATTTTGTAGATTCAGGAACGGCTGGGGGTCACTTAAAAATCTTTCCTGTTTCCAAAACTAACTATTCTGATGAAACGGACTCGTTATGATGACACTCCCCACATTCGTGTGTCCATGACCACCGTATTGAACAAAGTGCAAAAACAGAAGTTGACAAAGTGTTCTGACCTCTTAATTAATCATTGGGAACGTACTGTTGACGCTGAAGAATATTGTTTTAAAGAAATAAAAGCACTTTTTAAAATATTCTTGATTGATTCTAAATACAGGAAAAATACGGTTTCTTTTCTGACAACCTGTGCATTTCTACAATTTATTTTTTTATTTAGAAAACGAATTTTAAAAATAGGTTAATAATTTTTGGTTTCCCTAATTTTGCCCAGCAGTATATGTATTGTCCATCAGTAAGTACTGCGAAATAGAAAGAGACCATCCGACGTAGAAGAAACTACTGTTGTTAGTATCAGTGATCCTGGATATTTTATTTGATTTCCTGTTACTCCTGCAATCTACTTTTATACAACCTTCTAAGTTTAGATGTGTATTCCTGGTTACCTACAGTTAACTGTGGAAACGACACGTCTGAAAATTAAATGCCACCATAAGCTTTAACAATTACACGTATAAAATTTATCCATCAGTAGCTTGTACTGTTTTATTAATATAAGATAAATAGGACAGAGATAATCTAGAGCGGTGATGCAAATTATATGAAATAAAGAACTTCAATATCGTAACAAGGTCGATTTATTCTTAGTCCTGCAAGTGACTTTTATATAACCTTCCTAGCGCAGATGTATTACAGTTTGCCTATAGTTGGCTGCAGGATTCGTAAGGTCAGAATATTAAATAACACTGCAGGATCTGAAGCCCATTCGTTTAAAATCTAAACCGAAACGAGTATAGTGGGTTTATACTGGTTCGATGCTACTTGGTAAGAAAGATAAAGATGATATAGATCGGAGTAAACTAGTTTCATCAATAAAATTTGAACTCAGCAGGAATATTAATGTTATGTCGTCAATTTGGGAGCACGAATTCTTCTGCTGACGGAGCTAATAGGATAAAATACCTTCATAAAAATGCAACAATGCAATGTGAAGGATTTCGGAAAATTTAATATTAGAAAAAAGGAAATTTTATTTTCAAAAAATGTGATTATCATATGAAGTCTGTAAAATATATATAAAATAAAAGTCGAAAAGCAAAGCAATAGCTAGAGCGAAGTATTGTATTTTATTAAAGAATTATTTAAGGTATAATTATCTTTTAATAAATAAAAAAAAACTGTCATGCTACACCATTCTCAGAAAATTTAAGGTCATGGTTCATGTCATTTGTAGAGAATTAGATTTGAACTGGAAAGTTCTATCCATCGCATCGGGACAAAAATTGATAGATTAAATCCTTAATAAAAAATTTAATTCAAGTCTCGATGTTTTGGGGTACTCTGTATAATATAAAAGGACCGGTCAAGTACAAGTTAGATTTGCGCAATTAGTGTTCTGTACCATGATTGTTTTTAAAATAAAATAAAATCCTTATTTAGGCTAAATTAATTAAGTCCCTGACATCTTAAGATCCAATATGTATTTTCACGTTTTTTCTTAGCCAATGATGTATAGTAGTTATAGCATCTTAGCTACCTAATAGCCAATAAATTAATCTAGCTCAGTCTAAAATCTAGTAATAAAAGTGTAAAAAACAAATATTTACTACCTAAATATTTGTTTAATTATAAACAAATAAAAATTATGTCTCGTTACAGGAGCGACGGACGACCGTAATGTACTGAAAAGTATATTAAAAAAACCTCCACCATATTGCCAAGGCACATAGTTTTCTTAGTTTTTTTTTATACCAGATAAATTATCAAATCTGATGCACTCATGATAATTTTCGCTCAATCTACACTGTATGCAGAATATTCCAGACGTTTTTCAAAATTTTTTGAACAATAATTTTCGAGATAGTAGTAGAAAAATGTGCGCGAGTATTACATCATATATATTTTTGAAGTCGTGTTTTCACAAGCTTTCATTTGACACCCCAGTCGATGATCTGGTAATTTTTTTTCACTTCTGATTTCACTCCCCCCAAAATTTAACTTTCAAAACTACACGGCTAGGGCATCAATTCCTGTTTTGTGCCAAATTTCAACTTTCTATGGCAAATAGATTCGGAGAAAATCGGGTCTGACAGACAGACGAACACCGAAGTGATTCCATAAATGTTCGGTAAGGAACAGTAAAAAGTCGGAATCATAAAAAAAAATTACATAAAATTGTCATGTTCCAGAGTCTTTCATAAGAAGAGTTTTATTAGGATTTATAAATCCAACCTTTCTGTTTAGGTATACTCGTAATATTATTATTCTCTGAAGATTAAAGAACTAAGTAGATAACGCTGTTATGTCACATTTAAAGAAAGGGTAACTTAATTAGTTTTTAGATTCCTCAGGTGTACATTTGCCCCGTAGAAATTACTAAAAAGTTTACTTTGCTAAGAGTACTATGTTTATGAAAAAAAACACTCTCAGAGATTTTTGCACTTTTTCACGTTTCAGAGTCCCTAAATAACGAAAAAGATAGTTTACAATTTTCATCGGTCTGTCGGTGCGTCATACAGTGGGATGAAGTCCCACTGTGCAACTAAAAATTCCAGCTGCCTTTCAATTTTTAAGGTATTGCAATAACGGTTCAACTTTTTGGAATTTTGGCTGAAAGATGAAAAAGGTGTCTATTTTTTAAATAATACTCTTTTGGGCAATGAACTTTTTACTGAGTACAGTAAAATCTCGATAATTTGCTTATGGTAATATATGTTTTTGAGGTCGCTGATTACTGTGAGAATAGTCATTTTAGCGAAAATTTGGAAGATTTTAAGCTATTAGCCAATTGCAGTTATTTTTAGCTTTTTTATAGTTTTTTTAAATTTAATAATGCGCAACAAAAATTAGCAAAAATTGGCCAAGAATTAAAAAATGTACTATTAGCTAATCTGCATTGCCTGGAATGGAAATAAAAATTTACAAAAAAAGAAACAAAATGGTCCAAAAACCGTCAATTACTAAAAAAAAACTTATTTCGAACAAAATAATATTATTTATTTTTACATACCTCATATAAGTAAATTATTATCTTCAAATAATTCCAACTTGATAAATTTCAATTGAAAACAAAGAAATAAAATTTTTAAATAAATTGAAAATGGGCCATTTATTGAAAATTAGATTAATTTTTATCAAAATTATTATAGTATCCATTATTAAGTACGTTAAAATCTTATCGTTGAACCAGAAATTCCCCGTACTTTCTTTATCGGCTAAAGAAAACTATAAAAAAACAGCGGGAAATAACTAAAATTGGCCAGTAACTCAAAATCCTCAAAATTCTTGCTAACATGACTATTTCTACAGGAATCAGCGACCTCCTCTTTTAACCTCTTCCCTTTCTCCTCTTTTAACCTCTTCCCTTAAACCGATATTTCTTGAAAACATACTTACAGATAGACTGACGGAAATGGTTTCGTGGTCTAGGCACGTGAAGAAATGCAAAAATTTTCGTGTCCTTTGGCATATTGCGGTGGTTTTTCCTTCAACGTTCAAATTTCGTTGGGTTGGAGCAGCTCATAACACACTACATCCAGCCTATCCCACCAGATACACAGCATAAGCTTGGAGCCATGAATATTCGGCTTTGGCGAGGATGTTGAGAGTCTACCAGACTTCTTCCATGATTTTTTGCGCTTTGGATTATCGCAGCGTATCCATTTTTCATCACCAGTTAGGATACGATGCAAAAAAACCTTGCTGAAGCAGTTGTTCACAGGTGAAAAATCGCCTTTCAATATTTCTCCGTTTCAATTCGTACGGTACTCAATTTACTTGCTTTTCAATTATTCCCAGTGCACGTAGGTGCTTGAAAATGGTTGTGCGATCTAATCCTTATGATTCTACAAGTTCTTTTTCCATTCAGCACGAGTCTTCATCGAGTACTGCCTCCAATTTTTCATCTTTAAACTTTTTCGACTGTCCTGGACGTTCTTTGTCTTCCATGTCGAAATCCCTACTTTTAAGGTGTCAAAACTACTACTTACATGTTTTTATGGACGGAATATAATCACCATAAGCTTCCTACATCAATTGATGAATTTTATCAGCGTTTTTCTCCGCATTAAACAAGAAAAAGTAACACTTCCCGCATATGGTGTTTTATTAGCAGGTAATTCGACATATTCAAAGCTCAAAAAAAATATATTGTTTATACTTCGGCAAAATAATATATAATAAAAATTAAAGTCTAATAACGGTGCTTCACCATGAATATAGGAACAGTATGCCCCGATGCGATATAATACACGTTAAGCCCTCTCTTAGGAATTCCTCAAAATTAATTCACACTCCTTATATGTCAATTAAATGCTATTGCAGTACGATTGTTACCACACTATTTCATAGTAAAGTAATATGTAGACAAGAGACAAGTAGACAAGAGAAAAAAATTGATAGAGGGACTTATTCAGTACTTTTCTCGCAAACATGTAGTTCTAACCTAAGTACTGAATTTGACTTTTTCAAGTAAAGACAACGAAAATTTCCATAATATGAATAAAATCATACAACATATCGACACTCACCACTTATGTACATATACATTTCATCAGTATTTCAAATATTATACAGACCAATACCCTGACAATCGGATAGACGGACCGATAGTAATCGGAATATATATTTTTCGCGATCTAAAAAAAAACGCAAAAACACAAAAAAATCAAAAATTGCAAGGGGTAATTCTTTCCCTTTAGCAAGGGACGTAAAAACAATAATTTACCTATTGTGCCTAAGGTATGTAATTTCGGCCAATTTAACTGTTTATATTTCGTAAAGTTTTCCTGTAATAAACTTTTTAAGTTGCTACTACTGTTAAAATTGGGAATAAAGCAAAGGCAAGAAATAGTTGTTACTTATCGCAACCAAAAACCTGAAAAAAATCCCATATTACTATTAAAATCATACAATATTTGGACCCTTTACCATTAGAGTTAAAAGTAATGAAAAAATAACTTGATTCCTCAACTCCACAACCACCAAAAAGATCTATAACACCATATATAGGGAGCAAACCCATTAACCCCATTAACCCCATACCCTACCCTTTAAACTCTTACATATTTTACTAGTACATCAACTAAAAATCTTGTAAATATCTCCAACTACTATCGAAATTATATAATATTAAACTACCCCCGTATCCTTCAGCTACTTTATTGGTTAAACTGGAATGAAAAAATAATTTAATTTTTGGGTTGCTAGGCTTCAAAAACTCCCTCTAATATTCTCCCCCATCCCTTTCACCCCTTATATGTTTTATTATAAATATTTAAGCATAAAATTTGTTTATTATTCAAGAAAAAACAAGGAAAAACTTTAATATTATTATTAAAACTCTTTCAAATTTATCGACCCCACCCTTTCCGCCTCTTGGCTTAAAGCGATATCGTCCAAAACTTATAGGCTTCGTCTCCTTATTATACCTTATTATGTATATGTTATATACCAGGTGTACAAGTATGAAATGCGGATTTTTTTTTCTAATAAAACATGTTAAATTCGGAAGAATGATAAAAAGTGCTTTATTCAAAGTATGGTCCATCGCTTGTTATACATTTTTCCCATCTTTCGGGCAATTTGTGAATACCACTCCAGTAAAAAGCTTCCCCTTTTGCTGCGAACCATTCATCGAGCCATTTTTTCACATCTTCGTGCGAACCAAAACGCTACTGAGCAAGTGCGTGACCCATCGATGCAAACAAGTGGTAATCGGTCTGGTGAGTAAACCACATGGGGTAGAACTTCCCAGATGGGTGCTTCCAAACTGTCGCGAACTGGTTTTACCGTATGTGATGGAGCATTGTCATGAAGAAAAATGACTTTGTGTTGCCTCTTTTGGTATTCTGGCCCTTTCTTCAAGTAGTAAACGGTTCAAATCGGCCGATTGTTGTTGGTAAGGTTTAGTATTAACCGTTTCCCCAAGTTTTAACAGCTCATAATAGACCACGCCCCTCTGGTCCCACCAAACACAGTCTTTCTGCCAAAGCGATTCGGTCTTGCGATGCAAAAACGACTTCCTTTTGTATCGAGCGAGCAAAATGTCACACGTGTTTTTGCGCTTTTCCATTTGCCTGTCGTTCAACTCATGTGGTACCCATCTACTGGTCTTCTGAATCTTTCCCATCTCACGTAGCCGATTGGAAACAGCTTGTTGACTAACGCCCAATTGCTCAGCGAGTTGTTTTTGTGTTTGCGAATCATCTTCGTCTAACAATGCTTGCAATTTCACATCTTTGTATTTTTTTGGCGGTTTTCCACGTTCCTTGTCTGCAACATCGAAGTCACCATTTTTGAAACGCCGAAACCATCGTTCACACGTATCTTGCAATGGAGCATGTTCACCATAAGCTCTCGAAGTAATCGGTATGATTCAACAGCAGTTTTCTTCAAATGAAAACAAAAAATGAATGCTGTTCGCGAATGCTCTTTGTTCGGTATAAATTTCGACATATTGAACACAACAACACAACACTATGCACACACTTTTCCAATTTATCACTCGTGAGCATCTGACACTTGTTGATGACACAACAAAATGGCACAGTGTCAAATCTTTATAGTACAAACTGCATTGATGCACCATCTGTTGTCTGAAATCCGCATTTCATACTTGTACACCTGGTATGTACGAGCACCAAATTAAAAACCGAGATCTTATTTCGTTCCAGGATGGTGTCGTGCTAATAGACCGGCAGAGAGACAGACACACAGACCGACGGAAATCAGTGACAAGTGAGTATGTTTTTCGTGATCTAGAAGCTAAAAAACGTGAAGAAAAGCAAAAATCTCGGGATGTGATTTTTTCACGATTATTTTCCTTTAGCAAGCAAAGTAAAAACCAAGCCCTCGATTATATCACAATTCTAAATTTTTATTGATGTAAGAGATACCAGAAAAAGTAGGTAGTTGAAACCCAAGGTAACAGCTGATGCCTTTTTTTATACTAATAGATTCCGTCATCCGATTTAGTTTACGGCATGATTATAATTGAAACAAAACCGGTCAAGTGCAAGTTGGACTTGCGCAATTAGTGTTCCGTACCGTGATTGCTTTTAAAATAACATGAAATCCTTACTTGGGCTAATAAAATAAAATAACTTTGTCTCTAAAAGAAAGACGCGCGGTAATGTACGGAAAATAATCCACCTCCACCATTTTATAGGGAAAGATAGTTCTCAGTATTTTTTCAGTATTTTTTTTTATACCAGATAATTTATTAAACGTAATGCACTAGTGATAATTTTCGCTCAATCTACTTTATGAAGACTATTCTAGAATTTCTTGATCAGTACTTTTCGAGATAAGGTGGGTGAACAAGGGTGTTTTTTGTCATTTTTTTAAAATAATATAAAAAAAAGTATGCGCAAGTATTACATCATATATATTTTTGAACTCGTGTTTTCACAAGCTTTCATTTGACACACCACTCGATGATTTTTTTTTCACTTCCGATGTCACCCTCTAAAACTAATCCATTAAGTCTAACTCTAAGTTTCAAAACTACACGGTCCTGATTGGGCCATCAATTCCTATATTTGTGTCAAATTTTAACTTTCTTTGTCAAATAGTTTCGGAGAAAATCTGGTATAACAAACAGACAGACAGACAAACATCGAAATGATCTTATAAGTGTTCCGTACGAAACACTAAAAACAGAAAACTCAATCACATAATTGTAGATCTCTCTTAAGTTAAAGGTAGACTTATTTCCTCACATGTAATCTCATACAACCAAAGGTTGCCAAACAATTTATGTTTAATTTATCAATAAAAAGACCTCTTTTATGGGTTTTTCTGGCAGCTTTGTTAAACTGGTAATGATCGACAGTAGCTAGTTATGGGTTTTATAATTTATTTGTGACTTATAAATCAAAGCAATTATGACTTACACGTAAGTATCAGATAAAAATGTTTGATTTGAATATAGATAGCACATGATAGCACGTAACATTTACGTAATATGGAAATCATCAAGCATCTTTTTTTGTTTGTTTACGTCCAAACAGACCGAGCAAAACAAAACATTTCAAATTCATATTATGTAGGTAATTGGTTTGCAAACATTTTAATCATGCTTCGTGCAAGATAATCGTTAAAACATATGATTTATGAATGTTTTTAGAAAAATAAATATTTTTAGCTTAGCCTCTATAATCAAAAAATTCGGATTTTGTCAAAATGAGATTTAATTTTTTTTTGAAAAATATATCAAATTAATTTTTTTCTTTTTTTTATGGGTGTAGCACACGTGCTGCAAGGAAGTCCCTAAAGCGCTCCAGGAGCGGCATGTGTGCGGAAAAAGCGATTCACGTTGTACTTGAATCGCTGTAAATTGTACTCGGTAGGAAACACAGCGCTGGGCAAATTATTCCAAAGGGATGATGTTCTCCATATAAAAGACTGCTTGAAAAGCGTTGTACGAGGAGTAACAAGCTGAACCTCATACGGATGTGAAACACCAGCGCGACGTGTATTTGCCTTGGGAGGAATTAAGCGGGCTACATCCTTCCAACACTTTCCATGAAAATACTTGTAGAACAGACTCAAGTCGCCAACCGTTCTTCGATGTTCCAGCGAATCAAGGCCGCCGTTCAATTCCGGGTCCCGATTCAGACGGACCGCTCTTCTCTGAACAGAACCCAACAAATGCAGTGTATGTTTGGGAGCGGAGCCCCAAACGTGGGTGCAGTATTCCATAGTTGGTCGAATTTGAGCTTTGTAAAGAATTAACAGGTTCGAAATAATATTCCCAACTTTTGAGAAGCTCTCCTTGCTATACCTGCAACATGTTCATGCCAGGACATATTTGCTCCCAAACTAACGCCCAACAAATTGAGCGACGATGCTAGGGGATTGGAGTGCCCCGACATAACTATGTCGGCTTCAGCAACGTTAACTTTTTTAGAAAAAACTGCCGCCTGAGTTTTTGTAGTGTTAAATTCCACTTGGTTACTGTCACCCCAAGATAGAATTTCCTCCAGGTCTTTGTTAAGTTGAACGACCTCCTGCTGTCTGCGGATATTCGCCTAAGCAGCCGATGCCCGAGCGTTCAAGGTGAATGAAGAGATAAGCGTACTGTCATCTGCAAAGCTGTAGATTGGATTTCCGGTAGATCGTTAATGTAAATGAGAAAGAGAGTAGGAGACAGTATGGAGCCCTGGAGCCCACGGGCGTTGATAGTGAAGGTGTTAGAAAGAAATCCGTCAACTCGTAAAGAACGCTCTCTGAGGAAACATTAGAGCCACAAACAGAACCTTAATGATTTATTGTAATCGATTTTACAAAAACTTTCATGATTTTGATTAGATTAGAAATTGGGTATGGGTAAGATTAAAATACTGAATGAACTCGAGGAAGCGCATGTCGAGAATTTAAATCTGACTGATGTTCACTGAATCGTGAGCCTGAATCTCAATTATTTTTTTTCTTGTTACGGACGTAGAACACATGCCGTAAGGAAATCTCTAATGCGCTACAAAAGCGGCACGTATGGGGAAAAAGTTATTCACGTTGGTCTTGAATCGTTGTAAATTGTACTCGATGAGAATACAGTCCTAAGCAGATCAGTCCAAAGGGATGAGGTTCTCCATATAATAGACTGCTTGAAAAGGGTTGTGTAGCGTGAATCAACGATAGAATAAAGTTCATTATCTCATTTGTTTCGGAAATGACGAAAAAATGTTAAATACAATAGTTTTAGAAAAAGTGAAGGTGCACAGTTTAAAATTATTTTTGAGTTACAGGGTACTTCAAAAAAGTTTGGCTGATATAACATATGTTTTTTTAAATGAAATATCCTATTTTCTTATTAATTTTTAAATTCTGAGTAAAATTTTATAACTTTTTTATCAATAATGTTATATACCTAAACCTAGTAGTTTTTCTAATATTTCAATTTTTTTTTTTAAATATTAGTTTTCAGTTTTGTAAAAAATTGCTAGTAGCGCCATTGTTTCTGAAGGTAGAATACCCATAATTGCTACAAGCGTTCTATAGAGATGAAAAAAAGATATATGTAAAGAAATTTGAGTTAGATGCTACAGGGTGATCAAAATAAATTTATACATTTCGACTAATTTAATTTGAAAAATCTCAAATTTTTTAAACGGCACACCCTGTGTAGTATTACTTTTTCTGATAGATTTTACAAAACCCTCCAACTTTTATTAAGTATGTCACATACCTATTTCTAATAGTTTTCCATTGATTTTGAATTTTTCAATATTTACCCTTGTTTTTAATACACTTACGATATTGTGAAAACATAAACAAATAGTATATTATTATTTTTTATGATAGATTTTACGAAACTTTCCAACTTTTATTAAGTATGTTATATACCTATTTCTAATAGTTTTCGATTTATTTTGAATTTTTCAAATTTTACCCTTGTTTTTAATACACTTACGCTATTGTGAGAACCTAAACAAATAGTTAATAATAATTTTAATATAGTTTACCTTATCTAATGATTAATTATTATGACGTAATAAATGTTCAAAAATATGCCCGTCTACTTGAATACACATGTTTACTCATTTTACTATATTTTCCTTCACTTTCCTTAGTATAAAAAGCGTTAATGTCCTGCACGCATCCCGTATCCTATTTTCCATATCTACTGATGTTGTAGGGGTATTCACATAAACACGATCTTTAATGTAGCCCCACAAAAAGAAGTCTTAAGGTGTTAAGTCACTTGATCGAGGGGGCCACTAAATTAATCCATCCCTACCGATCCACTTCTGTGGGTAACGATAAAAAATTTGGATCGGCCGCTATTGCTCCGTTCATGGTGGTACAAAAGGTTACTCGTCGTTCAAAATCACGGTCTTGAAGTTCTTGGTGTAGTTCCATTTGAAAGGGATGATACTTATATTTTCTCGTGGTGCGATTAGCCGTAGATTGAGATGTGTCAGATAAGTCAGCTAGTTGACGGCTGCTGACCTGGGAATTATCTTCAACATGAAGTAAAATCTCCATTTATTTTTCCTCATTGGTAACATTCTGGTTTACTACTTTCCGTTTCGTATATTCAACGCTACAACTACCATCAAACCATTCCATTAGGCACTGAAAAGATTTTCTAGATGGTATACATCTATTAGGGTACTTCACTCCATAAAGTCTTACTGCCAAAAGACAATTTTTTCCCGCCTCGCCCAGTATATAAACAATATTAATTCATTTTTAGGTTCGATAACTATTACCTTTATACGTCACTTACTACAACAAATTAAACTATTTTTACTTGCTTAATAGACATGTCAAAATTTGACAATACCTACATTTTTGTTTTGTCTTGGCAACTATAATGTTATAGTGTAAGTGTAAAAATTGAAAAATTCAAAATAGATTAAAAACTATTAGAAATAGGTTTATGACATACTTAATAAAAGTTGGAAGGTTTTCTAAAATCTATCAGAAAAAATAATAATATACAGGGTGTGCCATTTAAAAAATTTGAGATTTTTCAATTTAAAACAGTCGAAATGCATAAATTTATTTTGAACACCCTGTAGCTTCTAACTCAAATTTCTTTACATACCAATTATGAGTATTCCATCTTCAGAAACAATGGCGCCACTGGCAATTTTTTACAAAACTGAAAAATAATATTTTAAAAGAAAAAAATTTTAATATTAGGAAATCTACTAGGTTTAGGTATATAACATTATTAATAAAAAAGTTATAAAATGTTACGCAGAATTTAAAAATAAATTAGAAAATAGGATGTTCCATTTAAAAAAACATGCTATATCGGCTACACTTTTTTGAAATACCCTGTACAATCAAAAATAATTTTAAACTGTACACCTTAACATTCCCTAAAACTATTGTATTTAACATTTTTTTTCGTCATTCCCGAAACAAATGAGATAATGAACTTTACTCTCTCGTTGACTCACACTGTACAAGGAGTGACAAGCTGAACTTCATATGGATGTCAAGTGTTAGCGCGATGTGTATTTTTAACATGTACCGCTTTGGGAGGAATTAAGCTGGCTACATCCATCGAACACTTTCCATGAAAATACTTGTAGGATAGACTCAAGTCGCTCGAATGATCGAATTTGAGCTTTGTACAGAATTAACAGTTGTGGAGTGTAAAGCTTTCTAGTCCGAAATATTCCCAGCTTTTGAGAAGCTCTTCTTGCTACACTGGCAACATGTTTGTGCCAAAACATATTTACTTCCAAATTAACGCCCAGCAGATTGAGTGACGATGCTAGAGAAGGGAGTACCCCGACATAACTCTGTTGGGTTCAACAACGTTAACCTTTTTAGAAAAAACTGCCGCCTGGTTTTTAATAGCGTTAAATTCTAGTTGTTTACTGTCACCCCAAGTCTTTGTTAAGTTAAATGACTGCCTGCGGACATTGGCATAAGTAGCCAGTGTTCTAGCGTCCAAAGTGAATGAAAAAATAAACGTACTGTCATCTACGAAGTTGTAGATTGGATTCCTGATCCTTTCCAGCAAATCGTTGATGTAGATGAGAAGATACTAGAAGACAGTATCGTCCCTTGGGGCCCACCGGCGTTAATAGTGAAGGTGTTAGAAACAAATCCATCGACTGCCACCCGTAAAGAACACTCTCTGAGGAAACATGAGAGCCATAAACACAACTTTTCAGGCATATCATAAGAGCGTAGCATAGCTAACAACATTCAAACAACTATTGTTACGATGCTGGCAAATTTCAATTGAATTCTTAAACTCTCCTTTATAGATAGAAACTTTGATTTCTCCTACATCGATGTTCAGGTACAGCTATCTATACGATTTGTTTCTTTTTGATACATCTTCCAACTCCCTTAATTATCGTGGATATTGGTTTTCCACTTTCTCCTATATTTACCGTACCATACCAACATGGAACTATGTAGATACCTTTAGTTTATAAACTAATTTTGTCTTTTGGTCAGCTCAACCATTATCCAGTTTTCTTCTTATAGGTGTTGAAGATTGTACAAATATTGGATATTTTAAGAAATTTAGTTATTTTATCTGTAGTACCGTGTAAGTATGATAAAAGGGCGCTCTCTACTGTTGGATCCTTTTTCCAAACTGTTAAACTATCTTTCCATCCTCCGGTTCATAGCGTCCTGCGTCTTCCGGTTCCGAGTCTCCACTGTCACCTATCAGGATTCCACGTATCCATATGGTCCTAGGTTTACCCTTTTTTCTTCGTTCTGGTGGTTGCCATTGCATTATTTGTTTCGATAATCGATTGTCCTTCATTCTTTTACCAGCAAAACTGTTTTTGTTGTATATCGTCTATAATAGTATCTGTACGGCTCATGATTTCACGTATTCTTTCACTGGTTATGTACATGGTTTATGATGTACCCGCAGACCTGCGCCAGAAGTCCATCTCCAGTGCGAGTAGTTTCGGTTCGATTGTCTTATTCACTTGCCGAACTTCACATCCATATAAAACCACACTCTTAAAAATAGCATCATACAGTTGCGTTTTCTTCTATTTCGAGCCGGCTCTTATCCTTAGTAATGAATTCAGGGCTCCCACTATATTTTTTCTCTTCAGTATCCTCTCAACTATCTCCACTTCCGTACGTCCATCTCGTTCCATTCTTGCACCTAGATACGTATATTTCGAGCACGCGATAATTATTTTCCCGTCCCCTAGTACCAGATTGTTGTAATCTCTTCCTGTGCACATTTACTTTGTATTTGTCTTATTCACTTGTAAGCCCCATTCCTTGTACTGTCATATTAGTCGATTTTTCATGAATTCCAGGTCGTCTTGATCTTGTGCGATTCCTACCTGATCAGCAGCGGAATACAATGTGTACAGGATAGTTTCGTCGCTCGTTGTATATCCATTCCCGATCAAGATTTTCAACATCTCTTCAGGGCCTCATTCTATTAGCGGTTAAACTAACATTTAATATTATCAGTCCAATTAATCCTCAGAACGCTGTTCAATTTGTCTATCTCTGATGAAATAGAGTATTTACAACATATTGACAAAGTTCTAAATACTAGTGAGTTGATAACAAATAGTTTCTAAGAAGAAAGACAGTGTGAATTAGTATTTGTATGAATTGGTTTTCTGTAAATTAAACGTCCTAAGATGCCATTATGTATCAGTGTATCTAAAAAAGAAAGAAAATTATAACATTTAGGCATATAACCTTGATTTATCTTTAGTAGATTTACTAGCAGAATGTCCATCTACATATTTTATTTTCCAAGTAATATTTTTAGGTTCTCCACTATCTCCGGTAGTGGAGAACCTTTATGAAAACCTTAATGGGCTATACCAGTGTAACTACTCAAAAATAAGGTTATTTTTCCAGTATTTTTTTAAAGAAAACTATTTGTATACACACAAATTTTTTCCGACCAAAATATTGAAATTTACGGGACTTATGCCCCAGTAACGGGACAGGTGAAAAAAAAAGTAGCTCCACTGCTGCCGTGGTTGGCGCCTCCACATTGCCTGGAATCAAAAAAAAAACAAAATAATCATTAACAGATATAATTTTCTCTACCATCTACCATGGATTCTAAAAAATATTGAAAATTATGAGAATGACGGTATTTAGAAAAAAAGTATAAAATTGTCGCCAAAAAAATGTCCGTTTTTTTGCATGCCAACTTGACAATTTTGGTCCAATCAAAAAATCCATGGTTCGTGGTACGACAAAACATGTCCTTAACATGCAAAAAATAATTCGATACAATAATTTATTTTCGGGTAACAGCTGCAGCAAATTTAAAAAATGCAATTTTGCGTTTAAAGAACGACTAACGTGTAACACATAAATAATGATCTTTTGCCACGTACCTACCTTTGTGACTATTTTGAATTCACTAAAGTATTAGATGTTAAACTTTCACTTACTGATGACGTCACAGCATTGGAATTTTAATACCTGCTCGGGTTCGCGTTACGCTTCCAAAAGCGAGTTTATGCCCCCCCCCCCCCGAGTAGCTGTGCCTGGCAACAGCAGTATTTTCAAAAATAAACATAGGCTGGTTTTGATATTTCGACCTCTTATTCTATACGTATAGAAGCATCGAAATATGTAAAAATAATCGATTTTTTGAAATTATTACACTAGTATGGCACCTTAAGGAACCAATTGAAATGTACAAACACACTAACAATAATAACATACACTAGGGCTATGATCTACATTCAAAGAGGTTTGATTACGACACAATATCTGCATTACACATCAAAATCTGCTCACGGTTTGCAAACACCTATAAATTCTTATAAATTCTTGACTTTCGCTTCTTCGACCTCATTCGGTATTCTAATATCACAGACAATGAAGATATGACTTACAATCGTAGACGAAACGTCAGAGAGTTGCTCCAAATGTCTAATGGTCCAATTTCTAGAACGATGATTTACCGTAAATTGAGAAAAAAATAAAAAATGCAAGTTTATTACGTATATGATAATGACGGTAGTGGAGAAGCAGTTTATATTTTCTGAGAGTTCGTGTCAATCAACTTAAGTCACGACATAACTAAAATTAAAGCAATTAAAAGTTGTCTGACCTAATTATAAATGACCACCAGGAAAAGCCTACAGATGCCTTTTAACAGATAAGTTTTAATTAATTTCTTATTTTGTTCATTATTGTCATACACAGTAACATGAAATATTTAAGAGCTAGATGAACAGGTCAGAGAGACAACTTCAAGAAAGGTTTTTAGTTTTTTAACATAATATATAATCCCATACGAGGCTGGTTTGAAAAGTCCGTGCAAAGTCCGAGAGATGGCACCACCTCTTGAATGAACGCACACCAAGTTTCAGCCATATTGGTCTATTTCTTTGTGTTTGGCATTCGTGTGAATCAAGGAAGTCGAGAGATTCTCAAGAAATGGACGAAAAAGAATTTCGTGTGGTGATTAAACACTACTTTATGAAAGGCAAAACGCCTCAGGAGACTAAAGAGAAGCTTGATAAACATTATGGTGACTCTGCACCTTCGATTAGAACAGTTTATAAGTGGTTTCAAAATTTTCGGACTAGCCATATGGGCACAAGTGACGCTGAACGTTCTGGACGGCCTGTGGAGGTTACGACTCCAGAAATCATTGATCAAATTTATGATATGGTGATGGATGACAGAAGAGTTAAGGTGCGTGAGATTGCTAGTTCTGTGGGCATCTCGACTGAACGGGTACATAATATTTTGCATAAACATTTGGACATGAGAAAGCTATCCGCAAGATGGGTGCCGCGATTGCTCACGCTTGACCAAAAACGGAATCGTGTGAAGTGTTGCAAGGATGGTTTGCAGCTGTTCCAGAAGAATCCGGAGGACTTTAAGTGTCGTTTCGTCACTGTTGATGAAACATGGATACATTACTATACTCCTGAGACCAAACAACAATCTAAACAATGGGTTACCAAGGGGGAATCTGCACCAAAAAAGGCGAAGACCGTTCCTTCGGCCGGAAAGGTTATGGCGACTGTCTTTTGGGATTCGCAAGGGATAATCCTCATCGACTATCTGGAAAAGGGTAAAACTATTACAGGTGAATATTCTTCATCGTTATTGGACCGTTTGAAAACCGAGCTGCAAGAAAAACGCCCGCGATTGGCCCACAAGAAAGTCCTTTTCCATCACGACAACGCACCAGCACACACCTCAGCAGTTGTGGTCGCAAAATTAATGGAAATAGGATTCCAACTCGTTTCACATCCCCCCTATTCTCCAGACTTGGCTCCCTCGGACTACTATTTGTTCCCCAATTTGAAGAAATGGCTGGCGGGACAAAGATTTTATTCAAACGAGGAGGTGATTGCAGACACTAATTGATATTTTGCAGACTTGGACAAATCCTATTATTCGAAAGGGATCAACAAACTAGAACATCGTTGGACGAAGTATATGAGCCTAAAAGGAGACTATGTCGAAAAATAAAAAAGTTTACCCCAAACACATAAGTAGTTTTTATTTTTGCACGGACTTTTCAAACCAGCCTCGTATTTCCTGAATTCAAAGATGCAACCTCGCATTTTTCTTGCAATTTGCAGCGCTCCAATGCCAACGTGAAAAGCTCTTTTAGCACACACGTCGCTACTGTAGCGTTTTAGGGATTACCTTACATCACATGTGTAGTGCCTATAAATAAAATTAGAACTGCGACTTTATCAGTGGAAAATATGATCCACTATTCAAAGGTCTCTGAAATAACTCAAGCACAGAGCTTAAAATACAAAGGAGACCAAAAAAGTACAAAAGCTGACTTTAATGAAGGAGGGGAAAGAAAAAAGGACGAGGAATATAAATCGGAAGTTTTTCAGTGAAGTTAGTTGTACAAGATGACGTTTTCAAAATTGATAGGATTTTCAAGATTTTTTAAAAAATATTTTATTTAAACCGAAACCCATCCCAAAGACTTGATTTTGAAAGGTTACTTAATGTCTCTTAAAGATATTACAAGAATTACACTCTACATCTTTAAAAAAAGAAAACTAACGCTTTTCTTTACATTTGACAACATGTTGACTAATAAGGAAGTTCATGTAACCTTTTTTTGCTTTTTCTGTTTCATTAAAATAGGTTACGATTGCTCGCTAAAAGTCATTTTGTGTTTTCCTGATGGATTCTGAAATTGAGTTGGCTTTAAGTTAAATTTTTAAAATCTAGACTAACACTTGCACTTTAAACGCTAAATTTTTCATAGAATAAAACTGAATTCTTTTGATTCACTTGGCGAAGGCTAAAATTTCTATGATAATACTTAATGGTTTCCTGAGATACAGTTTCTATGCGAACTGTAGACTTCAACAAAAAATAATAGAGCAAATATTTAAATAGCCGAAAGCAATCATTTATGTGAAAAAAGTAGAAATTTTAAAATAATTTATCCATTTTCGGCTTATTTTTATTCATATATTTTTACATCCAGTTTTGGACCATACACTTTAGCACAATTGTGTATTTAAAACTTGTTCTGCTTCAGTGTATATTTTTTTTAGTCTTGTTAAAGACGTAAATGGACATATTCTCTACTCATTATTAAACTCGATCCAAATCACACATATATAAATATAAATATAAATATATACATATACATATATATATATATATATATATATATATATATATATATATATATATATATATATATATATATATATATATATACCAGGTGTACAAGTATGAAATGCGGATTTCAGACAACAGATAAAGATTTGACACTGCGCCATTTTGTTGTGTCATCAACAAGGGTCAGACGCGCACGAGTGATAAATTGGAAAAGTGTGTGCATAGTGTTGTGTTCAACATGTCGAAATTTATACCGAACAAAGAGCATTCGCGGACAGCATTAATTTTTTGTTTTCATTTGAAGAAAACTGCTGTTGAATCATACCGATTACTTCGAAAAGCTTATGGTGAACATGGTCCATCGCAAGATACGTGTGAACGATGGTTTCGGAGTTTCAAAAGTGGTGACTTCGATGTTGCAGATACGGAACGTGGAAAACCGCCAAAAAAATACGAAGGTGTGGATTTGCAAGCATTGTTGGACGAAGGTGATTCGCAAACGCAAAAACAACTCGCCGAGCAATTAGGCGTTAGTCAACAAGCTGTTTCCAGTCGGCTACGAGAGATGGGAAAGATTCAAAAGACCGGTAGATGGGTACCACATGAGTAAAACGACAGGCAAATGGAACAGCGCAAAAACACGTGTGACATTTTGCTCCCTCGGTACAAAAGGAAGTGGTTTTTGCATCGTATAATTACAGAGGATGAAAAGTGGATTTATTTTGAGAATCCCAAGCGCAAAAAATCATGGGTAGACCCAGGCGCACCATCCACATCGACTGCAAGACCGAATCGCTTTGGCAGAAAGACGATGCTCTGTGTTTAGTGGGACCAGAGGGACGTGGTCTTTTGTGAGCTGTTAAAACCTGGGGAAACGGTTAATACTAAACGTTACCAACAAAAATTCACCGATTTGAATCGTTTGCTGCTTAAAAAAGGCCAGAATACCAAAAGAGGCAACACAAAGTCATTTTTCTTCATGACAATGCTCCATCACATACGGCAAAACTAGTTCTACCCCATGCGGCTTACTCACCAGACTTGGCTCCTTCCGATTACCACTTGCTTTAATCGATGGGTTACGAACTTGCTGAGCAGAACTTTGGTTCGTACGAAGATGTGAAAATTGGCTCGATGAATGGTTCGCAGCAAAAGGGGAAGATTTTTACTGGCGTGGTATTCACAAATTGCCCGAAAGATGGGAAAAATGTATAACAAGCGATGGAACATACTTTGAATAAAGCACTTTTTATCATTCTTCCGAATTTAAAATTCCGGGTTTCAATCCGTTCGTCTAACAATGAATTTGGACGACGTTTCGCCAAAATCTCATTTGGCATTTTCAAGTGCTCCTGCTGCTGCTGCTACTCGATACTGTGATCTTGCTGCTGCTGCCGCTCTAAGCTAACTGAGAAACCCACGTGCGGTCGCCATCTTTTATAGGTCGGCGTCTACGCAGATTGTAGGTGGGGGGTCGGAAGTGTTCGTCCGAGCCTCGGTGTTTGCCGGCTGGGTGTTAATGACGGATTCCGGCGCTATGCTGATGTTTTGGTTATTCCTTGTTTTAGCTAAGAGACCCTTCCATGTAGTGGAGCTATTCAGCGCATCATCTCGCTTATTTAGCTATCCATTCTATTCGATTTTCAAGGCTTCTCTTATTATGCATGTTTTATAATGTGAAATCGAAGCTATTTGTTTAGATCCCTCGAAATTGATGTTGTGACCAGTATCATGATGGTGCTGAAAAAAAGCTGATGTTGTTTGTTTGTTTTTGATATTTATTTATGTTCTTGGATCCGGATGGATATTCTTCTGTTTGTTTGTCCTATACACAATTTGTCGCAGTCTCCGCATGGGATGCTGTAAACTCCATGGTTTTCCAGTTTTCTCTAATTCTTGGAGTTACCCAGGATGCCTGCCAGAGTGTTTTATGATTTATATGCTGTGCCTATGTTGTGTTTTCTTAGGACTCTTCCAATCTTATCTGTGACTCCTTTCACATACGGTAATAGGACTCTACTCTGGTTGAGGTCGCGTTCTTCTGTCCTTGTCGCTGCCTTTCTAATGCTCTCTGTATGGACTGGTCTTTATATCCATTTTGCTTAAGGGCCCTAGTTTTTTGTGTAATTTGTTGCTGCCCCGTGTCTGGTTCGGTGAGTCGGTATGATCTCGATACGAGGGTGTTGGCTACCGACTGGATCTAGGATGGATGGTGGTGTGACTCAGCGTTTAAATATCTGTTGGTGTGGGTGGGCTTCCGGTAGACTGAGTATTGAAGTTGACCGTTGCTTTTCCGCTTTATGAGCACATCGAGGAAAGGGAGGCTTTTTTCTTCTTCTACTTCCAAAGTGAACTGTATCCGGTGGTGGATTCTATTTAAATATGTCAGGAAGTTGTCTAATTCATTTCGTCCATGGGACCAAATTATAAAGATGTCATCGACATATCGTTTCCAGAGTTTGGGTTTGAGTGATGAGTTTTTAAAGGCCTCTGTTTCAAAATATATCATATAGAGATTAGCTGTTACTGGTGAAAGGGAAGATTGGATGGAGCGCCCATTAAACGGATGATGGGGTTGCCATTTTTGTGAAAAAAGTGTGAAAACTTCGGCTAAAATATATTAAGACTCTATTTTAGAGACGTTGTGAAACCCCTAAATCATACTCTTTTCAAAAATAATCATTGGGTCTTCCAGCAAGATTGTGCACCAGGACACCTGGCTTCAACAAATTGTGTCTTCATATATTACTACGAAAGATTGACCGTCTGCAAGTCATGTTCTACATTTAGATGATAAACTATAGTCCCTCTTAGAGGGTATAGTTTACTCTAACAGAAAATCTTCACTCTTTAAAACAAACTTTAACAAAAGCGGGGACAATTTTCCATTAAATTAAGTGCGTGCTGCCATAGACGAATGGCCTAATCGTGTGGGCTTCTGTAAAAACTAGAGGGTGACATTTTGAGTAAATGTTAAATTAATTTTGTCATTATGAATATATGAATTAATTCCATAACAATTTGTTTTAATTTTCATAGAAATTAAATGTTTAGACAATATTTTTCATTGTAACAGTATTTATGGGAGTATTATAAATATATATAAAGGGTGATTAATTTAGAGGTACTTTTTGTGATGGGGATTTAATTGCAGATTGCGCATGCGTCGTGTCAACTGAAGTAGCATTCCTGTTCAGTAGTGTTTGACAATTCATAATGGATAGACTTAGACCGGCACAGCGTCTACAAATTGTTCAACTTTATTACGAAAATGGGCGTTCTACGAGGAATGTGTATCGGGCTGCTTAGAGCAACTTATGGTCCACATAATCGGCCTACCGAACGCACAATTCGCTCTACCATCAATAAGTTTGAGACCCAATTTGCATTATTGGATAATGCTCGACCGAATAGACCACATCCAGCACGTAGTGAAGAAAATATAGGGGCGGTAGCGGAGAGTGTACGCGAAGACCGTGAAGTGTCGATTCGTCGCCGTTCTCAACAGCTTGGCCTGTCATATTCAACAACTTGGCGTATTTTACGTAAGAATCCTTCTTTAATAGCATACAAAATTCAACTAGTGCAACAACTGAAGCCGACCGACCTTCCGAATCGTTTCCGTTTTAGTCGTTGGGCTCTTGACAAGCTTGCAGAAGATCCACTGTTTTCGAGAAAAATTTTGTTCACCGATGAGGCCCATTTTTGGCTTAATGGGTTCGTGAATAAACAAAATGCCCGTATTTGGGGTGATGAACAACCTGAAGAGGTTCAAGAGCTGCCATTAAATCCAGAAAAAACAACTGTTTGGTGTGGTTTATGGGCCGGTGGAATAATCGGTCCATATTTCTTCAAAACAGAGGCCGGCCGGAATGTTACTGTGTATGGTGACCGTTATCGCGCCATGATAACAGACTATTTGATGCCAGAAATTGAAGCCCGTGGTCTCGACGAAATTTGGTTCCAACAAGATGGCGCCACTTGCCATACAGCCCGTGAAACCATGGCTTTACTGCGAGAGCAATTCGGCGAACAGATCATTTCACGCTTTGGACCAGTGAATTGGCCGGCTAGATCATGTGACATTACACCTCTTGACTTTTTCCTTTGGGGCTATGTAAAGTCCAAAGTCTACATGGATAAGCCAGCTACAATTGAGGCATTGGAGGCCAATATTACTCGAGTCATTGGCCAACTACCACTCGAAATACTCACACGCGTCATTGAAAATTGGAACTTCAGAATGGACGTTGTTAACCGTAGTCGCGGACAACATTTGAAAGAAATTATCTTTAAGAAATAATTGTAAAGAATGGTTCTTTTATATGATAATAAAGATTATAAAATAAAATTGTTTTTATTCATTTTTTTTTATTTAAAAAAAAGTACCTCTAAATGAATCACCCTTCATATATATATATATATATATATATATATATATATATATATATATATATATATATATATATATATATATATATATCTATATATATATATATATATATTATTAATAAAATACCTTATTATCTCAACTAAAAGCCAAGCAAATTCTCATATTACTCTTGAAACTTTACAATATTTATTGACCCCACACCCTTTTATCCCTTTTCCCTTAAGACGATATCGCCCAAAGACTATAGATTGCTTTCCTACTTTAAGTATTTTATGGGTACCAAATTTGAAATCGATATCTCATTTCATTCGAAAGTTATCCTGCCCACAAACGAACAGACAGGCAGGCTGGTGAAAATAGGATAGGCTTGTCGTGAGTAAGAGTTCCTTAAACTTGAAGAAATTCAAAAACCTCGGAGGATAATATTTTCAGCAACAGAAGTAAAAAACGTAATTCTTAAAATACTTAAAATTCATAAGCAGGACAATTAAATTTTCAAATAAGCAGTCAAAAATAAAAACCTATACGAGGGCCGGCTTTTAGGTTTTTACAAACGACCACTAGATGGCGCTGTTGAGATGTGACATTAGTATTGGTGTAAAATTTGACATTTGTTATGGTTAAAACAGTCGCAGCTCAGAAATTAGTCGAGTAGTTTGTTTATATCGAGCGTTTAACAAACAGTTTTATGAACAAATGGTAATTTCACGTGGAGGTATTGGATGCCTCGAATCGCTTCGTTCAACTTTTGGTAATGAATCACCATCAGAAAAGACGATATACATATGGTTTACAACATTTTTGTCATCGTCGTGCTTTCGTCAGCGATGAATTTCCTGAAGGTCGACCAAATTCGGTTGTTGTTCCAAACAACATCAATGCTGCACGCAACATGATTGAAGAAGATCGGCATGTGACTTACCATGAGATAGAGGCATCCTTATGCATATCGAAGACTGCAGTGCATTGGATTTTGCATGAGCATTTAGCTGTGAAAAAGATTTGTTCCCCCCCTGCATAATCTGACCAAGACTCAAAAACAGGCTCGTGTCAATTGGTGTAAGGAAGTTATCAAAAAAATTCGACCAAGGACATGCAAAATCCGTATACAACATCGTAACAGGAGACCAAACTTGGATATATTCGTGCGAGCCGGAAACTAAGAGTTCCAAGATGAACCAAATCCGACAAAAGTGGTTAGTTCACGAAGCACTTCCAAGAAATTGATCGCTGGTTTCTTTGGTTATACTGGACATGTTGCAACCATTGCTTTAGAGGATCAAAGAATAATTAATGTTGAATGGTATACATCAATTTGTTTGCCAGAAGTCATCGATGAAATCAGGAAAAACCACCGAAAATATCGCAATCATTCTTCATCATGACAATGCCTGTTCTCACACAGCACGTCAAACAATTGATTATTTGACGGAGAAAAACTTCGAATTAATGTCTCATTGCCCGTATTCACCTAAAGTCCGTTTGCTTGGAGTTGATAGCATACAACATGGGTTATAAACATTAAAATGTCATAAACCATAAACGTCCGAAATTTCTCTGCCAATTATTTGAATTTTTATTGTTAATCATCTTTATTTTCTATCTCTATACAACAGTGCGACCTTTTTCTAAAAAATATTTTATTACATGCCTTCTAAACTTTACAATAAGCTATGTAAATCAATGCATTTCAAAGTTTATTTTAATGAGTAAATGATGAAACTAAAAATCTTATTTGTATAACAAAGGCCTAAACGAATACAATTAACAATTCTTAAGAACTAGAAACCTACAGTGTTATAAAGCTTAACGATAATAGGTACCATAAAATTATTTGGGATGTTGGCAGTTATTGGAATACAATTAACCAAAGTACTTATCGGTAAGTAGGTGCCTAAGTACCTAAGTATGCAATAAAAATATTCTGTGTAAGTATAAAAATAAAGCAAAAACCAATAATATGCGAGAATTGGATCAGCAACTATGTATAGATTTCTAAAAGAAAGAAAACGCGGTCCTTGCAACGAACCTCAAAATCACAAAGGAACGGAGCCCCTAGAGGTCGATGAAGAGTTTAAAAACGGAATAGGAAAAAAGAAAGAAATACCTACACTATTGCAAGAAATCAGAGGCGACCAGATTTTAAAAAAATGGAAATTATGGAAAATCCTTCATAACTTGAATTTTCGTTGGGAAAAACACAATAGAAAATCTATTCTTATCGATAAAACAGAAATACTTTGTTGAAGAAGAGAATATCTACATACGAGCAATCAGAAAATTTCGAGCCGAAAAAAGAAGAGACTTGGGTTAATGAGGAACATACAGTGAAACAATTCTAGATTGACAAAAAACATTAAGAGTGCCAAATAAGCTTTTATGGAAGGTTGGTCAACTGGATTACAAACGGATATTCGTCAATGAATAAGAGACAAAAATCTCAAACATAAAGATGGTATGTTACAAGTGGAACTTCTCAAAATTGCGAAACAAAATAAGGCACAGTTCAAGAAATAAGCAGTCGATGAATGAAAGGTTTCGTTGTAAGGGAAAACACCACGTTCAAACTTCAAAACGTAAGGCAATTATTACTCGCCGAAATAGAGAGGATCTAGGAGGATAATTGGAAAAATGCCATTGGACATGTTATAGAAGAAGAAAATAAAATGTGCAAACTTGACATCGAAGAAAATATGGAAACAGAACCCTTAATTATGAATTTAAGAGAAGTCGAGTCTTTAGATTTTGAAGATGATGATTGTAATTAAAGTAGTTATATATTGTGAATTGTGAATTTGTATATTTACATACATAAATGTATCGATTAAAAAATTTTTGGCAATAAATCTTATTATATAACTATAACTTTATTTTTAAGATAATTTTATTTATTAAACACTAAAAGCAGATTACGCTCGGACGGCTGTGCTACCGATGAACCCTCATTTACATATTATGACCCTAAAATAAAGTGAACTCTTAAAAATAATTCAAAACGGGTAGCAAAATCCAGTAAAATGCATAAGAAATTTTTTTTTTTTTTTTGGCGTACTCCAACATGGATTGCATCTATAATGAAAGAATTCTGCTATCAACTACAAACAAATACACTTTAATTTACCGCCTAACGACTTCTTTTTGTTCTCGAATGTCAAAAAAAATGCGTGGACAGCAATTTTCATCACCTCAAGAAGCTGTTGCATCCTTCCAAAACTATGATTTTGGATACCGACTTCAGAGTGGAAAAAATGTTTCTTTCTTTGTTTTTGTAAAAACTTAAAAGGTAGACCTCGTATATAACATGCACCGTTTAAAATTGATAAGACCAGAAATGAAATTGTTAATGAAAGTTACTTTTCTAAGTTTTTTGTATCATACCACACCTCCTGGTAATTACTCTGATAGTAACTGATCTAGCAGATTTAAACAATAAATAATTATCTATTGTCTAAAATGTTATAGCGTTTGGACGTCGTTACATCAGCGATCGTTAAAAATACTTTCACGTCCGAGTAATTTCAGTTACATAAGACATTTTCTGCTCAATCAGATAAAAAATTCTTTTCAATTCGGGATCTGCTACTTTAGGAGAATATAATGTCACCCAATAGAACCATAAAACGTTCCTTAAGTGGATTCTAAATAAGATAGTCTAAAATACTTAAAATTATTGTGACATTTTTAAGAATGAATTCGCAAAATAAATAATAAGGAACAGGTTATGTAAATTAGTAAGGTGTGCGTAATTAACGACTTCTATATAAAGTTTTTGCCAGGTCTGTAATTAAACTTGCATTTTTCGAATACATTAATTTAATTATGTTTATAAAACACATTTACTGAAAGAAAAATAACACAAACATTGTTTTTCTTAGAACTAATTTATTATTATTGGTCATTTCAAAGCAAGAATTCCAAGAAATATATCTCAGAACTTGTATTCGATGTCTTTATTAACTAAAGCTAAATTCAACGACGAATGTTGTTGAATAGTTCAACTTATATGACAAACACGTAATATATAACGTTGTCCAAGACTATCAATTCTAAAAGTGAGATTACACGAGGATACCAAGAAAGTAAAAATAAAGAGAAGTCTTAGACAGGGTTATATCATGTCACCCAAAATATTCACTCTGGTAATAGAAGATATCATCAAGAGCCTTCACTGGGAAAACAGGGGACTTAACATATCCCGCAAGAAATTCAACAATTTAAGATTTGCTGATGACATTGCACTTTCGCCGAAAACGAAATCGAATTGAAAGGAATGCTTCAAGAATTACAACTGAAGCAAAAAAGGACGGTTTGGAGATGAACATTACAAAAACCAAATTCATGACGAACGATCAAACAACCATTAATGACGCAAGATCCATACAAAAGTGGAAATGGTGTATTCATATGTATATTTGGGACAGAAACTTACAATCGGAAAAGTGAATTAAGAACAGGAAATCAATCGAAGGGTACGCCTGAGATGGGCGGCTTACGGTAAAATGAAGCAAGTCTTTCAGTCTAAACTGCCTTTAAAACTTAAAAGTAAAGTATATAACGAATGCATTCTACGAGTAATAACATATGGAAGCGAAACTTGGGTTCTGACACGGAAAGTTAAAGAAAGTTGCAAGTTCACCAGTGAGCAGTTGAACGGATAAATCCCAGGTATATCACTTAGGGACTGCAAACCAAACGATTGGATCAAGAAAAAAACAGGGACCTACGACATATTTGAAAGGAAATTTTCCCTCCATGGCCCTTGGGAGGAAAAAGGAACAACACCAACAACAACGTTGGTATGACGATATTAAAAAAATCAGCGGGTCTCAATTGGTATCAAATTACTCAAACAAGGACATATGGAAGCGCATGAGAGAGGCCTATATCCAAAGGATAGAGAATGGCTAGAGGAAGAAGAAGAAGAAGACTATCAATTGCTGACTTTTAGTTTAAATCAATTAATGTTGCCTTAGACCGACCTTCTGCCTTGATGGGCGCTCAATGACGATTGGCGCCCATTGACGGGCTTACACCAATTCATGAATATCATAATTCTAAATACTCAAAATACACTTATGCTTGATATTTACAAAATGGAGATACATAAGAGGATTGAAGAACAAGAGTTTTATTAAATCGTTCTTTCTCTTGACACTTATCAAGCTGGGTTTATTCGAATCATTTTTCTCAGCATAAACATATTGTAATTAGGAACTGAAATACTCTAACTAACTAACATAATCTAAACATTTTACTCGCCAAGCTAGTTATTAGGATCACGAAATAAAAAATTCAGACATGATCGAACCACATAAATATGCATATCAGCGAAAGCTACCAGACAAGACTAACTAAACAACCAAGCTTGTTGAAAAACCAGTGAAGAAGATGTATGCTTATATTTATCTATATTGTATCGTCTCAATAAAAGACTGTAAGCGGAGCTGAAAATGTGCAAATAAAGAGCTTTGTGAATTTGAATATGAATTGGTTACTTCTAGAGATGTCTACAACTATTATGTTTATATCTAGGGGTATATCTTTATTCTGCAGAAGATGAATTCAATCTCTAAGCTTTACACTGCTGATTATTATTATATTTTATATTATATATTATGTTATTATAGGTCGAGGAAACCTGGAAAATCTGATGTAGGGTACTCGATTGTTTTTTCCGTTTTTTGATTTATCATAAATGTTCGTTTGAAAAAATTATTTTTTTCCTTTCAGATAGGGTCTTATTTGTCAGTTTTAAAGTTGTCTTGATCAATTTTTCTCTGTAATTTTCTAATTCTTATTACCTTTTTAGTGTTCCGTACGAAATACTTAAGGGATCACTTGGGGGTCTATCCGTCTCTCTGTCTGTCACACCCGGTTATCTCCGAAATTATTTGACATATAAAGTTGAAATTTGGCACAAATATAGGAATTGATAGCCCAGTCAGAGCGGTGTAGTTTTGCAAGTTAAATTTTAACTTAGTTTGAGAGGTGAAATCGGAAGTGAAAAAACCAGGTCATCGCCTGGGATGTCAAATGAAACCTCATGAAAACACGAGTTCAAAAATATATATGATGTAATACTTGCGAACACGTTTCTTTATAAAAAATTTCAAAAAAATGGCCAAAATTGCTGTCTCCCACCATATCTCGAAAAGTACTGATCAAAAATTTTTTAAGAAATTCTGGAATAGTCTTCCTAAAAATTAAACAAATATGTAGGTAGTTAATATTTGTTTTACACTTTTATTACTAGATTCTAGATTGAACTAGATTGATTTAATGGCTATTAGGTAGCTAAGATGATATGACTATATTATAACTAAGAAAAAAACGTGAATATACATATTGGATCTTAAAATATATACATGTCAAGGACCTAATTAAATTAGCCTAGGGAAGGATTTTATTTTAAAAGCAATCCCCTGACGGAACACTAATTGCGCAAGTCCAACTTCCACTTGGCCGGTTTTTTTTTTATTACATTATTGATATATATTTGATAGTAAAGTTAATATGCATGCCTCCATTCTTTAGGTACTTTACTTTGTTATTATACTGATTTATGTTGTTAACTGTTACGTTATGTACACCGTACTTTAAAAGTTTATCTTGATGGATCTCATTCCCTCGATATTATTGGCTCATTTATCCTTTTTGAATCATAACCGAAGAAGTACAGGTAAATCACTGATATAAATATTCACCTAACAACTGAATGAATCCCAGGGCGCCAAATAAATATTCGGCTATCAAACGCATTACTTCATAACTTCCTGTTACTTGATGTCTTGGTTTTCTAACACTGAGAATGGTAATATATATTATGTATTTATTTAAATATTTTAACATGTTATTTAACAGTTTTATAATTCTATTAAAAAATATGTACATTTTTATCCTTCTCGCCTTCAGGCAACGCAAGCCCTAAATTTATTTTACCAGTTACAAGAAAGGTAAACAACAGTAAAATTTGTCTAAAAATGTTTTAAAAATTAATCTACAAAGTAAAAGAATTAAGAACTAGTTATGTAAATTAACTGGTACCGTAACTACAGCTGTTATATAAAGTTTTTATCCAGTATAATTTGCAATATATCAATAGAATAAAATAAATTATTTCTACTAATGGATAATCGTAAAATAGTTAAGTGTATAGTACAACAATAAAGTACTTAAATTATTCCAAAATGTAACTAAACCGTAATTAAGAAATAAAAACAATTTACGTTGATAGCCCAGCATGACAGGTATTTTATAGGTTATTTTTTAATTCCAAATCAAGGTTAAATTTAAGAGGAGGAAGATCCTTGGCTTTTTAATGAACTTAATAATATTGATACATCTTAAAAGTTAATTTTGTTAGTTAACACCATTACGCTACAACTACTGTTGTATTAAAGACCAGTTTAAAAGAGCTTACATTAAAAAATTGTACAACATGGCAAGAATAAGAGATATTGTGTAGTATAATGTAGATCAGTAGTTCACAAAGTCTGCGCCGCTGAGTCTCCGGAGCTCCTACATAGTCGCAGTGGCACCGCGAAATGGTACAAAACGTCTATAATTTTATTCCAATTTTCACTGCAGTGTGATAAGACGCGAATATGATGTACACTTAGTAATAACTGTTAACTGTAAACAGTTATTAAATAGCACAATACCTAAGTTTCTCGATTATTCTTTAGTTTATCGAATAAACTTTCTCAATACGCCTGTTTTGCGTGGACTTAGTGCCGAATTAGTTTCGGGAGATTGTATCAATTGAATATTGTTGTGATTAAGCAAAGTGCAGTTATTAAAGTATGTGCCCTCGTATGTATTTTTAAAACTTGAGCGGTTTTTACTAAACAGTAATAAGCCTTGTGAGAGTGAAAATAAAGAGGATACACTATCAAATAGTGGCAAGGATATGAAGAAGTGTAAATAACAGCAATATCCCATTTATTTGGACGTTAGTTTCATATTAACAGAAGTCAATAGTGAAGAGAGGCTGTAGTTTCTCTGTCTATGAACTTTTTAGCCCCAGGGTGTACTGTATGCTACTAAATAAGTTGAAATGCCATTTAGAAACTCAGCATCATTCCATCATCATGCCGGCATCACCCCTGCATCACCTCAGCATCATCCCAGCATCATCCCAGCATCATCCCACCAACATCGCAGCATCATCCCTGCATCACCCCCGCATCATCTAAGTATCATCTCAGCATCACCCCCGCAACATCTCAGCATCATCCCCGCATCATCCCAGCATCATCGCAGCATCATCCCAGCATCATCCCAGCAACATCGCAGCATCATCCCAGCATCGCCCCTGCATAATCTAAGTCTCATCTCAGCATCACCCCCGCAACACGTCAGCATCATCCCCGCATCATCCCAGCATCATCGCAGCCTCATCCCAGCATCATCCCAGCAACATCGCAGCATCATCCCAGCATCACCCCCGCATCATCACAACATCATCCCAGCATCACCCCCGCAACATCTCAGCATCATCCCAGCATCATCCCAGCATCACCCCCGCGCCATCGCAGCATCATCCCAGCATCACCCCCGCGTCGTCTCAGCATCATCCCAGCATCGTCCCAGCATTATCCCAGCATCATCCCAGCATCATCGCAGCATCATCCCAGCATCACCCCAGCGTCATCTCAGCATCATCCCACCATCATCTCAGCATCATCGCAGCATCATCCCAGCATCACCCTCGCATCATCTCAGCATCATCCCAGCATCGTCCCAACATCATTCCAGCATCCTCCCAGCATCATCCCAGCGTCATCCCAGCATCATGCTAGAATCATCGCAGCATGGTAATAAATCTCGTCACAACTTTACCAGAAAGGGAAGAGAATTAAATTGACAAAAAGGTTGTTTGTATAAGCAGGCATCAATGGCAAGCAATATTTTGCTAGCATCTTACAAGGTGTGCAGTGACCTACAGGTTCATCCATCGCACTGATTATAAATAATTGAATTTGTCCAATTACATTTTTTTGTGATTTTAACACATGTTTTATTTACTTTACTCACCCCTTTATTTAAAAAAAATATATATTTACTATTTCGCAAGGTGTACGTGTTAGGATTACATGTATGGCCAGGCTTTTCGAAGCTTTTTTAGGGGAATTGAATGAAACAGGTGGTCAGATATTTTAAAATTAGAAAATTAAGAAACCTAAAAATAGAAAAGTACCAGGAGAAAATGGGATACCAAACAAACTAATTAAATGTGCCGGAGAGAAAGCTACATATCGGAAATGACAACATTCTTTAATAAGATATTACAGAAAGTAAAAATACCGAAGAAATGGACAAAAAGCATCACGATACCGATATTTAAAAAAGGCAGCAAAAAAGACTCGAGCAACTATAGAGGAATAACACTGCAAGCAAGTATTATGAAAGTGTTCACAAGTATTCTGAAAAGTAAAATTGAAAACAATATACACATAAGCGACGAGCAACAAGGGTTCCGCCAAAACAGATCAACCACAGACGCTATCTTTGCAATAAGGCAAATAAGAGAAAAAGCTATAGAATACCAAAAACCAGCATTTTTTTTTTCATCGACTTAAGGAAAGCATTCGACAGAGCCAGGTTGAAAGATATATTAGAATTAATAAAGAACCTAATTCCGTACCCAATACCACAAATAATCCAAAAACTCAATCACGATAACACAACAAGAATAAGAAGTAATAACGAATTAACAAAGGAAATAAATATAAAAGTAGGAATAAGACAGGGAGATAGCTTAAGCCCGTTACTATTCTGCATAATAATGGACAAAATCATTGAGGAAGTAAAACTAGTCAACGATGGATATGAACTAGAAGTTAAATAAATAAAGATACTGGGATATGCAGATGATATTGTGCTAATATCAGAATCGGAACACGGCCTACAAAGACTGCTCTATAAATTCAAACAAATAGCAAAAAGATACAACATGGAAGTCAATACCGACAAAACAAAATGCATCACAATAGCTAAAGAACCAGTAAGCTGTAAATTAGATATAAATGGGAAATTAATAGAGCAAGTAATGAAATTCCATATCTTGGAGTACTAACTACTAGCTACGGAGATATAATAGAAGAAGTGAGACAACAAACAAATAAAGAGCAGCAATATCAGGGACCCTCAGAGAAGTAGTTTGGAAAAACAAAGATCTAAGTATAGAAGCAAAAACAAGAATATATAGAACTTGCGTTATACCCATACTGGCTTATAGCATAAAAACACGGGCAGACACAAACAAAACCAAACAGCTACTAAGAACAAATGAAATGAAAATACTGAGAGCAATAAGAGAGGAAAAAGTTTATTAGACAGAGTGAGTAACAACACCATAAGAGAACAATGCAAGGTGGAGGATATAGTCAGATGGGGAAGAAAGAGAAGAAGAGAGTGGCGTGAACATGTACAAAGATACGAGAATGATAAAAATATGTATGAACAAAAAACCACATGAAACAAGACCAAAAGGACAACCACCAAAGAGATGAAGAGACAGCTGGACATCGAATCACAAGAGGCTAAATAACGAAGTAGAACAGGTCTGTGACCTACTCAGAAGGAAGGAAGTAAGTGAGTAAGTAAGTAAGAAAATTTTAGTAAACTGAACCCTAAATTTAGACAAGAAAACCTATATTTGACAAACTACCTGATCTTAGCCATATTTAAAAAAAAAGATTGCTACGCAAAAACTGATCACAAAATCAATTACATATAACAATTCTCAGAGATTTCGACCTACTGAAATTCAACTGGACGTGAGAATTACTGAGCCACATTTAGTTTTTGACAAAAAGATAAATTTGGGACAATATTTTCTCACTAACCTTTTTGCTGGAGCCGAATATTTAAAATAGATCTTATATAGAATCGCAAATCCTTTTAAATTGGAAAGCAATATTCTAATTTTCAATTAGGACATGTCTACCTTATTTGCGGTATGTGGGGGCAGACAAATATCAATACTTATTGACAAGTGTGATTATTATAAAATATTAAACATGTTTTTACATATTTACAGTTAATTATATAAATTTAAATATTTGGCTTTCACTTTCAATAACGGTTTTATTTTAATTTAAAATTCTTCTGCGATATATCATTGACACTCGTATCTAAGGAATATATTTGAATAATATATAATTTTCAAAGACAGGTTCTTTTGTCACTTTTCTTTGCTCAATAGAACACATTTTTTTCTAGTTTAAGAATCCCTACATCGGGAAAAACATGGTTCCCCCTTTGCTTCGGTCTATCTATCATCATAAGATCGACGCACAGTAGGTGGAAAAAAAACATTACCGTGCAAAAATCCCTACAGATCTCAAATTTTATCGACTCGTCATATTTTTTTTTAAATCATTGTAAGAAAATTTAGAAAAGAACTGTCTAGTCATATTTTGGAAATATATATTTTAACTGGCCATTTTACGCAAATAATGTAATAAAAAATTGAGCAATCCGAGTAAAAAAAAATACTGTTGACTTTACTATTGATTTACTGACCAGACATATGTATTCCTACGTATTTTTGGTCACTGAATCTAAATATGATATCCGATTTGCTAATAAACCTATTGAATTCGAGTGATGGTTCAAAAAACTACCTCAAATTTTTTACTTTACCAATTCATATCTTAGCACTTCACCTAAAATAAAGTTTTATATGACATAAAAAGTCTCTCCTCTCCTCCTTTTTTATGATTTAATCCGTTAGGTTATGATAGGCTTAAGGCTCGTTATATATTTGATTCTACTCCTTTACGACCTTGAAATCATATAGATACATGAGCAAATCAGACGTTAGATTTGAATTTAGTGACCAATAAAACATATCTGGCCATTTTTGTAATATTAGGATTCAGTGACCGAAAACACATCGAAATATGTTTCCTGACTTTTGACCATTTTAAGACCATTTTTGTACCTTAATTTGAAATCAATAGGTATAAGAGCAAATCTCAAGATTCAGTGACTAAAAATACATCGGAATATGTATGTCTCGTTATTATGGTTAACTTGACGACTTCTGACCACTTTGAGGCCGTTTTTTGACCATTACTCGAATACAATAGGTTTAGAAATCGGATACCATATTTGAATTTAGTAACCAAAAATACCTAGGGATACATATGTCTGGTCATTACTAAATCAATAGTAAAGCCCATATTATTTGATTGACTGGTTTTATCACAGTATTTGTGTAAAATGGCCATTTAAAATAAATATTTTCAAAATATGACGCGACAGTTCTTTTCTAAATTTTCTTACGATGATTTAAAATAACAGGTCAAGTGTAGGTTGAACTTGCACAATTAGTGTTCCGTACGTTGATCGCTTTTAAAATAAAAAATTTTGTTAGGTTGGTATAAAACCATTAGTGACTTCACAAAACACACCCCAAAGGAGTTTTCAACAAAGTTTGTGTCCAATCTTTATTGAAAACTAATGACCTTGAAATTTTTTGTTTTTTTATATACCAAATAAATTATTAAAGGTAATGCACTCGTGATAATTTTCGTTCAATCTACACCCCGTGGAGAATATTTCAGAATTTTTTCAAAATTTCTTGATCGGTACTTTTCGAGATAAGGCGGGGGGACAGTGATTTTTCGCGATTTTTTAAAAATAATACAAAAAAAAGTGAGCCCAAGTATATATATTATATATACATTTTTTACTCGTGTTTTAACAAGCTTTCATTTGACACCACACTGGATGACCTAGTAAAAAATTTTTTTTTTACTTCCCATTTCACCCCCCCCCCCCCCCAAACTAACTCCTTAAATCAAAATTTAACTTTCACAACTACACGGCTCTGATAACGCCATCAATTCCTATATTATTACCAAATTTCAACTTTCTATGACAAATGGTTTCGGAGAAAATCAGGTGTGACAGGCAGACAGACAGACAGACAGACAGACAGACAGACAGACAGACGGTCAGTCCGACAGACACCGAAGACATCTTATAAGTGTTCCGTACAGAACGCTAAAAAAAAATATGGTGATCTAATGAAATTTGAGGTCTGTAGGGATTTTTGAACGGTAATGTTTTTTTTCTATTCACTGTGCGACGGACCGAACTTGTGGCACGATAATTTTCGAACAACATGAGATGTGGATTTAAAACTTGGTGCACTTATATTATCTCAAGTAGAAATAGAAGCTATAGTTTTCAAGCGATATCACTTAAAACCATCGTTTAGAGATTTTATTATTCAAACTCTCACCATCGTCATATATGACAGGAATTGATTTCTGCCACGTGTTTGTCAGGTACCAGGTGTACAAGTATGAAATGCGGATTTTTTTTCTAAAAAAAACATGTTAAATTCGGAAGTGCTTTATTCAAAGCATGCTCCACCGCTTGCTATACAGTTTTTCCGATCTTTCGGGCAATTGGTGAATACTACGCCAGTAAAAATGTTCCCCTTTTGCTGCGAACCAATCATCCATTTTTTCACATCTTCGTACGTGTGGTAATCGGAAGGAGCCATGTCTGGTGAGTAAGCCGCATAGGGTAGAACTTCCCAGCTGATTGCTTCCAACGTGTCGCGAACTGGTTTTGCCGTATGTGATGGAGCATTTTCATGAAGAAAAATGACTTTGTGTTACCTCTTTTAGTATTCTGGCCTTTTTTCAAGCAACGAACGGTTCAAATCGGTCAATTGTTGTCGGTAACGTTTAGTATTAACCGTTTCCCCAGATTTTAACAGCTCATAATAGACCACGCCCCTCTGGTCCCACCAAACACAGAGCATCGTCTTTCTGCCAAAGCGATTCGGTCTTGCGGTCGATGTGGATGGTGCGCCTGGGTCCACCCATGATTTTTTGCGCTTGAGATTCTCAAAATAAATCTACTTTTCATCTCCTGTAACTATACCATGCAAAAACGACTTCCTTTTGTACCGAGCGAGCAAAATGTCACACGTGTTTTTTGCGCTTTTCCATTTGCCTGTCGTTCAACTCATGTGGTACCCATCTACCGGTCTTCTGAACCTTTCTCATCTCTTGTTGACTAACGCCCAATTGCTTATACTACCACTACGAAACTCGGTGCAATCTTGTGCACCATTCCATGTGACAGAGCAGAGCCCCCATAATACTTTTTTAACCTTTCTTCCGTTTTTCCACGCAAAGAATAATGTTTTATTAGAAAACGAAACACACTTTTTTCATTTTAACACACCTATTCACTTTAAAACGCTGATTTTTTTTTTGTATTCGACATGGGTACTTGAAATTGGGTGTGTAACCTTAAATGAGGTTGTAAATAACACATAAGAATAAAAGAAGGCAGCGATTTGATTGCCACCTCTTATGAAAGTCATTGATTTATCAAAGAGGCCTCGTATATGCATGAATAGTTTAACGCAATTTATAAATGGGAGTAATGACGTTATCACTAAAATAAAAGCGAGTAGAACAAAAAAGCGTGTTCATGTAGGAGATACTTTTTGTACTATGGATAACCAATTAGTTTGTCTATAGTTGGATGTAATAATTTTTCCTCGACACTGGTTGAAAATAATATTAAAACCTATGCTTGAAAAGAAAAAACAAAAACGGTGTATTACGGAACATGCAAATTTCAAATCAATAGAAATGAGACAAAAATTTGATTCAAACGTAAAATATTACATTTAAAATAAAGTATACACTTTCTACTTCTTAAGTCATAGCGAATTTGAATACTTGCACCCACTCTTACAAGACGCATTTTCAAAGTAAATAAACCTTTGGCAGTGACATATCGAAGTACAAGACATGGACGTTGATAACGACTAAATTCAGAGTAATAATCAAGAGGACATAGAGAAAGAAATGAATAACGAATGGTGACCTATGACACATATGACATGGTGTATATCTAGCTTCATATCGAAAATGATTACACAGGCCAACGATGAAAAAACTTTTTTAATAATTTTATCTGATTCCTATGTTTTTTGGTGTGCTGAGCCCGAAAATAATAATAAAAAATTCGTATCAATCACCAATTTTTCACATTTTAATATTCAAAATGTGAAAAGTTTATTTTTTATCATTCGAATGTTATTAGGTTGGCAGTAAAATCAGAATTTTATAAGGTTGGCAGTAAACTTAAATGTAATTAGGTTGGCAGTTCCAATAAATGTCACAGCTGTTTGTTTTCTTCCAGTTAACATAATCTCACATTGCAGTATTTAACCCGTGTGCTTTAATTCACACTCAAAGTATGGCTAATCGTGGTTGTAAAAACTCTCCCACCACTTTTTGTTATATATGTGGTGAGTTTGTAGTTAAAAAATATCAAAGAAACATTAGTGACTTTGTAAAAAAAGTATACTTTTCATATTTTGGTGTAGAAATCGGTAAGCAAGAAAAATGTTGAGCTCCTCATAACGTATGTTATGTTTGTGTCGAGGATCTTAGAAAATGGTATAAAAAAAGAAAAAAAAGCTTTTAGATTTGCAGTACCCATGGTATGAAGAGAGCAATAAAATCATTCAAATGATTGTTATTTTTGCAGCGTTGATGTTTCTGGATATAACTCCAAAAATAAGAAAGTAATTGTCTATCGTAAGTTTACTTCAGCTAATCAGCCGGTAGGACATGGACTGGGACTTCCTGTACCTGAGCCACCTCAGTCTATTGATGACGTTTTACAGTCTAGTCCCAAATTTAATGAAAGTCGACCGGATGATGATGAGTTTCAATATTCTGTAGAAAATTTAAAACCACAGTTGTTTACACAAGCTTAAATGATTTAGTGAGAGATTTGGGTTTGACTAAGGAAAAAAGCAGAATTGAAGGCTGAAAGAAAAACATTATAGAACAAGAGATCAACAGTTTGCTCAGTTTTTCAAGGAAGAGGATTTGGTTTAAATTTAATTAATTGATTTGATTTAAATTTAATCGATGTCATATTATGAGAGAATTATGGGTGATACAAAAAAGCTGATACCAGATACAATTTCAGCACCCAAAAATACATAACATTTAGATGTATTGGTTTAAAAAGTTTTTACAAATATTTTTTTGTGTTATTTACTCGTAAAAAAGGATATTTTTGTTTCGGCTTTTGGCTATTCTTGTAGACTAAATACCCGTCAAGAGCATATACCTAGTCATGAAGCCAAAAAGAATCTTTTCAAAGTTTTCTCAATCATCTCATCTCTTTACATCCAAATATCCGCCTCACCAAATAATACTATTTTCTGTTCAGATTAATCTAAAGTGGGATATGAATTTAGGTCACTCAGTATATGGATCGCCCACTCACATGGATAGATACCTTAATGCTCCCTCGCATCACCAACACGCCCAAAATACTCAGTCATCAGCTACCTTGTTGTTGAGTTGAGTTGTATCATACTCCTCAGCCACGATCTCTTTAATCACAACTTAAACATCTTACTTCCATTCTTCAAACAAAGAATTTCTAGTATCGAAATATAAAATGCTTCATTCAAAAACATACGTCTCCCTGACGGAATTTTAATTTTATCAAGAACTTCATTTTTATTAGCAAAAATTATGACATAATTTTTTTTAAATCTTTGGTTCGAAGACAAGATTGATCCTCTAGTAAACTAATTTCTTTGGAAATTTTGATTTTTTTTTTTTAATTAAAATTTCAGAAATTGTATTTTAAGCTTTGTACTATTACATAAAATAAAAACCTGATTTATATAATGAATAGTTTTGCTAAAAAAATTCCTAAAAAAACGCTTTTTTCGGCTCCATGACTAGATATATGCCCTCAATGTATCGTCCCGAGCATCACCGCTACTATACAGGATGGCAATTTCTTAATAATTGTCGTATGCATTCGTCATCAGACCTTTGAATTTCGGGGCTTAATTAACACACATATAATAAATACAATCCCTTAATAACAATGTCAAAAGGAGTGACAATCCTTCACATAATCAACAAAATTTGTACTGTGCGAAACTTATGCACGAATCCAACTAGTAATTGGTAATTTTCATTTAACTAAAACTTTTTAATAAACAATTGTGTAACAGTTTTAATTCTATTTCTGATGTTAAATCTCAAACGACTTACGAATTATATTTATCAGCATATGCCAGCATGACACTGTGAATTTCATTGTATTCAGTAAATTTGAGCAACATACGAAAATAGAATCACTAATGGCAATAAACTGATGTGGGATTTAAAGATAATAGATGTGTTAGATCAACTTGATATAGTGGTCGCAAAGCAAGGTTAAAATAGAAATAGACGTTGTGTGTCGCAAATCTAGTTTATTTGAACGACCGACCTTCTTAAAAAAGCGCGACCGTGCAAAGATTTTAATTAATTTTTGCGGTTATCCTAGTAAATTTATGTATCAAAGATATTTTTATAACAGCGAATACCTAAATATAAACAGCTACGCCTTCTACGAGTAAATTGCTGCATGCAAGTATTAATAAATAAGGCCCTCCGGTAATAATCATAAAACTAACTCAAAGAACTCTTAACTCTCTAATTCAAAATCATTGCCGCCACTATCTGGCTGACCGTCAATTACTTATCGATACCCATTTTAACAATCTAACCAGCTGGTATTTTATTATTTGTATGTATCAAAATAAGTAACAAACAAAGTTTTCCTTCTTCCTCAATTATAAATTTGATAGTAAGAAATATATTAAACACATGGATACAGGTTCACACACAAATATCACAACTTTGTTTAATGACGAAATTGCAATAAGAATTAATTGTTACTAAATTTTCGGTTCCATCAACGAAACACTTAAGGCACTTTTTAAAATCACCACTTTGGCATAATTCAGGCATAAAATTCAGGAATAAACTTTTTATGCGGCACATTTGACCATGCAAGTAAAACACTTTATCTCTGACAGTCGACTTGACCGATGTGCCATCTCTTTTCATCTTGTTTTAGAATCTTCCTCTCTTATTAATGCATTCCCATATTGATCATAGCTGATTCCAATGGCAGATTTTTAATATATTAAATTATCTTATAACCAAAGACCCTAAATATTAATAAATCCACAATAGGGTAGCGATAATTCTATCACTGTCTAAGTTGGAATCTTTTTGTAATAAGACGTGGCAGTGTAGGCACTGACTGGACAGGATGTAGGAAGCAAAAGGTTTTTATTTGCATATTTATGACTTTTTTCTTGACCTAATACATACTTTTCTATACCGCAGCCAGATTCTAAGGGCGTAGGACAAATGAAAGCAAAGTGCCTTTTTTTTTAAAAAAAAAAGACATTACAGGACTTAGCAGATTTGGTAATGAGTGTGAAGAAGACGCTTTTTTCTTCACTCCCTTAGCTACTGATTATGATATTTTCATATGCACAAATCGCATATTAAAAAAACAGAAATGAAATTATTTCTCGACTATGCCAAAAAAAACATGAAAAATCGTCTGATAATTCAAAGATTCACTTCTACTGTTAACAGCAGTCTTGGAAAATTATAACTATGTGAGGTTTAACAATTAAGTTCACGAACTCATCCTAGAAAAATGCGATATACTTTATTACTGAATACCGCTCACCAAAGTCTACCGTGTACTATACCCAATTTGCTGGCATTTTGGACCTTTTGAAAAGAATAAACGAAGGTTTATTGTTTGTTTTTAGTGTTCCGTACGGAACACTTATAAGATCACTTCGGTGTCTGTCCGTCTGTCTGTCTGTCTGTCCGTCTGTCTGTCTATCCGTCTGTCACACCCGATTTTCTCCGAAACTATTTGTCATAGAAAGTTGAAATTTGGTAATAATAAAGGAATTGATGGCCTCATCAGAGCCATGTAGTTTTGAAAGTAAAATTTTGACTTAAGGGGTTAGTTTTGGGGGGATGAAATCGGAAGTGAAAAAAAAAATTTTTTACTAGGTAATCGAGTGTGGTGTCAAATGAAAGCTTGTGAAAACACGAATAAAATATATATATATATATATATATATATATATATATATATATATATATATATATATATATATTGTAATACTTGCGCGCACTTTTCTTTGTATTATTTTTAAAAAATCGCTGTCCACCCGCCTTATCTCGCAAAGTACTTATCAAAAAATTTTGAAAAAATTCTGGAATATTCTCCACGGGGTGTAGATTGAACGAAAATTATCACGAGTGCATTACCTGTAATAATTTGTCTGGTATATAAAAAAAAAACAGAAATATCAAGGTCATCAATTTTCAGTAAAGATTGGAAATAAACTTTGTTGAAAACTCATTTGGGGTGTGTTTTGTGAAGTCACTGATTATTTTATACTTCCGTTACAACATTTTTTATTTTAAAAGCAATCAACGTACGGAACACTAATTGCGCAAGTTCAACTTGCACTTGACCGGTGTTTTTTGTTTATTTGATGGGTTTATGTTGTTTTACTCTATTATTTAATTCTGAAAGGAATAAGTTTCTATTGTAGGAAGATTTACTCTTTCTGCTTATTATCTGTTTTTGCATAGGTAGGGTTTTTGTTTTTTGAACTTCCATCATTTCGAAAATTTCTCCTTCTTTGCATTATTTTCGGTTTATAGAGTTTTGACATATTTAAACAATGTTTTTTTTCACTGTGAATCTGCTGGATTATTTTTAATATCGTATTTGTATATATTTTGTAGATATTAACTCGTCTGTCCTACGTGTTTGTTGGTCTCAGATATATTTGATTTTAATTTGCTGAAAATATCGTTTATGTATATGGGTGTTGGCTGATTGTAGGCCGGGTAGATGATTGTATCTGTTTATGAACTGCAGTCTCTCGGCGTATTGTGCGCCCCTGTCTGTCATCTGGTACGAATTTTATGTAGAACCTATAATAGCGTCTATACTATCAGAATTTTAATTTTTTTGAAAATGCCTTGGCTTATTCGGCTACAAGCGAGGCGTCTTCTCTCGTGATATTTAATTAATTAAGGCATGAATTTTCCGAAAATAACTTGGGCAGACGCGTAGAACCCAAAACTTGGGACTTACAGTCTTAATTATTGAAAAACTCGAAAAATGACCGTTTTTGGCTGGAAAAAGCGGGTCCAGCTTCGTCCTCTGGTATTGGCGGTGTCTGCTTTTTGCAGGTTCCCTCTTATTTTATTAAGAATAAACTAAATTTATTGTTTTTATATGTTTTTTTGGAGCTCCACCTTTTTAGTGTCAACAAATGTCATGGTACTTGATTCAAGTGGTCAAATGACAGTCCATTTTTGGATATAGCATTTTGGGCCTTATTTGAGTATTCTAGGGCACGGGGATCGCAAAATCAACGTTAAAGGTTTTTGTTCAACTCGCCCGATAGAATGAATAACTAGGCAGACGGTTAGTCGACAGGTCAAAATTTCAGGGCGCCCTCTTGGTCTATATAGTCAGGTTCAAAGCACTTTGGGAAGCTATACCGATATTGGGGCCTACCCCACACTTTCAAGTAACTACCCGTCGTAGCAGTCTTGATGTTATTCTTTCAAAACTTCTGTGAAATTCGGGAAAAGAAAGCAGTAAGGGGGGGGGGGGTCAAGGACAGAGCCGTGTGCTCATGTGCATTGTCGTGCGGAAACCACGAGTTGTTGGCAAGAAATTTCGGTTGTTTGCGTCCCACTCTTTCACGCAACCTCTGCAGAACTCCCAAATAGTACACATGGTTAATTATTTGTCCTGGTGATACAAATTTATAGTGAACAATCCCTTCCCTCTCTTCATCAGTTATTTGTTGCCTTCCCTCAACATAATCTGTTTGTACATCGCTATTTTCTCCTTGGCATTCTCTATACAACTACACTAACATTTCCCATATTTCACTCCCACTCAGCCCAGTTTCACAAAAAATTTAATGTTTCTCTCGTTTCCCTAATTTCAGCTTACACATTTTGTGACAGCGCACACACACAAGCACAAACAAGAATGCATACTACTCAGCAACAATGCGCCACTCGTAAACGCGGCCACTGTTATGAGACACACATAATCAATGTTATGAAATCTGACACCGCTGCTTGCATAGTACTGCCCTAAGCGCAACACGATGGCGAGTTCACGAACTTAATTAGCAGACCTCGTATACGCTATAAGTTGTCTGACTATCAATGGAAAAAATTTCTAAGTAAGTAATCGAAAAACTTTGATAATCGCTACCTTGCTTCAATGCAATCTCATCACAAAATAACAAGAATTTATCTTGTCACATATTCTCTGTACATCCTATATAAATACCTATATTTTTAAATAAATACCTCAAAAGTATAGGTTTTCTATGTTGCTACCGAATTACTAAATTTTGCTATCACCAAAAATAACGCAGATATCATGAGAGTGCATTTTTATCTGCATTACATTATACAATGTTTTAGTCTCTACTTGAACAATCGTATGTTCGTTGTGTATTTGTCTATTTTTAGAATAAAATAACGCCCGCATCTCCTCGTTTAGTGAATTGAAACAGCTTTGCGTGTCAGACATCATTTAAATTATAGAGTAATTGGTTTTCTCTTCTAAGTTGAGATTATAGAAACTATATTTAATTTGCTTCTTACCCAAATCCTTTCCATTTAGAAATATGAAGTATGTTTATCGATTTAGTCAGTTTATTTTCGGGTAAAAATAAGAACGGATTCAATTTAAATAATAATTAATTATGAGAAATCGTAATCCTTTGGATAAGATCATTTCACATGTGATTGTACGAGGCAGCTTCAGGAATCTCTATACTTGAAGATTAGAACACCAAATTTAATGTAATTAATTCAGTGTTCTTATATCGAAGAGTAAACATTCCTGAAGATACCTCGTACAGTGGTAAGAGAAACGTCGGAAACTTATGCCAATGTGATACAGTTTAATACCAATAATCACGATTTCTTATCTAACCAGGCCCATGAAAGCTTCCGTTCCCTATTACAAACCAATTATTTTTTATTCAGTCGGCTGAAAAGAATAAAACACAATAGAAGTTCTCTACGCTACTATAATATTTGACGAAATAGTATTAACTGATTAGTTAATCAAATATTTAACGAAATTCTTCCAGTCACATTTTTTACCAATTTCGAAAGATGTTCCTAAAGACCTTGACCTAATATTATTTATTTATAGCCCTTGCTGACGATACCCAGGTTTACCATCCAATCAACTCTGATCTAAAAAATTGAATGCAGATCTACTAATATTTTTAAATCAATGATTATAGCTTAAAAATAAATAAAACAAAAATTACCTTACTTGTGGTCGACCGTAAACTATTAACCGCAGAAATTAATAACCGGTAAAGTGCAAGTTGAACTTGCGCAATTAGTGTTCCGTACGTTGATTGCTTTTAAAATAAAAAATTTTGTCACAGAGGTATAAAAGGATCATTGACTTCACAAAACACACCTCAAATGAGTTTTCAACAAAGTTTGTTTCCAATCTTTACTGAAAACTGATGACCTTGAAATTTTTGTTTTTTTATATACCAGATAAATTATTAAAGCTAATGCACTCGTGATAATTTTCGTTTAATCTACACCCCGTGGAGAATATTCCAGAATTTTTTCAAAATCTTTTGATCAGTAGTTTTCGAGATAAGGGAAGGACAGCCATTTTTGTTAATTTTTGAAAATAACATATACTACAAAGAAAGGTGCGCGCGCAAGTATTACAATATATATATATATATATATATATATATATATATATATATATATATATATATATATATATATATATATATATATTACTCGTGTTTTCACAAGCTTTAATTTGACACCACACTCGATGATGATGATTTTTTTTTTCACTTCCGATTTCACCCCAAAACTAACCCATTAAGTCCAAATTTAACTTTCAAAACTACATGGCTCTGATGAGGCCAAATATTTTCGAAGAAAATCGGGTGTGACAGACAGACGGACAGGTAGACGGACAGGCAGACGGACAGACGCCGAAGTCATCTTATAAGTGTTCCGTACGGAACATTAAAAATGATTCTGAATTTAATTAGCAATACAATCTAGAAATAAATCTTGAGAAATATATCAATAATATAATAAATAATCGGCCGAGTGCAATTCGGACTTGCGCAGTTAATGTTCCGTACGTTGATTGCTTTTGAAATAAAAATTTTTGTTACGGAGGTATAAAATGATCAATGACTCCACAAAACACACCCCAAATGAGTTTGTTTCCGATCTTTGTTGAAAACTGATGACCTCGTGATAATTTTCGTTCAATCTACACCTTGTGGAGAATATTCGAAGATTTTTTCGAAATTTTTTGATCAGTACTTTTCGAGATAAGGGGAGGACAGCCATTTTTGTCAATTTTTTAAAAATAACATATAGTACATTTAGATATTTTTGAACTCGTATTTTCACACGCTTTTATTTGACACCCCACTCGATGATCTGGTAAAAAAAAATTTCTTTCCTGATTTCACCCTCTAAAACTAACCTTTAATTCAAAATTTAACTGTCGAAGCTACACGGTTGTGATCGGGCCATCAATTCCTATATTAGTGCCATATTTCAACTTTCTATGTCAAATAGTTTCGGAGAAAATCGGGTGTGACAGACAGACAGGCAGACAGACGGACATACACCGAAGTGATCTTATAAATGTTCCGTACGGAACACTAAAAATCCGGTCAAGTACAAGTTGGACTTGCACAATTAGTGTTACGTACCGTGATTGCATTTAAAATAAAATAAAACCCTTACCTAGGCTAAGTTAATTAGGTCTCAGACATATTTACATCTTAAGATTCAATGTATTTTTTCTCGTTTTTTTTAGTCAATAATGTATAATAGTTATAGCATCTTAGCTACCTAATAGCCAATTAATTAATCTAGTTCAATCTAGAATCTAGTAAAAGAGTGAAAACAAATATTTACTACCTAATTATTGGTTTAATTATATGTAAATATATATAAATAAAATATATTTTTTTATCTCGGTACAGACGCACAAGCAGTAACGTACTGTAAAGTATATTAACAAAGCCTCCACCATATTGTTAAGCAGAACTATGAAAACTATATTCTCATAGTTTTTTTATATCAGATAAATTATCAAACATAATGCACTCGTGATCATTTTCGATCGACACTTTATGGAGACTATTTCAGAATTTTTTCTAAATTTTTAAAAAAAATTTCGAATAGTGTTTTTCGATGTAAGATGGGTGGACAGTGGTTTTTGGTCATTTTTTAAAAAATAATACCAAGAAAAGTGTGCTTAAGTATCTTATATATTTTTGAACTCGGGTTTTCACAATCTTTCATTTGACCTGGTTAAAAATTTTTTTTTCATTTCCGATTTTACCCACCAAACTAACCTCTTAAGTCAAAATTTAACTTTCAAAAGTAGTCGGCTCTGACTAGGCCATCTATTCCTATATTTGTGCCAAATTTCAACATCCTATGTCAAATACTTTCGGAGAAAATCAGGTGTGCCAAACAGACGGACCGACATTAAAGTACTCCAATAAGTGTTCCATACGCAACACTACAAATACGTATTTTAAATTAGAAACTTTATATAATTTGAAAAATTACTGAGATACTGAAACAAAATGTAAAATTGTATATTCTATTATTTTAAATGGACTACATTACAATATTATAATTTATTTTATACCGTCAGTTGTAAAGAAGAAAACTGCAAATTCTATACAATGATCTGATCTTCGACAGGGCTCAGTAAATTAAGTACTATTATATATAACCCACATAATTTGATAAAACTAGAGGTTAGACGTGAAATTCACCTTGCTTTACATGTAAGGTAACGTTAACACAGAACTACTTATTTAATAGAATTTAATTTAGAAACAATATTCAAAATCGCAAAAAAATAAAATAATTTAGAAATGCATATGTCTGAAAATAAATTAATTAATTTGTGTGACAATTTTCTCGAAGTTTCTGTTTCACAAGAAATTAGAAGACAAGAAAGAGATAAGAGCAGATACAACTTATAAGATTTCCCGTCTCTTGTCGCAACGTCACCAATTAGCTAAATGAAGACATAATTGAGTTCATGGTTTACTTAAATTACGACGAGGTTAATGACCTAACATGTTTATACATCAATTTTCAGTTAAACATTTTAAGCCGCGGCTAAAGTTTTTTTAAATTTTACTACTTATTTTCCAAATTATATATATATATATATATATATATATATATATATATATATATATATATATATATATATATATATATATATGATAGCCGTGACCGCGGCTCCGCTCGCGTGGACTTGGACTATTATCGTCACTGCTTATTCCTTATGTTATCTAACGTAACAAAGAAGATATGTATTTTATAAAAAAAAAAAAACACGTAAATCGGAAGTAGTTCTTGAACGCTAAGTGCACTAACGGACAGACAGACAGAGAAACGTTGCGTTATATATATATATATATATATATATATATATATATATATATATATATTATAGATTTTTTTTGTTAAATATTAACGTAAGATTTTAAACAGAAAAAAAACACATAAAGTGGTTCTCAAATGATAAGTGCACTAACGGACAGACAGACAGAAAGATGTTGCATTTTATATAAATTGTATTCTTTGTTACATGAAATTATTCCATATTTAACGGTTTAGGCAGCGTATTGCAAGAGAGCGCGCTAGCGGCAAACTTTTTTCTGTTTTAATTCACTATTATCGTCACTGCTTATTTCTTATATTACCTAACGTAATAAAATATATCCTATAACCTGGTCAGAGAACATATGTATAAATCTAGAAAAAAACACGTAAATCGAATAAGTGGTTCTCGAGTGATAAGCGCACTAACGGACAGACAGACAGAGAGACGTTGCATTTTATATATATTATAGAAGATTATAGATAACCTGGACAGAGAACAAATGTATAAATTAAAAAAAAAAAAACACGTAAATCGGATAAGTGGTTCTCGAGTGATAAGCGCACTAACGGACAGTTATACAGACAGACAGAGAGACGTTGCATTTTATATGCATTATAGAAGATTATAGATAATCTGGCCAGAGAACAAATGTAGGAATTAAAAAAAACACCTAAATCGGATAAGTGGTTCTCGAGTGATAAGCGCACTAATTGACAAACAGACAGACAGACAGAGAGACGTTGCATTTTATATATATTATAGAAGATTATAGATAACCTGGCCAGAAAACAAATGTAAATCGGGTAAGTGGTTCTCAAGTCATAAGCGCACTAACGGACAGACAGACAGACAGAGAGACGTTGCATTTTATATATATTATATTCTTTGCTACACGATATTGTTCCTTATTATTGTTTGCAGTGAATTGCAAGAGAACGCGCTAGCGGCAAACTTTTTTCCGACTTGATTCACTATTACTCTCCCTGTCTATTCCTTATGTTACCTAACGTAATAAAATATAACTTTTACATTTTTTTGGCGATTTTGAAGCACCTATCCGCAACATATAAAATTAACAAACGAAGCAAACAGTATTTAAAGGATGAACAATTATTTTGACCTATATCACCTTTAACAAATTTGTTAATGCTCACCAAGCACAGCCGAATCATCTTTTATTAACATTCAATGATTTCAAGTTATAGACTATTTACATTTTAAGCAAAATTGGAAAGTTTAAAAATAAAAAAAATATATATATTTTAATTGGTTTACATTGAAAATAATAATTAAATTTCAACCGTCAACTTAAGTTGAGCAAAATATGAAAATTTTAGCTTCAGTTTTAACGGAGAAAACTTGCGCATAATATTCACTGGAATGTTTTTAAAGATTTTCATGCACTGGTTATGGTCTTTATCATTTTATACCAAAAAACTAGAAAAACGATTTGCAATAATTAAAAAAAAAATATGCTAAATTCTGGGCATTTGAGAAAGCGATGAAAAACACAAGAGTCCATCAAAGGTATATTAATATACTGAAAAAAATCAGTGACCCATCAAAACTGAAAGTGAGATAACACGAGGATACCAAGGAAGTAAAAATAAATAGAATCGTTAGACAGGGTAATATCATATCACCCAAAATATTCACCCGGGTATAACTAGACGATATCTTTAAGAGACTTCACTGGGAAAACCGAGGACTTAACATATCCGGAGAAAGACTCAAGAACCTGAGATTTGCTGATGATATCGCACTTTTTGCTGAAAACGAAATCGAATTGAAATAAATGCTCCAAGAATTACAAACCGAAGCAAAAAAAAAATCAGTTTAGAGATGAACATCACAAAAACCAAATTCACGACGAACGACCAAACAACCATTAATGACGCAATATCTATACTCGGACAACAAGTGAAAAGGGTAGTTTCATATGTATATTTGGGACAGAAAGTTACAATCGGAAAAGTGAATCAAGAACTGGAAATCAATCGAAGGATACGCCTAGAATGAGCGGCTTATGGTTGAATAAAGCAAGTCTTTCGGACCAAACTTAAAAGTAAGGTATATAATGAATGCATTCTACCAATAATAACATATGGTAGCGAAATATGACTTCTGACAAGAAAAATTATTAGAAGATTACAAGTCCACCAGGGATCAATTAAAAAGAAAATGCTAGGTATATCACATCAAAAAGGCTAGGGTAGCATTCCTTCAGATGAGGACCTTATTCACTTCGAAAGATCTGAGTCTGCAACTGAAGGTTAGAATGTTGCGCTGTTACGTCTTCTCAGTTCTACTTTACGGAATCGAATCGTGGAAGATCAACGAAGCAGTAATGAGAACCTTCGAAATGTGGCTATACCCACGTATCCTGAAAATTCCCTGGACATAACATGTAACAAATGACGAGGTGCTCAAGATAATGGGAAAGGGTCTGGAACTGACCTGGACGCTAAAAAAGCGCAAATTGGAATACCTTAGAACAGTCATGAGGCACGACAGGTATAGACTGTTGCAACTAATTCTTCAGGGCAAGCTTGAAGCAAAAAGAGGGCCAGGCAGAAGACGTCACTCCTGGATGAAAAACCCTACGAGACCGGTTCGGTCTCAGTTCGATACACCTTTATCATATTGCTGCTAATAAAGTTAGAATAGTTCTGTTAATTGCTAATATCCGGAACAAATGAAGCACCATTAAAAGAAGAAGGTATATCACTCAGGAACCGCAAACCAAACGATTAGATAAGAAATAAAACGTCCGTGACATAATATTTTACCTCAAATGGAACTGAGTTGGCCATGTGGCTAGAAATATCGATAACTGGAACTGGGTTGGCCATATGGCTAGAAATATTGATAATTGGCACGAAAAAGTGACCAGATGGAGACCATGGGGAGAAAAAAGAATTAATGGCACACCTCAATCACGTTTGTACGTCGAGATTAAAAAACCAGTGAGCCTCAATTGATATCAAATTGATCAAAACAGGGACATATGGACACACATGAGAGAGACCTATATCCAAAGTATAAAGAATGACTAGAGTAGGAAGAAGAAATCTAGAACTGTCCTTACAGACACACCAAAACTCGCCCTGTCAAGTGGAACCACCATCGTAAGAATTCATATCTGTTTTATATTATTTACTTTATATTAATGTCGAATAGCTCCAATTTTTTTTTATCCTGGTAGAAATGATAGCAACAAGAACATAAGAGTTTCCTTTAACGTTACTTGTCATATCCCACAAACCTTTGTTCATAGACCAAGAGGGTGACCCAAAATTTTGACCTGTCGAGTAACGTTGATATTGCCAGCTTTAGAGCCCAAAAAACGTCAATCCAAAAATGGACTGTCATTTAACCATATAAAAGCAATAAATTTAGTTTGTTCTTGATAAAATAAGAGGGAACCTACAAAAGATAGACGCCACCAATATCGGAGGACGAGGCTGGACTCGCTTTTTCTAGCCAAAAACGGTCGTTTTTCGAGTTTTTTTCTCCCAAAAACCGCCGTTCTTGGCTGGAAAAAGCGCCTGCCTTTTGCAGGTTTCCTCTTATTTTATCAAGAGCAAACTAAATTTATTGATTTTATATGTTTTTTTTTATTCACCCTTGGCCAGGATCTAAGTCCATTTGCCAGACCTATTTCTATTTTATTATTTGAAAATGTATTCAAGTGACGACACAACACCCAGGCAGACAGGAGAAATCGAACCTCAGACTCTCTGATCAACAGGAAGTTCCCGTACCTACTGCGCCAGTGGTCCTCCCATTTTATATGGTTAAATGACAACGTTTTTTGGGCCCTAAAGCTGAGTCCGGTCTCGGCGGCGTCTCCCCTTTGAGGCGCTTGACTTTTTTAGTGTCAACAAATGTTATGGTACTTGATTCAAGTGGTTAAACGACGGACCATTTTTGAATGTAGCATTTTGGGCCTTAACTAGACATTCCAAGGCACGGGAGCCGCCAAAATCAACGTTAAAGACTTTTATTCGACTCGCCCGATAGAATGAACAACTAGGCAGACGATTAGTCAACAGGTCAAAATTTCGGGTCTCCCTCTTGGTCTATTAGTGTTGATTTAAATTCTAGAGTCGAGCCGGTCCAATTCTAAATTTAACCGAACTTTAAAATAAGCGACTTACTTATGTTCTTGAATGTTGTTTGCACTGCACGACCTTACCCGCTGCTTCTGTTAAAAAATGATATTTCTTCAAAATATTTAAAAATAAATTAGTGTTAAATCGATGACACACTCTTAGTGTTTTGAGATTTAACAGATGTTAAATATGCTTAAAATAAGTATGCCACTATAAAGTTTAAAAATAATTTTCAAGTTAAAAATAACATTTTGAATCCAATTAAAAGGTACAAATGTGGGTAAAAATAACTCGTTCCTGATTAAAAATTCATGTGCTTAAACATTACGAAGCGTGGTGTATTATCAGTTTTGCTTTTATTTGCATATATTGCAATATTCTGCACGTAATTATTCACTGCACAAGAATTGATTTGGTAACCTCATTTCCGGAAATAAAATAGAAAAGGAATTTTAACGAGAAAAAACTCTTTAAAAGTCGGGTATTATTTTTTGAAGTCTAATAAAAGTTTCGTGTGCCTTGAGGCATACGCAATTATGGAACATCCTCAGAAATTGCAACATTTGATGTCTTTTTAACGAAATTTAGAAGAAATGAATTTATCAATAACACTATGCAGCATTACAAAATTCACCGACATCTCGAATAGTGATTCGTATCAGTTACATCTAGGGTGTCCCAAAATTCACGCAAGATTTGAATTTGGCGCCATTTGTATGGTAAAGTGTTGCCAACAAAACAAAAAACACAGTGTGACAGCTGACAGTTCAAGGTTATTAAAAATGGAGCGTTACACGAAAGAACAACGTGTTTTCATTGTTGACTGTAGCCTAGTGAGCACGCACAACGAAGAGAATTCGTTGAATGGATTATGGAACAACCAAAAATGGATACTGATTTTTCGAAGAAAATCATCTTCAGCGATGAGGCTCATTTCCAACTTGATGGCTTCGTTAATCGACAAAATTGTCGCATTTCGGGTTCAGAAAATCCACACGTGACTGTTGCGAAACAAATGCATCTACAACGTGTCACTGTTTGGTACGGATTTGGAGCTGGAGGCATCATTCTTCTTCAAAAATACCATTGGCCAGGCAATAATCGTTATCGCGATACGATAATCCAGTTTTTTGTGCCTAAATTGCCAGATATGGATGTGGACGACATGTGGTTTACAAGCCGGTGCCACATGCCATACAGCCCGAGAAACAATTCAATTACTGCATGAGTTATTACCTGGTCGTGTAATATTCCATTTTGGTGATCAGAATTGGCCGCCCAGATCATGCGATTTAACGCCGTTGGACTTTTTTCTTTGAGGTTTTTTAAAGTCTAAGGTTTATGCCAACAAGCCCACGACCACCCACGACTTGAAGAAGGAAATTAAGCGCTGTATCAACGAGATTCAGCCACATTTATACAAAACGGTCATGGAAAATTTCGACAAAAGAGTGTGTATGTGCCAGCAAAGCCGATATGCCCGATATGTTATTCCATACATAACCCTATACTGTATACTTTATGAATCAATAAAAAAAAAATACAATTTTTAATTAACAACCTGTGTTTTCTATCAAAATTACTTCGGGCGTGAATTTTGGGACACCCTTTAGTATACAAAAAAAAGGTTTTATGTCGACATCACATCTCAAAACCTAGAAAACTAGTAATTTGTTTTATTTACTCCTCGTATCACTTGCTTGAGGTTGGTCATAAAAATATTACTTTTCGTGTATAAATGTGATCGAAACATTTAGATTAGTACTTATACAAAATGCCACGCGTTTGTGTTAATTCGCCTAGTTTGTTTTGTTACATTTGTGGTAAATTTATCCCTAAAAGTGAAAAAAGACAATTACCCCGCTGCTTGGAAAGTGTTATGAAGCTTATTTTAATATCACAATTGAAAATCAAGATAAATCGTGAGTGCCCCGAGTATGGTGTTTGAAATGTTATAAATATTTAACGGGTTGGTACAACGGTACTATAAAAGAAACCTCTTTTGGCGTAAAAATGTAGTGGCGTGAACTCAAGAACCACACACACGTTTATTACTTCTGTTTGACAAGTGTGAAGGGTTTTTCTAAAAAAAAAAACAAATAGTTCCGTGAAATATGTTAATGTACCATCAGTGTCAATACCGCTACCTCATTTTCCTGATATTTCTGTACCGAAACGACCTTTAAACCCATCAAGTTCACTGAGTTCTATAGCGAGCCCATTCCTTCTAGTGGAGAGCTATTTCAAGATCGATCCAACTATTGCATCAGAACCACATTTGATTAGTCAAAACTAAACGACCTTGTTAGAAATTTAGATTGGACCAAAGAAAAATCTGAAATATTATGTTCGATATTAAAATAATAAAATCTTTTACAGACTGTCGTTAAAATTACAGCTTATCGAAATTATCACAGCTCCTTAACTACCTGTTATTCAAAAGCGGATAGTTTAGTTTTTTGTAATGATATTGATGGTTTAATGTCTACACTAAGCTACCATCATTCACCAAAAGAGTGGAGACTATTTATTGACGGATCAAAAGAAAGTCTAAAGGCAGTTTTACTCCATAACGGCAACATATTTCCATGTTTGCCTGTAGAGTACGGTACTCATTTAAAAGAAACCTATGACATTTTACAACTTATTTTAGAAAAAATCAAATACACAACGTTCAAATGACAAATGTGCTGATCTACAAGTAGTGGCTTTGATTTTAGGATTGTAAGCCCGCTATACGAAATATTGTTGTTTCATATGTGAAGGGAAGAGCAGAGAGCGTTCAGAACATTACGTAAAAAAAACTGGCCTTTAAGAAGTTGGTACGTTCTTGATCAAAAAAATATTAAAAATAAACCATTAGTATCACCTGAGAAAATCATTCTACCACCATTGCACATTAAATTTGGTTTAATCAAGAATTTTGTCAAAGCGTTACGTAAGGATGGCCCTGCATTTCAGTTTCTGAGAAATAAATTTCCGGGGCTCAGTAATGCTAAAATAAAAGAGGGAATTTTTGTAAGGCCTGAAAGAAGAAAAATAATTGATGATCCCTCTTTTCTGTGCAGTCTAAGTGCCATAAAAAAAGGCATGGCTGGCTTTTATTGATGTCACAAAAAGTTTCCTCGGCAACCACAAATCACCAGATTTCTATGAAAAAATAAAATTAATGCTGGATGCCTATCATGAACTAGGATGCAATATGTCATTAAAATTCATTTTCTACACTCCCATTAAAGTTTCTTTCCGGAAAAAATGGGCCCAATTAGCGATGAATATGGAGAATGCTTTCACCAAGAAATAGCTGAGTTTGAGAAGTTTTATCAAGGTAAATGGGAACCAGTCATGCTTGCACACTTCTGTTGGTGTCTTCAGAGGGATACTTCGAGGACTAACTATAAGAGAAAAGCCAATTGATCAAAAAATATAAGTTTTTTAATGAAAAATAAATTTTTTTGTCCCTAATTTAGCATATTTTTGAATAAACCAAAAACATTTCTCTATGAAATCTGATGTGATGTGACTATTTTGTTAACTAATTTTAATTGAGTTAGCAGTGAGGAATCAGTATGTCATACTGTAAACCAAGTGAAATTTTAATTTTTTTTTTTTTGTTGCATAATGTAATTAAATGAATTGATCCAGGTTTAACCTATCAGACAAACCATAATCGATTTTTATTAATTAGGAATTCCAGTTAAAAATGGATTATTTATTAATTATTAATAATCTCAATTGAACAATTGGATATTCCAAGATGATGGAAGACTAGGATAAGAACAAACCATCCAAAAGCGCTTAGACACCCTAATCCGTCAACATTTAAAAATATACATTGGGCATTGGCAAGGAATTTTTTGACAGTAATTGTAGTACTCACTAAAATAAGTTACTATATAACCGAGAGCATATTCTAGATCAAAATCCTATTTTTAGGGGGACGGGTTCCTATTTCACCAATATCCGTAAAATTTTAATATGGGTGCATATTCAAATTTTGTTTTGTCAGTAAATTTCATAATTTTAAAAATATTATCTCATCAAAAAATTGCTGTTAAACAGTTTCAATTCAAAAAATATAGAAGGCAATGAAAAAATACGTCGATTATATTGTAAATCTAATTCAAAATCATAATATAGAGTGTGTTTTATGCATCTAGAAACTATTCACAACCAAAATGCATAATTAATACAAACTAAAGATTTTTTATATGTAAAAAATTTGTAAGAAAACAGCTTTAAAACTAGAATATAAGTAAACTATAGCAATACTAACACATTTTGAAGGTCCTGGTTAATGATTAGTTCTTATTTTTATTCTAATTATTTTTATTTTCTTGTCTGACAAAATTGTTTAATTAACGTTAATATTTAATTATATTTTACCAAATTTGATGATTAAAATGTAAAAGTCCCTTTAACAACAGTAGTTCACGAAATTTTTATTGATTTTAGTATCATTTGAAAGCTATTCTCTTTCTACTGATACTAAACTCCATAGCATACCTCATGCTTTTTACTGATTAAAATGATTGAAAGGGGAAACAAGGAGAACAAGGATTGAAAATAGGGGTAAGAGAAAGGAAAAAATTAAACAAATTTTAAGTTTAACAATAAAATTTATTGATAAAAACTAAAATCAATATTTTGTATTACCCCCCTTATTACTGCCTCCAGCTGGTTTTTCATGGAGCAGGTGAGCTTTTTCACCATTGTGTGTGGGATTCTTCCCCACTCTTCCGCCACTGCAACCTTTAAGTCCCTAAGAGAACCTTTCTTTTGGGCTCATCCCACATGTGTTCGATTGGATTGAGGTCAGGACTCCGCGTAGGCCAGTCTAATGTGGGTATTCCCACTTCCGTCAGGTATTGTAGCACCAATGCATGTGTGTATATGCGAGATTGGATTGGAATGCCTTGTAAAAAACAAGGCAAACAACATTTTTTTGTAAAAACAAAAATATATTTCTCAACATAATCTCCATTGAGCTCAATACATTTGGTCCAGCGAGATTCCAATTTTTTTATATCCTCAGAAAAAAGTTTCAAACTGCGCCTAATGCTCGTTTACAGCACAGATAACCTCCTGATCCGACGAAAATGTCTTCCCTCCAAGTCAATTTTTCTAAGTTAAGAAACAAAAAAAGGTCCTTGGAGCCAAATCTGGGAAACAGGATGGGTGAGGAACTATTTCGAAGCCCAGCTCATGTACTTTTGCCCTTGCAACAGCGGATGTGTGAGCAAAGGCATTGTCCTGGTGAAGAAACACTTTTTGGGCGCTAACCTTAATCGCTTCTGCTTCAACTCACTATGCAAATGGTTCGGTGACGTCATATAAAAAGAATCAGTCACTATTTTACCTTTTTCCTAATAGTCAATCATGATGATACCCCGTGAGTCCTAAAAAACATTTGCCATCACTTTTCTCGCCGATAAAAGTATTTTCGGTGCACTTTCACCTTCGCCAACCCACTGTTTTGACAGCCGTTGTGTCTCTGGGGAGTAATAGTGGATCCACGTTTCTCCTAGAGTCATAAAACGACGCGAGAATCCCAATCCAGCGTCCTGAAGTTGCAGTATTTTCAGTGCTCGTTCAGCCACGTTTAAACTCATTTATCCAGGAGTAAATAATCTTGAGTGCTGGTGAGGAGTCCCTATGAACTTCCTTTAGTTCTATTTCTATCTGGGCCGCAGTCCACTTTTTTAAATAAAAATGTTTGATCACTGCAGAATACTCGGCTTTATGTATTTCTACGAGACGTGTAAGACCGATCACTTACGATAGCTAGCCTACAAACAACTGCGCGTAGCATCTGTTGGAAATTTTGACCACAACCGTTACAAGAATCACGTTTACTAACAATCATGTCGCATAACAAAGTTGCCCGCCATTTCGTAGAAATTTAGCAGACATGAATTTAAACATGTTTTACTTTTTAAATAACGCGGCAGTGCTGCCACGAGTGTTATTGTATTTCTACAATAACTACTACCTATATATAAGCTGCTGTCTTTACGATAACGCTAAGCTTTTACAAACTGTCATTAGTCCTGGTAGTAACCGACATCGATGTATATTATCGATAACCACCTGTCGTCAAATTAAGGCCATCATATACTATTTGTGCTGATGTAAGCCTGTGAAATAAGGAGGAATATATAAAAATACAAAATAGTGCGGCGTTTAATGATGATGATGTCTTCATGCAATTTATCTCGGCCGGACTACATACAATTTTATAGAATTTTAGGGTGACTTTATTTGATGAAGTGACTTTATGTGACAAGCTAAATACAAGTCTATAATTATCAAACTACTATCCTTGGAAAATTGTTTTTTAGTTTTTTGAAAATAATGAAATCCAAATGTAAATAGTTACAATCCTGATGCTCTTCTATTCAAGCGGTGAAATAATTGAACTGCTCCACATGCCGTATCCATGGCTGCTACCGTTAATTAACGACTATATTTTATTAACTATTCCAGGATTCAAGGACTGTGACTACAAGTTTTAAAATATACCCAGAAGAAGGGATCCATCGGCGTCAACTCAGGACTACGTAGAAGCCAATTTATATCACCTCGTTAGAAAATCAATTATTACTCTCTAAACCAAGTGCCCTGATAGTAACCATAAAAAAATATATATCGCTCCAAATTAACAGGTCGGCCAGCCCGAAGTTCACTTAAAGTGAAATCCATTTCTTCAAACATTTGGAGTTTCACTAGACTATATACTTTATATTGAACACTTACACATGCCTTACTCCTACCGCCCTCTTCACTCGTGCAATAAACCAAGCCATTTTTAACTTATTTATAGGAGAATATAGTTTGTGGGAATACTTCTTCCTCCCCCTCCTCCCACAAACAGAGTCACTCTTCCCAACAAACAGAGTAACTCTTACTCCTAAGAATACTATTAATAAATTTTATATATTAACATATGCCTCCTCCTTCCGAATTATGATTTATATATGTGCTGAAGAGAAAAAAAGAAAAATTAACGAAAGCAAAAAACGAAATAAACCCCGAACGAAACCGAAACAGTCTTTTTATTGGCAATTTGATTTCAATATAAACATGGATTTACTAGAATTAAATGTGTTTATTGACATTCAGGAATATAATTGGGGTTTTGAAAAAAAATTTGTCATAAATGGAAAGATCATATGTAAGTTTTATAACAAAACTCTTTTTATTTCTTTCTTTTCATTATAATTAAAAAGTTATATCAAATTGAAAATAAATTTTTAAACTTAGTACCGAGGACGCGCCAACAGTTCCCGAAAAAACCCGAGCGCGTGTGACGTCACAATGTTTATTCTCCTCAACATCACAGACAGCTGATTCGAGTGTTTTAGTTTTCAATCAATTTATTCTTGGTATTATCATCAGCGTATTAATAAATTTATTGAAAATGTCTAATCTAAAAAGTTATAGTGCCTGTTTCGTACCATTATGTACGAATACTACTACAAAAAACAACTGCCGAAAAAATGTTTTTAAATGTGCCACACGATGTTCAACGTCGAAATCAAGCAGCACGACGTATTAATCCTAAAACAACATCAAATTTTTTTCTGTTGTGAAAATCACTTTGATGTAAGTATTTTAATATAATAATGTATTTAATTCATATCAGAATATAAACATAATACATAGAGAGGGATCACAGAAATTTTTAAGAAGACTAACTCTACAGCAGGTATATTATCAGAATTGACCACACATTTCTGAATTAAATTAGTAATCAATAATATTTTTTTTTTGCACTGAACTTCAATAATTTTGGCAGTACACAGGTAGAAGCTGTTGACAGTACTTACGTGAAACACTTTAACATAATGACGTCATAAACTTGACAGCCAATCGTGGTGCTTTCGTAATCACGTGATTTTTTAAAAAATTTTATAAATTTTAATTTATCTATAATTAATTATAAAAAATTTTTAAAAGGTTTTTTCGCATAGATTATCAATATTATTTATCATAAAGTTTTAAAATAAAGTAAAAAATCCATAATTATTTTTTATTCAAAAACCCAATTGCTCTTTTGGCTATGTTCCCAAAAATTAGCGATTTATGATGGTATTAGTTGTGCAAATCACTTATTTAAATTACCCTTTAAAAGAAACATGATATCTAATGAACACTAAAAATTGGTTAATTGGTCGCAACTATACCATAGTTTAGATTGGGAGACTGGAGTCGTTAAAATTAATGAAATAGATAAAATTTTAAAACATTTATTAAGGGTTTTACCAATCATCATTCCGAATTTATGCTAACGGAAACGAAAAGGCGAATTTCTTAACGAAATTCTTGGATGATGATGACATAAACATTTCAATCAAACTAGAAACTAAATTAAGTCGATTTAAGAAGATTCCAGAATGTTATTTTCATATATATATTTGGGTTGAACTGTACATATCCACAATTATACAACCAAGTGTTTGTGTGTTCCCATTTGCCTTCTCCAAACCTCTCTATCGTCCGCCATCTCTTCGTCCATTCCTCGTGACCTCATGGCTTGTCTCATATCTTCATTCCAGGATCTACGTGGTCGTCCTTTTTTATTTCTTCCCGGTGGTTTCCAGGTCAAGAGCCTTTTGGGCCATCTTGTATCGTTCATTCTGAGTAGGTGTCCAAACCATTTTTAACCTCTATTTTCTATTCTTTGTATAATTGTTTCTGTTGCTGCTGTTCTGTTGCGTGTTTTTTGGTTTGTTATGTGTTGGAATTTGGACACTCCGGTTTCTTCTCAGGTAATCCATCTCTATCGTTATTTTTCTTTTATCCTCTTCTTTCATTACCCACAGTTCACTACCATTACTTAAAACCAATTTTACCATTGTTCTACCAATTCTCTTTTTGTTTTGTGTCGTTATGTCTTGATCCCATCATATTAAGTTAAGAGCTCCTATGATCCTTCTGGCTTTTTGTATTTTATTCTGTATTTCCTTTTTACCTATACCATTTTTGTTGTCAATCAGTACTCCTAGATAGATATTTAAATTCGTTGACTTGTTTGACATGTGCATCGTTGTTAATTAAGACATCTAGTCCTCATTCCTTGTAGTCTGTGTATAATCTCTTCAATACATATTCCATATCGAATGCATCTTGTGTTATTATTACTTGGTCGTCTGCAAAGTTTAACGATAATAGGTGTTTATCACTAATGGGGATACCCATGCTTTGGCAAGTGCGGTTCCACTTCTTTAGAGCGTTGTATACAAATATATTAAATAAGATTGGTGAAAGGCAACGCCCTTGTCTTGGACCTTTTGTAATGTGGATGACTTCCGAGAGATAGCGTCTCTGTTTCACATATCCTATATTTTCATTATATAACTCTTTTATTGTTGTTATCATCCCTTCTTTTATCCCTACTGTTCTCAAGACATACCAAAGTTTATTTCTCGGTACACTATCGCATGCCTTCTTAAGATCTATAAAGGTCATATGTATTTCGTCATCTTTTTGGATCTTTTTTTTCTATCATTTGTTGTAAAGTAAACAAGTTGTCTATACACGACCGGCCCGGAGTAAATCCGCTTTGGTTTTCGGATATCTTTCCTTTAATTGTTTCTCTTGTTCTATTCTGCAATATTTTACCGTACAGTCTGCTCATAGTGCTTGTAACGCATGTACCTCTATAATTATTGGGGTCTTTTCTATTTCCTTTCTTATAGATTGATGAAATGTAGCTTTTTTTCCATTCGCTAGGTGTTCATCCTTGTGATATACAATTATTAAATAAGCTAGTTATTGTTCTCCACATGGTTATACCCCCATTTTTAATCATTTCTGCAGAGATATCACCTAGTCCGGCCGCTCTTCCATTCTTCTTCGTTTTTAGATTTTCATAAGAACATTAATCCATGGCATTGCGCATTAGCCAATGTAAAATTATTGTTATTTGTTAAGCTATTCTTCTCTATTAGAAAACAACTTAAAAATGTTTTAATGTTTCTTATTAATAACAAAATTTATTTTTATATAATTGAATATAGTTTTTTAAACTGACGACTTCTGCAAAAAAATAGTAAAAAAATTTTTTAAATTTTTTTTTACGAATTACAATATCTTTAGTGTTTCAAAAATAACGGTCACAAGATTCTACTCCATTTAATTATTAATTTGTCAAATCCTTGTAGTAATTGATCCAATCTGGTCTTCTATGCGTAGAATAATAAAACTGTTCGTTAACTGATTCACAAAAAGTTTTATGCAATTAATTAATTTGTTAGTACAAATCACTAATAGATTGGGTAGATGTTGACATTATATTTCTTATATTATTGAATGGATATAACAGATTGCCGAGTCTCTATATAATCCTTAATTCCCCTTCTCTACTTTTCGCATGGATAGGATTTGACCTTCTTCAAGGTATAAGGAAAATACCTTTTTACTACTAATGAATATTAATATTTAAAATTTATTAATATTATTCTTAGAAAGAAGAGTCTGTTTGTTGGCAGGAGTCACTCCATTTGTAGGAGGAGGAAGAGGTATTCCCACAAACTATGTACACACAGGACATGTACATTTTTCTAATGTAATTATTTTAATAACTATACACGTTGGGATACATTACACATAATATTACTCAAACCTCAAAAATTCACTTTTATAGAACATAATGCTTAGTTGAATTCACAGTGTTAAAAATATTTATATTAAACCAGGGCATACCCAGGATCTGAAGTAGGAGGTGGTAGCTTATGCCTGATTAAAGGATTGATTGCAGTAAGGTGTGTCACAAACTGATTTATTATTTTTCTAACTTCTAGAGCGTTGGTTCCCAACCGATGGGTGGCGACAAACACGGGGATCACCGGTTATCAATTTTAAAAATCAAAATTATTTTTAAAATTTGAAGATCGGTGTTAAAATGTTAATAATTTATTTATGCTTGGCAACACACGCGATAAGCGACGTAATCAGTGGACAGCTGTCGCACGCACCTCTCCTTATGCCTGGCAAAATCTGACTGTAGCGAGCTAGCCGAGTAGTCGGCAGCGATCGCGACACTCCGTTGCTTCGCAAAGAAACGTGTAAAAAGAGAGAGTTTCGAGACGGACAGCTTGACGTTCCGCCGAACTGAGAGTAATCGGGAAAGTACTCCCAATTGATATATAAGCAACGAGCAGAGCCGTTCAATTATTCAGCCGCGAGTTTAAACTTTTGAATACAAATATAATTGTAAAGATAAATCGTCGCGGAGTTGAGTTTCGGATCGCGAAGTGTGTACATGTGAATCGAACGCCCGGCAATAGTCAACTCGTTCAACGAGCATTATTACGGTAGTGTTTTCGATCTATTAAATTATTTTGTCGATTGCAAACGAGAGGTACTAGAAATAAAGCAGAGTGTACTGTTAGAATTAAGACAATAAGTAAAAAATTTGGAGGTTTATGAGAATAATTCTGTAAAATTGTATGAAGTTAACGAAACGATAAGCGACGCCCTTGATCGTTTTACTGTTTACGGCGATAAGAAATATAAACAACAGTTTTTTTTCTCCCGTGTTTGAAAATGGAATATACGAGGAACACACGTAAAGTTTTTTTTTATAACAGAAAGAACAATGGATACCGATGATTATACCTCAGAAGACTCGAAAAGAGGAAGAGTCGAAGAAAAAGAAGAACCAATGGGATTATTCAAGAAGAGTAAAAAGCTGATAAGAACACCACAGAAAGAGAAAAACGAAAGAGTAGATAAGATAGACAATTTGATAGAAATGATCAGAGAGCTATTGTCAAATATGAAGGATATAAAACAAGATCAGAAGAGATATGAGAATGAAGTATTGAAAGAGGAAAATAAGATAATTAGAAAAACACATGACACGTATGGATTTGAAGATGAGTAGACTGGAAAAAGACAACGTAAAGAATAATATTGTCATATCGGGAATGAGATTTGAAGCGAATAGCCAACCAAATCTGAAAATAGGTGTAAAACATTTTATGGAGAGGAGTATGGACACAAAAGTACAGATTAAAGATGTGATAAAAAATAGGAGCGACTATATACAAGACAGAACTTGGAAACACGAGAGATAAACAAGCTGTAATGAAAAATAAAAACAAACTGAAAGACCTAAGAGAGACGGTTTACATAAACAATGATTTAAAAAAACAGGAACGAGAAATTCAAAAGAAATTGAAGCATATAGCAGAGAGCGAGAGAAAGAATGGAAACAGGGTGAAAAATAGGATATATCAAAAAATCCTAATCGAAGGAAAAGAATAAAAATGGGATATTGAGGGAGAAAAACTGAAAGAACAAACAAAGAATACTACGACCATCAAGTCAAAAAACTGAGAAAAAGGAGAAAGATAGATAGATCGACGATGACCCTGGCAAAGATAAAGGATACGGAAGAGAAGACTAGTAAAAATGAATACAAATAAGAAGATAATCAAAGAAATAGATAGGAAGAAAGAAATGGGAAATAATTATCGAGTTATTAGATTTAGAACACAGAATAAGAGAATAAACTGACAGAAAAACAAAAAATAAACAACAAATGCACTATATAGGAATCATTGAAACAGAAAGGAAAGGAAATGGATGCAAAAAATTAGAAGGAAAAGCATACAAAAATCAACATAGAGACATAATACCGGAACAAGAATTTAAACAGGATGGAAAGATATGGAAGGAAATATGGAAAAGACAGATATAGAATAACTCAACTCCACGGGCTTTACACTCCTAACAAAAGGGGTAGAAAAGCATAAGGATTAAGTAAGTAAGTAAGTAAAATCGTCGCGCTCAGTAAACTTGTTACCTAGTGTTCAATCGTCACAGAGTTTTTTTTGTCGTTTGTATATGAATAGTTCCTTGTTAGTTAGTATCTTATTTGATTTGAAAAAGGGTACAATACTAGGATAGCCCGCCACAATTCGTCGTCGATAGACATGTCTAGAAACTGACTCTTCTTTTATTTATCATTTTGGTAAGCAAAAAACATTAAATAATGTTAATTCAAAATTTTTAAACATTTTTTTAAATTATTTTAAAGTATTTTATTTTCCAGATATCATGTCATGGAGAAAAAAAAGAAAATTATTTGAAGAACTATTTAAAATTTGGATTTTCAACTGTTGTTAATAATGGCATAGAAAAGCCACAATATGTTTTATGCTATGCTGTTCTTAGTGCTAAATCTATGAAACTCTCAAAGCTCAAACGTCACTTAGACACAAAGCATTCCGAACATATTACAAAAGATTTGGACTTTTTTTAAACGACATGAGGCTGCCTTGAAAAAAACAAAAGTTGGATTTTACTGAGACATTTCAACAACAAAGCCAAGCTGTAGTTCAGACATCATATGAAATTGCTCTGGAAATTGCAAAAAATAAAGAACCCCATACAATTGCAGAAACCTTCATCAAACCCTTTTTAGTAAAGTCGGTTAAACTAATTCTTTAAGAAGCGAGTGAGATTAAAGAGATTAAAATACGTAACATATCCTTGTCCAACAACGCAGTTCAGAGACGCATTTCCGACGAGTCCTTAGACATGATGGAACAAATTTTATCTAAAATAAAGGCATCTCCTGTCTTTTCCTTTCAACTTGACGAGTCTACCGGTATTAGTTCATATTCCCAATTACGCGTTTTCGTGAGATATATTCACTTGGAGGACATCAAAGAAGAGTTTCTGTTTTCTAAAGTACTAAAAACTACTACGAAAGATGAAGACGTCATGAAGATGATAAGTTTCATTCTTTGAAAGTAATGACTTATAATGGAAAATCTTGTGTGGAGTATGTACCGATAAAGAACCAGCCATGCTTGGATTGAGGTCGGGCTCTCAGTCAAAAGGTAAAAAGCTTGCACCCCAAGCAAAACACTGCATGATTCACCGATTGGCCCTTGCTACCACGACTCTTCCAATCCTTTGCAAGAAATGCTCGATCTTTGGTGGCAATTGTCAATTATATAAAAATCTAGTGCTCTCAATACTCGTCTGTTATGCAAAAACATGAACTCTGATCACAAAGTTCTTCTTTTCTACACTGCTGTTCGTTGGTTTTCAAAAGGAAATGTTGTTGGCCGAGTCTTTGGAAAAACGAAATAAAATAATTCTTAGACATGAAGAGAAAACATGAGTTTATGACACACTTTAATGATGGGACCTGGATCCAAAGATTAGCTGATTTATCTGATATTGTACATTATTCACTTCAGAGATAATATCCAGGTGTTCGTATTAAAGCGGCAAAACTGACGCCGTAAAGTAAATCTTGGAAACTTTATCATGTTTGAACACCTGACTGAAGAATCGGAGATAGAAATTGTAGATAATCTAAGAGAGGAAATTAATAACCACCTTCAAACCCTTGTATCTGAAATACAACGTTATTTCCCGAAGTTCTCTGAACAAGAAGCTGCATTAATACGAGACCCATTTCATCTTTGAATGTTACCGACATTCTCGATGAAATGTAGGATAAATTTTTGTAGCTGAATGACTCCTCAGCGCGTGATTTATTTCAGGAAAAATGGTTTCCTTAATTTTGGTGTGATATACATCATTCGTATTCTAAAATTTCCATGCTTTCTTTTCGAATATTAGTGCCATTTCCTTCTACTTACCTCTGCGAAAGTGGATTTTCAAGTCTTCTGCAGATCAAGACAAAAACCGGAATAAGCTGGATGTTCAAGATGACATGAGACTGGCCTTGCAAACTCAATCATCACGTTAATCATTAATACTTAATAATTAATATTACTGTTAAGTCCTAAAATATATTTTTTAAACCCTTTATTTTCTGTTTTATTGATCCAAAATAGCGGATGGGAAAGGGAGATGGCGAACATTTTTAAAAAACTGGGAACCACAGTTCTAGAGGGACAGGTGCCCCCTCCCTGCCTCTCACTGGTTACGCCCATGATACCAAATCTAATAAGAGTTGTAATTACCTAGGAGGACGCAGTGACCTTTATGTCTATATTGTTATCCGTCCAATTCTGTAAAAGTTCTTAGTGTATTAGTCGATTAGTTTCGAAAAAGTTTGTTTTCTTTTAAAAACCTATTGTATTATTAGCGCATTCATAGAATTAATCATCGTATCGCACACCTGTGTCAATGTTTTATGTTAATTATATCGAAAATAAAAAATCCATAAAGAAAATTAAACAATTAGAATTCTAAACCAAACAACTGAAAAATCGAATATAACGTGGTGATAATATAAATTCCTTAGGAAAGAATTTCGCTTAAACCTACACAAATCAACAAATTTAGAATAAGTGTATCAGCAGTCAGTGGCGCCCAATTTTAAAAATATGTTTTTTTACTTCGAGAAATTGTATGACTGCAAATTTCTTTTTACTGCTAGTTTTATTATACACATATAATTTAAGTAGTACTGGACACTTTGGAGAATCTCGAGCGGTTGCTCTTGACATATCCAAGGCGTTCGACCGTGTTCGGCACGATGGACTGTTGGCTAAGCTACGCTCTTATGGTATGTCTGAAAAGTTCTGTTTGTGGCTCTCACGTTTCCTCAGAGAGCGTTCTTTACGAGTAGCGATCGATGGCTCTATACTGTCTCCTACTCTCTTTCGCATTTATATTAACGATCGGCTGGTAAAGACCGGGAATCCAATCTACAGCTTTGCAGATGACAGTACGCTTATCTCTTCATTCACTTTAAAACGCTCGGACATTGGCTACTCAAGTGAATATCCGCAGTCAGCAGGAGGTCGTTCAACTTAACAAAGACCTGGAAGAAATTCTATCTTGAGGTGACAGTAACCCAAGTGGAGTTTAACGCTACAAAAACTCTGGCGGCTGTTTTTTCTAAAAAGATTAACGTTGCTGAACCCGACGTAGTCATGTCGGGGCACTCCATTCCCCTAGCATCGTCACTCAATTTGTTGGGAGTTGATTTGGGAGCAAATATGTCCTGGCATGAACATGTTGTAGGCGTAGCAAGGAGAGCTTCTCAAAAGTTGGGAATATTATTTCGAACCAGAAAGCTTTACACTCCACGACAACTGTTTAACCTTTACAAAGCTCAAATTCGACCAACTATGGAATACTGCTCCCATGTATGGGGCTTCGCTCCCAAATACACACTGCATTTGTTGGATTCTGTTCAGAGAAGAACTGTTCGTCTGATTGGAGACCCGGAACTGACTGGCGGCCTTGATTCGCTGGAAGATTGAAGAACGGTTAGCGACTTGAGTCTGTTCTACAAGTATTTTCATGGGAAGTGTTCGAAGGATATAACCAGCTTAATTCCTCCCAGAGCGGTGCATGTTAGAAATACACGTCGGGTTAATACTTCACATCCGTATGAGGTTCAGCTTGTTACTCCGCGTACAACGCTTTTCAAGCAGTCTTTTTATATGGAGTACATCATCCCTTTGGAATAATTTGCCAGGCGCTGTGTTTCCCACCGAGTACAATTTACAGCGATTCAAGAACAACGTGAATCGCTTTTTCCGCACACCTGCCGCTCGTAGAGCGCTTTAGGGACTTCCCTGTAGCACGTGTGCTAAACCCATAAAAAAAAATATATGCATAACCTTATACTGAGCACTAAATACTCGAAAGTCCGCTGCTTTGTATAGGGTCTTTATCGAGCACTCGAACGTCCCCTTTCAGCCCCTTCCTAGGTTAAAATGAAAAACAATGAAACCAACCTAATTTTTGAATTTCTCGACTCCAAGAACCCTGAAAAGGACATATAACACTATATATATGAATCAATTCCTCTAATCTCTTCCCTCATCCCTTTTGTCCGTTATATGTTTTACTATAAATATTTAGGCATACAATTTATCATTTCAACAAAAAAAAACAGGACAAGTTACCATATTACTATTAAAATTATATAAAATCTATGAACCCCACCCATCCCTTTGGCTTGAAACGATATCGTTCAAAAAACTATTCGTTTCATTCCCTCATTAGATGAGGTCAAGTTTGAGATTGATATCTCATTTCGTTCTAGAGTTGTCATGTCAACAAACCGACGGACAGACGGAAATAAGTGACTATGGTTTTCATGATCTAGGATACCTAAAACGTGAAGAAAAGCAAAAATCTCGAAGTGTGATTTTTTCATGAATACATTAGTTTCCTTTAACAAAGCAAGTAAAAATACACATTTACAGCACGCATGTATATACATTATAGGAACTACAGGTATATATTACAGAAACTTTCGTCCAAACATTGTTAACAAATCAAATATTTCTTGTAAAATTATCTTATTTATCGATAAGGTCATCATCTATCGTGACCTTGATACTTTGGATACCTTAGATGTTTAATGGCGTGTTAAGAAAATAATTAAAAAAAGAAACAAAAATATCTAAACTGCTGGACCAAATTAACGGATATTAAAGTTTTATATCTAATTTTAAACAAGTAAAATATAAAAAGTTTTTAAAACTGATTCTTTTAAGTTAAAATTCTGCATTTCTTCTATATTTAAGAAGTAAGGTAGGTCACAGATTAGTAAATATACAAAATAAAATATAACATGAACATGATATCTTGCGTATTTTGACAAAAAATTAGCGAAATTCAGTATAACAACTTTTTTTTAGATGTTGTGGATAAAACCAAACTTAAATTACATATTGTTTTAATTTACTTACAAAGTACTACATTTCATTGGATTCTCATTCAGTGCTCAGGACAGACCTGAGTCTACCAGGTGTACAAGTATGAAATGCGAATTTTTTTTCTGAAAAAACATGTTAAATTCGGAAGAATGATAAAAAAGTGCTTATTCAAAGTATGCTCCATCGCTTGTTATACATTTTGCCATCTTTCGGGAAATTTGTGAATACCATGCCAGTAAAAATCTTCCCCTTTTGCTGCGAACCATTCATCGACCCATTTTTTCACATCTTCGTAAGAACCAAAGCACTGCTCAGCAAGTGCGTGACCCATCGATGCAAACAAGTGGTAATCGAAAGGAGCCAAGTCTGGTGAGTAAGCTGCATGGGGTAGAACTTCCCAGCTGAGTGCTTCCAACATGTCGCGAACTGGCTTTGTCGTATGTGATGGAGCATTGTCATGAAGAAAAATGACTTTGTGTTGCTTCTTTCAATATTCTGGCCTCTTATCAAGCAGCGAACGGTTCAAATCGGTCAATTGTTGTTGGTAACGTTTAGTATTAACCACTTCCCCAGGTTTTTAACAGCTCATAATAGACCATGCCCCTCTGTTCCCACCAAACACAAAGCATCGTCTTTCTGCCAAAGCGATTCGGTCTTGCGGTCGATGTGGATTGTGCGCCTGGGTCTACCCATGATTTTCTGCGCTAGAGATTCTCAAAATAAATCCACTTTTCATCCCTGTAACTATACGATGCAAAAACGACTTTTCCTTTTGTACCGAGCGAGCAAAATGTCACACGGGTTTTTGCGCTTTTCCATTTGCCTGTCGTCCAACTCATGTGGTACCCAACTACCGGTCTTCTGAATCTTTCCCATCTCTCGTAGCTGATTGGAAACAGCTTGTTGACTAACGCCCAATTGCTCGGCGAGTTGTTTCTGTGTTTGCCAATCATCTTCGTCCAACAATGCTTGCAATTCCACATCTTCGTATTTTTTTGGCGGTTTTCCACGTTCATTGTCTGCAACATCGAAGTCACCACTTTTGAAACGAAGAAACCATCGTTCACACATATCTTGCGATGAAGCATGTTCACCATAAGCTTCTCGAAGTAATCGGTATGATTCAACAGCAGTTTTCTTGAAATGAAAACAAAAAATTAATGCTGTCCGCGAATGCTCTTTGTTCGGTATAAATTTCGACATATTGAACACAACAACACAACACTATGCACACACTTTTCCAATTTATCACTCATCAAACAAGTGTCAGACACTTGTTGATGACACAACAAATGGCGCAGTGTCAAATCTTTATAGCCCCAACTGCATTGGCGCGCACCATCTGTTGTCTGAAATCCGCATTTCATACTTCTACATCGGTAAATAACGTTTTGAAGTCAAAAAGTGTATATTTTAATACATGCAAATTTTATCCAAAAAATATAATCTATTATGGTGTCACGCCTTGTTAATGAAAACGGAATATAAATTATCCTGTATTATTTCTATTTGTTAATATTATTCGTGAAAAGAATTTTTCAACACTTCTTCTCCTTTAAATAAATTCTTGTTAGCTGAGGTTGGAGACCATCAACTGGAATGCTACTCTATCTCCCCAATGCCAAAGCACTGACGCAGATTCCGTAGCCAAGAGAACTTTTTACGGCCGATGCCCGGGTCTTCCTTCAACTTTCTCCTCTATAATTCATTGTAAAACACTGTATCTAACATTTCTAAAAATATGGCCAACACAAAGCTGTTCAGTAGTAGTATATTCCCTGTGCATAATTTTGCGAAATAAAATATAGCTTGTGTAATTCTCAACAAAAATAACTTTTAATCAATCAAAAGAAAAATTATGTAATTTAGGTTTAGTTCTCTAGGTGACACCCAAAAATATTATAATTGATTGTGGTATTATTTGTGCTGCAATAATTCACGGTCTCTACTTCTACTGTGTATATTTCTTAGTCCGTAGAGTGCTACATTCCGTTTTCGGACATAAATAACCAGTCAAGTGCAAGTTGAACTTGCGCAATTAGTGTTCCGTACGTTGATTGCTTTTAAAATAGAAAATTTTGTTACGGAAGTATAAAATGATCAGTAACTTCACGAAACACACCGCAAATGAGTTTTCAACAAAGTTTGTTTCCAATCTTTACTGAAAACTGATGACCCTGAAATTTTTGTATTTTTTATATACCAGATAAATTATTAGAAGTAATGCACTCGTGATAATTTTCGTTCAATCTACACCCCGTGGAGAATATTCCAGAATTTTTTCAAAATTTTTTGATCAGTACTTTTCGAGATAAGGTAGGGGGACAGCGATTTTTTCACGATTTTTTTAAAAATAATACAAGGAAAAGTATGCGCAAGTATTACATTATATATATATTTTTTACTCGTGTTTTCACAAGCTTTCATTTGACACCACACTCGATGACATGATAAAAAAAAAAATTTCTCTTCCGATTTCACCCCTTAAATCAAAATTTAACTTTCAAAACTACACGGCTTGTGTGGCTGATGAGGCCATCAATTCCTATATTAGTACCAAATTTCAACTTTCTATGTCAAATAGTTTCGGAGAAAATCGGGTGACGTCGTGACAGACAGACAGACAGAGAGACACCGAAATGATCTTAACACATGGGCTGAAAAGTCCCGGGCCTAACAAAGAAAACACGGTTTTTTTGGTTCAAAATTAGCTTTATTCATCAACGTAATCTCCATCAAGAGCAACGCAATCATTCCAGCGCCGCTCTAACATTTCAATACCACTTTTGTAGAACGATTTATCTTTTGCCTCAAAATAGGCCTCAGTTTCAGCGATAACCTCTTCATTCGTGCGAAATTTCTTACCGGCGAGCATTTTCTTCAGGTCTGCGAACAGCCAGTAGTCGCTGGGAGCCAAATCTGGCGAATACGGTGGATGTGGGAGCAATTCGAAGTTCAATTCATGTAGTTTTGCCATTGTTTTGATTGACTTGTGACACGGTGCGTTGTCTTGATGAAACAAAATTTTTTTCTTTGCCATATGCGGTCGTTTCTTTGCAATTTCGGCCTTCAAACGCTCCAATAACGCTATATAATATTCACTGTTGATGGTATTTCCTTTCTCAAGATAGTCGATGAATATTAGACCACGCACATCCCAAAATACCGAGGCCATAACCTTTCCAGCCGATTGTTGTGCTTTCGGGCGCTTTGGACGAGGTTCACCAGTTGCTGTCCACTCAGATGACGATCGTTTTTGATTCCGGAGTGAAGTGATGGATCCATGTTTCACCCATTGTCACATATCGACGCAAAAATTCCGGTTTGTTACGTTTAAACATGGCCAAACACTGCTCAGAATCATCAACACGTTCTTGTTTTTGGGCAACAGTGAGCAAACGCGGCACCCACTTTGAACAGAGCTTTCTCATAGTCAAATGCTCATGCAATATAAAGCCAACACGTTCTTTTGATATCTTTACGATGTCAGCTAACTCACGCAACTTCACTTTTCGATCATTCAAAACGATTTTATGGTTTTTTTTTTATGTTTTCTGGTGTTACCGCCTCATTTGGACGTCCACTGCGTTCTGCATCATCGGTGTCTCTACGACCACGTTTGAAGTCAGCAAACCAACGTTTTATTGTTGTTTCTGATGGAGCGGAGTCCCCATAACACTTTTCAAGCCATTGCTTCGCTTGAACGGTATTTTTTCCCATCAAGAAGCAGTGTAAAATTAAAACACGAAATTGTTTTTGATCCATTGTTTTGAAAATAACAAAAGTAGCGTCACTCTTAGCACAATAACTCACAAACTAATGAATAGAATATCATGAAATTTTAACAGCTGTCTTTTGAAGGTTAGTATTAACTGAAAAAAAGGTGACTGCAATAAAACTAGCGCCATCTATGTGTTAGGCCCGGGACTTTTCAGCCCATGTGTTATAAGTGTTCCGTACGGAACACTAAAAAGACAGGGCTCTAATTTTAAGAAAATTAGCCAAGTGCAAGTCGGGAGATGCGCAATTTTTGTTTCATACGTTGATTGCTTTTAAAATAAAAATTTTTGTTACGTAGGCATAAAATGACCAATGACTTCACAAGATACACCCCAAATGAGTTTTCGACAAGTTTTTTCTAATCTTTACTGAAAATTATTGTTTTTTTTATATACCCGATAAATGATTAAAAGTAATGGACTCGTAATCATTTTCGTTCAATCTACACCCTGTGGAGAATATTTAAAAATAATGCAAAGGAAAGTGTGCGCAAGTATTACATTATATATATTTTTGAACTCGTGTTTTACAAGCTTTCATTTGACACCCCACTCGATGACCTGGTAATTTTTTTTTCACGTCCGATGTCATCCCTCAAAACTTACACCTTAAGTCAAAAGTTTTTTCAAAACTACACGGCTCTGATGGGACCATCAATTTCTATATTAGTATGAAATTTCAACTTTCTATGTCAAATGGTTTCGGAGAAAATCGGGTGTGACAGACAGAAGGACATCTTATAATAAACACTAATAAAAAAAAAGACGGTAAAGTGGGTTATATAAACACTTTACCGTCTTTGCGATGACAGTACGCTTATTTCTTCATTTACTTTAATCGCTCGAACATCAACGCAAATATCCGCAAACAGCATTTAATTGTTGAACTTAACAAAAACCTGGAAGAAATTCTATCTTGGGATGACAGTAATCAAGTCGCCACAGTCCGTTCCTCTAGTATCATCACTTAACTTCGTGGGCGTTAATTTGGGAGTAAATACATCTTAGCATAAGCTTTTTAAAAACTGCGAATATTATTTCGTACTAGAAAGCTTTACATTCCACCACAACTTTAACTCAATCCTGTACAAACCTCAGACTCGAACAACGATGGTCCCATGGTCGGGACTCTACTTTCAAGCATACGATGCATAAAAAAAATAGTATCAACTACTAAAAATTACCGAAGTCCATATTTTAGCAGTGACTCACTGTTCTCTTATATGTCAATTCATGCTGGGCCGCGTTTCGCCATATTAAGAAACGAGAGATTTTTTTTTTTTTTTGTCAAGAAGAAATCCGCCTTATGGATTCCGGAGCAGCCTGCGTCACCATAAGGGTACCCCAGAGTGCTCCAGTTATGTGGGGCTCTCCAACCTGAAGGGTTGGCATACCCACTAAAACTCCTTGTGAGCCGGGAAAACCCTTTACTCCTTTTACATGTCTGACGCGCTCTTAAATATTTAGGTTGAAAACGAGAGAACAAAACTTGCAGTGCTTATTGCAGTACTATCGTAATATCGTGATAATATACAACAAACTGTATCTTTGGCTGGAGAAAGCCTAAAATTTAAAAGCATACCTGCATTCCGTCTGGGGTTTTAAAGGCCACAAACCGACTTTTTTAGTAACTGATACTAATTAGTGTTCCGTACGGAACACTTATAAGATCACTTCGGTGTCTGTCTGTCTGTCCGTCTGTCTGTCTGTCACACCCGATTTTCTCCGAAACTATTTGGCATAGAAAGTTGAATTTGGTACTAATATAGGAATTGATGGCCTCATCAGAGCCGTGTAGTTTTGAAAGTTAAATTTTGACTTAAGGGGTTAGTTTTGGGGGTGAAATTGTAAGAGAAAAAAAATTTTTGGGTCATCGAGTGTGGTGTCAAATGAAAGCTTGTGAAAACACGAGTAAAAGATATATATGTAATGTATAACTTGCGCGCACTTTTCTTTGTATTATTTTTAAAAAATCGCGAAAAATCGCTGCCTTATCTCGAAAAGTACTTATCAAAAAATTTTGAAAAATTCTGAAATATTCTCCACGGGGTGTAGATTGAACGAAAATTATCACGAGTGCATTACCTTTAATAATTTATCTGATATATAAAAAAAACAAAAATTTCAAGGTCATCAGTTTTCATTAAAGATTGGAAACAAACTTTGTTGAAAACTCTTTTGGGGTGTGTTTTGTGAAGTCACTGATCATTTTATACCTCCGTAACAAAGTTTTTTATTTTAAAAGCAATCAACGTACGGAACACTAATTGCGCAAGTTCAACTTGCACTTTACCGGTTGTTTTTATATACATAGCTTAGAACCACGAAAATCACGCTGTCTAGCGATAATTGTTACTAGCTTAACTGGATAATCCTCTGCCGGTGTGTGGCTTTAAACGCCCCCGGCGGAGGGCAAGTTTACTTTTAAATTTTAGACTTTCAACAGTCAGAGATACAAATTGTGATATCTTATCACGATACGCTACATTTTTAAGAATATAAACCTAATTAAAAACTCATAACCCAGAGACAACCTTGATTTGTCGGAGTATCGACAAACGGTTGGCGACATCAGTTGGTGACTTGAGTTTATTCTATAAGTAGTTTCGTGGAAAATGTTCGATGGATGTAGCTTGCTTAAGTCCCGGCAGTACGTGCTACATACTAATAAAAAAGAAGAGATGTTAATAGGGTGAGGTGACAGAAATTTTTGGCAATTTTTTTCCAAATAATATAAAGAAAAATTTGGGCGAGTATTACATCATATACATTTTTGAACTTGTGTTTTCACAAGCTTTCATTTTGAAACCACACTCGATGACCCTGAAAAAAAATTGTTTGTCACTTCCGATTTCACCCCCAAAACTAAGACTTAAGTCAAAATTACACTTTCAGAACTATAGGTAACTATAGTTGTGACAAATTTAAACTATGTCAAATAGTTTCGGAGAAAATCGGGTGAGACAAAAGTGATCCCATAAGTGTTCCATACGTAATACTAAAAACGTTATTTTCAGATTCCTAAAAAATAAATATAACATCAGACATCTGAAGAAACCCTCTCTTATCCTCTCCTCGATCCCTATAAGCTCTGGTCAGGTTGACTTTAAATAATTATGCCCAAATAGTACATGAAAAATCATATCCTCTGCCATACTAATATCTCTAATGGTATGGCTTGCTGTCAGAATTCAAAAATAGTTGTTAATTTGTTTTCTATTTTACATAAATCGATTTTGCGAACTGAATGTTTTTAAACTATTTACGGTTCATAAAAAAAAGTTAATGAAATATGACGCAAATTAAACTTAGTGCTAATTGTAAGCAATTTGGACGTAAATCAAGTCACAATTCCTAAGTAATCGTTATTTATTCAAGTAAGTTACAAAGTTTTTGTTGAATTCAGCAGGTTATTTATTGTGAAATATGCATTATACTGAAGGTCCTAATCATATATATTTTTTTATATTAATAACTGACTGCAATCTATGGCTAATAAGGTACTAATTGTACTAATTAGAAAGAAAACCTACGTATTTATTTATTGTGATCAATAGAAATACAAACGGAGACACAGTTGGCCAATAAAGTATATGCATGCGCCAGGGAGGTCTCCTATGTTATTTTGGCTGGTATGGAAGCTTACATCCCTTTTTTCGAAGAAATGTCCCTCCAACGGCAAGCCTTGGTTTGACCGAAAATGCAAAGAAGCTGTTGCTTCTAAACATGTTGTCTACGGACAATGGCGTGAAAATCCTAACACCATAAATCGTGACACCTTTGTTCGTGCCCGGAACAGATGCAAAGGAATTATCGACGAATTAGAAACAAACTTCTCGCTTGTCCCAACAATTCCAGGTCCTTTTGGGCAGTTGTTAAGGCAGTTAGTCAAAATTTCACCAAATCCACCATACCATCACTCACACGGCCAGATAATTCCATTGCAACCACACCTGTTGAGAGAGCGAACTTGTTGGCTGAACTCTTTGCTTCACATTCTACTGTCGATTTCCAAGGAAAAACACCACCCACTATTCCCATATTTCAGTCAAAGATGCCCGATGTTGTCTTCAGACAGCGTATCATAAAGCGTATTTTAATGAAGCTAGACACCAAAAAGGCTTCTGCCGCTGACGGAATACTTGCCATAGTTCTCAAAAGCTGTGCATGGGAACTAACACCAGTTTTCTGTAGACTTTTCAACCTGTCCTACAGAAAGGGAATATTTCCGTCCTGCTGGAAATGTGTCACGGTTTAGCCGATACATAAGAAAGGCAAGAAGACCTTGCCAAATAACTACCGACCAGTCGCACTGCTTTCAATAATATCGAAAGTCATGGAAAAGGTTATCAATCAGCATCTTCTAAAATATCTTGAACGATTCAATATTATTAGCGATCACCAATATGACTTTCGTAAACACAGATCAACAGGAGATCTACTGACCTATATAACACATGTTTGAAATAACGCAATTGAACACTTTGGAGAATCTCGAGCGGTTGCTCTTGACATATCCAAGGCATTCGACCGTGTTTGGCACGATGGACTGTTGGCTAAGCAACGCTCTGGCGGTATGTCTGAAAAGTTCTGTTGGTGGCTCTCATGTTTCCTCAGAGAGCGTTCTTTACGAGTGGCGGTCGGCAGATTTCTTTCTAACACCTTCACAATCAACGCCGGTGTGCCCTAAGGCGCCGTACTGTCTCCTATTCTCTTTCTCATTTACATTAACGATCTGCTGGAAAAGACCGGGAATCTAATCTACAGCTTCGCAGACGACAGTACGCTTATCTCTTCATTCACTTTAAACGCTCGGACATCGGCTGCTCAGGCGAATATCCGCAGACAGCAGGAGGTCGTTCAACTTAACAAAAACCTGGAAGAAATTCTATCTTGGGGTGACAGTAACCAAGTGCCCAGACGGCAGTTTTTTTCTAAAAAAGTTAACGTTGCTGAACCCGACACGACATAGTTATGTCGAGGCACCCCATTCCCCTAGCATCGTCGCTCAATTTGTTGGGCGTTGGTTTGGGAGCAAATATGTCCTGGCATGAACATGTTGCAGGCATAGCAAGGAGAGCTTCTTAAAAGTTAGGAATATTATTTCGAACCAGAAAGCTTTACACTCCATAACAACTGTTAATTCTTTACAAAGTTCCCAAATTCGACCAACTATGGAATACTGCTCCCATGTTTGGGGCTCCGCTCCCTAACATACACTGCATTTGTTGGACTCTGTTCAGAGAAGAGTTGTTCGTCTGAATGGAGTCCCGGAACTGACCGGCGGCCTTGATTCGCTGAAACATCGAAGAACGGTTGGCGATGAGTTTGTTCTACAAGTATTTTCATAGAAAGTGTTTGAAGGATGTAGCCCGCTTAATTCCTCCCAAAGCGGTGCATGTTAGAAATACACGTCGCACTGGTGCCTCACATCCGTATGAGGTTCAGCTTGTTACTCCACGTACAACGCTTTTCAAACAGTCTTTTACATGGAGAAGATCATCCCTTTGGAATAATTTGCCCAGCGCTATGTTTCCCACCGAGTACAATTTGCGGAAAAAGCGATTCAAGAACAACGTGAATCGCTTTTTCCGCACACGTACCGCTCCTGGAGCGCTTTAGGGACTTCCCTGCAGCACGTGTGCTAGACCCATAAAAAGAAATAACACTAAAGTAAGTGTTTGAAGACATCGCAATATTTCAAATGTAATATAGAAAGCAAAAGACACACTTACAAGAGAATAAATACAAGAATGAAACATATAAGGGTATGAAATATTAAACGAGAATTTAGAAATTAGCCCAATGCATTACATTTATAGATACGTTTTATATACGAGGCCTGTTTGATAAATCAGTGACTTTCATAAGAGATAGCACTGCCTCCTTTTATTGTTGTTATTTACAACCTCATTTAAGGTTACACACCAAGTGTCAAGTACACACGTTGAATAGAAAAATTTTTACGTTTTATAATGAACAGGTTTGTTAAAATGGAAAAAAGTGAGTTTAGTGTTCTAATAACACAGTATTTTTGAGTGCAAAAACCGAGGAAAGGTTAAAAAAGTATTTCTGCGTCACATCAAATGGTTCACAAGTGGTTCACTGAATTTCGTTGTGGTCGTACAACCACAACATTGCCAACATAGTAAACATCTCAAACGAATGTGTTTTTAATATCTTGCATCAACATTTGGGCATGAAGAAACTGTCAGCAAGGTGGATCCCGCGTTTGCTGACGGTCGATCAAAAACGGAATTACGTAACCATTTCGAAGCAGTGTTTAGACATGTACAAGCGCAATCCAAGTGAATTTTTGCCGAGATATGTTACCACAGATGAAACGTGGATCCATAATTATACTCCAGAAACTAAAGAACAGTCGAAATAATGGATTGCTCCTGGCAAGAGTGCTCCGAAAAAAGCAAGAACGGTTCGGTAGGCTGGATAGATAATGACCACAATTTTCTGGGATTCGCATGATATAATCTTCATCGACTACATGGAAAAAGGAAAAACTATCACAGAACAATATTATGCTTCTTTATTGGATCGATTTCACGTTGCGTTGATGAAAAAGCGATCCCATTTAGCAAAGGAAAGAGTTCTTTTCCATTACGATATCGCACCAGCTCACACGGCTACAATTGCCATTGCGAAAATTGCGGAATTGAAGTACGAACTGCTTCCTCATACACCTTATTCTCCAGATTTGGCTACCCGTGATTTCCTCCTCTTTCTAAATCTGAAAAATTAGCTCGGTGGAAAGAGGTTCTCATCAAACGAGAAGATCATCGATGAAACAAATGCGTATTTTGATGACTTTGGAAAATCATATTTTTTGGAAGGTTGAAAGAAGTTGAAAACTCATTAGGCATTATGTGGTAAAATAAATAAAATTTTTGCGCAGTTTTTTTTTTTCCTTTCAAAGTCACTAACTTATCGGACTGCCCTCGTATGCCAGAGATATAAAAAAAAAGTCAGTACTATTTTACATAGTATTACGTCTTACTATCCAGCAAGTCCCCTGGTGAACAACAATGAAAATGTGTGCAAGTAAATCAGGATTTTGTATTAAAATGTTGTATACAAAAAGTTCATCAAAAATTATTCTTCGTCTCGTTAAAGTCATCACAGGACAGTGATTCTTACCTTTAGCATCAGAAATAAAGCAAGTAGTTCTAAAACGGAGAAATTCTATAAATTTATTTTGAATATTCTCTATCCGATCACTGTATGTAATAGCAAAAAGATTTCAAACAATACCAGCAAAAGTCAATTTACTTAAAACAAAGGAATTAAATTAGCAGGTGATTGGCTTGACTTTCTCAAACGCTTTACACTTGGACGTAATAGCCTAACATTTTCTAGGTTTCTTCTCCATATATCCAACATTTTAGACGAACAACAGAAACAATATTTAAGCTGAAAATTAGTATATATAACGCCCTACGTCTTTTATTGAAATAACTGTATTTAACGATGTATTTTTAATTTGATTCGTTTAGGTTGTGTGATTCTAAC
>CM032454.1:162287512-162322512 GCA_019049505.1 Pachyrhynchus sulphureomaculatus | reverse complement strand
GGCGGCGATTCACGTTAGTCTTGAATCGCTGTAGTTTGTACTCGGTGAGAAACACAGACCTAGATAGTTTATTTTAGAAGAATCCAATTAAAGGAGTGCTTGAAAATGGAGGTACGAGAAGTGCTGAATTTCATATGGATGTAATATAACAGCACCACTTGTATTACCAGCATGTAGTATAGCATCAAAGTGTACCGAAGCACCAATAATTCCAAGAATAAAGGACTCTAGTGTGTTTTTAATCAGGAAAACAGCTTTCCTCTGTAACGAATTTACGGAATGTTTAGAAGCAGCGCACTAATAAAGATGTTAAGATTTATGACATTAGAGTTTTGACATCACTGTCGGTTTTGTTCAATAATACACTAATACAAATATTTTGTTTTAATAATTTATTTTTCTCACATGTTAAACTTTTGAAATGAACTTTAACAAACCTCTGACTCACCTTGTATATTCTCAGCTAGACAGAACACGTTGATTGGAACCTAGGAACGTGGTGATACCACTAAGTTATCGATGCCTGTACCTGTACTCGATATTACCCAAAAGTCTCAATGTAAAACTATCAAGTACATCGATTTCAATCCTCTAAAGTATTGTAATGTTTGTGCTAGTATCGATATTTTTAAGCCTTAAAATAACGTAAAACATCGTAGAACGCATTTCTTATTCGATTTTTTTTTTCCAGTGGTGTCGAGTACCGAGTACTAGTGTTAACGTTACGCCCTTTTATATTTAACATTAATATGAATACTACTCAGTATATATCACCACTACACCAAACACTTTATTTTTGCACTCGACGCGCGTTTCGCTAACCATGTAAGCTTCATCAGGAGCGATGATTGACTAAAGCTAAATTACAAATCTACCCTATTTATACTTAGCCTAACCCTTGAATTACTCAAACGGAACTAATGACATATGCAAGGCCATCAATTCCGGTCAAGTAACCAGTAAAGGGGACTATAAGGAATAGGCCCTCTGTCTTTATTTAAACTACTTTTACATTTTATGATTTCCATACTTTCGTATGCGTTTAACAATCTCCTATCAGATACATTTTTTATCAATCTTAGATTATCTAATGTTACAGTATGATCAGCTTCAAGGGCATGTTCGGCAATGCTAGACGTTTCTGTTCTATTGTATTTTAAGTGTGCTAAATGTTCTTTAAATCGTGTTTTAATTGACCTTTTAGTTTGCCCAACATACTTTTTGTCACAATCATTACAACTAATTTCATAAATTCCTCTTTTCTCACAATTAGGAATCTTATCTTTGGGATTTCCTAAGATATTCCTCAGATTGTCTGATGACTTATAGACTAAGGTGAGGCCTACCGTATTAAATACCTTATCGAGTCCCTTGCTATATTTCGGATTATATGGTATGGAGACATACTTGGTGTTATTTTCTTCGCGTGTAAAAAAGGTGGAATTCTGAATATTAAACCTAAACTTATGTCTATGTATTAGCTTATTTACTAAGTCGTCGTCATAACCATTAACTCTAGTTATATTTCTAATATTTCTTTATTAAAGTTTACTCTATTCAGAGGGAAAGTGATTAAACGATGAACTAAAAAATTTAATGAGACTAATTTATGTTGTTTGCAATGAAATGAATCATTAGGAATATATCTATCTGTTACTGTGTCCTTCCTATAGATATCAAATTCTAATCTATTATTATTTTTAATAATTAAAATATCTGGAAAAGGCAATTGTCCTTCGTTCTCAACTTCGTAAGTGAATTTAATGGAATGGTACCGGTTATTTAATTTAGAAACAAAATCATCAATACTTGCTTTATTTGTATCAAAAATCGCGAAAATATCATCCACATACCTATACCATACCCTTGGGAAATATTCGAATTCTTGACTGATTTCTATTTCAAACTTACTCATGAATAAATTGGCTATGAAAGGTGATAATCAATTACCCATAGCTGTTCCTTCTTTCTGAACATAAAATTGATTGTTATATTGGAAATAATTTTGTTCCATACAAAGTTTAGATAATGTTAAGTATTCACGAATAATTTCGTCTTCAAAGTCATTCATTCTAAGTAATTCTTCGAGATATTGTAAAGTTTGTGGAATTGGCAAACTTGGGAACAAAGAACTAACATCAAAAGAAATTAAGACTTCACCTTCATTATGAACTAGATTTTTTGTTTTATTAATGAATTCTAACGAATTCTTCACTGCGAAAGTATTTAATGGTAACTTCTCAAGTTCTTTTGATAACCATTTGGATATTAAATATGTGGGTGATCCGACCGATGAAACAATGGGTCGCATTGCTTTTCCAGGTTTGTGAATTTTGGGTAAGCAATACAATTTTGGTATGGTCGGATTACTCACATTTAATTTAAATTTTAGCGAGTCGGAGACAAGGTTTTTACATTTTTTTAAGAATTTTTAACCTCTCAATTTATTCATGAGTAAGTTTGAAATCGAAGCCAGTCAAGAATTCGAATATTTCCCAAGGGTATGGTATAGGTATGTGGATGATATTTTTGCGATTTTTGATACAAATAAAGCAAATATTGATGATTTTGTTTCTAAATTAAATAGCCGGTACGATTCCATTAAATTCACTTACGAAGTTGAGAACAAAGAACAATTGCCTTTTCTAGATATTTTAATTATTAAAAATAATAATAGGTTAGAATTTGATATCTATAGGAAGGACACAGTAACAGATGGATATATTTCTAATGATTCATTTCATTGCAAACAACATAAATTAGCCTCATTATATTTTTTAGTTCATCGTTTAATCACTTTCCCTCTGAATAGAGTAAACTTTAATAAAGAAAGGAATCGTATTAGAAATATAACTAGAGTTAATGGTTATGACGACGACTTAGTAAATAAGCTAATACATATACATAAGTTTAGGTTTAATATTCAGAATTCCACCTTTTTTTACACGCGAAGAAAATAACACCAAGTATGTCTCCATACCATATAATCCGAAATATAGCAAGGGACTCAATAAGGTATTTAATAAGGTAGGCCTCATCTTTGTCTATAAGTCATCAGACAATCTGAGGAATATCTTAGGAAATCCCAAAGATAAGAAAAGTGGAATTTATGAAATTAGTTGTAATGATTGTGACAAAAAGTATGTTGGGCAAACTAAAAGGACAATTAAAACACGATTTAAAGAACATTTAGCACACTTAAAATACAATAGAACAGAAAAGTCTAGCATTGCCGAACATGCCCTTGAAGCTGATCATACTGTAACATTAGATAATCTAAGATTGATAACAAATGTATCTGATAGGAGATTGTTAAACGCATACGAAAGTATGGAAATCATAAAATGTAAAAGTAGTTTAAATAAAGACAGAGGGCCTATTCCTTATAGTCCCCTTTACTGGTTACTTGACCGGAATTGATGGCCTTGCCTATGTCATTAGTTCGGTTTGAGTAATTCAAGGGTTAGGCTAAGTATAAATAGGGTAGATTTGTAGTTTAGCTTTAGTCAATCATCGCTCCTGATGAAGCTAACATGGTTAGCGAAACGCGCGTCGAGTGCAAAAATAAAGTGTTTGGTGTAGTGGTGATATATACTGAGTAGTATCATTGTGCCAAAGATTCCACATTCCCAACTTAATTAATATGAATATTTAGTATCGGCTTGGTATGAAACTCCATCGGCACTTCTCTGTTGAGACCGCTGCCTGAAAAATGGCATACCTAACTGACCCAATTGTTACAATTATGCTCTTTCTACCACTCACAACTACATCATGGATTTTTTTAAGGGCTTCATTTATTTTTTTTTAATAAACGTTTTAAAATGCAAAATCAGGAATTTATTTTGTGGACTTTTCGTAAAATCAGACCATTTTTAAATTGACAATATCGATATCCTTTTATTCTTTAATCCATTTACTGACAATTTGCATCATCCTGAGTATCTTTTATAAAATAATCTTTTTACTAGGAACCTATGTCATATGTTAAAACTTGAAAAGATAAATTATCCCAAACAAACATTACGTTTACATCTCCTCCTCATGAACTCTAATCAATATTAATATGATCTGACATACAATTGACTAAATAATTATTAAAAATTGTATAAATTACTTTAACTTGTTTTTTAGGTTATCTACCTACCTATAAAGAAAAATTCGCAAAACTTAAAAAAACATTTTTGTGCATAACTACAGTCTGTACATTTAGTCCAGTATTTCCCGAGTTATTTCGTTCCATCCCAGAAAAAATATTTTATTATATTTTTTTATATTGTCTCCCAAGTAAAAGAAAAGTTCAAAATCTTGCTAACATCAATTTGTGGGGCGTATAGTCGACTAACTGTAAAGCATAAATTCCTTATTGTAGAATGAAAGAATTTTTTAAAAAATTCTGGACTCGTTTTATATATTCCGTACGGAATACTTATAACATCACTTCGTCGTCTGTCTGACCGTCTGTCTATTTGACATAGAAAGTAAAACTTTGACACTAATATAGAAATTGATGACTTCATCATAGTTTTGAAAGTTAAATTTTGACTTGAGGTGTTAGTTTTGGAGGGTGAAATCGGAAATCAAAAAAAAAAATCATCGAGTGGGGTGTCAAATGAAAACATAAAAATATATATAATGTAAACTTGCGCACACTTTTCTTTGTATTATTTTTAAAAAATTACCAGAGATTGCTGTTCCCCCCTTATTCTCAAAAAGTACTGATCAGAAAATTTTGAAAAAATTCTGGAATATTTTCCACAGGGTGTAGATTGAACGAAAATTATCACGAGTACATCACCTTTAATAGTTTATCTGGTATATTAAAAAAAAAATTCAAGGTCATCAGTTTTCAGTGAAGATCGGAAAAAAACTTTGATGAAAACTCATTTGGGGTGTGTTTTGTGAAGTCATTGATCATTGTATACCTCCGTAACAAAAATTTTTATTTTGAAAGCAATCAACGTACGGAAAACTAATTGCGCAAGTCCGACTTACACTTGGTCGTTTTATTACTCATTCATAGTTTTTAGCTAAAAATATGATTTATTATTTTAACTTTTAACTGTAGTAGACTATAAGCCCCATAAGTTGAAGGGAGCGAAACTTATGCTTAGGAAATATTCTAAAAACATATTTTCATATCCCCAGAGTCTCTCTTCCTCTAGAAATGCGATATCCTCTCACCCTTGCTTGGGCTTCGTGCCTCTTTTTTAAGTGTGCCTCAGACAGTTTAATACGGGTTCCGAACGACCACAATGAAAGGGCCCTAATAGGCATGATACTCCGTGTGGTTTGCCATTACTTTCCCGAAAGAGGCCACCGTCACGCTGTTTTGTTTTTTTTTTAAATTTATTATTACCAGAGCCGAGAATCAAACTTGGGTCTCCGGCGGCGTAGAAGGTAGACACGTTAACCCCTACGCTAAAGCCGCCTCTTAACTGGAATATTTACTTAAAATCAATTATAATATAAATCAGTACTTACACTTGTTGATGTAATTTTCTTTTGCTTTTCGGTTTACCAGATTACATTTTTTTTTTACTGTTCAAAGTCGAAGTAAACGAAAAACACGTCTTCGAAACGCCTCATAGGCAACCTTGTCAAATTTCTTAGGCGTTCTTTACGTAAAGAAGATATTTTTTAGTGTTTCGTACGGTATATAAGATCGATTCGGTATCTGTCTGTCACACCCGATTTTCTCCAAAACTATTTGACATAGAAAGTTGAAATTTGGCATTAATATAGAAAATGATCAGAGCCGTGTAGTTTTGAAAGTTAAATTTTGACTGAAAGGGTTAGTTTTAGGGGGTGAAATCGGAAGTGAAAAAGAAATATTTTTGACGATGTTATCGAATGGGGTGTCAAATGAAAGCTTGTGAACACACGAGTTCAAAAATATATATAATTTAATACTTGTGCATCCTTTGTCCCTCCCCTTATCTCGAAAAAATTCGGGAATATTCTCCACAGAGTGTAAATTTAACGAACATTATCACTAGTGCCTTTAACCTTTAATAATTTATCTAGTATACAAAAAATTAAGGTCATCAGTTTTCAACAAAAATCGGAAACAAACTTTGTTGAAAACTCATTTAGGGTGTGGTTTGTGAAGTTATTGATTATTTTATACCTCTGTAACAAACAAAAATATTTTTAAAACAATCAACATACGGAACACTAATTGCGCGACTTGCACTTGGACGGTTATCTTTTCTTATTTTTATTTCAATATCAACTGTATACTAAAATCATATTTCTTTAAGTGCTTAATTGACGTGTAGCCAAGCTGCTCTTGCCTAATTTAACGTGTTAACGGAAATATTTCCTGGATTTTTTCAATTGCTTCATTTTAAACTATAATCTGCAAGTAGCCCTCTTGCACCGTAAGATTTTATGTCTCTTAAAAGGAAAAAAAAAACGGATACAAAACTCTTATTAGGCTCGAAAGAATAGTAAAATTGGAATTTTTTCCTTTCTCTCTCACACTCTTACCTAACAAACACTTGTCAGAGTGGGATGACTGTTATGTATAATATTTTAATAATAAAATCTCTGCTCTATAGTAACAGGGACAGTAATTTGACAACAATGCAATATTTTTTGTATGACGTCATTTTCATGACTAGGTACATAACTTAATAATATACCCTCGTATTAAATGAAAAAAAAAAACTACGCTTTAGGAACTTTAAATAATATTTTTAATTAAACTGACATACATACATAAGTTAAATGGAATATTTAGGTATTTTAATTCTACTTTGTTTTTAAAAATAAATCTTGACGACGGTAGTTAGTAGTAAAATAATATTTGTACTTTTAATAAACGATACGTACTTCCGTCCCAATCCCCCCTAACACATTGATTTTTCCACTGGCGTTAGTTCCAATTATAGTATGTGTCTGTCCCAGCCTATAGTCATTATTTCCGTCGAATAAAAACAAACAAAATCGTGAATATTTTCCACGTTGTGCTGCAAAACCATCCGGTAATGTGGAAACAACAGGTGCCACAACCCACTGGCTTCGACCAGTGGCCAACGCCAGCCGACCGAGGATGAGAAAAAGCTAAAAATAGAGGCCGCCGTGTGCTATCCGGTGTCTAAAACATCAGGGGCGGCGTACCGTGTAGGATACAGTGAATTCAATATTTTTTCTTATTTATAAGTTTTAAATTTTCTCTCTAAAAAAAGGATTCGGTTAAGAAACGTGTTACAAATTTTACAAGATCATGACTTCAACAACAACTACATTAAACAGCTCAATAAAAACAATAGGACACGTATAAAGACACAGCCAGGACTAACTGAAAAAGTACCAATATCATCTGAATTCGACAAGGCGATAGCATAAGTCCAACATTGTTTAATTTAATAATGGGCAAAATAATAAATAGTGTCAATGAGCGCATACAAAATGTTACGAAAAACTGTAAAAATATTGTGCTTTACTGACGATGCAATATTAACAGCAGAAAATAAAGATCCTTTCCAAACCACATCAGAAACTTACAACATGAGAATATCAGTGGAAAAAACAGAACAATAGTTATAGCCAAAGACCCCATTAGATGTAAATTAGCCTTCTACAACAAAACAGTAGCACAGAACATGCATTGCACATACCTGGGAGTACAGCTATCAAACTCAAAAAATCTATATCAAGAAGTACTTAATCAGGCGAATAAAACATCTATAATATATGGTTGTTTGAGGGACTTAATATGGAAAAATGCCGACATGTCTACAGAAAGCAAAGTGCGTATATATATATATATATATATATATATATATATATATATATATATATATATATATATATATATATATATATATATGTATATATGTATATATATATAGATATATATATATATATATATATATATACATATATATATATATATATATATATATATATATATATATATATATATATATATATATATATATATATAAACATGATAACAAGAACAAAAACATCTAAAACAAAAAGCCTCATGGGAGCTACAGAAATGAAAACATTGCGCACTATCAAAGGAATAACTCTGAGAGATCAGGCATGAAGCACAACTTTAAGAGAAGAACTCAAGATTTAAGACATCTTCTGTTTCGCCAGTCAAGACGACGATATTGAAGGAATCAGCTAAGATGGGAAAAAAAAGATGAAAAACCAGAAACAAGATCTCCTGGTCAACCACCAAAAAGATGCCACGAAAGCTGGACACATACATCACAAGAGGCTTAAAAACAGGCGAACCAAGACCTCTTATAGGAAGAAGAAGAAGTTTTTAATTAATTAATAATTAATTTTAAATGCTGACCCTTACGTATCAGTCACAGATTTTTGCTGCGTCACAACATACTTACAAATAAAGTGTCGTCCAAAGCTTCAAAGGGAAAAATGATTAGGGGTTTTAGTTGAAGATCTAGATTAGCTTGCTTCATTGAAATTACTTACTCGTTCACCTAGTTTTCGTTACTTATAAAAACTGGTATATTATTAATAAAAAAAGTAATTTTCCCAGTACTTTCCTTGAAAACATGTAGTTGTAAAATAAATACTGAATTTGATTTTCTCAACTAAGGAAAAAGTAAATTTCCATAATACACGTAAAACGTATTGTCAATTGTTAGAGACCGGATTATATGCAACATAAAAATCTTGAAATATGCATGCAAATATGCATGAAAAATGATTAAAATATGCATGAAAAAGGTCAAAATATGCAATATTAAATAATAATAAAAGTAGTAATTTTTACTTTTTTATTTCAAAATCAGCATAATATTAACAAGTTATCGACGATGTCGAAATTTAATTAACAATTATTTGACATTTTTTAAAATTATTTAACATTTGTATTCTTGTACACGTAAACAATAAGGTATTGTTCCAAATGTTGGGTAGTAAGATCGTGTCTTCGATCACTTAAAATATAAAAAAGACCGTTCCACATCCACTGAGGTAACTGGGCAGTATTTGAATTTGGGTGCTATGTTAGCACTTATTGTTTCTGGCAAAAGTTCACCCGTCACATTAATAAAACTATCAATTTGACACAAAGGTTCAAAGCCTGGGTTATTGCACAAAATGTTTTCAAAGTATTCTTTAACTCTACGCGGGAATACATCTGACAATGTGGAGTTTATTTGACGGATTTTATTCATTATCTGAATTGATTCGGTCAACGCCAAACCTCTAGTTTCAAGCTTTTTAACACCCGCAGGTATGTGGGAAAAGTGAGTGCTAATCAAAGCTATGTTTTTTTTAATATCAGAATCGTTAAATGCTTCCTTGGATTGACGAACTACCATAGCCGCTGCACTATCGAAGTCATTTACTACACCTTTGATGGCCTCGAAATGTTCATTGTAAAATAGTACAGCTTCAATCCATGTTCCCCATCGAGTTACCACTGGTTCGGGAGGTAAAGGCACATTTGGCAGTTTTTCTTTATAGGCGTTATTGCGAGCAGGTGCCTTAAGAAACACTTTCTTTGCTGATGAAATCAGTTTATTTACATTTCCAAACGTGGATCGTACTTTTTCAGCATGAATTAAATTTGGATAAAATACTTGGAGGACTTTGGCTGCCTTGATCATATAGGGAGCAGCATCTGAGAGAAATATAAACACCCTTTCATCTGCAGAAGATTCAGGAAATATTTTTTTGATACCCTCATTCACAAATCTGGCGATCGTAGAATGATTTGTCTTGTCAAGTTCTTTGCAGGCCACCAAATAGGAAGAAGAAGCCTCTAATCTTAATGCACCAACAATTAAATTCGCAATATAGCGACCACAACTGTCGGTAGTTTCATCAGCTGAAATCCAAATAATGTCATCCTTAAGTTCATTACGTATTTCTTCCAGAACATGTTGGTAAATTGTTGGTATGTAATTTTTATGCAGTGTTGATTCGTCTGGTATTTTTTGATTCAAGCAATATTTTCGCAGAAAATCTTTGGATGTAGGATTTGTAAATTTGTGGAGAGGAATATTACTTGCAAGCAATGCTTCACATAAATCCATGCTGAAGTGTTTTTTTTGTTTTCCTATAGAAGTGAAATCACTGCGACTTGCTGTTGTTATTTGTTGTTGTAGGCCTTTTTTGCAATCCTGCGATATGAAGACTTGTCTTGACAAGCTGGTCAATTTGAAACTTTTTTGTGCACGAAACATTTTTCTTGCAAACTCCACAATGTAAAACATTTCCGTCGTATGTAAATGTTCCAGGATAATCAGCTACCCACAAAGAGACACTTTTTTTTTGCGGGTAGCATGGGACACGTTAAACTATAACACAACACGTTAAAAATTGCAATAAGACTACACTGAGGCAAGCGCGTCAACAATAATGTTAAAACTGATATCTTGTTTTAAAATAAAAATTCGTCTTCGAGAAAATTGTTTATTTGATCCACGCTCAAACAAATATTCTTAGAAACTAACTACTTATCACTTAATATCCCGACCCAGAAACAAAGGAATAAAATACCGTCGTAATTTTGGGTATTCCCTTGGCACTATAACCTAATCGATGTTTAGACTATTGCAGGTAATGTTCCGGCGATAAGATCGGTTCCAGACGGCGACATTAACAATACCCTGAGCAATTCAATTGCCTAGTAATACCGAGAAATATTGTAAATATAGGGAAAATATGCATCATTACTAGATTTTGGGTAAAATATGCAATAATCGGTGAGAATGGTCCAAATAAGCAAATGCATATGAAAATATGCAAATGCATATAATCACATCATTCTTCATCATGACTCTAGTCATGATGAAGAATGATGTGATGATTTCGGTTGTTTTGCCTGATTTTAACGATGACTTCTGGCAAACAAATTGTGAAGTACCATTCAGTATTAACTGTTCTTCGATTCTCTAAAGCAATGGTCGCAACATGTCCAGTATAACCAAAGAAAACAAGCGATCATTTTCTTGGAAGTGCTTCGCGAACGAACCACTTTTGTTGGATTCGGTTCATCTTAGAACACGCAAACAATTGATTGTTGCTTAGTTTCCAGTTCGTACGAATATATCCACGTTTCTTCTCCTGTTACGATGTAATAAACGGATTTTCCATGTGCTCGGTCGAATTTTTTGAGCATTTCCTTACACCAATTTGGCGTTGTAGCCAATTGTGGCGCCCCGGTAACTCCGGAGCGTAGTTTGTTGTTCACGATGCAGAAGGTCGAGAGTTCAATCCGCAGGTCGTTATACTTATTTATTAATTTATTTAAGTACATTTGGCTTGGCCACGTACATAGGTAGTAGTTGTTTGCAGAAATGCAATAACGTCCGTGGCAGCAGTACCGCTGTCTAGAAGGTGCTGTGAAATAAAAAAAATGTATGTTTCAGCACTTAGACAACGTTGTCGGGTATTACGACATCCTCGCCGATATCCTTAGGATGCAAAATCGAATGTACTACAGTCTTCGATACGTCTAAGGAAGCCTCTGTGTCACGGTAAGTCACATGCCGATCCTTTTCAATCATGTTGCGCACAGCATCGATGTTTTTTGGAACAACAACAGATTTTGGTCGACCTTCACGAAATTCATCCCTGACGGATGCACGACCATGACGAAATTCTGCAAATTGTAAACAGTCTTTTCTGATAATGATTCATTACGACAAGTTGAACGAAGCGATTCGAGGCATTGTTGTTGAGTTGGGCCTTTACTAAAATCGTAAAAAATCATCCAACGAAAACCATCACGTGAAATTTCCGTTTGTTCACATAACTGTTTTTTTAAACGCTCACTATAAACAAACTACTCGGCCAATTTCTGAGCTGCCACTCTTTTAGCAATAACAAATGCCAAATTTTACAACAATGGTAATGTCACATCTCAATAGCGCCATTTAGTGGTGGTTGGTAAAAACTTAAACCCTCGTATTACTACAACTTTTTCTATAATCAACTTAACATTTTTTAGATTACCCTGTAAGCAAATCTCAATCCCTTCTACATACCATTCCTGTTAAAAATAGAAATAATAAAAAAGAAAGAACACTGAAATAAAAATATATTTTAATAGGTGTGCAACAACCCTTTTATCTTTCAAGCCCATTCCTTTCACCTTATATATCTTTTACTAAAAATGATTAGCTAAAAATTTTTAAAATATCCCAACCAAAAACCAAGCTAAAATCTTATAATAATATTAAAACTATGCAGTATTTAGTGATCCCCGCCCCTTTCACCCTCTACCCTTGTTAATATTGTAAATAACAAAAAAATAATGTAACATTTCGTTCTCTTGACTCAAAGAACTTTGAAAAAGCCTATAACCCCCTACCCCATCCTTTAACGTCTTATATATTTTACAATAAATAATATGCGTATAATTCGTCCAGAACATCAACCAAAAAAAGTGTGAATATCTCAAAATGCTCTTGAAATTTTGTAATATTAAACTACCCCCTTCCTGAATTAAAATTAAAAGTACTAAAAAAAAACCGGTCAAGTGCAAGTTGAACTTGCACAATTAGTGTTCCGTACGTTGATTGTTTTTAAAATAAAAAATCTTGTTAGGGTGGTATAAAATGATCAGTGACTTCACAAAACACACCCTAAATGAGTTTTCAACAAAGTTTGTTTCCAATCTTTACTGAAAACTGGTGGCCTTGAAATTTTAGGTAATGATAATTTTCGTTCAATCTACACCTCGTGGAGAATATTCCAGGATTTTTTCAAAATGTTTTGATCAGTACTTTTCGAGATAAGGTAGGGGACAGCGATTTGTCACGATTTTTTAAAAGTAATACGAAGAAAAGTGTGCGCAAGTATTACATTATATATGTATTTTTTACTCGTGTTTTCACAAGCTTTCATTTGACACCACCCTCGATGACCTAGTAAAAAAATTTTTTTTTTCACTTCCGATTTCACCCCTCAAAACGAATCCCTTAAATCAAAATTTATGTTACGGTGATATAAAATGATCAGTCACTTCACAAAACACACCCCAAATAAGTTTTCAACAAAGTTTATTTCCAATCTTTACTGAAAATTGATGACCTTGAAATTTCTGTTTTTAGTGTTCCGTACGGAACACTTATACTTATAAGATCACTTCGGTGTCTGTCCGTCTGTCTGTCTGTCTGTCCGTCTGTCCGTCTGTCCGTCTGTCCGTCTGTCCGTCTGTTCGTCTGTCCGTCTGTCCGTCTGTCCGTCTGTCCGTCTGTCCGTCTGTCACACCCGATTTTCTCCGAAACTATTTGTCATAGAAAGTTGAAATTTGGTAGTAATATAGGAATTGATGGCCTCATCAGAGCCATGTAGTTTTGAAAGTTAAATTTTGACTTAAGGGGTTAGTTTTGGAGGATGAAATCGGAAGTGAAAAAAAAATTTTTTTACTAGGTAATCGAGTGTGGTGTCAAATGAAAGCTTGTGAAAATACGAGTAAAAAATTTATATATAATGTAATACTTGCGCGCACTTTTCTTTGTATTATTTTTAAAAAATCGCGAAAAATCGCTGTCCACCCGCCTTATCTCGGAAAGTACTTATCAAAAAATTTTGAAAAAATTCTGGAATCTTCTCCACGGGGTGTAGATTGAACGAAAATTATCACGAGTGCATTACCTGTAATAATTTATCTGGTATATAAAAAAACAGAAATTTCAAGGTCATCAATTTTCAGTAAAGATTGGAAATAAACTTTGTTGAAAACTTATTTGGGGTGTGTTTTGTGAAGTCACTGATCATTTTATATCACCGTAACATAAATTTTGACTTAAGGGATTCGTTTTGAGGGGTGAAATCGGAAGTGAAAAAAAAAATTTTTTTACTAGGTCATCGAGGGTGGTGTCAAATGAAAGCTTGTGAAAACACGAGTAAAAAATACATATATAATGTAATACTTGCGCACACTTTTCTTCGTATTACTTTTAAAAAATCGTGAAAAATCGCTGTCCCCCTACCTTATCTCGAAAAGTACTGATCAAAATATTTTGAAAAAATCCTGGAATATTCTCCACGAGGTATAGATTGAACGAAAATTATCATTACCTAAAATTTCAAGGTCACCAGTTTTCAGTAAAGATTGGAAACAAACTTTGTTGAAAACTCATTTGGGGTGTGTTTTGTGAAGTCACTGATCATTTTATACCACCCTAACAAGATTTTTTATTTTAAAAACAATCAACGTACGGAACACTAATTGTGCAAGTTCAACTTGCACTTGACCGGTTTTTTTTTTTTATATACCAGATAAATTATTACAGGTAATGCACTCGTGATAATTTTTGTTCAATCTACACCCCGTGGAGAAGATTCCAGAATTTTTTCAAAATTTTTTGATAAGTACTTTCCGAGATAAGGCGGGTGGACAGCGATTTTTCGCGATTTTTTAAAAATAATACAAAGAAAAGTGCGCGCAAGTATTACATTATATATATTTTTTACTCGTATTTTCACAAGCTTTCATTTGACACCACACTCGATTACCTAGCAAAAAAATTTTTTTTTCACTTCCGATTTCACCCCCCAAAACTAACCCCTTAAGTCAAAATTTAATTTTCAAAACTACATGGCACTGATGAGGCCATCAATTCCTATATTACTACCAAATTTCAACTTTCTACGACAAATAGTTTCGGAGAAAATCGGGTGTGACAGACGGACAGACGGACAGACAGACAGACGGACAGACAGACGGACAGACACCGAAGTGATCTTATAAGTGTTCCGTACGGAACACTAATTACCTAATTTTTGGATTTCTGGACTTGAAAAAACTAGAAAAGGACATAGACACTATGCGCAAAAATTAAAGAATCAAAAAAAATCCTAAATTTTTTGGTGAGTTTCAAAAAGCTGTACTTCAGCGAAAAATGGGCGTAGGGCGATAAAAAAAACGAATTGTAGCTTCAAGTTTCTAGTTTTCAGAGCCGGAATATTTTATCGTTAACGGTTTAGAAAACCACCAGAAAAAAAATTATCCAAATTTTTTCTTGCCTTTCAAAAGGTCCACGGACTTCGATAAATTTTTTACAGTGATACTACCTTAGAGCTCTTTCAGCATTTATTGCCCTCTTTAATTTGAGCGGCCAAAAGCCTTGTACGATAATTCTTTGCGGAGTTATTCTCGTTCGAAGCAAAAATGGCACTTTTGACTTTGACAACTAATTACTCGGGAACTAATGATTGTAAAAGAGTTTTAAAAACTATAAGACATTCTCTACAAAATGGCATTATTGTTTCTTGATCGAGAAATTTTTTTTCAACGCGAAAAAGTTGATTAAAAAAATGCTAACTTGGCATAACTGGTGGTTTTCTTATAATTACTCGAAAACCGTTAATGATAAAAATATTTAGGCTTAGGATCTGAAAACAAGAAACTTGAAGCTACAATTTGCTTTTTTTTTTATCGGTCTAGGCCCAATTTTCGCTGAGATACAGCTTCTTGAAAATCACCCAAATATTTCTGATTTTTTTTTTAATCCTTTAATTTTTGCGCGTAGTTTAAAACGAAATATAGAGAGCAATCTCTCTGATCTCCTCCGCCACCCCTTTCACCCTCTATATGTGTTACTATAAATATTCGTGCATAAAATTTGTTTATTATTCAAGAAAAAACCCGGAAAAACCTTCGTATTAGTATTAAAAATCATTAAAAATTTATCGACCTCCACCCCTTTCACACCCTTAGCCTCAAGTGATATCGTTCAAAAACTATAGGCTTCATTCCCTTATTAGATGTTATTTATGTACCAAGTTTGAAACTGATATCTCATTTCATTCTAAAGTTATCGCCCCAACAAACCGACAGACCGATGGAAAGACGGATAGACGGAAATGAGCAACTAGGTTTTTTGTAAACCCTAAGCAAAAATCTCAAAGGGTAATTTTTTCACTAATACAATACTTCCCTTTAACAAGGAAATTAAAAATCAGCGAAAAAGGAGCTCTTTGTTGTTGGTTTGATAAAAAATAACCGGTCAAGTGCAAGTTGAACTTTTGTTTTTGTTAGGGTGGTATAAAATGATCAGTGACTTCACAAAACACACCCCCCAAATGAGTTTTTAACAAAGTTTTTTTCTGATCTTTACTGAAAACTGGTGACCTTGAAATTTTGGTTTTTTTTATATACCAGATAAATTATTAAAGGTAATGATAATTTTCGTTCAATCTATACCCCGTGGAGAATATTCCAGGATTTTTTCAAAATTTTTTGATTAGTACTTTTCGAGATAAGGTAGGGGACAGCGATTTTTCACGATTTTTTAAAAGTAATACGAAGAAAAGTGTGAGCAAGTCTTACATTATATATATAAATATATATATATATATATATATATATATATATATATATATATATATATATATATATTTTACTCGTGTTTTCAGAAGCTTTCATTTGACACTGCACTCGATGACCTAGTAAAAAAAATTTTTTTTTCACTTCTGATTTCACCCCTCAAAACGAATCCCTTAAGTCAAAATTTATGTTACGGTGATATAAAATGATCAGTAACTTCACAAAACACACCTCAAATAAGTTTTCAACAAAGTTTATTTCCAATCTTTACTGAAAATTGATGACCTTGAAATTTCTGTTTTTTTATATACCAGATAAATTATTACAGGTAATGCACTCGTGATAATTTTCGTTCAATCTACACCCCGCGGAGAATATTCCAGAATTTTTTCAAAATTTTTTGATAAGTACTTTCCGAGATGTGGTGGACAGGGTGGACAACGATTTTTCGCGATTTTTTAAAAATAATACTAAGAAAAGTGCGCGCAAGTATTACATTATATATATATTTTTTACTCGTGTTTTCACAAGCTTTCATTTGACACCACACTCGATGACCTAGTAAAAAATTTTTTTTTTCACTTCCGATTTCACCCCTCAAAACGAATCCCTTAAGTCAAAATTTATGTTACGGTGATATAAAAATGATCAGTGACTTCACAAAACACACCTCAAATAAGTTTTCAACAAAGTTTATTTCCAATCTTTACTGAAAATTGATGACCTTGAAATTTCTGTTTTTTTTATATACCAGATAAATTATTACAGGTAATGCACTCGTGATAATTTTAGTTCAATCTACACCCAGCGGAGCATATTCCAGAATTTTTTCAAAATTTTTTGATAAGTACTTTCCGAGATAAGGCGGGTGGACAGCCATTTTTCGCGAGGTTTTAAAAATAATACAAAGAAAAGTGCGCGCAAGTATTACATTATATATGTATATATATATATATATATATATATATATATATATATATATATATATATATATATATATATATATATATATATTTTACTCGTGTTTTCACAAGCTTTCATTTGACACCACACTCGATTACCTAGTAAAAATTTTTTTTTTTTCACTTTCAACTTTCTATGACAAATAGTTTCGGAGAAAATCGGGTGTGACGGACGGACAGACGGACAGACAGACGGACAGACACCGAAATGATCTTATAAGTGTTCCGTACGGAACACTAAAAATAGTTCCTCTGTCAATTTTGCATAAGTGTATAAAATTTGAATTGAAAAAGTGGTAAATATAAAAATTTTAATTGACCGCCAAAATGTTGACTGCTTATGTAGAACTGACAATAACTTTTTTTACCAAATGTCTTGAGATTTTAACAGATAAGCATGTTTTCCACGTAATTTTTGAAAAAATGATTGATTGGCAATTAATTAATGGAAGTTACGTGACCACAAATAAGTAGATCTTTTTCATCTTTATTAAAGCAAAAGCAAATACGAAAGTTGAAATCCAACCTAAATTCATAATAAAAAAATTTGCTCATATGATCTACATCTTTTGGAAAACACCGCATAAATAAAAATGACGGCAATAAAAATAAAAATTCAAAACTATCCAGGACTATTCTCGAAAATAACCGTATAACAAAGCAATCTGATATTTGCGAAATTTTTAACAATTATTTTGAAGGTTTTGCTAACAGCAGTGATCCATCACAACATAATGAGCCTAAAATTCCGATCTACAACAGGTTTGTTTTCCTGTTCCTTACTAGATCAACTGTGATCATAATCAGAAAAAAACAGCAAGAGGATATAACGCAATATAAGTTAATCTAAGCGATAATAACGTTATTATAAATAATACTTATCTTATGATATTAATCACAAGAAAAAGTTGCGCAGAGATATTTACAAATTAATCCTAGTATTTCTTTCTATATATTATTTCTGTTAAATTCGGAAATAACAAAAAAAAAATCCTTAATTTTCAGATTCCTCGACTCAAAAATCCTGAGAAGGATATGAGCATTTCTGTAAATTGTTGATATGTTAGCGGTTCAAAAAAAAGAGAAATTTTTTTTGAAAGTGGAACTCATTAGACTTGATTTAAATCGTTCCTTGAACCTCTAGAAATAATTATTCACGGCTGAACACAACTTTTTTAAGAACCTTTTTTCGCAGCTCAATAGGCAAATTTTTGCGGAAAAAATCGAAAAAACTCGCTAAATTGGCGTAAAATCGATTTCAATCGCTCTTTGGGCCTTTAGAAATAATTATTCATGGCTGAACACGACTGTTTTAAGAACCTTTTTTATTTACAGCTAAATATGCAAATTTTTGATGAAAAAATGAAAAACTCGCTAAATTGCCGTACAAAGTATCAAAAGTCAATACTCGTATATAATGTACCGTATCATAAGTTTATCCATACGATTAATTGAAATTATTCATCGTGAATCTTAAAGGAAGCTGCTATCAAATACCTCATGGAGTGCAGACTTCCCCTCTCTAATCTATAATATACGAGTATATAAAATGCAACGTCTCTCTGTCTGTCTGTCTGTCTGTCCGTTAGTGCGCTTATCACTGGAGAACCACTTATCCGATTTACGTACTTTTCTTTTTAAAAACATACATATGTTCTCTGGCCAGGTTATAGGCTATATTTTATTACGATAGGTAGCATAGGGAATGAGCAATGACGATAATAGTGAATGAAGTCGGAAAAAAGTTTGCCGGTAGCGCGCTCCCTTGCAGTACACAGCCTAAACCATTAAATTTGGAACAATATTATGTAGCAGAGAATATCTATAATCTATAATATATAAAATGAAATGTCTCTCTGTCTGTCTGTCTGTCCATTAGTGCGTTTATCAGGCGAGAACCACTTATCCGATTACGTGTCTTTTTTTAAATTCATACATATATTCTTGGGCCAGGTTATATAGTAATAATAATAATAATCTATATCTATAATATATGTAAAATACAACGTCTCTGTCTGCCTGTCTGTCCGTTAGTGCGCTTAGCCCTCGAGAACCACTTATCCGATTTACGTCATTTTTTAAAATTCATACATATGTTCTCTGACCAGGTTATGTAATAATAATAATAATCTATATAATATATATAAAACGCAACGTCTCTCTGTCTGTCTGTCCATTAGTGTGCTTATCATTCGAGAACCACTCATCCGATTTACGTGATTTTTTTTTAATTCTTAATTTAATATATGTCAAATAAAATCTATAATATATATAAAACGTAACGTCTCTCTGTCTGTCTGTATATCCATTACTGCGCTTAGCACTCAAGAACCACTTATCCGATTTACGTGTTTTTTTTTTTTATAAACTACAAGGGGAATAAACAGAGACAAAATGCTAATATGTAGGAAAAAAGATGAAAGTTTAGCAGTAAGCTTCGCAGAAAGACTGAATAGATGGGGGGAATACTTTAAAGAAACACTAAATGGAGTTGAAAATGAGTTGAATGAGAAATAGGAAGCAAAATTAACTGAAGGGCAGGAGGGGACAAATAAACCCTGCAAAGTAGAAATAAGAGAAATACTCAGAACTGATAAAAGCTGGAGAAGTAGATCTGGAAAATGAAATATGCCGGTTGGTGCAAGAAATATGGGAAACAGAAAAGATGCCAGTGAACTGGAGAAAAAGGAGAAAAAAACTATATGTGCTAATTATAGACCAATAGCCTTACTGGATGTCGTGTACAAGATAGTAGTGTTGACTATCAAAGCAGACCAGCAGAGAAAGCCGAGTCTATTGTGGATTCAGGAAAAATAGATCGGTTGCAGACCAGAGATTTTCAATTAAGCAAAATCTAAAATAATAGCTTAGAACAAAATTTGGCACTACACTTGGTCTTTGTGGATTTCAGAGAAGCATATGACTCTGTAAATAGAGAAGAATGGAAGAACTAAAAATTCCAAGTAAATTGATTCGCATGGTGAGAATGACCCTGAATGACACAGAAAATAGAGTGTTGGTTGAGGGCAAAGTATCAGACAAGTTTAAGGTGAAAAGAGGATTTAGACAAGGGGAACCAGTGTCGACATGTCTATTTAATTTGGTACTAGAGAAGATAATCCGGGAGTCAGAAATAAAAACAAATGGAACGATATACCAACAAACCTGCCAATGCTTGGCCTATGCAGATGATGTAGCAGTGATTGTAAGAGCAAAAGAGAACCTCAAAAAGCCATAAGTAGGATAAAAGAAAGGGGAAGGATGAGAGGACTAAAGATAAATGAGGAAAAAAACAAAATACATGGAAATTACAAAGAAGAACGATAATAAAAACAACAGAAGTTTAAATATAATTAACAACTTAGGGAAAAGATATATGTTTGAAAAAGTAGACAAATTTGATTATCTAGGAGTAACAATAACAGAGAGTGGATAAGAAAGGACGAAGATACAAGAAAGAATAGCGAAAGGACAGAAAAGTTTGGGGGTAATGAATCCAATACTGAAATCAAAGAATGTATCAAGAAAAGTAAAAGAAAGAATATAAACGACAGTTGTCAGACCCACGGTGACATATGGATGCGAAACGTGAAAAGTGAATGCAAGAGAAAAGGAGACGTTCGAGGTGTTGGAAAGGCAAGCTTTGAGAAGAATCTACGGAGAAAGGAAAGAATAGGGACTGTGGAGAAGAAGAACAAACTACGAATTAAAATGTCTATATACGAAACCCCTTATAAGCCAAATCATAATAAGCTAGCGATTAAGATGGTTGGGACACTTGGCAAGGATGAAGGAAGAAAGACAGGAAAAGCAAGCCCTAATAAGAAGAGTGGTTGGAAGAAGAGGCAAGGGTAGACCTCGATCTACATGGATTCAGGCAGTAAAGCAAGATGCGGAATTGATGGGAATCCCGCACTGGGAAAAGCTAACAGGAGACAAAAAAAAGTGGAGACAAGTATGCAACCAAGCCATGAGCCTCTAAGACCCCTTGACCTATATAATAATATAAACATAACGAATAAACAGTGACCATAAAGTCCACGCGAGCGGAGCCGCGGGCACAGCTAGTGAAGATATATAAATCAATCATCTTGTCTAAAATAAGTTATGGGGATTTTATTTACGACGCGGCGAGTCCCATCAATAAAAGATCTCCCGAAGTAATCGAAAACCAAGCCTTGCGACTATCAACCGGAGCTTATCGAACTTATCCAATTCCAAGTTTGCAATGTATTGCTTCCATGCCCCCCCTTTACTTACAAAGACAGAAATCTTTAATGTGATTCTACACCACGTCATTATTCAGATCCCACATTAAAAGAGCCCTCAATCTACACCAGATACATTTAAAATCATTCAGCCCCAACTCCATACAATCCAGAATAAAGATCTTTCTATCCACTCATGGACCCATCTTCACTTCACCAGATTCATTTAAATTCCCATTACTCCCTCCTTGGACTGCCCCCATTCCAAAGATAGATATCAGTTTGACTAAGTACAACAAAGAGTCAATTCCCTCTTCTCAAATAAAGTCACCGTTCTTACAACTTACACGTAATAAATATCAAAATCATATCTATTACTACACAGACGGATCTAAATCAAACCTAGGAGTGGGTGCAGCAATAATCGCCCCCAACACTATTCACAAATTTAAACTAAATTCTGTTTCCACAGTTTATACATCTGAATTACTGGCCATAAGAGAAGCAATCAAATTAACATTAAAAACAAATAATAGAAACATTCTCATCATAACTGATTCCTTTAGTTCTCTGAAAACTATAAATTCATCGAAAACATCCATCCCATTAGTATTTGACAAAATGAATCTCATACACATAAGTAACATCCGGAAGATTAACCTAGCTTTGTTGTGGATCCCTAGTCATATTAACATAAAAGGAAACGATTCAGCAGATACCAATGCCAAATTGGCAATTACCTCTGGAATAATCATAAATACAATCTTATCACCATCGGGTCTGAAAAATATTTTCAAAGATAACTTTAGAAACATATTTCAACTCTCTTGGGACTTGCAAGATGACAACAAGCTCTGGGAATCTAAGCCTACGGTTTATCCACCATTTCATCTCTCAAGTTTAACAAGAAAAGAGAATACCATATGGAGTTGAAATTCCATAGGGCATACCCATCTAACTCATTCATATATATTAAAGGGGGAACCTCCCCCAATATGTCAACAATGTCAAACAACCCTCACAATAAAACACATCCTTTCCTATGATTATCTGCCCCAAGAACTAAATATAATTTATTGAAACCCTTACATCAAATAATAGCTCCAAACATAAATAATATAAAAAACCTAATAAAACTTTTGAAAGAAACAGACCTTTACTCTAAAATATAACAACACACAACTGGCGCTAAATGATCTTTGTTATCGATGCCCTGCATTTAAACATACATACATACATTATCGTGAATCCTGATAACGTTTTCTTCTTTTATATAGGCCATTTTTGTCCATTTTTCCCCTTTTAATATCTTGTAGTCAAATTAACGTCCAGGTACAGCCACTTTTTGGTCAGAAATGGCCGTAAATCAAAAATAGTGCAATATGCAAGAAATCGTAGTGTCACAAGTATTGTGTAAATCGATTGTCCCAAAGTCAAGAACAAAAATGGTAAAGCAATTTATTATTTCAATGAACATGTTTACAACGACATTGAAAACGGTGCTAAGAATTGTAAAATTTACAACTAAATTAATTAAATAAGTTCATTTATAAGAATTTATTATTTCATATTGTTCTCTGCTAAAAATATAATATTTTAAAACATACCTTTTTATTATTTTAAAAATTATAGGAATAATACAAAAAAAAAACCGGTCAAGTGCAAGTTGAACTTGCACAATTAGTGTTCCGTACGTAGATTGTTTTTAAAATAAAAATTTTTTTAGGGTGGTATAAAATGATCAGTGACTTCATAAAACACACCCCAAATGAGTTTTCAACAAAGTTTGTTTCCAATCTTTACTGAAAAACTGGTGACCTTGAAATTTTGTTTTTTTTTGATATACCAAATAAATTATTAAAGGTAATGCACTCGTGATAATTTTTGTTCAATCTATACCCCGTGGAGAATATTCCAGAATTTTTTCAAAATTTTTTGATCAGTACTTTTCGAGATAAGGTAGGGGACAGCGATTTTTTAAAAGTAATACGAAGAAAAGTGTGCGCAAGTATTACATTATATATATATTTTTTACTCGTGTTTTCACAAGCTTTCATTTGACACCACACTCGATGATCTAGTAAAAAAAAAATTTTTTCACTTCCGATTTCACCCCTCAAAACGAACCCCTTAAGTCAAAATTTATGTTACGGTGGTATAAAATGATCAGTGACTTCACAAAACACACCCGAAATGAGTTTTCAACAAAGTTTGTTTCCAATCTTTACTGAAATCTGATGACCTTGAAATTTTTGTTTTTTTTATGTACCATATAAATTATTAAAGGTAATGCACTCGTGATAATTTTCGTTCAATCTACACTCCGTGGAGAATATTCCAGAATTTTTTCGAAATTTTTTGATAAGTACTTTTCGAGATAAGGCCCGGGACAGCGATTTTTCGCGAATTTTTAACAATAATACAAAGAAAAGTGCGCGCAAGTATAATATTATATATATATATTTTTTACTCGTATTTTCACAAGCTTTCATTTGACACCACACTCGATGACCTAGTAAAAAAAAATTTTTTTCACTTCCGACTCCACACCCCAAAAAACTAACCCCTTAAGTCAAAATTTAATTCTCAAAACTACATGGTTCTGATAAGGCCATCAATTCCTATATTATTACCAAATTTCACCTTTCTATGTCAAATAGTTTCGGAGAGAAAATCGGGTGTGACAGACAGACAGACAGACAGACAGACACCGAAGTGATCTTATAAGTGTTCCGCACGGAACACTAAAAACAAACAAAAAAACATGTTTTATTTATAATAAATAAGTTTAATTTTTCAGTGTGTAGAGTTCTCATTTCTGGCCAAAAAGTGGCTAAAATCTGACCATAACTTGGAAACGATAGCCTAATATCAACAAAGTACATAAGAATTGAAAGTAAGCAGATCAAAGAACATAAAAAAGTGTACCTGTACGTTAATTTGACTAAAAAATATAAAATGGACAAAAAAATGGGCAAAAATGGCCATTATGTAAGAGGAAAACGTTATCAGGAGTCACGATAAGTAGTTTAAGTAAATCACATGGATAAACTTATAATACAGTACATTATATTACTCAGTATATGTCACCACTACACCAAACACTTTATTGACTCAATCATCGCTCCTGATGAAGCTAACATGGTGGGCAAAAATAAAGTGTTTGGTGTAGTGGTGATATATACTGAGTAGTATCATTGTGCCAAAGATTCCACATTCCCAACCTAGTACATTATATATTGACTTTCGATGCTTTTTACGGCAATTTTAGCGAGTTTTTCCATTTTTTCCTCTTAAGAAAGTCGTGTTCAGCCTTGAATAATTGTTTCTAGAGGCCCAAGGAACGATTTAAATCGGATCTAATGAGTGTCACTTTAAAAAAAAATGCCTCTTTTTTGAACCGCTAATATACCAACAATTTACGGAAACGCTCATATAAATTAATAGTCCAGTAAATAGGAATTTTAAATACTCATTCATAGTTGAAGCCTGACTTTTTGATCAAAAATTAGTTTTAATACGTGGATCAAGTATCAATAGTCAAAAATTGGAAATTGAATGAAAGGAGTTGTAAAAAAAAAAATGAAAACTACCCCAAAAACCACTTTCTCGCAAATTTCTCGGAAAATATAAAAATTACAAAAAATGTCTCGAACAAAATCGATAGATGATACATTTATCTACAAAATCGTTATGAATCACTTTTCACATATTTGCGATACAGAACGAGATATTTGCAATTGATAATGGTTATTTAAGGCACTGCTAGCTAGAAAAATATCCGAATCTGAAAAAATTCATAAAAAAATAGAAAAAATCATTATTTTTTTACCTTTTTTTATTCGTATCTATTTAATGTAACTCATTTTTTCAGAGATTTTTTTTATTAACTTTATAAAGTTATAAACCATTATATTTTTTGAATTTAATTTTTGATTATTAAAATTGAAAAAAAAAAATTCCTTGTTACGTTCTTTGAAGTTTTATTTATTTGTAGATATCTATATATGTTTTATATAAAAGATTTTTTTTTCAATTGTTTATGACTTTTCAAAAAGTCAATAAAAGAAAATTCTCCGAAAAAATTAGTTGCATTAAATAGATAAGATTAAAAAAAAAGTTCAAAAATAATGATCTTTTTATTTTTTATGAATTTTCATATCGCAAATACGTGAAAACTGACTCACGACGATTTTGTAGATAATCCTTTTTTGTTCGAAATATTTTTATATTCTTCGGGGCACCCCATTTCTCTAACATCGTCCCTCAATGAGAGAGGATGTCTGCAATTTGTTGGGCGTTAATTTGGGAGCAAATATGTCCTGGCATGAACATGTTGCAGGCATAGCAAGGAGAGCTTCTCAAAAGTTGGTAATATTATTTCGAACCAGAAAGCTTTACACTCCAAAAACTGTTAATTCTTTACAAAGCTCAAATTCGACCAACTATGGAATACAGCTCCCATGTTTGGGGCTCCGCTCCCAAACATAGACTGCATTTGTTGGATTCTATTCAGAGAAGAGCTGTTCGTCTGATTGGAGACCCGGAACTGACCGGTGGCCTTGATTCGCTGAAACATCGAAGAACGGATGGCGACTTGAGCCTCTGTGGCCCGTTTAATTCCTCCACAGCGGTGCATGTTAGAAATACACGTCACGCTGATACTTCACATCCGTATGAGGTTCAGCTTGTTACGCCTCGTACAATGCTTTTCAAGCAGTCTTTTATATGGAGAACATCATCCCTTTGGAATAATTTGCCCAGGACTGTGTTTCCCACCGAGTACAATTTACAGCGATTCAAGAGCAACGTGAATCGCTTTTTCCGCACACGAGCCGCTCCTGTAGCACTCTAGGAATCTCCCTGCAGCACGTGTGCTAGACCCATAAAAAAAAAATTCTCCGAAAAATTTGAGAAAAAGTAGTTTATTTTTTTTGCAACCCCTTCCATTCAATTTCCAGTTTTTGACTCTTGATACTTGATTTACATATTAAAACTAATTTTTATCTACAATTCAGGCTTCAAGTATGAACGATCATTTAAAATTCTCATTTACTGGACTATAGTATATACTATGTACGAAGTAACTCCTCTAATTCCTTTTTGAGTACAAATAATTATGCTTAAAATTTGTTCACTACCAAAAATTAGAAACAACAATACTATTAAAACTATATAAAATTTATCGACCCCCTTCACCTGGAGAAACAGCTCAAAAATAATAAGTTCCTTTCCTACTATAAATATTATATGTGTAGCAAATTTCAAGCCGATATTTTATTTCGTTCGAGGGTTACCTAAAAAACAGGCAGATAGCCAGACAGAAATTAGCAAGTATGTTTTTCGTTATCTAACTTAACACGTCAAGAAATGCAAAATCTCAGGTGAGTTATCGTGTCAGCAGATAGCCAAAGCTCCGAAAATTGGAATGTATGCTTTTAGTACTGTAGAAAAGTGAAACAGGCCCTGAAAAGTAAAAAAATATATAAATACCTCGAAAATTATTATTTTCCAGAATACAATACCTCCTTTAATAAAGAAATTAAAATTATGGTGATTGTAGCATATCCCTTATTATTTCTAAAATAACAAAGAAAAGTACATTTGCATTAAAATCATATGTATGGTACATCGTAAAAAAAACCAAATTTTCAAATATAAAACATTAGCTTACGACGTGATCCTAAGCAAACTCGTTGAAAAAAGAGTTTTACGAAATCATATGTATCTTTATCAATATTTATCTCCTCATTGTATTGTTTTTATTACGTAATTTTAAACGAAAAAAGTACTAAATATATCAAACTAACGACATTACGTATAAAAATTGTTGCCAAACTTTGGAAATTTGGAAAAAATAATCAATAAGAGAACAGTAGCCATAAACGGATCTTCTACACTAATTGAATCAAACTGAAAATATATCTATCTTGTTTAGCAACTGATCAGTCGAGTCGTAACAGCCAGCGAAAGATTTGGATTAACTATGAATATAAGAAAAACCAAGTAGATGGTAATAACAAAGAAAAATCTACCACTAGACTCCCTCAAAATCAGGGAGAACACCCCAGAACAGGTATCCACATTTAAATATTTGGGAACCAATATAAATGACAAGTGGAACCCAAGAAAGGAAATATATTCCCGAATCGAACATGCCCGAGTAACATATGAATATGAATAAATTTTTCCATCGCATAAGTCTCAATCTCGCACTCCGAATGAGAATGGTGAGAGCATTTGTATTCTCCGTGCTAATGTATGGATGTAAGTGCTGAACCCTTGACCCTAGCTCAGAGAAACAACTGGCATCTTTTGAAATGTACATTTTGGATGCCTTCTTCTCATCTCCTGGGTACAGAAAATAAAAAACACAGAAGTGCTGGATAGAATGAACAAAATGAAGGAATTACTAACAACTATAAAAATAAGAAAAACTCAATACTTCGGACATATAATGAGGGGCATAAAATACGTATTGCTACGTCTAATTGTTGAAGGTAAAATAAAGGGCAAACGATCGATCGGCAGACGACAGAATTCTTGGCTGAAGGACATGAGAAGGTGGTTTGGATGTGCTTCGAGTAATATTTTTCGAGGAGTGGTGTCTAAAGTTCGCTTGTGAAGAGACGGCGTCGTAAAAAGAAGAAGATAGCTTATACTGAACACAATTACGAGTAATTTGTTGAGTTATTATTATTGCTACTTCTTCCTCTTTCTTGTTCTTCTTCGTACGTTAGGACCATGTCCTGTGTTCACTTCAAAGGTTTCCCAGAAACAATTGCGATGATGAAGACCAGCTCTCATACCATCTTATTGGTGGTCTTCCAAGCGGTCGTGGTGTGTTTGGTCGCTTCTCTTTTGCAACCTTAGCCAACCGGTTATTTGGCATTCTGTCCACATGGTCTCTCCATTCTCTTCTCCTATTCCTTGCCCATCTCACCACATCCTGTATTTCGCACATTTCCCTTATTTCTTCACATCTCCTCCGGTCAAATAAGGTATGTCCTGTTATCGATCTAAGTGTTCGCATTTCTGTTGTTCTTAGGAGTCGTTTTGTTATTATGTTCTCCGCTCTGGTTTCCATCGCGTACGTCATGATCGGTCTTACGCATGTTTTGTATATTCTTACTTTGCTCCTGGTGCTCATATATTTGTTTCTCCAAATTATATCTCTTAAGTATCCTGATATTAATGATGCCTTTCTTGTTTGAGTTTTTACTTCCTCCTTAAGGTTCCTGGTACTTGTTATGTTTGCCCCCAGATATTTGAAGGATATCACTTGTTCTACACTCTGCTCATAAATCGCGAGTTTGCATCTTTTCAGTTCTTTAGATATTGTAAGGGATTTTGTTTTCTTTACAAATATTTGCATATTAAACACTTTTACTGTTTGTTGAAACTTATGTAGATGTCTCTGTAAGTTATCTTCGTCTCCTGATATGATTACTGCATCATCGGCGTAGCATATTATTTTTATTTCTTTGTCTCCCCGTCGATATCCTCTCTCAGTTTTCTTTACTTCGTTTATAATTTCATCCATTATGATGTTAATTAAGATTGGGCTTAGGCTATTTCCTTGTCTGATTTCGGTTGTCATAGATATTTTATATATACATATGTGTGGTTGTTGGTGTTCAACTCTTCGATAGTTTTTATTATATTCGGGTGAATTCCCCTTTTTTGTAGTAGGGTTATGACATCAGTTAACCGTACCCTATCGAATGCCTGGGTAAGATCAATGAAACAGATAAAGGCTATCTTATTAAACTCTATGACTTGTTCGGTAATTTGGCGGATTATAAATATGGCGTCTATAGTAGACCTGTTCTTTCTGGACCCTTGCTGCTCTTCACAGATTCCGGTTAACATTATTTCTTCTGCTAAAATTTTAGTGAACAATTTTAGTACCGCACTCATTAAGCTGATACCTCGATAGTTTTTTGGATCTGTCCTTTCTCCTTTTTTGAAAATTGGTATCAAGATGCTTTCTTTCTATTCGGATGGTATAATCTTGGCTGTGAGTATTTTGTTAAAGAACATCTGTAATTCTTCTAGTACTTTATCACCTCCATATTTGATCATTTCGTTCTTAATTTCGTCCATGCCCGGGCTTTTCTGTTTTTTAGTTTCGCTGCCACGTGCTGTATTTGATTCAAGGAAATGGTCCTATTTGGTTAGGAAACATTTTCATCTTCATGCTTTATTTCCTGTGTTAATGAATTGGTTTCTGATGGACTATGGAGTTTTTCGAAATATCTTTCCCATTCTTCCGTAATTTTTGTATTTTGTATATACTCATTTATTGGTTTTTTTCTATTTCTCAGTAGATTCCATTTTTTTTTTGTCCTCCGTACAAGATCATGTTCCATATCGTTCAAAAATTTCTCCCAATGCTCTCTTTTGATTCTCTGGATATTCTCGTTGACCCCGTTTCTTACAGTTTTATAATCATTATATGTTATAGCATTGGATCTGTATTGTAGGTACGATTTTCCTTTTTCTTCAGCTAATGTCTTAACTTCTTGTTTGAACCAAGGCTTTGTGTTTGGTTTTCCCCCTTTCTTTATAGTCCTTCTTCCAAATGCTTCTTCTACTGCTTCTAGCATATCAGTTTTTAGTTTTGTCCATGCCGTTTCTATGTATGTCATCGGACTCTCGAATATCATTTGTGGCTATTTTTTCTGTTAACCTTTGTTGATATAGATATTTGGTTGAGTCGTCGGATAGAGATTCTTATTGATTTTGCTTATTTGTACGACGGGTTCGCTACGAAGTCGTTGCATGATTGTTCGTATTTTTGCTATTACAAGATGGTGATTCGTTCCAGCATTGGCAGAAGCTAATGTTCTCACGTCCTGTATTCTTGTTGGATGAATATTTCTATTTGTGATTATGTAATCAATTGTTGATCTTCGTCCATGTGTATTTTCGAAGGTTGTTGCTACTTAATTCAATTTATGTGTCAAGGAGTTATATAACTAGAGGGCCAACTCATTCTTCATGGTGTACTTCTCCAGTACATTAGATCTAGAGGCAGGTACACCACTGTTTTTATATATTGCATGGAAAGATTTTTTTAAAATTATACAGATTGTGACACATTAACTTTAGAAAATTAACTAACCTTTTCCTCTTGTTAATGGCGTTCATGAATATTTGGACAAGTTGTCATTCCCTTTATTTATTGTGTGGGCCACTTCCGTATGTTACATTTTACTTTTTATAAGCAGAGTGTTTCTTAACTTACAGTTTTTCTTTTAACAGGTTGTATTAGCACGAAAGAACTGTATAAGAGTTTTAATACTCTAAGATTGCATTTAGTCCGACCTCAAATATCTGTCGTATCAAGAGAAATTTTTATTGAAAAAGTATTGTAGCCGGAACTTGATTCTTCAACTGCGCTTATTATAATATTTCGAAAGCAATTGGCCTATAATTTCATATAAAACTTACTTTCAATTTTGTGTAAAACTCTTTTTCCAAAGGAGTGAAGTATCTTTATCTTCTTCTTCGGCTTTTAGCCAGCCACTCCCATACATAAGTAATCGCGTAAGAAGTTGTTTGGATGTCTGTAGAAAATCGAAAAGCTAGATCAGAACATAAACTTTCACCAGATTAATTCAACAAATACAACCTTGTGCCTTGGTATGCCAGTCACCACCGACTGACTTAAGATTGTCTGCTCTTTAGAACACTATCTTCGAAATAACCACCCAGCTCCACTTAGATTTGTATACGTAGGTTAGAAGAATTTTAGTCCGTATACTGGTCACCAATTTTACACGTCTATTTTCAAGAACCATGATTCGACCATTTTTGGTCAACTATCAAAGTTTCACACACTCACATAATTGTTATCTTGGAAAGTAAGTGGAAAAAATTTTAATATTTTTTTTCATTCTTTTTCAATTCGGTTTTAAGTGGTTACATACACCTCGAATTTTCAAAAATATATATACTTTAAGAATTATTCAAAAAATTTATTTTAAGAAAATTCCATTCCATTACAAAGTTATAATATTAAATGTGACCTGGCGTCGGATTGGAACCGCTACCTGTCTTCAGACACTGTCTGCAATATTACTCGGGTAATTTTTAATATTTTTAAACTTTTTTATTAAATTTTAATAATTACTTTTTCTATAAAATGTTCAGAGGTTTTTTAAATTTTCCTAATAGACAGTTTTTTATAAATAATTAAACATAAATTTTTTGGTCGAAAGTTGCATACTAAATCTTTTATTTTAAAAAAAAAACCTTCGACAATTTTTAAGTACTGCAGACAGGGAGACTCGTAGATTGCATCAGTGGTCCACCTAACCCGATAAAAAAACTTTATATAATGTTATTCACTTAATAGCCTTTAAAATATTTTTAGTGTTCCGTACGGAACACTCATAAGATCACTTCTTTGTCCGTCTGTCTGTCTGTATGTCACACCCGATTTTTCTTACCTTCTCCGAAACTATTTAACATAGAAAGTTAAAATTTGGCACTAATAGAGGAATTGATGGCCTCATCAATAGGGGATGAAATCAGAAGTGATTTTTTTTACCAGGTCATCGAGTGAGGTATCATGAAAGCTTGTAAAAAGACGAGTTCAAAAATATATATGTTGTAACACTTGCGCACAATTCTCTTTGTATTATTGTTAAAAAAGTCCGCAAAATCGCTGTCCCCCCACCTTATCTCGAAAAGTATTGATCAAAAAATTCTGGAATATTATCTACAGGGTGTAAATTAAATGAAAATTATCACGAGTGCATTACCTTTAATAAGTTATCTGGTATATATAAAAAAAAAAATCAGGTCATCAGTTTTTATTAAAGATCGGAAAAAACTTTATTAAAAACTCATTTGGGATGTGTTTTGTGAAATCACTGATCATTTTATACTTCCGTAACGAAAATTTTTATTTTAAAAGCAATCAACGTACGGAACACTTATTGCGCAAGTCCAACTTGCACTTGGCCGGTTATTATTGTATATCTGGTTTAACAAGAACTTGATGTTTTTTTAAATATAAATACTTTTTGCAACGCCCAGGTGTATGTAATCCCTTTATAATGTAGTCGGAACAGTCTAATTTTTGCCCAGCCAAAGTTCTTCACCTTGATTAAAAAACAAACACTAAAAATATTCTTTATTTTATTATTATCTTTCGTTATTTCTTAATATAAAGAGTATCACGTAATAATGTCATGTAGAGCCTGAATTTTACTAATTAGGGTCATGGGCGTAGCTAGCATTTTTCTGGGGTGAGCTTAGGACATTATTTGAATGTATTTTTTAATTTCATTATAATAATGGATCACTTTTTTTTTGTGGGGGGCACCAGGCTTTCTGGGGAGGGGCGTGTCCATCCCTGCCCCCTGGCTACTGGCATGATTAGAGTAAAGCAGCATAAGAAAACCCGGAGCCAATCCTTCTAATACGAAACTACTGTCTGTCAAGTAAGAACGTGACCGCTCGTATTTTTGAAAAAATTTTGTTTTGAGAACATTTTTTGCCATCAATGTATTCTTTGGTGTGTTAACAACGGCGCAATTATCATAGTAAGTTGTCCAATGGCCTCCTGTATCAATAACTATTGATCACATAATATTTTCGAGGCATGCTGTCGACAAGACTTTCTGCATACTCTGCAAATTTTTTGAATCTCGCGAGACAACTGAGTCAAAGTCCTCAGAATCTTTACTCTGAGCTTTGTCTTTACAAGGAACAATTACCCTAGTAAGCTATCCAATTCGTCTTCTGCCTCAATAATCGCCTCGCATCTATGAGGGATGCTGTCGACGAGTTTTTTTGCGTACTTGGGCAATGATCTCCAAATAGTTTGAATCTCGCAAGACAAACTGACACAAAATCCTCAGAGTCTTTCGTCTGAGCTTTCTCCTTACAAGGGACCAAACGTTTCGAATAGGGTTGGCGTCCGGCGATTGTGAGGGCCACTCTAGTATCTTTCAGGGGCCCAAGCGAGCCCCTTCGCGACGTGATTTTCGCTCAACAAAGGTTCCTTCAACGTGCTTCGGAATTTGACATCATGAGCACGAAGATGTTGTCGAATGGTCGATTCGTTTTTCGACTTTCGGAGTGAGTCGTCGACATTTTTCGTCCCCTTAAAATGATTTATTCAGTTCTTCACAAACGATACCGACTTTTTTTAATATATTTAGCGTCCGCAGAATGTGTCATTTTAGGTTGGGAACAAAGAAATACTGCTTCCAACCGACGTGCAAACAAAGTGGATTTTACATAATTTCGACGAAAATTCGGAATCGACTGATACTTTTAGTCAAAATGCGTCGCAGACAAAGGTTCGTTCTACCGATTTTTGTTGAATCGCTAGAATCGCATCTACCAAAAATGAATTATGGCGGACACGTTCTTACTTGACAGACTGTATCAAATGAATAAAATATGTTACTATTGTTAACATGACCATACCAAATTGCTTTTTTGTTTTGCTGATGCAGCTTCTAATAATTTTCAACAAAATTTCGTTATTTTTAATGGAGATACAAACACGTTGATAGATTTATTATTTATATCATTAAACTATATGAGATAATTGGGATTTAAGCGCCTTGTCGTTTATTTAACTTATAATAAGCATCAGAGTTCAGCCTACACAGTTTGCACGATACAAATTTATTACCAAATGACGTGTTTATCAGCAAAATATTTTTGCTAACAGAATTAAATTCGATTTTCCTTTTACTGTCAATAAATAGGGCTCCCCATTAGATTTAAATCCCATTTAAGATTAAAATAAGAATATAAATCATTTAAATACTGTTCAAATTTATTATGCCATAGGGTGTTATAAAATATGTACAAGCAGTAAACAAAAGAACATTAAAGCGCCCCACGATTTTTATAATAAAATTATGCTTCTGGGTTATTGAATTTATTTTATACCGATTCTAAAGCCGCCTACATACGATCAAATAGGTTGATCAAACAGTTTGTCATGCAAGTTGGTCAAGTAAGTTTGACGGTACAAGTTGAGCCCACACGTTATAGTAAAATGGACAGACGGACAAACTTTCATCAGTGTGCTCCGGTTGCTAGTGAAGTGTGGACTACACCGAACATTGTGATTTGTTGTTGCATTTATTATTTGTTGTTTTCATTGCATTTCCATTCACTTATCATATTTGTATTGACTGTTACTAAAGAGAAAAAGGTTAAAAGGAAATCAAAACAGATCACACTACATTAATTTATTGAACGAATGGGGTGTGAGCACCAAGGTTGGCATAACTATATGAGGATGGACGAAGATACTCGTACTTACTTATTTACTGCTCTCACTTGTTTTTCCAAAAATAAAAAAAAAATTCTGACCAAGTGCAAGTCGGATTTGTACAATTAGTGTTACCTACGGTGATAAAAAATTATCCTAAATAAGTTCTCAACAAAAGTTTGTTTCGATCTTTCTTGAAAACTGATGACCTTGAAATTTTTGTTTTTTTTATAAATACCAGATAAATTATCAAAGGTAATGCAAGCTTCGTGATAATTTGCGTTCAATCTACACCTTGT
>CM032454.1:162176542-162287412 GCA_019049505.1 Pachyrhynchus sulphureomaculatus | reverse complement strand
CACTTGTAAACACCTCAAAATAATAAATATACGATGCAATGGTGTTGCTGTAGCACAAAATAAATTTTTAGTATGTTACAGATGCGTAAGAGCAAAAAAAAAATAACCGGTCAAGTGCAAGTTGAACTTGCGCAATTAGTGTTCCGTACGTTGATTACCGAGGTATAAAATGATCAGTGACTTCACAAAACACACCCCAAATGAGTTTTCCACAAAATTTGTTTCCGAGCTTTACTGAGAATTGATGACCTTGAATTTTTTGTTTTTTTTTTTTTTATATACCAGATAAATTATTAAAGTAATGCACTCTTGATAATTTTCGTTTAATCTACACTCCGTGGAGAATATTCCAGAATTTTTTCAAAATTTTTGAATTAGTACTTCTCGAGATAGAGAGGGGGACAGCGATTTTTCGCGATTTTTTCAAAATAATACAAAGAAAAGTGTGCGCATGTAAGACATTATATATATTTTTGAATTCGTGTTTTTACAAGCTTTCATTTGACACCCCACTCGATGACCTAGTATTTTTTTTTTTTTTCGCTTCTGATTTCACCTCCCAAAACTAATATCTTGAGTCAAAATTTAACTTTCAAAACTACACGGCTCTGATGAGGCCATCAGTGCCAAATTTAAACTTTCTACGTTAAATAGTTTCGGAGAAAATCGGGTGTGACAGACAGACAACAGAAACCGAAATGATCTTATAAGTGTTCCATACGGAACACTAACAAACCGACAAACGAACAAAAAAAAACCGACTTCAAAAACCAGCACACACAATTTTGCCACTATAAAGTAAAAATAATGTTCTTGAAATGAAAAAACCTCTATGATAAGATATTGCTTTAATTTGACAATTCAGCTATTAATTCCGTATAAACAAATTATTATTATGATTACTTTATAAAAAGATAACTTTTGAAGTCGGCGTCAGTTTTTTGTGTCGATGTCAGTTTTTATCTAATTAGATGTTAATATTATTGGTACGGTTTATAATTGGTTACATTGACACAAAAAATTGGCGCTAACTTCAAAAGTTATCTTTTTTTAAATAAATCATAATAATAAATAACAGCTATTTTTAACATTTGTAGGATTTGTGTATACGGAATTAATAACTGAATTGTCAAATTAAAGCAATATCTTATCTTAGAGATGTTTTACGAGTGTTTCAAAAACATTATTTTTTACTTTATAGTTACAAAATTTTGTGTGCTGGTTTTTTGAAGTCTTTTTTTGTTAAAAAGTTTTTATTTTTCGCTTTTTTAATAGTAGTCTTTTTAAGGTAAAGTTTGTGCACAGTTTTGTTAACTTTTAGTTTTATGAACTAATTTTCCTATTTATATCTTTTATATATCTATGTCCTTCATAGGTAAATACTGCCATTATTCTGTTTTCAATTACATTTATATGGGACCATCTCAAATGTGTACTCTCTCGAATAAAAAAAAAGGCCAAGTGCAAGCTGGACTTGCGCAATTAGTGTTCCGTACATTGATTGCTTTTGAAATAAAAAATTTGATTACGGAGGTATAAAATGATCAGTGACTTCACAAAACACACCCTAAATGAGTTTTCCACAAAGTTTGTTTCCGATCTTTGTTGAAAATTGATGACCTTAATTTTTTTTTATATACCAGATAAATTAACAAAGGTAATAATTTTCATTCAATTTACACTTTATGTAGAACCACCCCCACCCCCCCCAACCCCCCACCCCACCCCCCCCAATATTCCAAAATTTTTCAAAATTTTTTGATCAGTAGTTTTCGAGATAATTGGATGGACATCGATTTTTGGCAGTTTTTTAAAAATATCGTAAAAAAAAAATTTGCGCGAGTATTACATCACACATATTTTTGAACTCGTGTTTTCACAAGTTTTCATTCATTCGACGACCTGGTAATTTTTTTTTCGCTTCCGATTTCACGCCCACCTCCAAAACTCCTTAAGTCAAAATTTAACTTTCAAAACTACACGGCTCTAATTGGGCCATAAATTCCTATATTTGTGCCGACTTTCTATGTCAAATAGTTTCGGAGAAAATCGTGTGTGACAGACGGACAGAACCCTTAATCATCAAAATCGGTACATATTTGCCAGAGATCGGTGTTTTATTACAGAAATTTAAGTTTTACATGATTTTTTTCAGAAACTACATAACCAATTTCAATAAAATTTTTATATGGGACCATCTCAAATGTGCACTCTCTCGAATAAAAAAAAATAATCAATCAAATTGGTACATATTTGCCAGAGTTATTACAGTAAAAAAAAATACATATGCATCGAATTAAGAACCTCCTTCTTTTTGAAGTCGGTTAAAAAGGCACATTTTGCAATTGCTTATACAACCAACCCATTTGCAATGTCTTCAATATATACCAACTGGAAAATAAAAATATCATACAGTTAAACGCATCACCAAATTAACTTAATAGTCACAAACCAGAGTTAATATTATTTGTGATATTACAAATATTATTCCTGTTTGATTTTGTAAAAATTTATCACATAGTTAGAATTTGCATTGTTTAAGTAGTTTTACATCTAAAACTCTCTGATATTTTAATTGTAAAAACCTTTTTATTCTATAAAAAGATAACTATACAATCTGTGGTCATTTCCAGATCAAATGGAATTACCTCCCGGACAGAGCCAATTAAAGCTTCTATTTAACGGCAAGCCCTTTATTAGAATTTTCGGAAAAACCACAGAAAATAATTTTTTAAAACGATCAAGGTAAAGCTTTTGGAACATGTTATTTGTTAATTTAAAAAATTACCACGATCGCCATATTGACTTCATTTACACGAAATATACGAAGGATGTATGATGAGTACCCGACCTCAGCCAGAGATGGCGCTATTACTATTTAAAAAATTATATTTTTCATAAACATAACCTTTCACACGAATCCTGTCAAATCCATTTAAATAGAAGAACTTTTATGATTTTACAACACTGGATAAAATTGAATATCAAGCAATGAGAAAATATTTGTTTTTGAAAGAGAAAACGAAAGGTTATCGACCATAAAATATTGGACAGCTGAATTCAAACGCAACCGTACAAGCATTTTTGATGGAGAACCGCCAGATCGCCCAATTAGGTCACCACATCAGAAATGATTGAAAAAATCCACGATACAGTGATAAATGATCGGAGAATGAAAGTGCGTGAGTTTGCTGAAACTGTGGGCATGTCAACTGAACGAGTGCAGAACATTTTAACAACTCATTTGGATATGAGAAAGAAAAATTGATTCACAGCACACCAGAGACCAAAGAACAGTCCAATGAAAAGAAGGCCAATGCGACTTTATCAGCCAACAGTCATGGCTACAGTGTTTTGGGATGCAGGAGGCATAATCCACGTCGATTATCTTGAAAGGGCAAAACGATGAATGGAAAGTATTATGAAGTTCACATAATACTTGGATCGTTTCAGCCATGCTGTGAAAGAAAAACGTCCGCATTTGGCAAAGAAAAAAATTATCTTTAATCAAGACAATGTACGCGTGCACGCTTGTGTCATCGCCATGGCAAAATTCCATGAGTTAGGATACGAATTGCTTCCGCATCCACCATATTCGCCAGATTTAGCCCCCAGCGGTTACTTCCTATTTCCGAATGTGAACAAACGGCTCGGTGGAAAAAAAAATTGACTCAAACGATGAAGTGATTGCTGAAACAAACGCATATTTTGAAGGGTTGGAGAAATCGTATTTTTTTAGATGGGATACAAAGATAGAAAAACGTTGAACTAAGTATATCGAGCTAAAAGGAAACTATGTTGAAAAATAAAATAAATTTTATACATAAAAATGTTTTTTCTTGTCAAAGCGAGATACTTATCGTACAACCCTCGTAGTTGCTTGACAAGTTAAATAACACGTCTATTCGTTATTGGCTGGCGACAGGAGGCAATCAAAATAACCTACATCAACTTCAGTTAATACTTAGATAGTTGACCGTTTGAGAAAGCCGAGTCCTGTGGTTAAGACGAGCAGATCATATAACGATAGTAGTATGTGTAGAAATAAAATAACGACTATGCTAGCACTACCACATTGTCTTAAAAAGTGCCGCGAAATATAAATATATGTTTCGGCACGTGGACAACGTTGACGAATAACATGACTTTCCTTCCAATATCGCTATGATCTAGTAAAAGTTAATCTCTAATGAAGCAGGACAGTAAACGATAAAAAATATATATCTTATATCGCAAATATACTCTTACCTTATCGACTCTACAGCAGCCGGAGGTATTTGGGAGGAATGCGGTAATGCAAAATGACGTGGGTCAAGACTAACGAGATAATAAAAAAAAAAAAGGAATTTAACCATAGGAGAGTTTTGTAAGCCAAAAATAAGAGAGAGAATTGCGATTTTGGAATACAGTTATCGTTCGACGCTCTTTATCTAAAACTGATCGCATGCTGTAGCCGATGTGCCTGCCGAAAACCGTCGCGCTGGTTCTAACGTTTACCAGGGTATATCCTATAGTCCCACTCAAAATCGAGAAGCAATAGAAAACTTGTAAAGTAAAATATTTATAACCAGACAAATGTACTGACTTTATAGTGGACTACAAAAAAGAAATATTACCACCTATTACGTATTATAAGGAAACTCTCGGCTAGGAACATTTCTCTGAAAATCTATTAAATTGCTTTTACTAGACTTTTGTTATAAACTGATAATAACTCCGTAGAGTAATGTAAGAGAAAGAAGAACTGTAAAAAATAAACGCTACAACGCATACTAATTTACGTTAAACAGCAATAAATACAAATAAGGTAGGTCCAAGTATTTCTGTAGATGAAAATTAAGGCGGCAGTGAAATAGATGCGTTGACACCCAAAATTGATTCATGTCAGCAAAAAAAAGTTACTTGTTTATTGTTTTTACCGGAGAAATTACACTTATTAAAAGACAAATTTGCCATTTTTCTTTACGCATTTATAGCATTATTTTCTCTTTAAATAGGTTGTCAAACAAACCCAAGCAGTAAATATACAAATATAAATATTGTATATTATAGTTACTAAATTTTAATCTACACATACATATACGAGTAAACTTTAAATTTAGCATTTACCCGAAAATATACTATTTTCTCATTTGGTGCTTTATGTCCATAGTTTTTATAGGCAAAATATAATAATGGCGCAATTAACAATCGAAACACCTGTATTTTCCAGCGCTAATAATATTGACCAGGCGATCTATGATTTACTGCAACTAACTAGAGCCGCCTTTGACATCTGGTTTAAAGGTTACCAGGATGAAATTAGCTCTATGTTTAATCCTGGTTTTAAAGAAAGATATTTTGCGGCTTTAGCCGGAAATATATTGGAAGAGCCAAGGCATTTGAATGAAAAAAGGTTTGTAAGCACTACTTAATCTAGTCTAGTGTCATATATGTTTTTCTCAAATATCTTGATAAAAAAAATAATACTATATTTAGGCTTTTCACTATTCTCTGTATTAGTTATTTGAAAACCAAACAAAAATTCGGTAATTTTAGCACTGTGCCAATTGACACAAATAAAAAATAAACTGGAATAAACATCTACGGTCTAATACTGAAATAAATAATAAAATATTTTAGTATCTGACACTTGTGAATCTTCTTTAGTAAAATTGTATGATAGAATGACATGATTAAATTAAGTGACACTATATTCAGATAAAACAACGTTAGAAGTATATCTTATTAACTTATGTCAAAAGTTTTAGGAACATCCTTTACCATTAAATGACACGTACATTAGCATATATATTTATTTTCTCTCACAAACCAAGATATAATTAAAATGATGTTTTACGTAAAAAATAATTTATTGTTATATTTATGGTTTAATAGGTATTTACTGTAATCTCTTAGCATTCTATTTAAAAGAGGAAAACACTGCTGTTTTATTTAATCTACTAACTAACTGTGTTGCACATATAGGAACATTTTTAAAATATCCCAAGAACTAAGTCTTAGTTGTACAATGACATATTCAATAACAAATTGTCTATCCTTCAGGGTGAAAACTAATGCCTCCATGGTCTTATTTCTTATAATTGCAAAGCGATTTGATATTTACTTTGACTCTTGTTAAATAATTCCCTCCAGCGACGAGAACGCATGGCTAAAGCAATGAGCTGTCATTTTTTACTGCCATCAACTATTGAATGTATCGAGAAGTGTGTAATGAAGTGAGTAGGTTTAGGAGATGAGCAAGGATTTTAAAAGCAAAAACCCTGCTCCTAAGACGTCAAGGATCAAATACGCTGTGGTCCACCAGTGACTGTCCATCGCAAATAGCAAGTGAGTCAAATGATGAACTGTTTAGCTAGAATCATAACATCATGACATTGCTCAGAAGGTGGGTATTTTATAAGGAAAAATGCACCACATTACTTGGAATATATATATATATATATATATATATATATATATATATATATATATATATATATATATATATTTTTTTATGGGTCTAGCACATGTGCTGCAGGAAAGTCCCTAAAGCGCTCCAGGAGCGGCATGTGTGCGGAAAAAGCAATTCACGTTGTTTTTGAATTGCTGTAAATTGTACTCGGTGGGAAACACAGCGCTGGGCAAATTATTCCAAAGGGATAATGTTCTCCATATAAAAGACTGCGTTGTACGCGGAGTAACAAGCTCAACCTCATACGGATGCGAAGCACCTGCGTGACGTGTATTTCTAACATGCACTGCTTTGAGAGGAATTAAGCGGCTACATCCTTTGAACACTTTCCATGAAAATACTTGTAGAACAGACTCAAGTCGCCAACCGTTCTTCGATGTTAAAGCGAATCAATGCCGCCGGTCAGTTCCGGGTCTCCAATCAGACGAACAGCTCTTCTCTGAACAGAATCCAACAAATGTAGTGTATGTTTGGGAGCGGAGCCCCAAACATGCCCCAAACATGGGAGCAGTATTCCATAATTGGTCGAATTTGAGCTTTGTAAAGAATTAACAGTTGTTGTGGAGTGTAAAGCTTTCTGGTTCGAAACAATATTCCTAACTTTTGAGAAGCTCTCCTTGCTATGCCTGCAACATGTTGATGCCAGGACATATTTGCTTCCAAACTAATGCCCAACAAATTGAGCGACGATGCTAGGGGAATGGAGTGCCCCGACATAACTATGTCGGGTTCAGCAACGTCAACTTTTTTAGAAAAAACTGCCGCCTAGGTTTTTATAGCGTTAAATTCCACTTGGTTACTGTCACCCCAAGATAGAATTTCTTCCAGGTCTTTGTTAAGCTGAACGAGCTCCTGCTGTCTGCGGATATTGACCTGAGCAGCCGATGTCCGAGCGTTCAAAGTGAATGAAGAGATAAGCGTACTGTCGTCTGCAAAGCTGTAGATTGGATTCCCGGTCTTTTCCAGCAGATCGTTAATGTAAATGAGCAAGAGAGTAGGAGATAGTATGGAGCCTTGGGGCATACCGGCGTTGATTGTGAAGATGTTAGAAAGAAATCCGTCGACTGCCACTCGTAAAGAACGCTCTCTTAGGAAACATGAGAGCCACAAACAGAACTTTTCAGACATACCACAAGAGCGTAGCTTAGCCAACAGTCCTTCGTGCCAAACACGGTCGAATGCCTTGGATATGTCAAGAGCAACCGCTCGAGATTCTCCAAAGTGTTCAATTCCGTTGTTCCAAACATGTGTTACATAAGTCAGAAGATCTTCTGTTGATCTATGTTTACGAAAGCCATATTGAATCGTTCAAGATATTTTAGAAGATGCTGATTGATAACCTTTTCCATGACTTTCGATATTATTGAAAGCAGTGCGACTGGTCGGTAGTTATTTGGCAAGGTCTACTTGCCTTTTTTAGGTATCGGCTGAACCGTGGCACATTTCCAGCAGGACGAAAATATTCCCTTTCTGTAGGATAGGTTGAAAAGTCTACAGAAAACTGGTGTTAGTTCCCTTGCACAGTTTTTAAGAACTATGGCAGGTATTCCGTCAGCGCCAGAAGCCTTTTTGGTGTCTAGTTTCATTAAGATACGCTCTATGATACGCTCTCTGAAGAGAACATCGGGCGTCCTTAACTGCAATATGGGAATAGTAGGTGGTGTTTTTCCTTGGAAATGGACAGTAGAATGTGAAGCAAAGAGTTCAGCCAACAAGTTCGCTCTCTCAACAGGTGTGGTTGCAATGGAATTATCTGGCCGTGTGAGTGGTGGTATGGTGGATTTGGTGAAATTTTGACTAACTGCCTTAGCGATTGCCCAAAGGACCTGGAATTGATGGGACAACCGAGAAGTTTGTTTCTAATTCGTTGATTGTGTGCCTCCTTGGTTTCGTCGATAATTCCTTTGCATCGGTTCCGGGCACGAACAAAGGTGTTACGATTTATGGTGTTAGGATTTTCACGCCATTGTCGGTAGGCAATATGTTTAGAAGCAACAGCTTCTTTGCATTTTTGGTCAAACCAAGGCTTGCCGTTGGAGGGGCATTTCTTCGAAAAAGGGATGTAAGCTTCCATACCAGCCAAAATAACATCGGAGACCTTCCTGGCGCAGTCAGATGGGTTGTTGGATCGAAAACAAACGTCCATCCAAGGGAAAATTTGAAAATATTCCATGAGATCTTTCCATTTAGCAGATTTGTAGTGCCAAATCTTGCGCGGCCTAGGCGCCTCTCTGTCACTAATTGGCAGGATACTCGATGTCGAAAGCAGTTTATCGTCGGAAGAACCTAACGGCGGATTTACGGTGACCGTGTAAATCTCCGGATTGGTGGTTAAAAACAGATCAAGAAGACTGCAAGAATAAGCTGAAAACATGACAGGATACACACGTTTGGCGCTCTAATTACCTACTAATGAAATAAAAGCCAAGCGAACATAAATTTGCTAACAACTCTTGGCTCAATATATATAATTGTGAACGACACATTATTACAACCAAACAAATTCTTCTCAATCACATAAAAAACAGTTCATGTAGCCGGGAAAGTCTTAATTATCGTTTTCTACGATTGCGATGGATTTTGAAAATTCTCATCTTAGAAGCATATGTTGGTGTCCTAGCAAATCTGAAGAGACAACTGCGGAGAATTTCTCCAAAGAAATAGACAATTCTTCATCATAACATCGCTCGGCTTCACATAAGTCAAAGATATCTTAAAGCATTGGGGTCGCTTCGATTCAAAGACATTTTACCACATCTTTCTTATAGCCTAGATCTTACCTCTAGCGATGTTTCCCTTCCTGAGTTTTAAGGAACATCTTAAAGCCAAACATTTCTATTTGAATGCAGGCGTGATAACGAAGGGATGGAATGATGTAAATGGGGAATATATAGAAACATGATTAATAGATGAAGATCAATTTATATTTGTTACTAATAATATTACAGTCAAGGGGGTAGTAGTTTTCAATAACCAAAATGTAATTGCTATGAATTTTGGAAGTTAATGAGTAGAGCCCCAAACGTGGAAACAATTTAAATTTATCAGAACAATACAGATAAACTCAACTAATAAAAATTCCTACCTTATCTATTTATTTTTGCAGAATTAAAAATTCTTTCAAATCTTAAAATAAAATAAACAGCAGTTTTTTCTTGTTGCATTGTTAAATTTTAAAAAAGCACTTTTATTTATAATAAAAAAGAGAAAAGGGGCAAAATACTTTGACAACTAGAGATTTTGCGTAGCAAGTTTATTTACAGTTGCACACTTATAAATCCTAAAATACCAATACTATGCCTTAAACCGCAGGTCCGAAATGGCCCAAGTTCGAGGGAGTCAAATAAATAGATTTACTCTTGACGGAACACTTAAAAGGACCGCAGATTTTGGTGCTTTAAGAGGCCATACGGGAGAAAAAGAATATGGAATAAGATTATGGAACCACTTAGGATAAGTTTTTCCTTACTTTTATGTTATAATTCTTTATCTTAAAGTATCTCTTAAGCTGTTATGCTAAGTTAATTTATGTGTAATATTAATTCAGACTTGATAAAAAATAAAATGTTGACCACACATTACGAAATTATGAAAAATGTTAAAATGTAGTCCTTATTTCAATAAATTGTGATTACACTCAAAATGTTTTAAATAATAGTGTAACAGCTAATGATATACTTCTTAACCGAATTAAAAAGTAATGCAATGTAGAATCCATGTGCAATACATTTTCATAATAAATACTAGATTTGATTTTGTTTTTTTTAAGATAATATCAATTAATTTATATAAAAAGTATTTTAAACCTTTTCGCTTCTAAAATTATCTTTTTGTTGCTTTCTAAACAATATAATTTCAAATCTTTACCCTTTATGGTAGTCGTAGCTGCCAATTTTTTAGCTAACAAATCACTATATTTAGATAATTATGCTTATTATAAACTTAATTAAATATCAAAAAGAAACAGAAATTGATTAGACGATTAAGTTCGTTTTTATGTTGTTCTTCCTCGAGTGCCATGCGACATACCATACGTAGGCTGTCACATTCCATTCTTGATCATTTAAGACAATCTAGCCAGTGTGCCCTCCTCAGCCTGCCTGAATACGGTCGAAGCATCTGTTATATTGCTTCAGTTTCGTATGGTGCGGAGTCATGAATGTCGTTTTCCAGATGGCCCATGTCGCCCTACCATTTGAGTATAAATCTTTGTATGAGTATCAAACTCCTCGCAATATACATGCCAAGTACGTTAGGTTCATTCTGTTTCCACACTGATTCTGAATTCCATCATAGGACATGTGGGCAATCCAGAGAATACATAGTAGTTTGCGAAGAATCAACAATTCAAAAGCGTCGATTCGTATTCAATTATTTATATTCAGATATTCATTGAAATATTTCTATAAACGAGGAGATTGTTAAGTTTAAAGAAAGACTCTATTTGCATAATTATTTCTTCCCTTCACTTCGTTATTACAACCCCACTTTTCAAGAGTAGAGCCTAGGTATTTGAATTTTACGTTCAAAATTTTTCTCGGTCGTTATTTGTCATCGTGTTATCTATTAATCATGATCATTTTTGTTTTGGCAATATTGATACGAAGATGTTATGATAGAGACCATAAAATGAGTTTTACATTCATTTTCGCAAATCCTACCATGCCAGAGATGATCCTCGGCTCTGAAATAATTATATTTTATTAAAAATAAAATGGGCTGAGCAATGAATCTCATACAAAATAATTCTGAATAGGAGAAAATTTCATAAAGTAAATACTAGTGAAATAAAAATATTCGTGTAATAGAAATAAACGTGAATAAATCTTTTGCTGAAAGAATTTTAATAATATTAACACTGGTCGACCAGCGACCTTTCCGGATTCAATTAGATGCAAACGTACGTATGGAAAAGATGACTTACCTAAAACGAGACTGACCTTACATTAGCTTTTTCATGATCGATTCTAGAGAAACTATAAACAAAAAAAATTTACGATTTGGATCACATTAAGTGTAACTACCTGCGTAGTGAAATAAGTAAAATAACAACTAACAATTTATCTTAAGGGGACAAAAAATTCTTTTATAAACCAGTGTAATTTTAACCAAATCAAGTAAACGGGATTTATTACTCATTACCAAGCGATAAACTTTTAAAAAATTATAACACAAATAAATAATTAGTAATTCAGTCCAGTTAATGATTTAATGTTTCTAAATTATTAAACAGTTAACTAATTATATTAATGGTTTATGTGTAACCCTAATGAGGTTTCAGGAATTTGTGTAATACGCTTCAAAATGGCAGCATAAATTTAAACCCTTGTACAATTAATTATTTTGTTTTGGAAATGAAAATTTTCGTATGAATTAAATGCTCTGTATGTCTTGCGGTCATTGTTGGGATTTCTTGTTACGCGTTACGTTATTAAAATAACCGTTAATTAAGTTGGCTGCCTTCTCTTTCTTTGGGGTCGATTCACGAGATTTTTTCCACTGTTTGGATTGTTGTTTTGACTCTGGAGTATAGTGGTGGTATAGGTTTCGTCCATTGTCACAAACCTGTTAAGAAAATCTTACGGATCAGCCTCAAACATCTCCAAACAATCACGAGAAATCGTGAGTCTAATTCGTTTTTTGTGCTACTGAAAGCAATCTGGGGACCAACTTAGCGGAAACCTTAGAAAACACGAGTTCGTTGGTAATAATGTTTTGTGTTCGTTCATACAAGATGCCTATAGTGTCTGCAATCTCCCAGAAAGTTAATCTACGGTCTTTCAGTATGAGATCACACACTTCAGTCGTAGACATCGTGGACCAGACGCAGCGAGGGTCATTTTCGATGCTCTCTCGTCTACGTTTATATTCTGAAACCCATTTTTTCACGGTGGTATATGACGGAGCAGATTCCCCTACTGTTGTTTTCATATCTTCGTGGATCTCCTTTGGTGTTAATCTTTTTTTAAACAGCACTTTGTTCATTTTTTTTCCATTTTTCCAAAAAAAACGCTGCACTTGGTCTCACTAAACTCGTTCTAACCTAAAAACTACAAATTCGACAGCAACAAAATTTTACACTATGACAACCAAAGAAAGTATGAACTTATTGAGGGTACTATAATAAAAATATTATAATTATTTTTTGGTGAGGCCGCGAACTTTTCAATCCATCCTCGTATTTGGTTTTTATCTATAGCAATGGGCAAAAACACCAATTTAAATAATCAGGTTCAAATCACCAGTATTCAGTAGCCATTTTCAATCACCAGTTTTTTCTGTTCAGTTTTACCTATTCACTATTATAAAAAAAAAGGTATCATAAATTCTTGTTCTTTTATTCTTTTGTATACCACTATTGTCTTTCAAAATACACGTAGTATATACTATACATGTATACTCTGTATCATATACAATATTACGGTAGGTTTTATTACATCTTGCGCTTGTTATTATAGCCATTGGCTTCTCTTTAGGAAGCCAATTTTTTTTACCAATTTTTGCCAAATTGCCAAGGAGTCTAGAAATTTCAAGTTGCTTTACAAATAGTGCAGTAAAAAAAAGCATTTGAATTTGTACAGTCTCGATACAGCAATATTATGATTTTATCCGCTCTGGGATATCGCAAGAGTATTGTCCTGAGTTTTGTACCTCGAAAAACTTGCTCTCGTTTTTATAAACAAAACAAGTTTTCAAAACGCGTTTTTTGAACTTAAAATATGAATAACTTCGGTTATGTAAGTCACTTCAAGTCAAAAAAACCAAACTCTGCGTAATGAAATTTCCAACAATCAGTTAAATTGACTCCAAAAAAAAAAAAAAAATTAATTGCATCGGAAAGCTGGCTTGGAGACCTAAATTTTAAAGAAAAAGATCCATTTTGGACCCAATGGCATAAAATTGCGGCAGTTCAAATTTTAAATAACAAATTCAATTATGCCCACTGGGTACAATATTTTCGTACTAAAATTTCAGGGTATTTTTGCTATAACAAAAGGCATATTTTTTGAAAGTTTCAAGCCGATCGGTTCACTTAGTCGACCTGTACAATAAAATGAAAAAAAACAGTTTTTTGCCTGTTTTTTTTTTTCAATTTTGTAGGTTATGTGTCGATCCGACTTATATAACCGGAGTTATTCACATTTTAAACTCAAAAAACGCTTTTTAAAAACTTAAATTGTTTATTAACAAAAGAGCACAAATTTTTCAAGGTCCGCAACTCAGGATAATACTCTTGGTGATACCCCAGAGAGAGGATAAAATCATAATATTGCTGTATCTAAACTATGCCTGTCTCATCATTATTTTGACCTTTTTACTGCACTAAAATAAGTATTAACGACGAATTAACTTTTAATTATGAACCTAGATCTATGAAAAAATTTCCTAAAATTTTAAAACAACGAGATAACTTAATAAAGAGGATGTTTTATGAGTTGAAACATTATTTTTATATGGAAATAATATTGAAAACAATATCATTTTGCCTAAATAAAAGTATTCAAAGCATTTATCGTTAACACATAAATTCAAATCAATTAAAATGTGCAACTGGTCACCATTTCATTGCACCCAACGCGTTACTCTTCTTACCCAAGGGCTAATAAGAAGAAGGGATGTCCTCGTAGCGTTCTTCATATGTTTGCATATTTCTTTTATCATGTTGATTTCGGGTATTTATAGTAAAAAGTAAGTACAGAAGTAAATATTAAAGGAAGCATGGTAATCTAGTGATCTTAGACACTAAGAGATGTATCTATCTTAGTCACCCAATCTGTTGGGAAACTAGATATTTAAGTAATTTATGATTAAAAGTTAAAAGTGCACCATCATGAAAAAATTACATAACTCGTTGTGCATTTAAAAACACGTTGTCACGTTGTCAAGTAGCGCAGGCTCTATAATTCTCACCACAAAGCACTGCTCCTATCACTACGAGAGGATCTAACTGGAAACTCAGCCAGTATCAACGACCGATTTAAAAATCTGTTCTCATGGCAAAGTTTAAAACAAAACTATATTTATCTTTTCGATCTACGTAATGACTGGCTGATTACCTGCAAATATTTTTACCAAAGATTTTTAAAATACTATTTAGAAAAAAAAAAGTTTTACCTTCATTGTTATTCTTTGAGAATATTCTCCTATTTTTCCTCAAAGAATAGTATCAATAAAATGTAAGTTTTCATCTCTTGAACAGAAATGTGTGATAAATAACAAACAAAGCGAAATTTTAAATCTATGTAAAAAAATTATTACAAGGATTCTCAAACTGAAGAAAACAAGCGATTATAAATAAGAATATTACGAAAACCTTGTTTCACAGAACCAAAATTAAAATTTTAAATAATCTTCAAACGAATTATCCGCTGTATTCTTCAACAACAAGGTTAAAGTTAGCAGAGTCGCTTATTTGGGAACCAAAACGTACTCCAATCACTAGACATTACAGTTGTTGAACGGAATTTTAATTTTTAATAGTTTTACTGGTTTATTCTATATTTATTTGTAAAATTTATTAAAAAATAGATCACAGGGGACTAAAATTAGAAATATCTAATGTTGTCATTAATATTTTAATAGCTTATGACAAACTTTTCGTTTTAATTTCCAAGTTAATTACAATGTAATGTATACTTAAACTCTAAATATAAATTATTCATAAATATTTTTATCGATTTTCTTCTATAAACTAGCTGTTTGAACTTCTGAGACGTTTTAAAAAATTTCCGAGGAATCCTATTAAAATGAGGAAAATAATAATATATCTAATTTTCTTGGAAATATTAAACTGGTTAAAAATATCACTTGTCACTTTTCTAATTGTTGTTTTATTTCTTTTGACAATTAACATTCTAAATTTAGGAGTTATCCGTATTGATGTAAAAGAAAACCAGACAATCATGTCTCAAGTATGATTTGAAAAATTAATGGCCTGTTACATAACGCAGGGAATATCAAGATATTTCTTCAGAACCGCAATAATTTTTTAAATAACTTCAATATCTTCGCCATTATTCTACTTTAGTGTAGGACATATATGGCAAAGTAACTTATCTTATTAATTAGTAATAAAGTTGACAGCTACGATTGACAAAATGTATCACAGTAAAGTATTTTGAAAGACTTTTAATATTACTAAAGCTTAAACGTTTGAGAAAAAGATCCTAATTAGCAGTAAATTAAACTACCCTCTTTACTGCAATCTCGGAAATGGATGGTAACGATAAACCGACGCGCTAAACGTATTCCCTCTGTAACCCGACCTACAACTATACTAGCTCCCTGTAGATTAATACAAGCATTTAAGCTTTAAATATCACATGAAACACAACTTCTAAAGAAGAATCATTCAAACTGGCTTTTTAATTTTGTAGTAAAAATAAAACGGAATCTGATGTTTCGCAAGAAATAAGTTTAAATGAACCCAGACTAAGAAGAAATTTCCACGGTAAACATTTAAAAGATTATTGTAGAAATATGATGTTAAAGAGGGGACAATTATTGGATTTTGGGACTAGAGGAGCTACCGAGTTTGGCAGCATGGAAAACTGCTATTTAGCATTACGCTCTGAACTCGGCCATATAGGAAAATAACCCAAATTAGTACGAAGGACCATTTCTAGGAACATTGTATTTTTTTTTTAATAAATAAAATATTTTTTAGAATGAAATACTTACTTTTTTTTATTGCAAAAATATAACCTAGGCGAAGACTCTTACATAAATAAAAATAAATCGGTGAAGTTCTTCTCTTACAGACAAGCGATTCTAAAATAAATACTGAATTCCCCTTTCTAAAAGTAAATAATAAGTTAATTCCAGCATTACAACTTGATGTTTTGGAGGTATAGATATTTTATAGTGATACATTATGAGGTGCGTTCAAGTTTTAGGGTCTCCAAATATTTTTTTCGAGATTAAAAGATGCACATAGATGGTAGCAACAATTGGGGGAAATTTTGTTTAGCGGCATGACCGTTGGGTTGGTTAGCGTGATTCTTGTAACGGTTATGTTCAAGGTTTCAAACTATCAGCTATCGAAAGTAATCGGTGTTACACGTTTCCTAGAAATGGATAAAGCCGAGTATCGTGTAGTGACAAAATATTTTTATTTAAGAAGTGGACTGCGGCCAGGATAGAAACTGAACTGAAGGATGACCCATATCGCCCTTCTATTGAAGTATAAATATTGGGGATATGGAGACTCTGCGCCAATAATCAAGATCATTTATTACTGGAGAAATGAGTTTAAATGTGGCCATACTAAGACTGCGGGTGCTGCACTTTCATGATGCCCGATTGCGGTTTTCATCTATAGAAATGATAGATAAAATTCATGGTATCGTGATGGAAGATCGTCGCATTAAACTCCGTGAGATTGCTGAGATAGTAGGCATCTCATATGAACGGGTACATTATATCCTACATGAAGTTCTAAAAAGCAAAAAGCTGACTGCTCACTGGGTGCCAAGTTTGTTAACTCCAGACTAAAAACACAAAATAAATCACATTTGAAAATTGTGTTTCGAAAAGTTGCAGCGTAATCCAAAGGATTTCTGGGGTCGTTTTGGGACTATAGAAAAAAACGTGAACCCACCATTACATTCCTGCGACAAAACGGTGGGTTGGCGAAGGTGAAAGTGCATCTAAAAAGGCGAAAATAGTTTTGTCGGCAGGAAAAGTGATGGCACCTTTTTTTGGGACCCATAGAGTAACATCATGATTGACTATTTGGAAAAGGGTAAAACAGTAACTGGTTCTTATTTCGCAACGTTATTGAACCGTTTACATAATGAGTTAAATCAAAAGCGACCAAGATTACCACGCAAAAAAGTGCTCCTTCACCAGGATAATGTGCAAGCTCACACATCGGCCGTTGCAATGGCAAAAGTGCACGAGCTAAACTTCGAATTAGTTCCCCACCCACATTATCCCCCAGATTTGGCCCCAAGTGACTTTTTATCTTCCCTAACTTCGTCGAATAAAGAGGTTATCAGTGCTGTAAAACGAATATTGTGACTAGTTCGAAACAAATAGATGTCATACAAAATGGAATCTCGCTGGACCAAATATATTTAGCTCAATGGAGATTATATTAAAAAGTAAATTTTTGTTTTTACGAAAAAAAATGTCTGGTCTTGTTTTTTTACAAGAATTTTTAATCCACCCTTGTAGCTTAGTCAGAAAAAAATTAGAAGACCTCAAAACTTGAGCACACCTCGAAATTACAAAAGAAAGTTGAGCAAAGGAAGCGCTTTAGGGATATTTATATCTTAAATCATTTCGTCTCCCTCTACCTGTTATTTCTATCAAAAACGAATGTAACGAAAAAATAACATGACTTTCAGATTCGTTCAAGAATCGCCAGACTGCAACGCCCTTCCCTTAGCTATTTAAATTTAGACAATTATGCTTAAAATTTACTGACCATTTACATCTTCTTCCCATGAAGCGATAACGCTAAACAACTATAGGTTCCTTTCCTACTTCGAGTTGTACTAAATTTAAAAGCCATATCTAATTTGGTTGGAGAATCATTGTTCTTAAAAACAGACAGACACTCTAACAGAAGACGAAAATGCGAAACTCTGTTTTCTAGGATTTAGACGTTGAGAAAGTTTCTATTTATACGAAAGTAATCTCTACATATAGCTATGTTTTATAAAGAATCCTGGAATAAAGACACTCTTGTTTATACTTATATGATGTACTTCATATGATAAATAATTTGATATCATAAAAATGGAGTAACCATACCGTTATTTTTCTATTTAGTAATTTATCTAATTCCCTTTAATTTTTTTCTATTGTTTTATTTCACGAAATTATTTTCTACCATATATATATATATATATATATATATATATATATATATATATATATATATATATATATATATATATATAAGCTAAATACTGCCCGAAAGACAAATAATTCTTCATCCTCATTTTAACCCACTAAGAAATGAATTTTATTTCTTACTTGTTTGTTTATTAAAAAATAACAATTTCCTTCTTAAAACTGATAGTTAATGAGTTTTGGTGGTATAATTAACTATTCTTACCTGTTTTAGCCCTTTTATAAAGTCAAATTACAATTTATTGCTTACTTTTATGTTTCAAATAAAATACAAAAGCGATTAATGAAAATAAATTAAAAGTACAGTGCTTCTTTATGATCTAATTGCTTTCTTTTATTAATATTCTTTTCATAAATATAATAGTCACATTTTTATAGAGTCGTGGGAGTGCTATTATTACTGCCGATAGCTAGACTACGAATATAATGAGGCAGCTTCAACTGTTCGTTTATCCTGTTCATCCTCTAGCTTTCACTTTTTGGAGTTTTTGTGACTTCATCTTTAACAAGCTCTCTTTATATTCATCTTCAACCTACCGATTTTCCAATTGTAAAAAAATTTCCTTTCTTTACCAATAAGTAAGTAGAGCATTAAAATAAAAAACCATTACTTTTTAATGCAGTTCTTCACTTTAACGTGCTTGGTCCACTTCTTCTTTAATGGCTGTATATCAGTAGACTACAAGAAAACACCTTGGCCGGCCAGAAACTTGTCACACTCACAAAATTTTTTTAGAGAAGATAGAAAGGTGTCACTCAGAGCCAGGTCTGGATATAGGCAAAGCTTTATGAGGTCACATTTCTTCACAGCAGGTACTAATTTACGTACCTGATGTGTATACACATTATAGAACAGTAACACACCAGCCCGCAGCGGTTTCGTTTGATATCTTTTTAGCTGACTGCTGCAAACGGAATTTTCTAAGAGTATTCAAAGTCCATTCAATGGAAACTCAAGAATCTCCTGTTTCCATTGAATTGACTTTTGTTTAGTCTCTGGATTATGATGGTAGACCCATATTTCATCACCCATAATAATTCTTAAATAGATGTTATTTGAATTTTCTCCAAGCACGTCTGTTTGCTACTTGGGTACTTCAAACTGACAACTGGGCCAAGATCTCATTTGAGATAATTAAGAATAGGTAGGTATTTGAAATTTAGTTGCCTCTTATTACATTATTTCGTGTTATATGATATATTAGGAAATAATCACTTGAAACTTACAATGTTTTAACATTTTTATAATTAAAATTGTAAATAACTTTAGCTGACAACAGACAAGATACAATATTTTAAGTTGTGCCTTTTTATTATAACCATATAACATGGTATGTATAATACTATGTCGCATATAATAAAAATTTTAATTGTTATTTTTGTAGCAAAGTTTAATAAAACGGAGAAGACGTTTCGAACGTAGTGCAAACAGATAAATAATATTGCTGCGTGTCGGCCTTACCCTTGCAGAGGACGTAGCTTCAGCTCAAAATATTTATGATTTTACATTAAAATGTAAAAAACTCGAATAAAATAAATCTATTTATATCTAAAACCTAGTTACAAATCTCATTGTTCATTGGATTAACTTGTTTTTTTTTTCACACCTTAGAATTACCGGCCTAGTATAATTTTTGAAAATAAAATTTTCCAATTAAAATTATCGAAAGTAAAATTTTCGAAAATAAATTTTTCAAAAACGAAATTTTCAAAATTAAAATTTTTGAAAAACCGATTTCTCGAAAGAAAAATTTTCGAAAAACCGTTACCGACACAGGTCAGTTCAGGTAACAATAAAGTAAATAATTTGAAATTAAATTTAAGATTATGTGAACTAATATGAACTAATCTCTACGCACAACTAGTTAAGGTTCACTTAACCACTACTTTGCTAACATAGAGGTTAGTGTGTTAGGTGGTTTTAAATTACCCTGCAATTAAATTCATAAATTGATTAGTTTAACTTAAACCTATTTGAACTAACATGAATTAACTAAACCTTTTTTTATTTTGTTAGAAATTAGTTCAGGTTAATTCAGTCCATAAACAAAGTCACAAATTGAGTGTAGGTTTAACTGAACTAACTTGAATTTTAAATTGAATTGGGTCTTGGCTGGTCGTGGATAAAAGTTAGCTCGGGCTTGTTCATGTAATATTAAATTAGATAAATTGAAGTTTAATTTATGATGTCAAAAACTTGAGTTAACCTCTGTCCGTAACTAACCAAACTACAAGTAGTCAGGGACGAAGTTTAATTGAAACCATTAATTTCTTATTGGTTATTTAAATTTTTAAGAACTAGACTTTTAAAATGAAAGTCGATTCAAAAATATTACTTTTTGAAAATTGGGCCCGTTCAAAAAATTTTCCTCTGAAAATAAAATTTTTCAAAAACTAAACGATTCAAAAATTTTGCTGCAACAAGACTGGAGCCTAATATCTACTGATACATTTTTTTGTATTTAATTTAGTTCAAAACGTGGATTGGATTTGGGTCTTGGACGAGGATTCTCTGGATCACAAGCTGCCAAGCATTTGATGGGTCTAGCTGCTGCTAACTTCGCTGGCGGCCCTGGCAGAAGACGCCGAAGTGACGATGAAGCTTAAGGAAATACTTCTAGTTTCTAATGCTTTCGAGACCATCTTCATATTAATTAAGGGATGAAATCTGACGGTTAGTTAGCGTATAACAAAAACTAATTTCACATGTTAATAATTTATGAGTATTGTTCATATTATTAGATAAAAATGTGATTTTTTTGTTTTTTTGCTAACATGAATTATGAGAATTCTTTTGTTATGTCGTCGAAATAAATATACACTTTTCGTTAATTAAGGTGTGCATTTACCAGTAACTAATTTACAAAAATTTAACATCTAATTGACAATATTTGTATACTGACCTGTTTGTATACGCAAACTAACATGATATAATATTATAAAAAAAACTATCGTATAGGATATTAAAAAGGTGGTCTCCTGGAAAATTTAATGATTAAAAATAATCAAAATCTACTCTATTAGTCAGTAATTTGTCATTTAAAGATAGACTCCTTTTAGTATAAGCTTAGTCCTTACGAAAAGATATTTTGTTATTATTTTTAGATATTTTTAATTGATATTATAGTACCTAAATATCATTTAAAATTTGCTTAATACTCTTACCTGAAATTCACAAAATTGCTTCAATGTGCGCGTTTGAATTAAAATGTAAACATGAGATAAAAATAGTACATATTCAAAAACATTTTAAAAACAACTCAACTTTAAAAGCTCGAAATGTCAAAAATATGGTCCATTGCATTCATAACTCTTTTTTAACAGACTTAGTTAAAATATTCAAAAAGCTTTTACTTATTTACTACCTTCGGAGAGAAAAAACAACAATGCTTGTGAAAAATCAATTTAGAAATATTTTTGTGAATAGTTTTTAAATAAATTTAATTATTTTTAAAATTGTATATAAGGTTCCTAATTTTTCTCTCATCGACCTTAGTCGTAAATTATTATTATCGAGTTGGGTACTGCTTAAGGTACATACCCTTTAGGTAATGAATTATTGGATAGTCATACTTTAATAGAAATACTATGATCAAAACCGCGCCTACATTCTCTTTATAGGCTATTAAAGAAGAAATATTCAATTCAAAAGTAAATTTGTATCATTTATCTCTGTAAGTGGTAAAATATTTACTTGAGATAAAGCGGACTGACATTTTTTTTTTTGGGTTACAGTTTTTGGGTTATTTTGATACATAAAGAAAATAAAATATGTCGTTTCTAATCATTCAGCAATAGGCAAAAGGCATAAAATTATTATTAAATATGTATTACTTTTATGTTATTTATTGTTATAGTCGTATAACAACTTTATCTCACACTAAAAAAACAAATATAAGTAGAACTTTCCAAAAATCATTCAAGTGGTCTAGATCAAAGACGGTTGGAACAGACCGATAATACCTCTAGAGTCACCAGTTCTATTCCAGTTGTAGTGTTCAGATTTTGTGGCATTGGGTAATTTAGTATTTAGAATCAACTTCCATAGACGTGTTTATTTTTTGAAAACTAAAATGGCATTTTGGCCAACCTTGAGCGAATAAAATTAATATGATTTAAAACATTTTATTAAAAGTAGTCATATCCAGAATAGCGTATGTAAACAGTGGAAAAGTACATTACTAACGGTATTGTTTCGCTTATAAGTTTTATGAGATACGTACGTAAGAAGAAAAAGTCCGATAAATAAGAATGAGTCATTTGTTAATAAAAAAAGTCTTTCATAGAAAAAAATTACATCGGCCGTAAATCTAAGAAAAGATGCCTGTACAGTGATTTCAAAAATATATCGTCCTATTTATAACAAAAAGGAAACAACTAAACTTTCCTTATAATAATAAAAAAGCATAAAAAGAGTTTCAAATATAAAAGAAGAATAACGCGATATGAATTTGCTTATTATAGACGTCTAAACAGTTTATATTCGATTTATCAATAAAATACCAAACGACTCAAAAACGCCATTTCAATTTTTGAAAGTAAACAAGTCTGTACCAGGTAATAGTAAATGCTAGACTAGATGACAATAATAGTTTATTAAATTACAATGAAAGTCAAAATTACACCGATCTATGTAAAAAAAAAACAATTAATTTTGACATATCGTTAAATTTCAAATAAAAACTGCAATCTTTATCTGAAATCAAATTAGATCCTTGTTTGCAAAGCAATTCCACAAAAATCTTAACACTACAACTGGACTACACTACTTGGTTCTAGACAGTATTAGCGGTGTTCGGACGCAATTTAAATTAAGTGCATATAAATGATTTATGGGAGGTTTTGTTTATATTTGCTCTTTTTGCGGGATCAAATAAAGTTGTACTCCTCGACATTTTCGAAAGGATTTTCTCTAACAGTATTAAATTTGTTATTAGTAGAAGAAGAGTTAGATAGAAATAACTAATTTGTATATTATTATTATATAATTAAGTGTTATTCTAAATAAAAACAACATGGTGGCTGGTGATATAATTAATAACATATTATTTCAGCCCAGCATATTTTTCAAAAATCCTTACAAAATGGTTGGCGACACTTCAATTTTAAGAAAGTTTTATTATAAATTTAAATTTCAAGTAATTTTAGAGAAAAAAAAACTTCTACGTTCCACGGAACCGAAGGATATGGCACCTGTCGTTAAACTCCCTGATTGTTATAAATATTATTTTAACTAATTTTGTGATATCGTAAGGCCAAAGCTTTAAGCTCCTACAAGTTTAGGAATTACTTTTAGTCAGAATATATGTAAACCTATTCCCTTTACGATATAAAAGAAATACTCTTAGTCTGTAGAAAAAACTATAATATAAAATAAATAAAAATCAGATGTTATACGATGACTTCGTCAAGATTTTTAATCGTCCTAATTTTGACTGTGTTACTGTTAGAGATAAAACAAAAATATATGTAAATGTACAGAAGTGAAATAAAGATATATCTAGAGTAGTAAAATATTGAACATTTTATTTTTTTTCCCTAAAAGCGAACTCGTAAGGGGTTATATACACCTGGGCGCTGCAAAAATTAAGTATATTTAAAAAAAAAAATTTAAAGGTTATTAAGTGAATAATACAAAAAATGGAGATTATATATTTTATTGTACTTTAAATTACAAGAATTTATTTTTTAAATATGTTTTAAATGTTAACGTTATTTTTATTGGGTTAAATGGATCACTGATGAAAACAATCTTGTCTGCAAGATAACATTACAACAAATAATTCAATCTACAAGAATAAAAATTAATCTTGTAAAATAATGTAGTAGTTTAGTATGCGATTTTCGACCAAAAAATTTATGTTTAATTATTTAAAAAAGATTGTCTATTAGAAAAATTTTGTAAAAGAAGTAATTATTAAGATTTAAAAAAAAAACTTAAAAAATATTAAAAATTGACTGAGTAATATTGCAGACAGTATCTAAAAACAGGTAGCGGTCTCAATCCGACGCCAGGTCACATTTAGTGATATAACTTTGTAATGAAACAGAATTTTCTTAAAAAAAATTTTTTGAATAATTCTTAGAAGTATAGAGAATAAAAATTCGTAAAAAAATCGAATTTTTGAAAATTCGCGTAACCCCATAAAACTTATTTTTAAGAAATGTCAGAGTCATGAAAAAATTATCAAACCAATTTGAACATCTGAGCAGGCCCTAACATACCTAATAAAACTACAGAAAATGTAAGTTGTAATCATTACAAAGTTATTTTGGAAACAATTTTGAAGGCTCCTGTAAACTATAATATCCACTAAAGTGTGCCAGAGAGATATTCGGTAGTTTTACGGTTCCGAAAGAACAAAACGGTACTATTTGTCAATTCAACCGTCTTAAGCAGTATATACAACTTAAAAATCACTGAACCGATTGGAAATTTGAAATGTGTATGTAAAAGTGATATCTAATTTTGTAAAACATATTAAAAGTTATGCATCTAAAAAAAAAATTTGAAATTTTTTTAAAAAATAAGTTGTTTATCCAGACTTTCCATAGCAAATTTACCTTAAAATTCAATAAAAACATCGTGATTGTGATGTTGACGTAGGAAATCTTCGATCTCAAAAACCCAGAAGATGGTAGGCAAGATTATCTGTGAGAAGCTTTCCTCTCTTTCATTTAATTAAAATACCATGTCTTTGATTATTCTTTGGATTAAAAATATATATTTACTATTATTTGACTGTAGAATGTGATGAGAATATACTTTAATTGGCTATTGACGTCTGTACTTAGCTATCTTAGTCGATATAGGATTGTATATTAGATAATAAGATTTTCATAGAATTCGAGAGAGGTTGCACAGTGGAAAATTGAATATAGTCAACCTCCCTTGCCTTTGTAGGGTGATACATTATCGTTTGCTACACTTCCTAACTAATATTTGTATTAAAAGATTTATATACAATTAAAATGTAGCGACTATGGCAATTGTGCTAACATCATCATCAATCTGGGTTTTTATAGCGTTCTTCGCCTTCCGGTTCCCAGTTTCCATCCTCTTCGATCTTCTCAATTTGTGGGCCTTAGATTTCTTTCTGACATTACCCTCTAAACACTTCCAAACCATGTCGCTCTTGGTCTCCGTCTTCTCGCCTTTTCACTTGGTACCCACTTTAGAACCATCTTTGGTATTCGGTGTTCTTCCATTCTTTCCATGTATCCCTACCATATAAGTTGCCATTGTTAAATTTTCTCAATAATCGTGGTTTTTACTTTCATTACATCCCTTTTTCTTTCATTTCTAACTCTATCCATTCTTGACACTGCAGGCGATCTTCACCAGTAATCCATTTCGAGTGCCATTAATTCCTGTTCCAATCGTTTCGTCCATTGCCAAGTTTCACAATCGTATAACACGCTGCTCTTAAATAAATGACGTGCTTTCTCTGTAATGTTCTTCGACAACAAAACAGAGTTTAAGTGATTTCTGACCGCCTTTCCTTTACTTATTCTACTCTCCACTTCTTTTTTTTCCGTTCTATCGTCTTTACTTATATTAGTTCCGACATATGTATACTCTTGACAAGCATCAATGACCTTACCGGTATTTAGAGTAAGGCTTCCCTGTTTTCCTCCTGTATACAAATATTTGGTTTTTTTGCAGTTAACTGTTAAACCTCGGTTTTTATAATCTTCAAACAGCTTTCTTGTCATAAATTGAAAGTCTTTCTTGTCCTGAGCAATAACCACCAATATCATATTGTCGAAAAAAACCAGTGGCAAACTGGAAAAAAAAACAGCTGAATATAGGTGTAGAGTATGATTATATATTTTAACTGAAGACATTATTATTTCTTCTGGGTAATGTCAGATAGAGAGAACCTACGACTTAATGTGGAATCCGAACCACATAATCAGTAGATGCTATTCTCTCAGCCAGCTGTTTTTACGATCTTGTTCTCAAATCCCTCTGCACACGCATCTTGAGGGGGCAAACTTTTACTCCTTACCTTATCAACATCTTCATGAGTTTGGGGCGTAGTATGTTCGTAGATAGCGGCGGTCGATGCTTCTAATCCAATTTCAGACCTGCCTGCATCTCATTCAAAAATTCCAGGAATACTCTATGCGCTATCTACTTCCTCAAACTTCCGATCATTATGCTCAAATTTAAATAAGTTTTTTCACCCAAAAAGCAAGAAAAACACGAAATAATACTACTAAAATTAGAAATGGCTCCTGATGGTGCCAACATGGTTAGCCAAATACGGCACAAATGCTAAAATAAAGTGTTTGGTAAAGTCAGAGTAACTGTAATGTCGCTATTTGATATCAACATATATACCAAATAATTTTAATGGAAGTCAAGGCCATCGTAATCAAGTGGACTCCTGCCTATCCAACCTCTTTAAAAATTGTTCAGAAACATCTCATTTCCCTTATAAATACAAAATTTTAATGAAAAATAATCGGTCTGATAAACGAAAGAAAACAAATTTAAATCTTCTCGCTTAGACTTTCCTTCAAAACTCCAGCAGATATATTTAACAGTGTAAACAACAGGTATTAATTTTAAGATAACGATAATCGAAATTTATTCAAAATATAATATTGTCGAAAAAACATGTAGCAAACCGGGGAAGAAAAACAACTGAATATAGGTATAGATTATAATTGTTGAAATATATTTAGATTTTTTTTCTGAACAATTATTACAGGATGTATTTTAATTGAAGACATTATTATGTCTTTTGGGTAACGTCAGATAGAGAGGACCTACGACTTAACGTGGAATCTGAATCTCATATTCCGCAGATGGTATTTTCTCAGCTAGCTATTTTTACTGTCTTGCTAGCCACGAATCTCGGCGGGGACCAACCTTTACTCCTTTGCTGCCTTATTAACATCGTTATGACTTTGGGGCGTAGTATGTTCGTAGAGGGAGGAGATCAATGCTTCTAGTCAGTCAGACCTGCCAGGAGAATCACAGGGATACTCCTTGCGCTATCTACTTCGTCAAACTTTCCGGTTCAGGTTAGGGGCCTAATGCCAATAGCAAGCCTTCTGGTAATTTTTTACCAGAATCGGTTTAGAGTCCTTATCAGTTCGAAATAGTATTCCCAGCTTCTGAGATGTCCTTTTTGATATGCATGCAACATGTTCATGCCAAGACACATATACTCTCAAGTTAACGTCCAGCAACTTGAGTGACGATACTAGAGAAATAGAGTATCCCAACATAACTATCTCGGGTTCAACAAGGTTAACTTTTTTAGGAAAAACCGCCACCTGGGTTTTTATAGCGTTAAATTCTACTTGACTACTATCACACAAGACGATACCATAATAGTTACCAATAACATGGAAGATATGCAAATTCTAATCAATAAGCTAAATGATATTAGCTATGAGTATGGTCTACGTATAAATATTGGGAAAACCAAAATAATGGTAATTAGTGGACACTCCCCAAGAGGATGCATCTCTCTTTATAAAGGATCAAGAGATTGGTTACTAAATTCAAATATCTGGGTTCTGTCGTCAACTGTGATGGGAGGTTAAACTGCGGATTGGCATGGCATTAGCAAGATACCTTTCTAAAGTTAAAAAATATACTACTTCAAAGATACTTGCCACTCGGCCTGCGCCTACGAGTAATAAAATGCTATGTCTGGCCGATCCTCTTATGTTGTGTAAAGACATGCTCGTTAAAAGTGAGATCATTGAATCGTATGGAAGCTTTCCAGCTATGGATACTGCGACATTTGCTACGAATTTCTTGAACAGAACACCTAACCAATGAAGAAGTGGGACAAATACTAAGAAGTGACCGCTACTCCATTCCAAAACTTATTCTTCAGGGAAAAATGGAGGGTCAGCGACGACCTGGTAGAACGCAGCTCTCGTGGCTCAGGAATATCAGGGACTCGTGTGGAGTTCCGGACGCTGCGTCCATTTTTCGACTAGCAGGGAATAACAGAGACCCCGTCGTATGTAAATACGGGGGAGAGGAAGAAGAAGAAGCCTACGACTATGAAACCTACTTATCTTACGTATTTTCATAGTTGTCTATCAATTATTGCAGGAAAAGTGTAATAATAATATTATTGTCTGTACTGACAGGACACCTATATCTTTAGTGTATTTATCAGAGCTGACATGTATTACTAGTTGTCTGCAGTTACTTGCCGGCATTGTATCGTCAGGAAATTAAATAATTAATACTGAAGAAAAAAGCATATTCATATAAAATGTATTTGCCTATATGTATCAGCTAAATACTCCAAAATAAGAATGAGAGAAATACTAGTGGTAACGATATTAATTAACCCTTGAAGTCCACTGTTAGGCAACCTTGGAAGCACATATAAACTACTGGACAAGAATAAGGAGTCTCGAATTTTTATGCCTAGTTTTGAACGAGTGTAATAGAAGCGGTCCGATTTTAAAATCTCTAATTTTAAATGAAATGGTTATTATCCAGTCAAATTAGACTTTGACCTCCGACCAAGCTGAATTTTTATGAAAACCTTTGTTTTAATGTCCTAAATATATCCTGAAAAGTGCCCTTAATTTGAGCGGTGTTTTTTTTTCGAGGATGAAAGGGGTTGAATTTTAATTGTTTTCGAAATATCTCAAAAATTATCAATTTTTCGAGGTAAATGGTTCTAAAAAATTTGTAGTTTATAAAATTCTATATAAAAAAGACTTTTTTTGTCTAGTCAACGGTTTCCGTATAAAAGGTAAAGGTAGGTAAAGTAGTAATATTCATTTTTTTTATGTATACTGTTTTCCACACCACCGCGGGGGTAGAGTACACGGTGCATTTTTTTTATTGTCGTATCCCCAGTAGGCCTAATCCACCTCGAAGCAGAAAAGAATCGATTTAAATTATTCAGCTTCATCCTCCTGATCCATGTCCATCAGAACTTCCTCATCTTCTTCAACGACTTCACCAACATGTTCATCTGTTGATTCTATCATTTCTTGAACTAAAGCCGTCGGATCTGTTTCTTCATCGATGTCTGCATTATTTTCGTTTTCTTCAGAATTGGCGTTTGAACATGATGGCGCACGGAAATGCCTGCATACTAAAAAAAAAAAGCGGAGACCAATTGTTCCGCAACTACAACTCGCATTGCATCCTTTAGTACAATTGCAAAAATATATTTTAAATTAATTCATCAAGAGCCGATGACAAAATGTCTTGAATTGGTTCCAGTCTATTATTGTTAATTATCCACCACCAGTCTTCAGGATTTAACTTAATATCAAGCCATTTTTGGACCTGGAGATAGAATCTAAATAAATGCTTTTGTGATGCACTGAACGTGGGTGATAGATTTGATAAGTTAACGGGTTTATTTAGTCTGGTTGATTTTACAAATGAATAATACCTGTATTTATCAATTGATTTTCGTTACGGGGAGATGCCAGCGAATTTCATTGTCAGTGTGTAACATTTTGAAAACGTTGGCCCAATCCCGTAAGTCGTCGCGATTTTGAAGTAGTTTTACAACTTTCTTTTTTCGTATTTGAAACAGTGCAGATGTAGTATCACACCCGCTAATAGCATGGATCAATAAAATGTGAGTCTTACTGTTACAATTGCCCATACTTTCCGAAGAATATATTTTAGCTTCAGTTTTTCCTTTCCGTGATTTTAACAGATAAATTTCTTGATCAGGTAACACCAATACTCGGAAAAGCAGGTAGACAATAGAAATCGAGGCTGGTCCCTCAAGGTTTAAACACTGTAAATATTACAATCTCTAAGAAAGTTTAATTCTTCAAACTTTTAAGATATTTTTCAACAGTGAAATATTTTGAATATAATTTTTCTATACTTTAAAATCATATCTAGTACTAAAACGTAGGCTGAAAAATTTTTGATCTGACACATAGATGTCGTCCTTTTCAAAATTCCATATGATTTTTAGGAAGTCCCAATCTTCAAATGATACCTGTCAAAATTTCATGATATTTCGACGATTAGTTTACAAGTGGTTTTAGTGACGCTACTTTTAATATTTTTAAAACAATGGAAAAGATCGAATTTCGTGTGTTCATTAAACATTGTTTTTTGATGGGAAAAAATACCGTTCAAGTGTTACGGGGACTCTGCCCCTGGAAAATCACTCATCATTTACTGGTATGCTGAATTTAAACGCGGTCATATAGATACAAATGATGCTGAACGCTCTGGAAAAATGAGGTGGCTCCCAAATGAGGTGGTTACACCGGAAAACATCTAAAAAATCCAGAAAATTATTTTGAATGCAGTCAGCTGAGTGGACAGTAGCAGGTGAACGCCGCCCGAAGCGACCAAAGACACAACAGTCGGGTGGGAAGGTTTTGGCCTCTGTATTTTGAGATGCGCATGGAATAATTTTCATCGACTATGCTGAGAAGGGAAAAACCATCAAAAGCGAATATTATATAAAGTTATTGGTGCGTTTGAGGACAGAAATCGCAAAGAAACGGCCCAGATTTGGCTCCAATGAGGAAGTTATCGCCGAAACTGTGGTCTATTTTGAAAGCAAAAACAAAATCTTTCTCCAAGAAAGGTATAGAAAACGTTAGAAAAGCGTTGGACTCATTGTATCGCTCTTGATGAATAATTTCAAATTTTGCAAAAAAAATGTGTTTTAAGTAGCTAGACCAAAAACTTTTCAGCCTACATATTATAGTAGTGTGCATAATTTATGTTCAGACATAAATCAGTCTATATCTTTGAAACGGTTGGCTATAGTCTAAGGATCTTTTTTGTGTAGACTTTTATAAACTACAATTTTCTTTTTTTCTCAAAAAAATGATAATTTTCGAAATATTTCCAAAAAAACTAATATTCACTCTGTTTCACCTCTTAAAATACACCCACTGCTCTAATCAAGGGTACTTTTGAGAATATGTTTAGGACATCAAATAAAGGTGTCCACAAAAAATCAGCTTGGTCGGAATTTTTTAGAAGTTTTTGTGACTAATTTGACTGGCCTACTAGATTTCATGTCCTGATTTATATTGGAGAAGTACGGTAGACGGTGAATAAAGAAAATGCACAGTAAAACGTGGAAATGTGATTGGTTCATTATTTAGGGCACGAAAAGATTTACAATTCAATCGAGTAAGTTTTTCAAGTATCATATCATCACCGTATCACTACCAGTCCTATAGAGATAAACTTTCTTGTCATCTTGATTTTAATTGATTCTGATTCATTACTTGCAAAATCTAAACGATATTCCAAAATTATTTATATCCAGAATCATATAATCTCCTCTAAGAAGTTAGCAACATATGGATTTTTTAAATGACTTACGCGATGGAAGCTTCAATAACTTTTACGCAAAACTCAACAAACATTTTACCGAAACGCTGAAATTATTAAAACAACTATACCGAGATGATGGCCTGTCCTGTACACAAGTTTACAAATTATTTTGTAGATTCAGGAACGGCTGGGGGTCACTTAAAAATCTTTCCTGTTTCCAAAACTAACTATTCTGATGAAACGGACTCGTTATGATGACACTCCCCACATTCGTGTGTCCATGACCACCGTATTGAACAAAGTGCAAAAACAGAAATTGACAAAGTGTTCTGACCTCTTAATTAATCATTGGGAACGTGCTGTTGACGCTGAAGAATATTGTTTTAAAGAAATAAAAGCACTTTTTAAAATATTCCTGATTGATTCTAAATACAGGAAAAATACGGTTTCTTTTCTGACAACCTGTGCATTTCTACAATTTATTTTTTTATTTAGAAAACGAATTTTAAAAAATAGGTTAATAATTTTTTGGTTTCCCTAATTTTGCCCAGCAGTATATGTATTGTCCATCAGTAAGTACTGCGAAATAGAAAGAGACCATCCGACGTAGAAGAAACTACTGTTGTTAGTATCAGTGATCCTGGATATTTTATTTGATTTCCTGTTACTCCTGCAATCTACTTTTATACAACCTTCTAAGTTTAGATGTGTATTCCTGGTTACCTACAGTTAACTGTGGAAACGACACGTCTGAAAATTAAATGCCACCACAAGCTTTAACAATTACACGTATAAAATTTATCCATCAGTAGCTTGTACTGTTTTATTAATATAAGATAAATAGGACAGAGATAATCTAGAGCGGTGATGCAAATTATATGAAATAAAGAACTTCAATATCGTAACAAGGTCGATTTATTCTTAGTCCTGCAAGTGACTTTTATATAACCTTCCTAGCGCAGATGTATTACAGTTTGCCTATAGTTGGCTGCAGGATTCGTAAGGTCAGAATATTAAATAACACTGCAGGATCTGAAGCCCATTCGTTTAAAAATCTAAACCGAAACGAGTATAGTGGTTTATACTGGTTCGATGCTACTTGGTAAGAAAGATAAAGATGATATAGATCGGAGTAAACTAGTTTCATCAATAAAATTTGAACTCAGCAGGAATATTAATGTTATGTCGTCAATTTGGGAGCACGAATTCTTCTGTTGACGGAGCTAATAGGATAACATACCTTCATAAAAATGCAACAATGCAATGTGAAGGATTTCGGAAAATTTAATATTAGAAATAAGGAAATTTTATTTTCAAAAAATGTGATTATCATATGAAGTCTGTAAAATATATATAAAATAAAAGTCGAAAAGCAATAGCTAGAGCGAAGTATTGCATTTTATTAAAGAATTATTTAAGGTATAATTATCTTTTAATAAATAAAAAAAACTCTCATGCTACTCCATTCTCAGAAAATTTAAGGTCGTGGTTCATGTCATTTGTAGAGAATTAGATTTGAACTGGAAAGTTCTATCCATCGGGACAAAAATTGATAGATTAAATCCTTAATAAAAAATTTAATTCAAGTCTCGATGTTTTGGGGTACTCTGTATAATATAAAAGGACCGGTCAAGTACAAGTTAGATTTGCGCAATTAGTGTTCTGTACCATGATTAAAATAAAATAAAATCCTTATTTAGGCTAAATTAATTAAGTCCCTGACATCTTAAGATCCAATATCCATCATTTTCACGTTTTTTCTTAGCCAATGATGTATAATAGTTATAGCATCTTAGCTACCTAATAGCCAATAAATTAATCTAGCTCAGTCTAAAATCTAGTAATAAAAGTGTAAAACAAATATTTACTACCTAAATATTTGTTTAATTATAAACAAATAAAATTATGTCTCGTTACAGGAGCGACGGACGACCGTAATGTACTGAAAAGTATATTAAAAAAACCTCCACCATATTGCCAAGGCACATAGTTTTCTTAGTTTTTTTTATACCAGATAAATTATCAAATCTGATGCACTCATGATAATTTTCGCTCAATCTACACTGTATGCAGAATATTCCAGACGTTTTTTTTTTTCAAAATTTTTTGAACAATAATTTTCGAGATAGTAGTAGATGTATTAAAAATAATACAAAGAAAAATATGCGCGAGTATTACATCATATATATTTTTGAAGTCGTGTTTTCACAAGCTTTCATTTGACACCCCAGTCGATGATCTGGTAATTTTTTTTCACTTCTGATTTCACTCCCCAAAATTTAACTTTCAAAACTACACGGCTAGGGCATCAATTCCTGTTTTGTGCCAAATTTCAACTTTCTATGGCAAATAGATTCGGAGAAAAATCGGGTCTGACAGACAGACGAACACCGAAGTGATTCCATAAATGTTCGGTAAGGAACAGTAAAAAGTCGGAATCATAAAAAAAAAATTACATAAAATTGTCATGTTCCAGAGTCTTTTCATAAGAAGAGTTTTATTAGGATTTATAAATCCAACCTTTCTGTTTAGGTATACTCGTAATATTATTATTCTCTGAAGATTAAAGAACTAAGTAGATAACGGTGTTATGTCACATTTAAAGAAAGGGTAACTTAATTAGTTTTTAGATTCCTCAGGTGTACATTTGCCCCGTAGAAATTACTAAAAAGTTTAATTCGCTAAGAGTACTATGTTCATGAAAAAAAACACTCTCAGAGATGTTTGCACTTTTTCACGTTTCAGAGTCCCTAAATAACGAAAAAGATAGTTTTACAATTTTCATCGGTCTGTCGGTGCGTCATACAGTGGGATGAAGTCCCACTGTGCAACTAAAAATTCCAGCTGCCTTTCAATTTTTAAGATATTGCAATAACGGTTCAACTTTTTGGAATTTTGGCTGAAAGATGAAAAAGGTGTCTATTTTTTAAATAATACTCTTTTCGGCAATGAACTTTTTACTGAGTACAGTAAAATCTCGATAATTTGCTTATGGTAATATATGTTTCTGAGGTCGCTGATTACTGTGAGAATAGTCATTCGAAAATTTGGAAGATTTTAAGCTATTAGCCAATTGCAGTTATTTTTAGCTTTTTTATAGTTTTTTTAAATTTAATAATGCGCAACAAAAATTAGCAAAAATTGGCCAATAATTAAAAAATGTACTATTAGCTAATCTGCATTGCCTGGAATGGAAATAAAAATTTACAAAAAAAGAAACAAAATGGTCCAAAAACCGTCAATTACTAAAAAAAAACTTATTTCGAACAAAATAATATTATTTATTTTTACATACCTCATATAAGTAAATTATTATCTTCAAATAATTCCAACTTGATAAATTTCAATTGAAAACAAAGAAATAAAATTTTTAAATAAATTGAAAATTGGCCATTTATTGAAAATTAGATTAATTTTTGTCAAAATTATTATAGTATCCATTATTAAGTACGTTAAAATCTTATCGTTGAACCAGAAATTCCCCGTACTTTCTTTATCGGCTAAAGAAAACTATAAAAAACAGCGGGAAATAACTAAAATTGGCCAGTAACTCAAAATCCTCAAAATTTTTGCTAACATGACTATTTCTACAGGAATCAGCGACCTCCTTTTTTAACTTCTTCTTCTTTTCCCTTTCTCCTCTTTTAACCTCTTCCCTTAAACCGATATTTCTTGAAAACATACTTACAGATAGACTGACGGAAATGGTTTCGTGGTCTAGGCACGTGAAGAAATGCAAAAATTTTCGTGTCCTTTGGCATATTGCGGTGGTTTTTCCTTCAACGTTCAAATTTCGTTGGGTTGGAGCAGCTCATAACACACTACATCCAGCTGATTCCACCAGATACACAGCATAAGCTTGGAGCCATGAATATTCGGCTTTGGCGAGGATGTTGAGGGTCCACCAGACTTCTTCCATGATTTTTTGCGCTTTGGATTATCGCAGCGTATTCATTTTTCATCACCAGTTAGGATACGATGCAAAAAAACCTTGCTGAAGCAGTTGTTCACAGGTGAAAAATCGCCTTTCAATATCTCTCCGTTTCAATTCGTACGGTACTCAATTTACTTGCTTTTCAATTATTCCCAGTGCACGTAGGTGCTTGAAAATGGTTGTGCGATCTAATCCTTATGATTCTGCAAGTTCTTTTTCCATTCAGCACGAGTCTTCATCGAGTACTGCCTCCAATTTTTCATCTTTAAACTTTTTCGACTGTCCTGGACGTTCTTTGTCTTCCATGTCGAAATCCCTACTTTTAAGTGTCAAAACTACTACTTACATGTTTTTATGGACGGAATATAATCACCATAAGCTTCCGACATCAATTGATGAATTTTATCAGCGTTTTTCTCCGCATTAAACAAGAAAAGTAACACTTCCCGCATATGGTGTTTTATTGGCAGGTAATTCGACATATTCAAAGCTCAAAAAAAATATGTTGTTTATACTTCGGCAAAATAATATATAATAAAAATTAAAGTTTAATAACGATGCTTCACCATGAATATAGGAACAGTATGCCCCGATGCGATATAATACACGTTAAGCCCTACCTTAGGAATTCCTCAAAATTAATTCACACTCCTTATATGTCAATTAAATGCTATTGCAGTACGATTGTTACCACACTATTTCATAGTAAAGTAATATGTAGACAAGAGACAAGTAGACAAGAGAAAAAAATTGATAGAGGGACTTATTCAGTACTTTTCTCGCAAACATGTAGTTCTAACCTAAGTACTGAATTTGACTTTTTTCAAGTAAAGACAAAGAAAATTTCCATAATATGAATAAAATCATACAACATATCGACACTCACCACTTATGTACATATACATTTCATCAGTATTTCAAATATTATACAGACCAATACCCTGACAATCGGATAGACGAACCGATAGTAATCGGAATATATATTTTTCGCGATCTAAAAAAATGCGAACACAAAAAAATCAAAAATTGCAAGGGGTAATTCTTTCCCTTTAGCAAGGGACGTAAAAACGATAATTTACCTATTGTGCCTAAGGTATGTAATTTCGGCCAATTTAACTGTTTATATTTCGTAAAGTTTTCCTGTAATAAACTTTTTAAGTTGCTACTACTGTTAAAATTGGAATAAAGCAAAGGCAAGAAATAGTTGTTACTTATCGCAACCAAAAACCTGAAAAAAATCCCATATTACTATTAAAATCATACAATATTTGGACACCTTTACCATTAGAGTTAAAAGTAATGAAAAAATAACTTGATTCCTCAACTCCACAACCACCAAAAAGATCTATAACACCATATAACCCTACCCTTTAAACTCTTACATATTTTACTAGTAAATATCTCCAACTACTTTCGAAATTATATAATATTAAACTACCCCCGTATCCTTCAGCTACTTTATTGGTTAAACTGAAATGAAAAAATAATTTAATTTTTGGGTTGCTAGGCTTCAAAAACCCCCTCTAATATTCTCCCCATCCCTTTCACCCCCTTATATGTTTTATTATAAATATTTAAGCATAAAATTTGTTTATTATTCAAGAAAAAACAAGGAAAAACTTTAATATTATTATTAAAACTCTTTCAAATTTATCGATCCCACCCTTTTCGCCCCTTGGCTTAAAGCGATATCGTCCAAAACTTATAGGCTTCGTCTCCTTATTATACCTTATTATGTATATGTTATATACCAGGTGTACAAGTATGAAATGCGGATTTTTTTTTCTAATAAAACATGTTAAATTCGGAAGAATGATAAAAAGTGCTTTATTCAAAGTATGATCCATCGCTTGTTATACATTTTTCCCATCTTTCGGGCAATTTGTGAATACCACGCCAGTAAAAAGCTTCCCCCCTTTTGCTGCGAACCATTCATCGAGCCATTTTTTTTTTTTCACATCTTCGTGCGAACCAAAGCGCTGCTGAGCAAGTGCGTGACCCATCGATGCAAACAAGTGGTAATCGGTCTGGTGAGTAAGCCGCATGGGGTAGAACTTCCCAGATGGGTGCTTCCAAACTGTCGCGAACTGGTTTTACCGTATGTGATGGAGCATTGTCATGAAGAAAAATTACTTTGTGTTGCCTCTTTTGGTATTCTGGCCTTTTTAGTGTTCCGTACGGAACACTTATAAGATCACTTCGGTGTCTGTCTGTCTGTCTGTCTGTCTGTCTGGTCTGTCTGTCTGTCTGTCTGTCACACCCGATTTTCTCCGAAACTATTTGACATAGAAAGGTGAAATTTGGTAATAATATAGGAATTAATGGCCTCATCAGAGCCATGTAATTTTGAGAATTAAATTTTGACTTAAGGGGTTAGTTTTGGGGCGTGAAGTCGAAAGTGAAAAAAAAATTTTTTACTAGGTCATCGAGTGTGATGTCAAATGAAAGCTTGTGAAAACACGAGTAAAAAATATATATATAATATTATACTTACGCGCACTTTTCTTTGTATTATTTTTTTAAAAATTCGCGAGAAATCGCTGTCCCGGGCCTTAACTCGAAAAGTACTTATTAAAAAATTTCGAAAAAATTCTGGAATATTCTCCACGGGGTGTAGATTGAACGAAAATTATCACGAGTGCCTTACCTTTAATAATTTATATGGTATATAAAAAAAAACAAAAATTTCAAGGTCATCAGATTTCAGTAAAGATTGGAAACAAACTTTGTTGAAAAACTCATTTGGGGTGTATTTTGTGAAGTCACCTATCATTTTATACCTCTGTAACAAAATTTTTTTTATTTTAAAAGCAATCTACGTACAGAACACTAATTGCGCAAGTTCAACTTGCACTTGACCAGTTTTTTCAAGTAGTAAACGGTTCAAATCGGTCAATTGTTGTTGGTAAGGTTTAGTATTAACCGTTTCCCCAAGTTTTAACAGCTCATAATAGACCACGCCCCCTCTGGTCCCACCAAACACAGAGCATCGTCTTTCTGCCAAAGCGATTCGGTCTTGCGGTCGATGTGGATGGTGCGCCTGGATCTACCCTTGATTTTTTGCGCTTGAGATTCTCAAAATAAATCCACTTTTCATCCCCTGTAACTATACGATGCAAAAACGACTTCCTTTTGTACCGAGGGAGCAAAAGTCACACGTGTTTTTGCGCTTTTCCATTTGCCTGTCGTTCAACTCATGTGGTACCCATCTACTGGTCTTCTGAATCTTTCCCATCTCTCGTAGCCATTGGAAACAGCTTGTTGATTAACGCCCAATTGCTCAGCGAGTTGTTTTTGTGTTTGCGAATCATCTTCGTCTAACAATGCTTGCAATTTCACATCTTTGTATTTTTTTTGGCGGTTTTCCACGTTCCTTGTCTGCAACATCGAAGTCACCATTTTTGAAACGCCGAAACCATCGTTCACACGTATCTTGCAATGGAGCATGTTCACCATAAGTTCTCGAAGTAATCGGTATGATTCAACAGCAGTTTTCTTCAAATGAAAACAAAAAATGAATGCTGTTCGCGAATGCTCTTTGTTCGGAATAAATTTCGACATATTGAACACAACAACACAACACTATGCACACACTTTTCCAATTTATCACTCGTGAGCGTCTGACACTTGTTAATGACACAACAAAATGGCACAGTGTCAAATCTTTATAGCACAAACTGCATTGATGTACCATCTGTTGTCTGAAATCCGCATTTCATACTTGTACACCTGGTATGTACGAGCACCAAATTAAAAACCGAGATCTTATTTCGTTCGAGGATGGTGTCGTGCTAATAGACCGGCAGAGAGACAGACACACAGACCGACGGAAATCAGTGACAAGTGAGTATGTTTTTTCTTGATCTAGAAGCTAAAAAACATGAAGAAAAGCAAAAATCTCGGAATGTGATTTTTTCACGATTATTTTCCTTTAGCAAGCAAAGTAAAAACCAAGCCGTCGATTACATCACAATTCTAAATTTTTATTGATGTAAGAGATACCAGAAAAAGTAGGTAGTTGAAACCCAAGGTAACAGCTGATGCCTTTTTTATACTAATAGATTCGTCATCCGATTTAGTTTACGGCATGATTATAATTGAAACAAAACCGGTCAAGTGCAAGTTGGACTTGCGCAATTAGTGTTCCGTACCGTGATTGCTTTTAAAATAACATGAAGTCCTTACTTGGGCTAATAAAATAAAATGACTTTGTCTCTAAAAGAAAGACGCGCGGTAATGTACGGAAAATAATCCACCTCCACCATTTTATAGGGAAAGATATTTCTCAGTATTTTTTCAGTATTTTTTTTTATACCAGATAAATTATTAAACGTAATGCACTAGTGACAATTTTCGCTCACTCTACTTTATGAAGACTATTCTAGAATTGTTACAAAAATTTCTTGATCAGTACTTTTCGAGATAAGGTGGGTGAACAAGGGTGTTTTTGTCATTTTTTTAAAATAATATAAAAAAAGTATGCGCAAGTATTACATCATATATATTTTTGAACTCGTGTTTTCACAAGCTTTCATTTGACACACCACTCGAGGATTTTCTTTTCACTTCCGATGTCACCCTCTAAAACTAATCCATTAAGTCTAACTCTAAGTTTCAAAACTACACGGTCCTGATTGGCCATCAATTCCTATATTTGTGTCAAATTTTAACTTTCTTTGTCAAATAGTTTCGGAGAAAATCTGGTATAACAAACAGACAGACAGACAAACATCGAAATGATCTTATAAGTGTTCCGTACGAAACACTAAAAACAGAAAACTCAATCACATAATTGTAGATCTCTCTTAAGTTAAAGGTAGACTTATTTCCTCACATGTAATCTCATACAACCAAAGGTTGCCAAACAATTTATGTTTAATTATCAATAAAAAGACCTCTTTTATGGGTTTTTTTGGCAGCTTTGTTAAACTGGTAATGATCGACAGTAGCTAGTTATGGGTTTTATAATTTATTTGTGACTTATAAATCAAAGCAATTATGACTTACACGTAAGTATCAGATAAAAAATGTTTGATTTGAATATAGATAGCACATGATAGCACGTAACATTTACGTAATATGGAAATCATCAAGCATCTTTTTTTGTTTGTTTACGTCCAAACAGACCGAGCAAAACAAAACATTTCAAATTCATATTATGTAGGTAATTGGTTTGCAAACATTTTAATCATGCTTCGTGCAAGATAATCGTTAAAACATATGATTTATGAATGTTTTTAGAAAAATAAATATTTTTAGCTTAGCCTCTATAATCAAAAAAATTCGGATTTTGTCAAAATGAGATTTAATTTTTTTTTGAAAAATATATCAAATTAATTTTTTTCTCTTTTTTATGGGTCTAGCACACGTGCTGCAGGGAAGTCCCTAAAGCGCTCCAGGAGCGGCATGTGTGCGGAAAAAGCGATTCACATTGTACTTGAACCGCTGTAAATTGTACAAAGGGATGATGTTCTCCATATAAAAGACTGCTTGAAAAGCGTTGTACGGGCAGTAACAAGCTGAACCTCATACGGATGTGAAGCCCCAGCGCGACGTGTATTTCTAACATGCACCGCCTTGGGAGGAATTAAGCGGGCTACATCCTTCCAACACTTTCCATGAAAATACTTGTAGAACAGACTCAACCGTTCTGCGATGTTCCAGCGAATCAAGGCCGCCGGTCAATTCCGGGTCTCCAATCAGACGGACAGCTCTTCTCTGAACAGAATTCAACAAATGCAGTGTATGTTTGGGAGCGGAGCCCCAAACGTGGGAGCAGTATTCCATAGTTGGTCGAATTTGAGCTTTGTAAAGAATTAACAGTTGTTGTTGGGTGTAAAGCTTTCTGATTCGAAATAATATTCCCAACTTTTGAGAAGCTCTCCTTGCTATGCCTGCAACATGTTCATGCCAGGACATATTTGCTCCCAAACTAACGCCCAACAAATTGAGCGACGATGCTAGGGATTGGAGTGCCCCGACACAACTATGTCGGCTTCAGCAACGTTAACTTTTTTTAGAAAAAAACTGCCGCCTGAGTTTTTGTAGTGTTAAATTCCACTTGGTTACTGTCACCCCAAGATAGAATTTCCTCCAGGTCTTTGTTAAGTTGAACGACCTCCTGATGTCTGCGGATATTCGCCTAAGCAGCCGATGTCCGAGCGTTCAATGTGAATGAAGAGATAAGCGTACTGTCATCTGCAAAGCTGTAGATTGGATTCCCGGTCTTTTCCAGTAGATCGTTAATGTAAATGAGAAAGAGAGTAGGAGACAGTATGGAGCCCTGGAGCCCACGGGCGTTGATAGTGAAGGTGTTAGAAAGAAATCCGTCGACTCGTAAAGAACGCTCTCTGAGGAAACATGAGAGCCACAAACAGAACCTTAATGATTTATTGTAATCGATTTTACAAAAACCTTCATGATTTTGATTAGATGAGAAATTGGGTATCGTGAGATTAGACTGACTCCATTTAGAGCAATTTTGCCACGTTTAGCCGACGATTGCACAAAGCATGCTCAGGGATCTTTACACTTAAAGATGAAAATAGTGAATGAACTCAGGGAAGCGCATGTCGAGAATTTAAACCTGACTGATGTTCACTGAATCGTGAGCCTGAATCTCAATTATTTTTTTTCTTGTTACGGACATAGCACACATGCCGTAAGGAAATCTCTAAAGCTCTACAAAAGCGGCGCGTATAGGGAAAAAGCTATTCACGTTGCTCTTGAATCGCTGTAAATTGTACGCGATGAAAATATAGTCCTAAGCAGATCAGTCCAAAGGGATGAGGTTCTCCATATAAAACACTGCTTGAAAAGGGTTGTACAGGGTGAATCACGATAGAGTAAAGGTTATTATCTCATTTGTTTCGGGACGAAAAAATGTTAAATACAATAGTTTTAGGGAATATTAAGGTGCACAGTTTAAAATTATTTTTGAGTATACAAGGTACTTCAAAAAAGTGTGGCTGTTTTTTTAAATGGAATTTTTTCTTATTTATTTTTAAATTCTGCGTAAAATTTTATAACTTTTTTATTAAGAGTGTTATATACCTAAACCTAGTAGTTTTTTTCAATTTTTTCTAAAAAAATATTAGTTTTCAGTTTTGTAAAAAATTGCCAGTAGCGCCATTGTTTCTGAAGTTAGAATTTTTAAGCATAAAAGTGTCTCATCATTCACTTTGAACGCTCGGACATCGGCTACTCAGGCAAATATCCGCAGACAGCAGGATTTCGTTCAACTTAACAAAGACCTGGAAGAAATTCTATCTTGGGGTGACAGTAACCAAGTGGAATTTAACGCTACAAAAACTCGGCGGCGGCAGTTTTTTCTAAAAAAGTTAACGTTGCTGAACCCGACATAGTTATGTCGGGGCACTCCATTCCCCTAGCATCGTCGCTCAATTTGTTGGGCGTTAATTTGGGAGCAAATATGTCCTGGCATGAACATGTTTCAGGCATAGCAAGGAGAGCTTCTCAAAAGTTGGGAATATTGTTTCGAACCAGAAAGTTTTACACTCCACAACAACTGTTAATTCTTTACAAAGCTCAAATTCGAACATCTATGGAATACTGCTCCCATGTTTGGGGCTCCGCTCCCAAACATACACTGCATTTGTTGGATTCTGTTCTGAGAAGAGCTGTTCGTCTGATTGGAGACCCGGAACTGACCGGCGGCCTTGATTCGCTGGAACATCGAAGAACGGTTCGCGATTTGAGTCTGTTCTACAAGTATTTTCATGGAAAGTATTCGAAGGATGTAGCCCGCTTAATTCCTCCCAAAGCGGTGCATGTTAGAAATACACGTCGCGCTGGTGCTTCATATCCGTATGAGGTTCAGCTTGTTACTCCGCGTACAACGCTTTTCAAGCAGTCTTTTATATGGAGAACATCATCCCTTTGGAATAATTTGCCCAGCGCTGTGTTTCCCACCGAGTACAGTACAGTACAGCGATTCAAGAACAACGTGAATCGCTTTTTTTTCCGCACACATGCCGCTCCTGAAGTGCTTTAGGGACTTAGATATGGAAAATAGGATACGGGATGCGTGCAGGACAATAACGCCCTTTATGCTAAGGAAAGTGAAGAAAAATATAGTAAAATGACTAAACATGTGTATTCAAGTAGACGGGCATATTTTTGAACATTTATTACGTCATAATAATTAATCGTTAAATAAGTTAAACTATATTGAAATTATTATTAACTATTTGTTTATGTTTTCACAACAGCGTAAGTGTATTAAAAACAAGGATGAAAATTGAAAAATTCAAAATAAACCGAAAACTATTAGAAATAGGTATATGACATACTTAATAAAAGTTAATAATATAATATTATACAGGGTGTGCCATTTAAAAAAGTTGAAAGTTTTCAAATTAAAATAGTCGAGATGCATAAATTTATTTTGAACACCCTGTAGCATCTAACTCAAATTTTTTTATATATATCTTTTCTCTCATCTCTATAGAACGCTCATACCAATTATGAGTATTCCATCTTCAGAAACAATGGCGCTACTGGCAATTTTTTACAAAACTGAAAACTAATATTAAAAAAAAAAAAAATTGAAATATTAGGAAAACGACTAGGTTTAGGTATATAACATTATTAATAAAAAAGTTATAAAATTTTACGCAGAATTTAAAAATAAATTAGAAAATAGGATGTTCCATTTAAAAAAACATGTTATATCGGCCACACTTTTTTGAAATACCCTCTATAATCAAAAATAATTTGAAACTTAACACCTTAACATTCCCTAAAACTCTTGTGTTTAACATTTTTTCGTCATTACCGAAACAAATGAGATAATGAACTTTACTCTATCGTTGACTCACATTGTACAAGGAGTGACAAGCTGAACTTCATATGAATGTCAAGTGTTAGCGCGATGTGTATTTCTAAGATGTACTGCTTTGGGAGAAATTAAGCTGGCTACATCCGTCGAACACTTTCCATGAAAGTACTTGTAGGATGGACTCAAGTCGCCCACCGTTCTTCGATACTTCAAGGAATCAACTTAGCTGGTCAGTTTTGAGGCTCCAATCAGGCGAACAGCTGTCTTCTGAATAGAATCCAACAAATGCAGTGTATGTTTAGGAGCAGAACTTCCAAACATGGGAGCAATATTCCATCGTTGATCGAATTTGAACATTGTACGGAATTAACAGTTGTTGTGGAGTGTAAAGCTTTCTAGTTCGAAATAATATTCCCAGTTTTTGAGAAACTCTTTTTGCTATACTTGCAACATGTTTGTGCCAAGACATATTTGCACCCAAATGAACGCCCAGCAGATTGAGTGACAATGCTAGAGGAAGGGAGTGCCCCGACATAACTATGTTGGGTTCAACAACGTTAACCTTTTTAAAAAAATCGCCTGGTTTTTAATAGCATTAAATTCTAGTTGTTTACTGTCACCCCAAGATAGAATTTCTCCCAAGTTTTGTTAAATTAAATGACTGCCTGCTGTCTGCAGATATTGGCATAAGTAGCCGGTATTCTAGCGTCCAAATTGAATGAGGAAATAAACGTACTGTCATCTACGAAGATGTAGTTTGGATTCCTAATCCTTTCCAGCAAATCGTTGATGTAGATGAGGAAGATAGTAGAAAACAGTATCGTCCATTAGGGCACACCGGCGTTAATAGTGAAGGTATTAGAAAAAAAATCCGTCGACTGCTATCCGTAAAAAACGCCCTCTGAGGAAATATGAGAGCCATAAACAGAAATTTTCAGGCATATCATAAAACCGTAGTATAGCCAACAACAGGCAAACAACTGTTGTTACGATGCTGGTAAATTTCAATTGATTTCTTAAACTCTCATTTATAGAAACTGGAGACAGAAGCAAAAACTTTGATTTCTCTTACATCGATGTTCAGCTACAGCTATTTATACGATTTGTTTCTTTTTGATACATCTTTCAACTCCCTTAATTATCGTGGATATTGGTTTTCCACTTTCTCCTATATTTACCGTACCACACCAACATGGAATTATATAGATACCTTTAGTTTGTAAACTAAATTTGTCTTTTGGTCAGCTCAACCATGATCCAGTTTTCTTCTTCTTACAAGTGTTGAAGATTGTACAAATATTGGATATTTTAAGAAAATTTAGTTATTTTATTTGTAGTACCGTGTAAGTATGGTAGAAGTGCACTATCTACTCTTGGATCCTTTTTCCAAGCTGTTAAACTATCTATCCATCCTCCGGTTCATAGCGTCCTGCGTCTTCCCGTTCCACCTATCAGCCCGACTTCCCTGCAGTAGGTCGCGTTCAGCTTTTTGGATTCCACTTATCCAAATAATGCTAGGTTTACCCCTTTTTCTCCGTTCTGGGGGTTGCCATTCCATTATTTATTTTGGTAATTGATTGTCTTATTCACTTGCCGAGCTTCACATCCATATAAAACCACACTCTTAAAAATAGCATCATACAGTTGCGTTCTCTTCTATTTCGAGATGGTTCTTATCCATAGTAATGAATTCAGGGCTCCCACTATCTTTTTTCCCTTCAGTGTCCTCTCAGCTACCTCGGCTTCCGTACCTCCATCTCGTCCCATTCTTGCACCTAGATACGTATATTTCGAGCACGCGATAATTATTTTCCCGTCCTCTAGTACCAGATTGTTGTAATCTCTTCCTGTGCACATATACTTTGTATTTGGCTTATTCACTTGTAAGCCCCATTCCTTGTACTGTCATATTAGTCGATTTTTCATGAATTCCAGGTCGTCTTGATCTTGTGCGATTTCTACCTGATCATTAGCGAAATACAATGTGTACAGGATAGTTTCGTCGCTCGTTGTATATCCATTCCCGATCAAGATTTTCGACATCTCTTCAGGGGCTCATTCTAGTAGCGGTTAAACTAACATTTAATATTATCAGTCCAATTAATCCTCAGAACGCTGTTCAATTTGTCTATCTCTGATGAAATAGAGTATTCACAACATATTGACAAAGTTCTAAATACTAGTGAGTTGATAACAAATAATTTCTAAGAAGAAAGACAGTATGAATTAGTATTTAGATATGTATTTGTATGAATTGGTTTTCTGTAAATTGAATGTCCTAAGATGCCATTATGTATCAGCGTATCTAAAAAAGAAAGAAAATTATAATATTTCGGCATAATAACCTTGATTTATCTTTAGTAGATTTACTAACAGAATGTCCATCTACATATTTTATTTTCCAAGTAATATTTTATGAAACAAACAAGAGCAACCATAGGTTCTCCACTATCTCCGGTACTGGCTAATATTTTTATAAAAAATCATAATGGGCTATACCAGTGTAACTACTTAAAAATAAGGTTGTTTTTCCAGAATTGTTTTAAAGAAAACTACTTGTAAGCACACAAATTTTTTCCGACTAAAATATTGAAATTTACGGGACTTATGCCCCAGTAACGGGACAGGTGAAAAAAAAAAGTAGCTCCACTGCTGCCATGGTTGGCGCCTCCATATTGCCTGGAATAAAAAAAAACAAAATAATCATTAAAATAGATATAATTTTCTCTACCATCTACCATGGATTTTACAAAATATTGAAAATTATAAGAATGGCGGCGTTTAGAAAAAAAAGTATAAAATTGTCGCCAAAAAAGTGGCCGTTTTTGCATGCCAAATTGACATTTTGCTCCAATCAAAAAATCCATGGTTCATGGTACGACAAAACATATCCTTAACGAAAATAATTCGATACAATAATTTATTTTCGGGTAACAGCTGCAGCAAATTTAAATAATGCAGTTTTGCGTTTAAAGAACGAACGTGTAACACATAAATACCCCCGAACCAAGCTCTTAGTATACAATTCCGTCGTGAAGGCAGGCCTCACCTACACCTGCCCCACCTGGTGCCAGCTCTCCAGAACAAGGAGAGCTCAACTTCAAGCAGTGCAGAACAAGGCCCTGAGGATGATCACGGGAGCCCCGTGGTTCATGAGGAACCAGCAAATTCACAGGGACCTCGGTGTGCCTACCGTAAAGGCACACATGAGGCAAGCACAACAGAAGTTCCTCGAGAAGGCGTCCCAGCACCACAACCCGTGCATCAGGGACGCCTTCCGACTCCCACCTCAAGTCAACCGCCAGTTCCCTAGACCGTCGGACCCGCTGCTGCTCTCGGACGAAGACGATGACCCCCCACCCCCACCGTGACAAGAAAAAATGTCATTCTAGGTTAAATTTTAATTTAGTCCTAATTTAAGTCTTGATGTCCTAGCTTAAGTTAGCATAAGTCTTAGTCTAAGGTAGTTTTTAGTCTTAGTTCTAAATCCTAGCTTTAAGAAACGCCATGTATATATAAAACACATTTCCTAGGTTAAGTTAGTATAGACCCCTATTGTAAGAACTTAGGTTAAGATAGAATAAGCTAACATTTATGATTAGAATAAGTATACTTTTACAATTATAAGATAGAGACTGTGCCTATCTTAGATTCAATAAAGACAATGACAACACATAAATAATGATCTCTTGCCACGTACCTACCTTTGTGACTATTTTGAATTCACTAAAGTATTAGATGTTTAACTTTCACTTACTGAAGACGTAACAACACTGGGATTTTAATACCTGCTCCGGTTCGCGTTATGCTTCTAAAAGCGAGTTTATGGCCCCCCGAGCAGCTGTGCCTCGCGACAACTGTATTTTCAAAAATAAACATAGGCCCTCTTATTCTATAAATATAGAAGTATCGAAATATGTAAAAAAAAACGATTTTTTGAAATTATCACACTGGTATGGCTCCTTAAGGAACCAATTAAAATGTACAAACACGCTAACAATAATAACATACACTAGGGCTATGGTCTACATTCAAAGAGGTTTGATTGCGACACAATGTCTGCATTACACATCAAAAACTGCTCACGGTTTGCTAAACGCCGGTCTTCGACCTCATTCGGTATTCTAATATCACAGAGAATGAAGATATGTCTTGAAATCGTAGACGAAACGTCAGAGAGTTGCTCCAAATGTCTAATGGTCTAATTTCTAGAACGACGATTGAGATAAATTGAGAAAAAAGTAAAAAAATGCAAGTTTATTACGTATATGATAATGACAGTAGTGGAGAAGCAGTTTATATTTTCTGAGAGTTCGTGTCAATCAACTTAAGTCACGACATAACTAAAATTAAAGCAATTAAAAGTTGTCTGACCTAATTATAAATGACCACCAGGAAAAGCCTACAGATGCCTTTTAACAGATAAGTTTTAATTAATTTCTTATTTTGTTCATTATTGTCATACACAGTAACATGAAATATTTAAGAGCTAGATGAACAGGTCAGAGAGACAACTTCAAGAAAGGTTTTTTAGTTTTTTAACATAATATATAATCCCATATTTCCTGAATTGAAAGATGCAACCTCGCATTTTTCTTGCAATTTGCAGCGCTCCAATGCCAACGTGAAAAGCTCTTTTAGCACACACGTCGCTACTGTAGCGTTTTAAGGATTACCCTACATCACATGTGTAGTGCCTATAAATAAAATTAGAACTGCGACTTTATCAGTGGAAAATATGATTCACTATTCAAAGGTCTCTGAAATAACTCAAGCACAGAGCTCGAAATACAAAGGAGACCAAAAAAGTACAAAAGCTGACTTTGATGAAGGAGGGGAAAGAAAAAATGGACGAGAAATATGAATCGGAAGTTTTTCAGTGAAGTTAGTTGTACAAGATGACGTTTTCAAAATGATAGGATTTTCAAGATTTTTTAAAAATATTTTATTTTAAACCGAAACCCATCCCAAAGACTTGATTTTGAAAGGTTACTTAATGTCTCTTAAAGATATTACAAGAATTACACTCTACATCTTTAAAAAAAGAAAACTAACGCTTTTCTTTACATTTGACAACATGTTTAAAGCATCTTAAATAAAAATTTAACTTTAAACCGTTAGAATTGTTTACTGTCAGGTCTAAATTTAAAAAATTTAGCTTTAGTCAGCTTCCTCAAAATTATGGAGCTTTCCTGACAGTGACATGATCACTCAATGACTTATTTTATTAGCCATTAACTTTTTAGATACCAAAAACTAACTTTGTTGACTAATAAGGAAGTTCATGTAACCTTTTTTTTGCTTTTTCTGTTTCATTAAAATAGGTTACGATTGCTCGCTAAAAGTCATTTTGTGTTTTCCTGATGGATTCTGAAATTGAGTTGGCTTTAAGTTAAATTTTTAAAATCTAGACTAACACTTGCACTTTAAACGCTAAATTTTTCATAGAATAAAACTGAATTCTTTTGATTCACTTGACGAAGGCTAAAATTTCTATGATAATACTTAATGGTTTCCTGAGATACAGTTTCTATGCGAACTGTAGACTTCAACAAAAAATAATAGAGCAAGTATTTAAATAGCCGAAAGCAATCATTTATGTGAAAAAAGTAGAAATTTTAAAATAATTTATCCATTTTCGGCTTATTTTTATTCATATATTTTTACATCCAGTTTTGGACCATACACTTTAGCACAATTGTGTATTTAAAACTTGTTCTGCTTCAGTGTATATTTTTTTTAGTCTTGTTAAAGACGTAAATGGACATATTCTCTACTCATTATTAAACTCGATCCAGATCACACATATATAAATATAAATATATACATATACACACATATATATATATATATATATATATATATATATATATATATATATATATATATATATATATATATATATATATCTATGTGTGTATTTATATATATATATATATATATATATATATATATATATATATATATATATATATATATATATATATATATATACCAGGTGTACAAGTATGAAATGCGGATTTCAGACAACAGATGAAGATTTGACACTGCGCCATTTTGTTGTGTCATCAACAAGTGTCAGACGCGCACGAGTGATAAATTGGAAAAGTGTGTGCATAGTGTTGTGTTGTTGTGTTCAATATGTCGAAATTTATACCGAACAAAGAGCATTCGCGGACAGCATTAATTTTTTGTTTTCATTTGAAGAAAACTCTGTTGAATCATACCGATTACTTCGAAAAGCTTATGGTGAACATGCTCCATCGCAAGATACGTGTGAACGATGGTTTCGGAGTTTCAAAAGTGGTGACTTCGATGTTGCAGATACAGAACGTGGAAAACCGCCAAAAAAATACGAAGATGTGGATTTGCAAGCATTGTTGGACGAAGGTGATTCGGTTGAAACGCAAAAACAACTCGCCGAGCAATTGGGCGTTAGTCAACAAGCTGTTTCCAATCGGCTACGAGAGATGGGAAAGATTCAAAAGACCGGTAGATGGGTACCACATGAGTAAAACGACAGGCAAAGAGAAAAGCGCAAAAACACGTGTGGCATTTTGCTCCCTCGGTACAAAAGGAAGTGGTTTTTGCATCGTATAATTACAGGGGATAAAAAGTGAATTTATTTTGAGAATCCCAAGCGCAAAAATCATGGGTAGACCCAGGCGCACCATCCACATCGACTGCAAGACGGAATCGCTTTGGCAGAAAGACGATGCTCTGTGTTTAGTGGGACCAGAGGGACGTCGTCTTTTATGAGCTGTGGAAACGGTTAATACTAAACGTTACCAACAAAAATTAATCGATTTGAATCGTTTGCTGCTTAAAAAAGGCCAGAATACCAAAAGAGGCAACACAAAGTCATTTTTCTTCATGACAATGCTCCATCACATACGGCAAAACTAGTTCTACCCCATGCGGCTTACTCACCAGACTTGGCTCCTTCCGATTACCACTTGTTTGCATCGATGGGTTACGAACTTGCTGAGCAGAACTTTGGTTCGTACGAAGATGTGAAAAATGGCTCGATGAATGGTTCGCAGCAAAAGGGGAAGATTTTTACTGGCGTGGTATTCACAAATTGCCCGAAAGATGGGAAAAATGTATAACAAGCGATGGGGCATACTTTGAATAAAGCACTTTTTATCATTCTTCCGAATTTAAAATTCCGGGTTTCAATCCGTTCGTCTAACAATGAATTTGGACGACGTTTCGCCAAAATCTCATTTGGCATTTTCAAGTGCTCCTGCTGCTGCTGCTACTCGATACTGTGATCTTGCTGCTGCTGCCGCTCTAAGCTAACTGAGAAACCAACGTGCGGTCGCCATCTTTTATAGGTCGGCGTCTACGCAGATTGTAGGTGGGGGGTCGGAAGTGTTCGTCCAAGCCTCGGTGTTTGCCGGCTGGGTGTTAATGATGGGTTCCGGCGCTATGCTGATGTTTTGGTTATTCCTTGTTTTAGCTAATAGACCCTTCCATGTAGTGGAGCTATCCAGCGCATCATCTCGCTTATTTAGCTATCCATTCTATTCGATTTTCAAGGCTTCTCTTATTATGCATGGTTTATAATGTGAAATCGAGGCTATTTGTTTAGATCCCTCGAAAATGATGGTGCTGAAAAAAAGCTGATGTTTGTTTGTTTCTGATATTTATGTATGTTCTTGGATCCGGGTGGATATTCTTCTGTTTGTTTGTCCTATACACAATTAGTCGCAGTCTCCGCATGGGATGCTGTAAACTCCATGGTTTTCCAGTTTTCTCTAATTCTTGAAGTTACCCAGAATGCCTGCCAGAGTGTTTTATGATTTATATGCTGTGCCTATGTTGTGTTTTCTTAGGACTCTTCCAATCTTATCTGTGACTCCTTTCACATACGGTAATAGGACTCTACTCTGGTTGAGGTCGCGTTCTTCTGTCCTTGTCGCTGCCTTTCTAATGCTCTCCGTATGGACTGGTCTTTATATCCATTTTTCTTAAGGGTCCTAGTTTTTTGTGTAATTTCTTGCTGCCCCGTGTCTGGTTCGATGAGTCGGTATTATCTCGATACGAGGGTGTTGGCTACCGACTGGATCTAGGATGGATGGTGGTGTGACTCAGCGTTTAAATATCGATTGGTGTGGGTGGGCTTCCGGTAGACTGCGTATTGAAGTCGACCGTTGCTTTTCCGCTTTATGAGCACATCAAGGAAAGAGAGGCTTTTTTCTTCTTCTACTTCCAAAGTGAACTGTATGGTGGATTCTATTTAAATATGTCAGGAAGTTGTCTAATTCATTTCGTCCATGGGACCAAATTATAAAGGTGTCATCGACATATCGTTTCCAGAGTTTGGGTTTGAGTGATGAGTTTTTAAGGGCATCTGTTTCAAAATATATCATACAGAGATTAGCTGTTACTGGTGAAATGGAAGATTGGATGGAGCGCCCATTAGACGGATGATGGGGTTGCCATTTTTGCGAAAAAAAGTGTGAAAACTTCGGCTAAAATATATTAAGACTCTATTTTAGAGACGTTGTGGAACCCCTAAATCATACTCTTTTCAAAAATAATCATTGGGTCTTCCAGCAAGATTGTGCACCAGGACACCTGGCTTCAACAAATTGTGTCTTCATATATTACTACGAAAGATTGACCGTCTGCAAGTCATGTTCTACATTTAGATGATAAACTATAGTCCCTCTTAGAGGGTATAGTTTACTCTAACAGAAAATCTTCACTCTTTAAAACAAACTTTAACAAAAGCTTTAACAATTTTCCATTAAATTAAGTGCGTGCTGCCATAGACGAATGGCCTAATCGTGTGGGCTTCTGTAAAAACTAGAGGGTGACATTTTGAGTAAATGTTAAATTAATTTTGTCATTATGAATATATGAATTAATTCCATAACAATTTGTTTTAATTTTTATAGAAATTAAATGTTTAGACAATATTTTCATTGTAACAATATTTATGGGAGTATTATAAATATATATATATATATATATATATATATATATATATATATATATATATATATATATATATATATAGGTATATATATATATATATATATATATATATATATATATTTATATACATACATTATTAATAAAATACCTTATTATCTCAACTAAAAACCAAGCAAATTCTCATATTACTCTTGAAACTTTACAATATTTATTGACCCCACACCCTTTTATCCCCTTTCCCTCAAGACGATATCGCCCAAAGACTATAGATTGCTTTCCTACTTTAAGTATTTTATGGGTACCAAATTTGAAGTCGATATCTCATTTCATTCGAAAGTTATCCTGCCCACAAACGAACAGATAGACAGGCTGGTGAAAATAGGATAGGCTTGTCGTGAGTAAGAGTTCCTTAAACTTGAAGAAATTCAAAAACCTCGGAGGATAATGTTTTCAGCAACAGAAGTAAAGAACGTAATTCTTAAAATACCTAAAATTCATAAGCAGGACAATTAAATTTTCAAATAAGCAGTCAAAAATAAAAACCTATACGAGGGCCGGCTTTTAAGTTTTTACAAACGACCACTAGATGGCGCTGTTGAGATGTGACATTAGCATTGATGTAAAATTTGACATTTGTTATGGTTAAAACAGTCGCAGGTCAGAAATTAGTCGAGTAGTTTGTTTTATATTGAGCGTTTAACAAACAGTTTTATGAACAAATGGTAATTTCACGTGGAGGTATTGGATGATTTTTTCGATTTTAATAAAGGCCTAACTCAAAAACAATGCCTCGAATCGCTTCGTTCAACTTTTGGTAATGAATCGCCATCAGAAAAGACGATATACAATTGGTTTACAACATTTTTGTCATGGTCGTGCTTTCGTCAGCGATAAATTTCCTGAAGGTCGACCAAATTCGGTTGTTGTTCCAAACAACATCAATGCTGCACGCAACATGATTGAAGAAGATCGGCATGTGACTTACCATGAGATAGAGGCATCCTTGTGCATATCGAAGACTGCAGTACATTCGATTTTGCATGAGCATTTAGCTGTGAAAAAGATTTGTTCCAGGTGGATTCTGCATAATCTGACCAAAACTCAAAAACAGGCTCGTGTCAATTGGTGTAAGGAAGTTATCAAAAAAATTCGACCAAGGACATGCAAAATCCGTATACAACATCGTAACAGGAGTCCAAACTTGGATATATTCATGCGAGCCGGAAACTAAGAGTTCCAAGATGAACCAAATCCGACAAAAGTGGTTAGTTCACGAAGCACTTCCAAGAAATTGATCGCTGGTTTCTTTAGTTATACTGGACATGTTGCAACCATTGCTTTAGAGGATCAAAGAACAATTAATGTTGAATGGTATACAACAATTTGTTTGCCAGAAGTCATTGATGAAATCAGGAAAAACCACCGAAAATATCGCAATCATTCTTCATCATGACAATGCCTGTTCTCACACAGCACGTCAAACAATTGATTATTTGACGGAGAAAAACTTCGAATTAATGTCTCATTGCCCGTATTCACCTAAAGTCCGTTTGCTTGGAGTTGATAGCATACAACATGGGTTATAAACATTAAAATGTCATAAACTATAAACGTCCGAAATTTCTCTGCCAATTATTTGCATTTTTATTGTTAATCATCTTTATTTTCTATCTCTATACAACAGTGCGACCTTTTTCTAAAAAATGTTTTATTACATGCCTTCTAAACTTTACAATAAGCTATGTAAATCAACGCATTTCAAAGTTTATTTTAATGAGTAAATGATGAAACTAAAAATCTTATTTGTATAACAAAGGCCTAAACGAATACAATTAACAATTCTTAAGAACTAGAAACCTACAGTGTTATACAGCTTAACGATAATAGGTACCATAAAATTATTTGGGATGTTGGCAGTTATTGTAATACAATTAACCAAAGTACTTATCGGTAAGTAGGTGCCTAAGTACCTAAGTATGCAATAAAAATATTCTGTGTAAGTATAAAAATAAAGCAAAAACCAATAATATGCGAGAATTGGATCAGCAACTATATATAGATTTCTAAAAGAAAGAAAACGCGGTCCTTGCAACGAACCTCAAAATCACAAAGGAACGGAGCCCCTAGAGGTCGATGAAGACTTTAAAAACGAAATAGGAAAAAAGAAAGAAATACCTACACTATTGCAAGAAATCAGAGACGACCAGATTTTAAAAAAATGATAAATTATGGAAAATCCTTCATAACTTGAATTTTCGTTGGGAAAAACACAATAGAAAATCTATTCTTATCGATAAAACAGAAATACTTTGTTGAAGAAGAGAATATGACGAGCAATCAGAAAATTTCGAGCCGAAAAAGAAGAGACTTGGGTTAATGAGGAACATACAGTGAAACAATTCTAGATTGACAAAAACATTAAGAGTGCCAAATAAGCTTTTATGGAAGGTTGGTCAACTGGATTACAAACGGATATTCGTCAATGAATAAGAGACAAAAATCTTAAACATAAAGATGGTATGTTAAAAGTGGAACTTCTCAAAATTGCGAAAGAAAATAAGGCACAGTTCAAGAAATACGCAGTCGACGAATGAAAGGTTTCGTTGTAAGGGAAAACACCACGTTCAAACTTCAAAACGTAAGCCAATTATTACTCGCCGAGGAGGATAATTGGAAAAATGCCATTGGACATGTTATAGAAGAAGAAAATAAAATGTGGAAACTTGACATCGAAGAAACTGTGGAAATAGAACCCTTAATTATGAATTTAAGAGAAGTCGAGTCTTTAGATTTTGAAGATGATGATTGTAATTAAAGTAGTTATATATTGTGAATTTGTATATTTACATACATAGATGTATCGATTAAAAAATTTTTGGCAATAAATCTTATTATATAACTATAATTTTCTTTTTAAGATTAAGATTAAGAATTTTATTTATTAAACACTAAAAGCAGATTACGCTCGGACGGCTGTGCTACCGATGAACCCTCATTTACATATTATGACCCTAAAATAAAGTGAACTCTTAAAAATAATTCAAAACGGGTAGCAAAATCCAGTAAAATGCATAAGAAATTTTTTTTTTTTTTTTTTGGCGCACTTCAACATGGATTGCATCTATAATGGAAGAATTCTGCTATCAACTCCAAACAAATACACTTTAATTTATCGCCTAACGACTTCTTTTTGTTCTCGAATGTCAAAAAAAATGCGTGGACAGCAATTTTCGTCACCTCAAGAAGCTGTTGCATCCTTCCAAAACTATGATTTTGGCATACCGACTTTAGAGTGGAAAAAATGTTTCTTTCATTGTTTTTGTAAAAACTTAAAAGGTAGACCTCGTATATAACATGCACCGTTTAAAATTGATAAGAGCAGAAATGAAATTGTTAATGAAAGTTACTTTTCTAAGTTTTTTGTATCATACCACACCTCCTGGTAATTACTCTGATAGTAACTGATCTAGCAGATTTAAACAATAAATAATTATCTATTGTCTAAAATGTTATAGCGTTTGGACGTCGTTACATCAGCGATCGTTAAAAATACTTTCACGTCCGAGTAATTTCAGTTACATAAGACATTTTCTGCTCAATCAGATAAAAAATTCTTTTCAATTCGGGATCTGCTACTTTAGGAGAATATAATGTCACCCAATAGAACCATAAAACGTTCCTTAAATGGATTCTAAATAAGATAGTCTAAAAACTTAAAATTATTGTGACATTTTTAAGAATGAATTCGCAAAATAAATAATAAGGAACAGGTTATGTAAATTAGTAAGGTGTGCGTAATTAACGACTTCTATATAAAGTTTTTGCCAGGTCTGTAATTAAACTTGCATTTTTCGAATACATTAATTTAATTATGTTTATAAAACACATTTACTGAAAAAAAAATAAGACAAACATTGTTTTTCTTAGAACTAATTTATTATTATTGGTCATTTCAAAGCAAGAATTCCAAGAAATATATCTCAGAACTTTTATTCGATGTCTTTATTAACTAAAGCTAAATTCAACGACGAATGTTGTTCAATAGTTCAACTTATATGACAAACACGTAATATATAACGTTGTCTAAGACTATCAATTCTAAAAGTGAGATTACACGAGGATACCAAGAAAGTAAAAATAAAGAGAAGTCTTAGACAGGGTTATATCATGTCACCCAAAATATTCACTCTGGTAATAGAAGATATCATCAAGAGCCTTCACTGGGAAAACAGGGGACTTAACATATCCCGCAAGAAATTCAACAATTTAAGATTTGCTGATGACATTGCACTTTCGCCGAAAACGAAATCGAATTGAAAGGAATGCTTCGAGAATTACAACTGAAGCAAAAAAGGACGGTTTGGAGATGAACATTACAAAAACCAAATTCATGACGAACGATCAAACAACCATTAATGACGCAAGATCCATACACAAGTGGAAATGGTGTATTCATATGTATATTTGGGACAGAAACTTACAATCGGAAAAGTGAATCAAGAACTGGAAATCAATCGAAGGGTACGCCTGAGATGGGCAGCTTACGGTAAAATGAAGCAAGTCTTTCAGTCTAAACTGCCTTTAAAACTTAAAAGTAAAGTATATAACGAATGCATTCTACCAGTAATAACATATGGAAGCGAAACTTGGGTTCTGACACGGAAAGTTATAGAAAGTTGCAAGTTCACCAGTGAGCAATTGAAGGGATAAATCCCAGGTATATCACTTAGGGACTGCAAACCAAACGATTAGATCAAGAAAAAAACAGGGACCTACGACATATTTGAAAGGAAATTTTCTCTCCATGGCCCTTGGGAGGAAAAACGAACAACATCAACAACAACGTTGGTATGACGATATTAAAAAAATCACCGGGGCTCAATTGGTATCAAATTACTCAAACAAGGACATATGGAAGCGCATGAGAGAGGCCTATATCCAAAGGATGGGGAATGGCTAGAGGAAGAAGAAGAAGAAGACTATCAATTGCTGACTTTTAGTTTAAATCAATTAATGTTGCCTTAGACCGGCCTTCTGCCTTGATGGGCGCTCAATGACGATTGGCGCCCACTGACGGGCTTACACCAATTCCTGAATATCATAATTCTAAATACTCAAAATACACTTATGCTTGATATTTACAAAATTGAGATACATAAGAGGATTGAAGAACAGGAGTTTTATTAAATCGTTCTTTCTCTTGACACTTATCAAGCTAGGTTTATTCGAATCATTTTTCTCAGCATAAACATATTGTAATTAGGAACTGAAATACTCTAACTAACTCACATACTCTAAACATTTTACCCGCCAAGCTAGTTATTAGGATCACGAAATAAGAAATTCAGACATGATCGAACCACATAAATATGCATATCAGCGAAAGCTACCAGACAAGACTAAACTAAACAACCAAGCTTGTTGAAAAACCAGTGAAGAAGATGTATGCTTATATTTATCTATATTGTATCGTCTCAATAAAAGACTGTAAGCTGAGCTGAAAATGTGCAAATAAAGAGCTTTGTGAATTTGAATCTGAATTGGTTACTTCTAGAGATGTCTACAACTATTATGTTTATATCTAGGGATATATCTTTATTCTGCAGAAGATGAATTCAATCTCTAAGCTTTACACTGCGGATTATTATTATATTTATATTATATATTTATGTTATTATAGGTCGAGGAAACCTGGAAAATCTGATGTAGGGTACTCGATTGTTTTTCCGTTCTTTGATTTATCATAAATGTTCGTTTGAAAAAATTATTTTTCCTTTCAGATAGGGTCTTATTTGTCAGTTTTAAAGTTGTCTTGATCAAGTTTTCTCTGCAATTTTCTAATTCTTATTACCTTTTTAGTGTTCCGTACGAAATACTTAAGGGATCACTTGGGGGGTCTATCCGTCTCTCTGTCTGTCACACCCGGTTATCTCCGAAATTATTGGACATATAAAGTTGAAATTTGGCACAAATATAGGAATTGATAGCCCAGTCAGAGCGGTGTAGTTTTGCAAGTTAAATTTTAACTTAGTTTGAGAGGTGAAATAGGAAGTGAAAAAACCAAGTCATCGCCTGGGATGTCAAATGAAACCTCATGAAAACACGAGTTCAAAAATATATATGATGTAATACTTGCGAACACGTTTCTTTGTAAAAAATTTCAAAAAATGGCCAAAAATTGCTGTCTCCCACCATATCTCGAAAAGTACTGATCAAAAATTTTGAAGAAATTCTGGAATAGTCTTCCTAAAAATTAAATAAATATGTAGGTAGTTAATATTTGTTTTACACTTTTATTACTCGATTCTAGATTGAGCTAGATTGATTTATTGGCTATTAGGTAGCTAAGATGATATAACTATATTATAACTAAGAAAAAAACGTGCAAATACATATTGGATCTTAAGATATATACATTTATTTTAAAAGCAATTCCCTGACGGAACACTAATTGGGCAAGTCCAACTTCCACTTGGCCGGTTTTTTTTTTTTTATTACAGTATTGATATATATTTGATAGTAAAGTTAATACGCATGCCTCCATTCTTTAGGTACTTTACTTTGTTATTATACTGATTTATGTTGTTAACTGTTACGTTATGTACACCGTACTTTAAAAGTTTATCTTGATGGATCTCATTCCCTCGATATTATTGGCTCATTTATCCTTTTTGAATCATAACCGAAGAAGAAGTACAAGTAAATCACTGATATAAATATTCACCTAACTGAATGAATCCCAGGGCGCCAAATAAATATTCGGCTATCAAACGCATTACTTCATAACTTCCTGTTACTTGATGTCTTGGTTTTCTAACACTGAGAATGGTAATATATATTATGTATTTATTTAAATATTTTAACATGTTACTTAACAGTTTTATAATTCTATTAAAAAATATGTACATTTTTATCCTTCTCGCCTTCAGGCAACGCAAGCCCTAAATTTATTTTACCAGTTACAAGAAAGGTAAACAACAGTAAAATTTGTCTAAAAATGTTTTAAAAATTAATCTACAAAGTAAAAGAATTAAGAACTAGTTATGTAAATTAACTGGTACCGTAACTACAGCTGTTATATAAGGTTTTGTCCAGTATAATTTGCAATATATCAATAGAATAAAATAAATTATTTCTACTAATGGATAATCGTAAAATAGTTAAGTGTATAGTACAACAATAAAGTACTTAAATTATTCCAAAATGTAACTAAACCGTAATTAAGAAATGAAACAATTTACGTTGATAGCCCAGCATGACAGGTATTTTATAGGTTATTTTTTAATTACAAATCAAGGTTAAATTTAAGAGGAGGAAGATCCTTGGCTTTTTAACGAACTTAATAATATTGATACATCTTAAAAGTTAATTTTGTTAGTTAACACCATTACGCTACAACTACTGTTGTATTAAAGACCAGTTTAAAAGAGCTTATATTAAAAAATTGTAAAATATGGCAAGAATAAGAGATATTGTGTAGTATAATGTAAATCAGTAGTTCACAAAGTCTGCGCCGCTGAGTCTCCGGAGCTCCTACATCGTCGCTGTGACACCGCGAAATGGTACAAAACGTCTATAATTTTATTTCAATTTTCACTGCAGTGTGATAAGACGCGAATATGATGTACACTTAGTAATAACTGTTAACTGTAAACAGTTATTAAATAGCACAATACCTAAGTTTCTCGATTATTCTTTAGTTTATCGAATAAACTTTCTCAATACGCCTGTTTTGCGTGGACTTAGTGCCGAATTAGTTTCGGGAGATTGTATCAATTGAATATTGTTGTGATTAAGCAAAGTGCAGTTATTAAAGTATGTGCCCTCGTATGTATTTTTAAAACTTGAGCGGTTTTTTACTAAACAGTAATAAGTCTTGTGAGAGTGAAAATAAAGAGGATACACTATCAAATAGTGGCAAGGATATGAAGAAGTGTAAATAACAGCAATATCCCATTTATTTGGACGTTAGTTTCATATTAACAGAAGTCAATAGTGAAAAGGGGCTGTAGTTTCTCTGTCTATGAACTTTTTTAGCCCCAGGGTGTACTGTATGCTACTAAATAAGTTGAAATGCCATTTGGAAACTCAGCATCATTCCACCATCATGCCGGCATCACCCCTGCATCACCTCAGCATCATCCCAGCATCATCCCAGCATCATCCCACCAACATCGCAGCATCATCCCAGCATCACCCCCGCATCACCTAAGTATCATCTCAGCATCACCCCCGCAACATCTCAGCATCATCCCCGCATCATCCCAGCATCATCGCAGCATCATCCCAGCATCATCCCAGCAACATCGCAGCATCATCCCAGCATCACCCCCCGCATAATCTAAGTCTCATCTCAGCATCACCCCAGCAACACCTCAGCATCATCCCCGCATCATCCCAGCATCATCGCAGCCTCATCCCAGCATCATCCCAGCAACATCGCAGCATCATCCCAGCATCACCCCCGCATCATCGCAGCATCATCCCAGCATCACCCCCGCAACATCTCAGTATCATCCCCGCATCATCCCAGCATCATCGCAGCATCATCCCAGCATCACCCCCGCGCCATCGCAGCATCATCCCAGCATCACCCCCGCGTCGTCTCAGCATCATCCCAGCATCGTCCCAGCATCGTCCCAGCATTATCCCAGCATCATCCCAGCATCATCGCAGCATCATCCCAGCATCACCTCAGCGTCATCTCAGCATCATCCCACCATCATCTCAGCATCATCGCAGCATCATCCCAGCATCACCCTCGATTCATCTCAGCATCATCCCAGCATCGTCCCAACATCATTCCAGCATCCTCCCAGCATCATCCCAGCGTCATCCCAGCATCATCCTAGAATCATCGCAGCATGGTAATAAATCTCGTCACAACTTTACCAGAAAGGGAAGAGAATTAAATTGACAAAAAGGTTGTTTGTATAAGCAGGCATCAATGGCAAGCAATACTTTGCTAGCATCTTACAAGGTGTGCAGTGACCTACAGGTTCATCCATCGCACTGATTATAAATAATTGAATTTGTCCAATTACATTTTTTTGTGATTTTAATACATGTTTTATTTATTTTACTCACCCCTTTATTTAAAAAAAAATATATTTACTATTTCGCAAGGTGTACGTGTTAGGATTACATGTATGGCCAGGCTTTTCGAAGCTTTTTTAGGGGAATTGAATGAAACAGGTGGTCAGATATTTTAAAATTAAAAAATTTAGAAACCTAAAAATGGAAAAGTACCAGGAGAAAATGGGATGCCAAACAAACTAATTAAGTGTGCCGGAGAGAAAGCTACATATCGGAAATGACAACGTTAATAAGATATTACAGAAAGTAAAAATACCGAAGGAATGGACAAAAAGCATCACGATACCAGTATTATGAAAGTGTTCACAAGTATTCTGAAAAGTGAAATAGAAAACAATATACACATAAGCGACGAGCAACAATGGTTCCGCCAAAACAGATCAACCACAGACGCTATCTTTGCAATAAGGCAAATAAGAGAAAAAGCTATAGAATACCAAAAACCAGCATTTTTTTTGTTTCATCGACTTAAGGAAAGCATTCGACAGAGCTAAGTTGAAAGATATATTAGAATTAATAAAGAATCTAATTCCGTACCCAATACCACAAATAATCCAAAAACTGAATCACGGTAACACAACAAGAATAAGAAGTAATAACGAATTAACAATGGAAGTAAATATAAAAATAGAAATAAAAACAGGGAGATAGCTTAAGCCTGTTACTATTCTGCATAATGGACAAAATCACTGAGGAAGTAAAAGTAGTCAACGATGGATATGAACTAGAAGATAAACAAATAAAAATACTGGGATATGTAAATGATATTGTTCTAATATCACAATCGGAACACGGCCTACAAAGACTGCTCTAAAAATTCAAACAAGTAGCAGAAAGATACAACATGGAAGTCAATACCGACAGAACAAAATGCATCATAATAGCTAAAGAACCAGTAAGATGTAAATTAGAAATAAATGGGAAATTAATAGAGCAAGTAATGAAATTCCCATATCTTGCAGCACTAATTACTAGCTACGGAGATATAACAGAAGAAGTGAGACAACAAACAAATAAAGCAGCAGCAATATCAGGGACCCTCAGAGAAGTAGTTTGGAGAAACAAAGATCTAAGTGTAGAAACAAAAACAAGAATATATAGAACTTCCGTTAGACCCATACTAGCTTATAGCATAAAAACACGGGCAGGCACAAACAAAACCAAACAGCTACTAAGAACAAATGAAATGAAAATACTGAGACCAATAACAAGAAAAAGTTTATTAGACAGAGTGAGTAACAACACCATAAGAGAACAATGCAAGGTAGAGGATATAGTCAGATGGGGAAGAGAGAGAAGAAGAGAGTGGCGTGAACATGTACAAAGGTTGGAAGATATGAGAATGATAAAAATATGTATGAAGAAAAAACCACATGAAACAAGATCAAAAGGACGACCACCAAAGAGATGAAGAGACAGCTGGACAACGAATCACAAGAGGCTAAATAACGAAGTAGAACAGGTCTGTGACCTACTCAGAAGAGGAAGTAAGTAAGTAAGTAAGTAAGAAAATTTCAGTATACAGAACCGAGCGACCCTAAATTTTTAGACAATGAAACCTATATTTGACAAACTACCTGATCTTAGCCATATTTAAAAAAAGATTGCTACGCAAAAACTGATCGCAAAATCAATTACATATAACAAATTCTCAGAGATTTCGCCCTACTAAAATCCCTACTGGACGTAAGAATTACTGACACATTTAGTTTTTGACAAAAAGATAAATTTGGGACAATATTTTCTCACTAACCTTTTTGCTGGAGCCGAATATTTAAAATAGATCTTATATAGAATCGCAAATCCTTTTAAATTGGAAAGCAATATTCTAATTTTCAATTAGGACATGTCTACCTTATTTGCGGTATGTGGGGGCAGACAAATATCAATACTTATTGACAAGTGTGATTATTATAAAATATTAATCATGTTTTTACATATTTACAGTTAATTATATAAATTTAAATATTTGGCTTTCACTTTCAATAACGGTTTTATTTTAATTTAAAATTCTTCTGCGATATATCATTGACACTCGTATCTAAGGAATATATTTGAATAATATATAATTTTCAAAGACAGGTTCTTTTGTCACTTTTCTTTGCTCAATAGAACACATTTTTTTTTAGTTTAAGAATCCCTACATCGGGAAAAAACATAGTTCCCCCTTTGCTTCGGTCTATCTATCATCATAAGATCGACGCACAGTAGGTAGAAAAAAAAACATTACCGTGCAAAAATCCCTACAGATCTCAAATTTTATCGACCACCATATTTTTTTTTTTAAATCATTGTAAGAAAATTTAGAAAAGAACTGTCTAGTCATATTTTGGAAATATATATTTTAACTGGCCATTTTTACGCAAATAATGTAATAAAAAAATTGAGCAATCCGAGTAAAAAAAAATACTGTTGACTTTACTATTGATTTACTGACCAGACATATGTATTCCTACTACGTATTTTTGGTCACTGAATCTAAATATGATATCCGATTCGAGTGATGGTTCAAAAACTACCTCAAATTTTTACTTTACCAATTCATATCTTAGCACTTCACCTAAAATAAAGTTTTATATGACATAAAAAAAGTCTCTCCTCTCCTCCTTTTTTATGATTTAATCCGTTAGGTTATGATAGGCTTAAGGCTCGTTATATATTTGATTCTACTCCTTTATGACCTTGAAATCATATAGATACATGAGCAAATCAGACGTTAGATTTGAATTTAGTGACCAATAAAACATATCTGGCCATTTTTGTAATATTAGGATTCAGTGACCGAAAACACATCGAAATATGTTTCCTGACTTTTGACCATTTTAAGACCATTTTTGTACCTTAATTTGAAATCAATAGGTATAAGAGCAAATCTCAAGATTCAGTGACTAAAAATACATCGGAATATGTATGTCTCGTTATTATGGTTTACTTGACGACTTCTGACCACTTTGAGGCCGTTTTTTGACCATTACTCGAATACAATAGGTTTATAAGAAATCGGATACCATATTTGAATTTAGTAACCAAAAATACCTAGGGATACATATGTCTGGTCATTAGTAAATCAATAGTAAAGCCCATATTATTTGATTGACTGGTTTTATCACAGTATTTGCGTAAAATGGCCATTTAAAATAAATATTTTCAAAATATGACGCGACAGTTCTTTTCTAAATTTTCTTACGATGATTTAAAATAACCGGTCAAGTGTAGGTTGAACTTGCACAATTAGTGTTCCGTACGTTGATTGCTTTTAAAATAAAAAATTTTGTTACGGTGGTATAAAACCATTAGTGACTTCACAAAACACACCCCAAAGGAGTTTTCAACAAAGTTTGTGTCCAATCTTTATTGAAAAGTAATGACTTTGAAATTTTTGTTTTTTTATATACCAAATAAATTATTAAAGGTAATGCACTCGTGATAATTTTCGTTCAATCTACACCCCGTGGAGAATATTTCAGAATTTTTTCAAAATTTTTTTGATCGGTACTTTTCGAGATAAGGCGGGGGGACAGCGATTTTTCGCGATTTTTTAAAAATAATACAAAAAAAAGTGAGCCCAAGTATATACATTATATATACATTTTTTACTCGTGTTTTAACAAGCTTTCATTTGACACCACACTGGATGACCTAGTAAAAAAATTTTTTTTTACTTCTCCCAAACTAACTCCTTAAATCAAAATTTAACTTTCACAACTACACGGCTCTGATGACGCCATCAATTCCTATATTATTACCAAATTTCAACTTTCTATGACAAATGGTTTCGGAGAAAATCGGGTGTGACAGGCAGACAGACAGACAGACGGTCAGACCGACAGATACCGAAGACATCTTATAAGTGTTTCGTACGGAACGCTAAAAAAAATATATGGTGATCTGATGAAATTTGAGGTCTGTAGGGATTTTTGAACGGTAATGTTTTTTTTCTATTCATTGTGCCACGGGCCGAACTTGTGGCACGATAATTTTCGAACAACATGAGATGTGGATTTAAAACTTGGTGCACTTATATTATCTCAAGTAGAAATAGAAGCTATAGTTTTTCAAGCGATATCACTTAAATCCATCGTTTAGAGATTTTATTATTCAAACTCTCACCATCGTCATATATGACAGGAATTGATTTCTGCCACGTGTTTGTCAGGTACCAGGTGTACAAGTATGAAATGCGGATTTTTTTTTCTAAAAAAAACATGTTAAATTCGGAAGTGCTTTATTCAAAGCATGCTCCACCGCTTGCTATACAGTTTTCCGATCTTTCGGGCAATTGGTGAATACTACGCCAGTAAAAATGTTCCTCTTTTGCTGCGAACCATTCATCCATTTTTTCACATCTTCGTACGAACCAAAGCGCTGAGGTAATCGGAAGGAGCCAAGTCTGGTGAGTAAGCCGCATGGAGTAGAACTTCCCAGCTGATTGCTACCAACGTGTCGCGAACTGGTTTTGCCGTATGTGATGGAGCATTGTCATGAAGAAAAATGACGTTGTGTTACCTCTTTCAGTATTAACCATTTCCCCAGATTTTAACAGCTCATAATGGACCACGCCCCTCTGGTCCCACCAAACACAGAGCATCGTCTTTCTGCCAAAGCGATTCGGTCTTGCGGTCGATGTGGATGGTGCGCCTGGGTCCACACATGATTTTTTTGCGCTTGAGATTCTCAAAATAAATCTACTTTTCATCTCCTGTAACTATACCATGCAAAAACGACTTCCTTTTGTACCGAGCGAGCAAAATGTCACACGTGTTTTTGCGCTTTTTTTTTCCATTTGCCTGTCGTTCAACTCATGTGGTACCCATCTACCGGTCTTCTGAACCTTTCTCATCTCTTGTTGACTAACGCCCAATTGCTTATACTACCGCTACGAAACTCAGTGCAATCTTGTGCACCATTCCATGTGACAGAGCAGAGCCCCCATAATACTTTTTTAAAACCTTTCTTCAGTTTCCTTAACCGTTTTTCTACGCAAAGAATAATGTTTTATTAGAAAAACGAAACACACTTTTTTCATTTTAACACACCTATTCACTTTAAAACGCTGAATTTTTTTTCTATTCGACATGGGTACTTGAAACTGGGTGTGTAACCTTAAATGAGGTTGTAAATAACACATAAGAATAAAAGAAGGCAGCGGTTTGATTGCCACCTCTTATGAAAGTCAAAGAGGCCTCGTATATGCGTGAATAGTTTAACGCAATTTATAAATGGGAGTAATGACGTTATCACTAAAATAAAAGCGAGTAGACCAAAAAAGCGTGTTCATGTAGGAGATATTTTTTGTACTATGGATAGCCAATTAGTTTGTCTATAGTTGGATGTAATAATTTTTCCTCGACACCGGTTGAAAATAATATTAAAACCTATGCTTGAAAAGAAAAAACAAAAACGGTGTATTACGGAACATGCAAATTTCAAATCAATAGAAATGAGACAAAAATTTGATTCAAACGTAAAATATTACATTTAAAATAAAGTATACACTTTCTACTTCTTAAGTCATAGCGAATTTGAATACTTGCACCCATTCTTACAAGACATATTTTCAAAGTAAATCAAATCAAAAAATTGGCAGTGACATATCGAAGTATAAGACATGGACGTTGATAACGACTAAATTCAGAGTAATAATCAAGAGGACATAAAGAAAGAAATGAATAACGAATGGTGACCTATGACACATATGACATGGTGTATATCTAGCTTCATATCGAAAATGATTACACAGGCCAACGATGAAAAAACTTTTTTAATAATTTTACCTGATTTCTATGTTTTTTGGTGTGCTGAGCCGGAAAATAATAATAAAAAAGTCGTATCACCCACCAATTTTTCACATTTTAATATTCAAAATGTGAAAAGTTTATTTTTTATCATTCGAATGTTATTAGGTTGGCAATAAAAATCAGAATTTTATAAGGTTGGCAGTAAACTTAAATGTAATTAGGTTGGCAGTTCCAATAAATGTCACAGCTGTTCATTTTCTTCCAGTTAATATAATCTCACATTGCAGTATTTAACCCGTGTGCTTTAATTCACACTCAAAGTATGTCTAATCGTGGTTGTAAAAACTCTCCCAACACTTTTTGTTATATATGTGGTGAGTTTGTAGTTAAAAAATATCAAAGAAACATTAGTGACTTTGTAAAAAAAGTATACTTTTCATATTTTGGTGTAGAAATCGGTAAGCAAGAAAAATGTTGGGCTCCTCATAACGTATGTTATGTTTGTGTCGAGGATCTTAGAAAATGGTATAAAAAAGAAAAAAAAGCTTTTAGATTTGCAGTACCCATGGTATGGAAAGAGCAATAAAATCATTCAAATGATTGTTATTTTTGCAGCGTTGATGTTTCTGGATATAACTCCAAAAATAAGAAAGTAATTGTCTATCGTAAGTTTACTTCAGCTAATCGGCCGGTAGGACATGGACCGGGACTTCCTGTACCTGAGCCACCTCAGTCTATTGATGACGTTCTACAGTCTAGTCCCAAATTTAATGAAAGTCGACCGGATGATGATGAGTTTCAATATTCTGTAGAAAATTTGTTGTTTACACAAGCTGAGTTAAATGATTTAGTGAGAGATTTAGGTTTGACTAAGGAAAAAAGCAGAATTGAAGGCTGAAAGAAAAACATTATAGAACAAGAGATCAGCAGTTTGCTCAGTTTTTCAAGGAAGAGGATTTGGTTTAAATTTAATTAATTGATTTGATTTAAATTTAATCGATGTCATATTGTGAGAGAATTGTGGGTGATACAAAAAAGCTGATACCAGATACAATTTCAGCAGCCAAAAATACATAACATTTAGATGTATTGGTTTAAAAAGTTTTTACAAATATTTTTTTGTGTTATTTACTCGTAAAAAAAGGATATTTTTGTTTCGGCTTTTGACTATTCTTGTAGACTAAATACCCGTCAAGAGCATATACCTAGTCATGAAGCCAAAAAGAATCTTTTCAAAGTTTTCTCAATCATCTCATCTCTTTACATCCAAATATCCGCCTCACCACATAATACTATTTTCTGTTCTGATTAATCTAAAGTGGGATATGAATTTAGGTCACTCAGTATATGGATCACCCACTCACATGTATAGATATCTTAATGCTCCCTCGCATCACCAACACGCCCAAAATACTCAGTCATCAGCTACCTTGTTGTTGAGTTGAGTTGTATCATACTCCTCAGCCACGATCTCTTTAATCACAACTTAAACATCTTACTTCCAATCTTCAAACAAAGAATTTCTAGTATCGAAATATAAAATGCTTCATTCAAAAACATATGTCTCCCCGACGGACTTTTAATTTTATCAAGAACTTTATTTTTATTAGCAAAAATGATGACATAATTTTTTTTAAATCTTTCGTTCGAAGACAAGATTGATCCTCTAGTAAACTAATTTCTTTGGAAATTTTGATTTTTTTTTTAATTAAAATTTCAGAAATTGTATTTTAAGCTTTGTACTATTACATAAAATAAAAACCTGATTTATATAATGAATAGTTTTGCTAAAAAATTCCTAAAAAAGCGCTTTTTTCGGCTCCATGACTAGATATATGCCCTCAATGTATCGTCCCGAGCATCACCGCTACTATACAGGATGGCAATTTCTTAATAATTGTCGTACGCATTCGTCATCAGACCTTTGAATTTCGGGGCTTAATTAACACACATATAATAAATACAATCCCTTAATAACAATGTCAAAAGGAGTGACAATCCTTCACATAATCAACAAAATTTGTACTGTGCGAAACTTATGCACGAATCAAACTAGTAATTGGTAATTTTCATTTAATTAAAACTTTTTAATAAGCAATTGTGTAACAGTTTTAATTCTATTTCTGATGTTAAATCTCAACGACTTACGAATTATATTTATCAGCATATGCCAGCATGACACTGTGAATTTCATTGTATTCAGTAAATTTGAGCAACATACGAAAATAGAATCACTAATGGCAATAAACTGATGTGGGATTTAAAGATAATAGATGTGTTAGATCAACTTGATATAGTGGTCGCAAAGCAAGGTTAAAATAGTAATAGACGTTGTGTGTCGCAAATCTAGTTTATTTGAACGACCGACCTTCTTAAAAAAGCGCGACCGTGCAAAGATTTTAATTAATTTTTGCGGTTATCCTAGTAAATTTATGTATCAAAGATATTTTTATAACAGCGAATACCTAAATATAAACAGCTACGCCTTCTACGAGTAAATTGCTGCATGCAAGTATTAATAAATAAGGCCCTCCGGTAATAATCATAAAACTAACTCAAAGAACTCTTAACCCTCTAATTCAAAATCATTGCCGCCACTATCTGGCTGACCGTCAATTACTTATCGATACCCATTTTAACAATCTAACCAGCTGGTATTTTATTATTTGTATGTATCAAAATAAGTAACAAACAAAGTTTTCCTTCTCCTCAATTATAAATTTGATAGTAAGAAATATATTAAACACATGGATACAGGTTCACACACAAATATCACAACTTTGTTTAATGACGAAACTGCAATAAGAATTAATTGTTACTAAATTTTCGGTTCCATCAACGAAACACTTAAGGCACTTTTTAAAAATCACCACTTTGGCATAATTCAGGCATAAAATTCAGGAATAAACTTTTTATGCGGCACATTTGACCATGCAAGTAAAACACTTTATCTCTGACAGTCGACTTGACCGATGTGCCATCTCTTTTCATCTTGTTTTAGAATCTTCCTCTCTTATTAATGCATTCCCATATGGATCATAGCTGATTCCAATGGCAGATTTTAATATATTAAATTATCTTATAACCAAAGACCCTAAATATTAATAAATCCACAATAGGGTAGCGATAATTCTATCACTGTCTAAGTTGGAATCTTTTTGTAATAAGACGTGGCAGTGTAGGCACTGAATGGACAGGATGTAGGAAGCGAAAGGTTTTTATTTGCATATTTATGACTTTTTTCTTGACCTAATACATACTTTTCTATACCGCAGCCAGATTCTAAGGGCGTGAGACAAATGAAAGCAAAGTGCCTATTTTTTTTTTAAAAAAAAAGACATTACAGGACTTAGCAGATTTGGTAATGAGTGTTAAGAAGACGCTTTTTTTTCACTCTCTTAGCTACTAATTATGATATTTTCATATGCAAAAATCGCATATTAAAAAAAGAGAAGTGAAATTATTTCTGGATTATGCCAAAAAAAAACATGAAAAATCGTCTGATAATTCAAAGATTCACTTCTACTGTTAACAGCAGTCTTGGAAAATTATAACTATGTGAGGTTTAACAATTAAGTTCACGAACTCATCCTAGAAAAATGCGATATACTTTATTACTGAATACCGCTCACCAAAGTCTACCGTGTACTATACCCAATTTGCTGGCATTTTGGACTTTTTGAAAAGAATAAACGAAGATTTATTGTTTGTTTTTAGTGTTCCGTTCGGAACACTTATAAGATCACTTCGGTGTCTGTCCGTCTGTCTGTCTGTCCGTCTGTCCGTCTGTCCGTCTGTCCGTCTGTCCGTCTGTCTGTCTGTCCGTCTGTCACACTCGATTTTTTCCGAAACTATTTGTTATAGAAAGTTGAAATTTGGTAATAATATAGGAATTGATCGCCTCATCAGAGCCATGTAGTTTTGAAAGTAAAATTTTTTTACTAGGTAATCGAGTGTGGTGTCAAATGAAAGCTTGTGAAAACACGTGTAAAAATATATCACTTATCAAAAAATTTCGAAAAAATTCTGGAATATTCTCAACGGGGTGTAGATTGAACGAAAATTATCATGAATGCATTACCTGTAATAATTTCTCTGGTATATAAAAAAAAACAGAAAAATTTCAATGTCATCAATTTTCAGTAAAGATTGGAAATAAACTTTGTTGAAAACTCATTTGGGGGTGTGTTTTGTGAAGACACTGATTATTTTATACTTCCGTTACAACATTTTTTATTTTAAAAGCAATCAACGTACGGAACACTAATTGCGCAAGTTCAACTTGCACTTGACCGGTGTTTTTTGTTTATTTGATGGGTTTATGTTGTTTTACTCTATTATTTAATTCAGAAAGGAATAAGTTTCTATTGTAGGAAGATTTACTCTTTCTGCTTATTATCTGTTTTTGCATAGGTAGGGTTTTTGTTTTTTGAACTTCCATCATTTCATGTTTCCTTCTTTGCATTATTTTCGGTTTATAGAGTTTTGACATATTCAAAATCAAAACAATGTTTTTTTTTCACTGTGGATCTGCTGGATAATTTTATTTTTAATATCGTATTTGTATATATTTTGTAGATATTAACTCGTCTGTCCTACGTGTTGGTCTCAGATATATTTGATTTTAATTTGCTGAAAATATCGTTTATGTATATGGGTGTTCGCTGGTTGTAGGTCGGGTAGACGATTGTATCTGTTTATGAACTGCAGCCTCTCGGCGTATTGTGCGCCCCTGTCTGTCATCTGGTACGAATTTTATGTAGAACCTATAATAGCGTCTATACTATCAGAATTTTGATTTTTTTGAAAATGCCTTGGCTTATTCGGCTACAAGCGAGGCGTCTTCCCTCGTGATATTTAATTAATTAAGGCATGAATTTTCCGAAAATAACTTGGGCAGACGCGTAGAACCCAAAACTTAGGACTTACAGTCTTAGTTATTGAAAAACTCGAAAAATGACCGTTTTTGGCTGAAAAAAGCGGGTCCAGCTTCGTCCTCTGGTATTGGCGGTGTCTGCTTTTTGTAGGTTCCCTCTTATTTTATTAAAAATAAACTAAATTTATTGTTTTTATATGTTTTTTTGGAGCTGCTCCACCTTTTTAGTATCAACAAATGTCATGGTACTTGATTCAAGTGGTTAAACGACAGTCCATTTTTGGATATAGCATTTTGGGCCTTATTTGGGCATTCTAGGGCACGGGGACCGCAAAATCAACGTTAAAGGTTTTTGTTCAACTCGCCCGATAGAATGAATAACTAGGCAGATGGTTAGTCGACAGGTCAAAATTTCAGGGCGCCCTCTTGGTCTATATAGTCAGGTTCAAAGCACTTTGGGAAGCTATACCGATATTGGTGCCTACCCCACACTTTCAAGTAACTACCCGTCGTAGCAGTCTTGATGTTATTCTTTCAAAACTTCTGTGAAATTCGGAAAAAGAAAGCAGTAAGGGGGGGGGGTCAAGGACAGAGCCGTGTGCTCATGTGCATTGTCGTGCGGAAACCACGAGTTGTTAGCAAGAAATTTCGGTTGTTTGCGTCCCACTCTTTCACGCAACCTCTGCAGAACTCCAAATAGTACACATGGTTAATTATTTGTCCTGGTGATACAAATTTATAGTGAACAATCCCTTCCCTCTCTTCATCAGTTATTTGTTGCCTTCCCTCAACATAATCTGTTTGTACATCGCAATTTTCTCCTTGGCATTCTCTATACAACTACACTAACATTTCCCATATTTCACTCCCACTCAGCCCAGTTTCACAAAAAATTTAATGTTTCTCCGTTTCCCTAATTTCAGCTTACACATTTTGTGACAGCGCACACACACACAAGCACAAACAAGAATGCATACAACTCAGCAACAAACCGCCACTCGTAAACGCGACCACTGTTATGAGACACACATAATCAATGTTATGAAATCTGACACCGCTGCTTGCATAGTACTGCCCTAAGCGCAACACGATGGCGGGTTCACGAACTTAATTAGCAGACCTCGCATACGCTATAAGTTGTCTGATTATCAATGGAAAAAATTTCTAAGTAATCGAAAAACTTTGATAATCGCTACCTTGCTTCAATGCAATCTCATCAGAAAATAACAAGAATTTATCTTGTCACATATTCTCTGTACATCCTATATAAATACCTATATTTTTAAATAAATACCTCAAAAGTATAGGTTTTCTATGTTGCTACCGAATTACTAAATTTTGCTATCACCAAAAATAACGCAGATATCATGAGAGTGCATTTTTATCTGCATTACATTATACAATGTTTTAGTCTCTACTTGAACAATCGTATGTTCGTTGTGTATTTGTCTATTTTTAGAATAAAATAACGCCCGCATCTCCTCGTTTAGTGAATTGAAACAGCTTTGCGTGTCAGACATCATTTAAATTATAGAGTAATTGGTTTTCTCTTCTAAGTTGAGATTATAGAAACTATATTTAATTTGCTTCTTACCCAAATCCTTTCCATTTAGAAATATGAAGTATGTTTATCGATTTAGTCAGTTTATTTTCGGGTAAAAATAAGAACGGATTCAATTTAAATAATAATTAATTATGAGAAATCGTGATCCTTTGGATAAGATCATTTCACATGTGATTGTACGAGGCAGCTTCAGGAATCTCTATACTTGGAGATTAGAACACCAAATTAATGTAATTAATTCAGTGTTCTTATATCGAAGAGTAAACTTTCCTGAAGATACCTCGTACAGTGGTAAGAGAAACGTCGGAAACTTACGCCAATGTGATACAGTTTAATACCAATAATCACGATTTCTTATCTAACCAGGCCCATGAAAGCTTCCGTTCCCTATTACAAACCAATTACTTTTTATTCAGTCGGCTGAAAAGAATAAAAACACAATAGAAGTTCTCTACGCTACTATAATATTTGACGAAATAGTATTAACTGATTAGTTAATCAAATATTTAACGAAATTCTTCCAGTCACATTTTTTACCAATTTCGAAAGATGTTCCTAAAGACCTTGACCTAATATTATTTATTTATAGCCCTTGCTGACGATACCCAGGTTTACCATCCAATCAACTCTGATCTAAAAAATTGAATGCAGATCTACTAATATTTTTAAATCAATGATTATAGCTTAAAAATAAATAAAACAAAAATTACCTTACTTGTGGTCGACCGTAAACTATTAACCGCAGAAATTATTAACCGGTAAAGTGCAAGTTGAACTTGCGCAATTAGTATTCCGTACGTTGATTGCTTTTAAAATAAAAAATTTTGTCACAGATGTATAAAAGGATCATTGACTTCACAAAACACACCTCAAATGAGTTTTCAACAAAGTTTGTTTCCAATCTTTACTGAAAACTGATGACCTTGAAATTTTTGTTTGAAGGACAGCCATTTTTGTTAATTTTTTAAAAATAACATATACTACAAAGAAAGGTGTGCGCGCAAGTATTACATTATATATATATATATATATATATATATATATATATATATATATATATTACTCGTGTTTTCACAAGCTTTAATTTGACACCACACTCGATGACCTAGTAATTTTTTTTTTTTTCACTTCCGATTTCACCCCAAAACTAACCCATTACGTCCAAATTTAACTTTCAAAACTACATGGCTCTGATGAGGCCAAATATTTTCGAAGAAAATCGGGTGTGACAGACAGACGGACAGGTAGACGGACAGGCAGACGGACAGACGGACAGACACCGAAGTCATCTTATAAGTGTTCCGTACGGAACATTAAAAATGATTCTGAATTTAATTAGCAATACAATCTAGAAATAAATCTTGAGAAATATATCAATAATATAATAAATAATCGGCCGAGTGCAATTCGGACTTGCGCAGTTAATGTTCCGTACGTTGATTGCTTTTGAAATAAACATTTTTGTTACGGAGGTATAAAATGATCAATGACTCCACAAAACACACCCCAAATGAGTTTGTTTCCGATCTTTGTTGAAAACTAATGACCTCGTGATAATTTTCGTTCTATCTACACCTTGTGGAGAATATTCGAAGATTTTTTCGAAATTTTTTGATCAGTACTTTTCGAGATAAGGGGAGGACAGCCATTTTTGTCAATTTTTTAAAAATAACATATAGTACATTTAGATATTTTTGAACTCGTGTTTTCACACGCTTTTATTTGACACCCCACTCGATGATCTGGTAAAAAAAAAATTTCTTTCCTGATTTCACCCTCTAAAACTAACCTTTAATTCAAAATTTAACTGTCAAAGCTACACGGTTGTGATCGGGCCATCAATTCCTATATTAGTGCCATATTTCAACTTTCTATGTCAAATAGTTTCGGAGAAAATCGGGTGTGACAGACAGACAGGCAGAGAGACGGACATACACCGAAGTGATCTTATAAATGTTCCGTACGGAACACTAAAAAACCGGTCAAGTACAAGTTGGACTTGCACAATTAGTGTTACGCACCGTGATTGCATTTAAAATAAAATAAAACCCTTACCTAGGCTAAGTTAATTAGGTCTCTGACATATTTACATCTTAAGATTCAATGTATTTTTTCTCGTTTTTTTTTTAGTCAATAATGTATAATAGTTATAGCATCTTAGCTACCTAATAGCCAATTAATTAATCTAGTTCAATCTAGAATCTAGTAAAAGAGTGTAAACAAATATTTACTACCTAATTATTTGTTTAATTATATGTAAATATATATAAATAAAATATTTTTTTTTTATCTCGGTACAGACGCACAAGCAGTAACGTACTGTAAACTATATTAACAAAGCCTCCACCATATTGTTAAGCAGAACTATGAAAACTATATTCTCATAGTTTTTTTATATCAGATAAATTATCAAACATAATGCACTCGTGATCATTTTCGATCGACACTTTATGGATACTATTTCAGAATTTTTTCTAAATTTTTAAAAAAATTTTCGAATAGTGTTTTTCGATGTAAGATGGGTGGACAGTGGTTTTTGGCCATTTTTTAAAAAATAATAGCAAGAAAATTGTGCGTAAGTATCTTATATATTTTTGAACTCGGGTTTTCACAATCTTTCATTTGACGCCCACTTGAAGACCTGGTTAAAAATTTTTTTTTCATTTCCGATTTTACCCACCAAAACTAACCTCTTAAGTCAAAATTTAACTTTCAAAACTAGTCGGCTCTGACTGGGCCATCAATTCCTATATTTGTGCCAAATTTCAACATCCTATGTCAAATACTCTCGGAGAAAATCAGGTGTGCCAAACAGACGGACCGACATCAAAGTACTCCAATAAGTGTTCCATACGCAACACTACAAATACGTATTTTAAATTAGAAACTTTATATAATTTGAAAAATTACTGAGATACTGAAACAAAATGTAAAGTTTTATATTCTATTATTTTAAATGGACTACATTACAATATTATAATTTATTTTATACGGTCAGTTGTAAAGAAGAAAACTGCAAATTCTATATAATGATCTGATCTTCGGCAGTGCTACGTAAATTAAGTACTATTATATAACCCACATAATTGGATAAAACTAGAGGTTAGACGTGAAATTCACATTGCTTTACATGTAAGGTAACGTTAACACAGAACTACGTATTTAATAGAATTTAATTTAGAAACAATATTCAAAATCGCAAAAAAATAAAATAATTTAGAAATGCATATGTCTGAAAATAAATTAATTAATTTGTGTGACAATTTTCTCGAAGTTTCTGTTTCACAAGAAATTAGAAGACAAGAAAGAGATCAGAGCAGATACAACTTATAAGATTTCCCGTCTCTTGTCGCAACGTCACCAATTAGCTAAATGAAGACATAATTGAGTTCATGGTTTACTTAAATTACGACGAGGTTAATGACCTAACATGTTTATAAATCAATTTTCAGTTAAACATTTTAAGCCGCGACTAAAGTTTTTTTAAATTTTACTACTTATTTTCCAAATTATATATATATATATATATATATATATATATATATATATATATATATATATATATATATATATGATAGCCGTGACCGCGGCTCCGCTAGCGTGGACTTGGACTATTATCGTCACTGCTTATTCCTTATGTTACCTAACGTAACAAAGAACATACATATTTTATAAAAAAAAACACGTAAATCGGAAGTAGTTCTTGAACGCTAAGTGCACTAACGGACAGACAGACAGAGAAACGTTGGGTTATATATATATATATATATATATATATATATATATATATATATATATATATATATTAACGTAAGATTTTAAACAGAAAAAAACACGTAAAGTGGTTCTCAAATGATAAGTGCACTAACGGACAGGCAGACAGACAGAAACATGTTGCATTTTATATAAATTGTATTCTTTGTTACATGAAATTGTTCCATATTTAACGGTTTAGGCAGCGTATTGCAAGAGAGTGCGCTAGCGGCAAACTTTTTTCTGTTTTAATTCACTATTATCGTCACTGCTTATTTCTTATATTACCTAACGTAATAAAATATATCCTATAACCTGGCCAGAGAACATATGTATAAATCTAGAAAAAAACACGTACGTAAATCGAATAAGTGGTTCTCGAGTGATAAGCGCACTAACGGACAGACAGACAGAGAGTCATTGCATTTTATATATATTATAGAAGATTATAGATAACCTGGACAGAGAACAAATGTATGAATTAAAAAAAAAAAAACACGTAAATCAGATAAGTGGTTCTCGAGTGATAAGCGCACTAACGGATAGTTATACAGAGAGACGTTGCATTTTATATGCATTATAGAAGATTATAGATAATCTGGCCAGAGAACAAATGTAGGAATTAAAAAAAAAAACGCCTAAATCGGATAAGTGGTTCTCGAGTGATAAGCGCACTAATCGACAAGCAGACAGACATACAGACAGAGAGACGTTGCATTTTATATATATTATAGAAGATTATAGATAACCTGGCCAGAAAACATATGTAAATCGGGTAAGTGGTTCTCAAGTCATAAGGGCACTAACGGACAGACAGAGAGACGTTGCATTTTATATGTATTATATTCTTTGCTACACGATATTGTTCCTTATTATTATTTGCAGTGAATTGCAAGGTTTGGCAGAGAACGCGCTAGCGGCAAACTTTTTCCGACTTGATTCACTATTACTGTTACTGTTTATTCCTTATGTTACCTAACGTAATAAAATATAACTTTTACATTTTTTTGGCGATTTTAAAGCACCTATCCGCAACATATAAAATTAACAAACGAAGCAAACAGTATTTAAAGGATGAACAATTATTTTGACCTATATCACCTTTAACAAATTTGTTAATGCTCACCAAGCACAGCCGAATCATCTTTTATTAACATTCAATGATTTCAAGTTATAGACTATTTACATTTTTTAAGCAAAATTGGAAAATTTATAAGTTTAAAAATAAAAAAATATATATATTTTAATTGGTTTACATTGAAAATAATAATTAAATTTCAACCGTCAACTTAAGTTGACCAAAATATGAAAATTTTAGCTTCAGTTTTAACGGAGAAAACTTGCGCATAATATTCACTGGAATGTATTTAAAGATTTTCATGCACTGGTTATGGTCTTTATCATTTTATACCAAAAAACTAGAAAAAACGATTTGTTATAATTAAAAAAAAATTATGCTAAATTCTGGGCATTTGAGAAAGCGATGAAAAACAAGAGTCCATCAAAGGTATATTAATATACTGAAAAAAATCAGTGACCCATCAAAACTGAAAGTGAGATTACACGAGGATACCAAGGAAGTAAAAATAAAAAGAGGCGTTAGACAGGGTAATATCATATCACCCAAAATATTCACCCGGGTATGACTAGACGATATCTTTAAGAGACTTCACTGGAAAAACCGGGAACTTAACATATCCGGAGAAAGACTCAAGAACCTGAGATTTGCTGATGATATCGCACTTTTTGCTGAAAACGAAATCGAATTGAAATAAATGCTCCAAGAATTACAAACCGAAGCAAAAAAAAAATCAATTTAGACATGAACATCACAAAAACCAAATTCATGACGAACGATCAAACAACCATTAATAACGCAATATCTATACTCGGACAACAAGTGAAAAGGGTAGTTTCATATGTATATTTGGGACAGAAAGTTATAATCGGAAAAGTGAATCAAGAACTGGAAATCAATCGAAGGATACGCCTAGAATGAGCGGCTTATGGTTGAATAAAGCAAGTCTTTCGGACCAAACTTAAAAGTAAGGTATATAATGAATGCATTCTACCAATAATAACATATGGTAGCGAAATATGACTCCCGACAAGAAAAGTTATTAGAAGATTACAAGTCCACCAGGGATCAATTAAAAAGAAAATGCTAGGTATATCACATCAAAAAGGCTAGGGTAGCATTCCTTCAGATGAGGACCTAATTCACTTCGAAAGATCTGAGTCTGCAACTGAAGGTTAGAATGTTGCGCTGTTACCTCTTCTCAGTTCTACTTTACGGAATCGAATCGTGGAAGATCAACGAAGCAGTAATGAGAACCTTCGAAATGTGGCTATTCCCACGTATCCTGAAAATTCCCTGGACACAACATGTAACAAATGACGAGGTGCTCAAGAGAATGGGAAAGGGTCTGGAACTGACCTGGACGCTAAAAAAGCGCAAATTGGAATACTTTGGAACAGTCATGAGGCACGACAGGTATAGACTGTTGCAACTAATTCTTCAGGGCAAGCTTGAAGCAAAAAGAGGGCCAGGCAGAAGACGTCACTCCTGGATGAAAACCCTACGAGACCGGTTCGGTCTCAGTTCGATACACCTTTGTCATATTGCTGCTAATAAAGTTAGAATAGTTCTGTTAATTGCTAATATCCGGAACAAATGAAGCACCATTAAAAGAAGAAGGTATATCACTCAGGAACCGCAAACCAAACGATTAGATAAGGAATAAAACGTCCGTGATATAATATTTTACCTCAAATGGAACTGGGTTGGCCATGTGGCTAGAAATATCGATAACTGGAACTAGGTTGGCCATATGGCTAGAAATATTGATAATTGGCACGAAAAAGTGACCAGATGGAGACTATGGGGAGAAAAAAGAATTAATGGCACACCTCAATCACGTTTGTACGCCGAGATTAAAAAACCAGTGAGCCTCAATTGATATCAAATTGATCAAAACAGGGACATATGGAAACACATGAGAGAGACCTATATCCAAAGTATAAAGAATGACTAGAGTAGGAAGAAGAAATCTAGAACTGTCCTTACAGACACACCAAAACTCGCCCTGTCAAGTGGGACCACCATCGTAAGAATTCATATCTGTTTTATATTATTTACTTGATATTAATGTCAAATAGCTCCAAATTTTTTTATCCTGGTAGAAATGATAGCAACAAGAACATAAGAGTTTCCTTTAACGTTACTTGTCATATCCCACAAACCTTTGTTTATAGACCAAGAGGGTGACCCAAAATTTTGACCTGTCGAGTAACGTTGATATTGCCAACTTTAGAGCCCAAAAAACGTCAATCCAAAAATGGACTGTCATTTAACCATATAAAAGCAATAAATTTAGTTTGTTCTTGATAAAATAAGAGGGAACCTACAAAAGATAGACGCCACCAATATCGGAGGACGAGGCTGGACTCGCTTTTTCCAGCCAAAAACGGTCGTTTTTCGAGTTTTTTTTTTTCTCCCAAAAACCGCCGTTCTTGGCTGGAAAAAGCGCCTGCCTTTTGCAGGTTTCCTCTTATTTTATCAAGAGCAAACTAAATTTATTGATTTTATATGTTTTTTTTTATTCACCCTTGGCCAGGATCTAAGTCCATTTGCCAGACCTATTTCTATTTTATTATTTGAAAATTTATTCAAGTGACGACACAACACCCAGGCAGACAGGAGAAATCGAACCTCAGACTCTCTGATCAACAGGAAGTTCCCGTACCTACTGCGCCAGTGGCCCTCCCATTTTATATGGTTAAATGACAACGTTTTTTGGGCCCTAAAGCTGAGTCCGGTCTCGGCGGCGTCTCCCCTTTGAGGCGCTTGACTTTTTTAGTGTCAACAAATGTTATGGTACTTGATTCAAGTGGTTAAACGACGGACCATTTTTGAATGTAGCATTTTGGGCCTTAACTAGACATTCCAAGGCACGGGAGCCGCCAAAATCAACGTTAAAGACTTTTATTCGACTCGCCCGATAGAATGAACAAATAGGCAGACGATTAGTCAACAGGTCAAAATTTCGGGTCTCCCTCTTGGTCTATTAGTGTTGATTTAAATTCTAGAGTCGAGCCGGTCCAATTCTAAATTTAACCGAACTTTAAAATAAGCGACTTACTTATGTTCTTGAATGTTGTTTGCACTGCACGACCTTACCCGCTGCTTCTGTTAAAAAATGATATTTCTTCAAAATATTTAAAAATAAATTAGTGTTAAATCGATGACACACTCTTAGTGTTTTGAGATTTAACAGATGTTAAATATGCTTAAAATAAGTATGCCACTATAAAGTTTAAAAATAATTTTCAAGTTAAAAAATAACATTTTGAATCCAATTAAAAGGTACAAATGTGGGTAAAAATAACTCGTTCCTGATTAAAAATTCATGTGCTTAAACATTACGAAGCGTGGTGTATTATCAGTTTTGCTTTTATTTGCATATATTGCAATATTCTGCACGTAATTATTCACTGCACAAGAATTGATTTGGTAACCTCATTTCCGGAAATAAAATAGAAAAGGAATTTTAACGAGAAAAAACTCTTTAAAAGTCGGGTATTATTTTTTGAAGTCTAATAAAAGTTTCGTGTGCCTTGAGGCATACGCAATTATGGAACATCCTCAGAAATTGCAACATTTGATGTCTTTTTAACGAAATTTAGAAGAAATGAATTTATCAATAACACTATGCAGCATTACAAAATTCACCGACATCTCGAATAGTGATTCGTATCAGTTACATCTAGGGTGTCCCAAAATTCACGCAAGATTTGAATTTGGCGCCATTTGTATGGTAAAGTGTTGCCAACAAAACAAAAACACAGTGTGACAGCTGACAGTTCAAGGTTATTAAAAATGGAGCGTTACACGAAAGAACAACGTGTTTTCATTGTTGACTGTAGCCTAGTGAGCACGCACAACGAAGAGAATTCGTTGAATGGTTTATGGAACAACCAAAAATGGATACTGATTTTTCGAAGAAAATCATCTTCAGCGATGAGGCTCATTTCCAACTTGATGGCTTCGTTAATCGACAAAATTGTCGCATTTCGGGTTCAGAAAATCCACACGTGACTGTTGCGAAACAAATGCATCTACAACGTGTCACTGTTTGGTACGGATTTGGAGCTGGAGGCATCATTCTTCTTCAAAAATACCATTGGCCAGGCAATAACAGTTATTGGTGATCGTTATCGCGATACGATAATCCAGTTTTTTGTGCCTAAATTGCCAGATATGGATGTGGACGACATGTGGTTTACAAGCCGGTGCCACATGCCATACAGCCCGAGAAACAATTCAATTACTGCATGAGTTATTACCTGGTCGTGTAATATTCCATTTTGGTGATCAGAATTGGCCGCCCAAATCATGCGATTTAACGCCGTTGGACTTTTTTCTTTGAGGTTTTTTAAAGTCTAAGGTTTATGCCAACAAGCCCACGACCACCCACGACTTGAAGAAGGAAATTAAGCGCTGTATCAACGAAATTCAGCCACATTTATACAAAACGGTCATGGAAAATTTCGACAAAAGAGTGTGTATGTGCCAGCAAAGCCGATATGCCCGATATGTTATTCCATACATAACCCTATACTGTATACTTTATGAATCAATAAAAAAAAATACAATTTTTAATTAACAACCTGTGTTTTCTATCAAAATTACTTCGTGCGTGAATTTTGGGACACCCTTTAGTATACAAAAAAAAGGTTTTATGTCGACATCACATCTCAAAACCTAGAAAACTAGTAATTTGTTTTATTTACTCCTCGTATCACTTGCTTGAGGTTGGTCATAAAAATATTACTTTTTCGTGTATAAATGTGATCGAAACATTTAGATTAGTACTTATACAAAATGCCACGCGTTTGTGTTAATTCGCCTAGTTTGTTTTGTTGCATTTGTGGTAAATTTATCCCTAAAAGTGAAAAAAGACAATTAACCCGCTGCTTGAAAAGTGTTATGAAGCTTATTTTAATATCACAATTGAAAATCAAGATAAATCGTGAGTGCCCCGAGTGTGGTGTTTGAAATGTTATAAATATTTAACGGGTTGGTACAACGGTACTATAAAAGAAACCTCTTTTGGCGTAAAAATGTAGTGGCGTGAACTCAAGAACCACACACACGTTTATTACTTCTGTTTGACAAGTGTGAAGGGTTTTTCTAAAAAAAACAAATAGTTCCGTGAAATATGTTAATGTACCATCAGTGTCAATACCGCTACCTCATTCTCCTGATATTTCTGTATCGAAACGACCTTTGAACCCATCAAGTTCACTAAGTTCTATAGAAGAAAAAAGCGAGCCCATTCCTTCTAGTGGAGAGCTATTTCAAGATCCAACTATTGCATCAGAACCACATTTGATTAGTCAGAACTAAACGACCTTGTTAGAGATTTAGATTGGACCAAAGAAAAATCTGAAATATTATGTTCGATATTAAAATAATAAAATCTTTTACAGACTGTCGTTAAAATTACAGCTTATCGAAATTATCACAGCTCCTTAACTACCTGTTATTCAAAAGCGGATAGTTTAGTTTTTTGTTATGATATTGATGGTTTAATGTCTACACTAGGCTACCATCATTCGCCAAAAGAGTGGAGACTATTTATTGTCGGATCAAAAGAAAGTCTAAAGGCAGTTTTACTCCATAACGACAACATATTTCCATCTTTGCCTATAGAGTACGGTGCTCATTTAAAAGAAACCTATGACATTTTACAACTTATTTTAGAAAAAATCAAATACACAACGTTGAAATGACAAATGTGCTGATCTACAAGTAGTGGCTTTGATTTTAGGATTGTAAGCCCGCTATACGAAATATTGTTGTTTCATATGTGAAGGGACGAGCAAAGCGCGTTCAGATAATTACGTAAAACAAAACTGGCCTTTAAGAAGTTGGTACGTTCTTGATCAAAAAAATATTAAAAACAAACCATTAGTATCACCTGAGAAAATCATTCTACCACCATTGCATATTAAACTTGGTTTAATCAAGAATTTTGTCAAAGCGTTACGTAAGGATGGCCCTGCATTTCAGTTTCTGAAAAATAAATTTCCTGGGCTCAGTAATGCTAAAATAAAAGAAGGAATTTTTGTAAGGCCTGAAAGAAGAAAATAATTGATGATCCCTCTTTTCTGTGCAGTCTAAGTTCCATAAAAAAAAGGCTTGGTTGGCTTTTATTGATGTCACAAAAAATTTCCTCGGCAACCACAAATCACCAGATTTCTATGAAAAAATAAAATTAATGCTGGATGCCTATCATGAACTAGGATGCAATATGTCATTAAAAATCCATTTTCTACACTCCCATTAAAGTTTCTTTCCGGAAAAAATGGGCTCAATTAGCGATGAACATGGAGAACGCTTTCACCAAGAAATAGCTGAGTTTGAGAAGCTTTATCAACGTAAATGGGAACCAGTCATGCTTGCACAGTTCTGTTGGTGTCTTCAGAGGGATACTTCGAGGACTAACTATAAGAGAAAAGCCAATTGATCAAAAAATATATTCTAATGAAGTTTTGAGTTTTTGAGCTATTAATTACGAATATAATAATTATTTTGAACCTACATTCCAACAGCGTTTATTTTTGGCCAACTTTTGGCCCTCTTCTGGACTCCAGACTCCAGAAATTGCCAAAATGTCCAATATTCGAAAGTAGAAGCGAAATGGGTCAAAATATTTATTATATTCATAATTAGCATATAATCCCGTTGGAATTTTTCGTAAAATCATGTTTTAGTCAAAGTAAGTCCTTAACAAAACACAAAAATAGCATTTTCTCACCGGTTTCTTTACTAATTCCACGCTCAATAATTCCTAATCTATCCATTTTTGGACTTTGTGTCGATGGAAACTTTTCATCAGAATAGCTTGAAGCATACTACATTTTCAGCCGATTTGACCGAGATCCAATTTCCATAAGATTAGTGCGGGGTTCTTTGACCTCGTTCTATGATAGTTTGTTTTCATGTCTAATTTTTATTATCGACCTGAACTTTCCACTAACGAAGGTTAAATACTTCATGGGATGAAAAGTTCCGAGACTTTCCGAGAGATGGCAGAAGATTCGTATAAAATTTTCCTGACGTTTTGTCTATTAATTTGCGAGTTGCAGCTGTTTGAGTGCCTTTACTTTTGATTTTTGCAAAACGATGAGAAAAAAAGAATTTCGTGGATTGATTAAACCTGGCTTGAGAAGTGTTATGGCACATCTGCCCTGTCAAGAGCAATTATATGTCGATGGGTTAGTGAACGCGGTCGTACAAGTACTGATGCAGACCACGTTCCGGACATCCAAATGAAGCAATCACTCCGAAAAACACAAAAAAAAAATCTACCATATTGTTCTGAATGATGGCAAAGTGAAAGTGAAAGCGATATCTGTTATTGTGAAGATCGGGTGGGGCAAATTTTGCATGAATATTTGCATATGAATAAGCTATGCGCCTGATGAGTGCCGCGCATCAAAAAAACAGCAACGTGTCGAAGATCCAGAACGGTGTTTCGGCGTCATCCAAAGGCGTTTTTGCGTCGATCCGTAACAATGGACGAAACATGGATCCACCACTACACGCCTGAGTCCAACAGTCAATCCGCAAATTGACTGGAACCGCCCGAAAGCCGACCGAAGCACCCAAACATCAGCTGGAAAGGTCTAAGCAACTATTTTTTGGGATGCGCATGGAATAATACTGATCTACTGATTTTTAGAAGGAGCGAACAATCTCTTTGGTGATTGATGTTGGTTTATTGGATCGTTTGAATAGTAAAATCAAGAAAAAAAGCATTTAGCGAAGAAAAAGTGTTGTTTGACCAAGATAATGCACCAGCTCACGACTCCATTAAAGTCGATGGTGAAATTGGACAAATTGGGATATGAATTGGTTCCTCATCTGGCGTATTGACCAAATCTAACTCTCAGTGATTATTACTTCTTTCCAAATTTGGAAAGGTGGCTCCAGAGAAAGAGGCTGAAGAAATCGAATGGGAAACTAATGCTTATTTTAGAGAGCTCGACAAATCATACTATATGAAAGATGTTCAAATGTTGGAAGATTGTTGAACTAAGTTTATCGCTTTTGAAGAGGCAAAAACATTATTTTTTCTTCAAAAGTTTCGACACTTATTACTCCATGTAGTCTCATTAATGTCATAGATACTTAGCAAGAGCATTCTAAGAATTTGCTAATTTTTCTTATTTATATAATTTATATTTTTTAATGAAAAATAATTTTTTTTGTCCCTAATGTAGCATATTTTTGAATAAACCAAAAACATTTCTCTACGAAATCTGATGTGATGTGACTATTTTGTTAACTAATTTTAATTGAGTTAGCAGTGAGGAATCAGTATGTCATACTGTAAACCAAGTGAAATTTTTTTTTTTTGTTGCATAATGTAATTAAATGAATTGATCCAGGTTTAACCTATCAGACAAACCATAATCGATTTTTTATTAATTAGGAATTCCAGTTAAAAATGGATTATTTATTAATTATTAATAATCTCAATTGAACAATTGGATATTCCAAGATGATGGAAGACTAGGATAAGAACAAACCATCCAAAAGCGCTTAGACACCCTAATCCGTCAACATTTAAAAATATACATTGGGCATTGGCAAGGAATTTTTTGACAGTAATTGTAGTACTCACTAAAATAAGTTACTATATAACCGAGAGAATATTCTAGATCAAAATCCTATTTTTAGGGGGACGGGTTCCTATTTCACCAATATCCGTAAAATTTTAATATGGGTGCATATTCAAATTTTGTTTTGTCAGTAAATTTCATAATTTTAAAAATATTATCTCATCAAAAAATTGCTGTTAAACAGTTTCAATTCAAAAAATATAGAAGGCAATGAAAAAATAAGTCGATTATATTGTAAATCTAATTCAAAATCATAATATAGAGTGTGTTTTATGCATCTAGAAACTATTCACAACCAAAATGCATAATTAATACAAACTAAAGATTTTTTATATGTAAAAAATTTGTAAGAAAACAGCTTTAAAACTAGAATATAAGTAAACTATAGCAATACTAACACATTTTGAAGGTCCTAGTTAATGATTACTTCTTATTTTTATTCTAATTATTTTTATTTTCTTGTCTCACAAAATTGTTTAATTAACGTTAATATTTAATTATATTTTACCAAATTTGATGATTAAAATGTAAAAGTCCCTTTAACAACAGTAGTTCACGAAATTTTTATTGATTTTAGTATCATTTGAAAGCTATTCTCTTTCTACTGATACTAAACTCCATAGCATACCTCATGCTTTTTACTGATTAAAATGATTGAAAGGGGAAACAAGGAGAACAAGGATTGAAAATAGGGGTAAGAGAAAGGAAAAATTAAACAAATTTTAAGTTTAACAATAAAATTTATTGACAAAAACTAAAATCAATATTTTGTATTACCCCCCTTATTACTGCCTCCAGCTGGTTTTTCATGGAGCAGGTGAGCTTTTTCACCATTGTGTGTGGGATTCTTCCCCACTCTTCCGCCACTGCAACCTTTAAGTCCCTAAGAGAACCTTTCTTTTGGGCTCATCCCACATGTGTTCGATTGGATTGAGGTCAGGACTCCGCGTAGGCCAGTCTATTGTGGGTATTCCCACTTCCGTCAGGTATTGTAGCACCAATGCATGTGTGTATATGCGAGATTGGATTGGAATGTCTTGTAAAAAACAAGGCAAACAACATTTTTTTGTAAAAACAAAAATATATTTCTCAACATAATCTCCATTGAGCTCAATACATTTGGTACAGCGAGATTCCAATTTTTTTATATCCCCAGAAAAAAGTTTCAAACTGTGCCTAATGCTCGTTTACAGCACAGATAACCTCCTGATCCGACGAAAATGTCTTCCCTCCAAGTCAATTTTTCTAAGTTAAGAAACAAAAAAAGGTCCTTGGAGCCAAATCTGGGAAACAGGATGGGTGAGGAACTATTTCGAAGCCCAGCTCATGTACTTTTGCCCTTGCAACAGCGGATGTGTGAGCAAAGGCATTGTCCTGGTGAAGAAACACTTTTTGGGCGCTAACCTTAATCGCTTCTGCTTCAACTCACTATGCAAATGGTTCGGTGACGTCATATAAGAAGAATCAGTCACTATTTTACCTTTTTCCTAATAGTCAATCATGATGATACCCCGTGAGTCCTAAAAAACATTTGCCATCACTTTTTTCGCCGATAAAAGTATTTTCGGTGCACTTTCACCTTCGCCAACCCACTGTTTTGACAGCCGTTGTGTCTCTGGGGAGTAATAGTGGATCCACGTTTCTCCTAGAGTCATAAAACGACGCGAGAATCCCAATCCAGCGTCCTGAAGTTGCAGTATTTTCAGTGCTCGTTCAGCCACGTTTAAACTCATTTATCCAGGAGTAAATAATCTTGAGTGCTGGTGAGGAGTCCCTATGAACTTCCTTTAGTTCTATTTCTATCTGGGCCGCAGTCCACTTTTTTAAATAAAAATGTTTGATCACTGCAGAATACTCGGCTTTATGTATTTCTACGAGACGTGTAAGACCGATCACTTACGATAGCTAGCCTACAAACAACTGCGCGTAGCATCTGTTGGAAATTTTGACCACAACCGTTACAAGAATCACGTTTACTAACAATCATGTCGCATAACAAAGTTGCCCGCCATTTCGTAGAAATTTAGCAGACATGAATTTAAACATGTTTTACTTTTTAAATAACGCGGCAGTGCTGCCACGAGTGTTATTGTATTTCTACAATAACTATTACCTATATATAAGCTGCCTGTCTTTACGATAACGCTAAGCTTTTACAAACTGTCATTAGTCCTGGTAGTAACCGACATCGATGTATATTATCGATAACCACCTGTCGTCAAATTAAGGCCATCATATACTATTTGTGCTGATGTAAGCCTGTGAAATAAGGAGGAATATATAAAAATACAAAATAGTGCGGCGTTTAATGATGATGATGTCTTCATGCAATTTATCTCGGCCGGACTACATACAATTTTATAGAATTTTAGGGTGACTTTATTTGATGAAGTGACTTTATGTGACAAGCTAAATACAAGTCTATAATTATCAAACTACTATCCTTGGAAAATTGTTTTTAGTTTTTTGAAAATAATGAAATCCAAATGTAAATAGTTACAATCCTGATGCTCTTCTATTCAAGCGGTGAAATAATTGAACTGCTCCACATGCCGTATCCATGGCTGCTACCGTTAATTAACGACTATATTTTATTAACTATTCCAGGATTCAAGGACTGTGACTACAAGTTTTAAAATATACCCAGAAGAAGGGATCCATCGGCGTCAACTCAGGGCTACGTAGAAGCCAATTTATATCACCTCGTTAGAAAATCAATTATTACTCTCTAAACCAAGTGCCCTGATAGTAACCATAAAAATATATATCGCTCCAAATTAACAGGTCGGCCAGCCCGAAGTTCACTTAAAGTGAAATCCATTTCTTCAAACATTTGGAGTTTCACTAGACTATATACTTTATATTGAACACTTACACATGCCTTACTCCTACCGCCCTCTTCACTCGTGCAATAAACCAAGCCATTTTTAACTTATTTATAGGAGAATATAGTTTGTGGGAATACTTCTTCCTCCCCCTCCTCCCACAAACAGAGTCACTCTTCCCAACAAACAGAGTAACTCTCAACAAACAGAGTAACTCTTACTCCTAAGAATACTATTAATAAATTTTATATATTAACATATGCCTCCTCCTTCCGAATTATGATTTATATATGTGCTGAAGAGAAAAAAGAAAAATTAACGAAAGCAAAAAACGAAATAAACCCCGAACGAAACCGAAACAGTCTTTTTATTGGCAATTTGATTTCAATATAACATGGATTTACTAGAATTAAATGTGTTTATTGACATTCAGGAATATAATTGGGGTTTTGAAAAAAAAATTGTCATAAATGGAAAGATCATATGTAAGTTTTATAACAAAACTCTTTTATTTCTTTCTTTTCATTATAATTAAAAAGTTATATCAAATTGAAAATAAATTTTTAAACTTAGTACCGAGGACGCGCCAACAGTTCCCGAAAAAACCCGAACGCGTGTGACGTCACAATGTTTATTCTCCTCAACATCACAGACAGCTGATTCGAGTGTTTTAGTTTTCAATTAATTTATTCTTGTTATTATCATCAGCGTATTAATAAATTTATTGAAAATGTCTAATCTAAAAAGTTATAGTGCCTGTTTCGTACCATTTTGTACGAATACTACAAAAACAACTGCCGAAAAAATGTTTTTAAATGTGCCACACGATGTTCAACGTCGAAATCAAGCAGCACGACGTATTAATCCTAAAACAACATCAAATTTTTTTCTGTTGTGAAAATCACTTTGATGTAAGTATTTTAATATAATAATGTATTTAATTCATATCAGAATATAAACATAATACATAGAGTAAGATCACAGAAATTTTTAAGAAGACTAACTCTACAGTAGGTATATTATCAGAATTGACCACACATTTCTGAATTAAATTAGTAATCAATAATATTTTTTTTTCTGCACTGAACTTCAATAATTTTGACAGTACACAGGTAGAAGCTGTTGACAGTACTTACGTGAAACACTTTAACATAATGACGTCATAAACTTGACAGCCAATCGTGGTGCTTTCGTAATCACGTGATTTTTTTAAAAAATTTTATAAATTTTAATTTATCTATAATTAATTATAAAAAATTTTTAAAAGGTTTTTCGCATAGATTATCAATATTATTTATCATAAAGTTTTAAAATAAAGTAAAAAATCCATAATTATTTTTTATTCAAAAACCCAATTGCTCTTTTGGCTATGTTCCCAAAAATTAGCGATTTATGATGGTATTAGTTGTGCAAATCACTTATTTAAATTACCCTTTAAAAGAACATGATATCTAATGAACACTAAAAATTGGTTAATTGGTCGCAACTATACCATAGTTTAGATTGGGAGACTGGAGTCGTTAAAATTAATGAAATAGATAAAATTTTAAAACATTTATTAAGGGTTTACCAATCATCATTCCGAATTTATGCTAACGGAAACGAAAAGGCGAATTTCTTAACGAAATTCTTGGATGACGATGACATAAACATTTCAATCAAACTAGAAACTAAATTAAGTCGATTTAAGAAGATTCCAGAATGTTATTTTCATATATATATTTGGGTTGAACTGTACATATCCACAATTATACAACCAAGTGTTGTGTTCCCATTTGCCTTCTCCAAACCTCTCTATCGTCCGCCATCTCTTCGTCCATTCCTCGTGACCTCATGGCTTGTCTCATATCTTCATTCCAGGATCTACGTGGTCGTCCTTTTTTATTTCTTCCCGGTGGTTTCCACGTCAAGAGCCTTTTGGGCCATCTTGTATCGTTCATTCTGAGTAGGTGTCCAAACCATTTTTAACCTCTATTTTCTATTCTTTGTATAATTGTTTCTGTTGCTGCTGTTCTGTTGCGTGTTTTTTGGTTTGTTATGTGTTGGAATTTGGACACTCCGGTTTCTTCTCAGGTAATCCAACTCTATCGTTATTTTTCTTTTATCCTCTTCTTTCATTACCCACAGTTCACTACCATTACTTAAAACCGATTTTACCATTGTTATACCAATTCTCTTTTTGTTTTGTGTCGTTATGTCTTGATCCTATCATATTAAGTTAAGAGCTCCTATGATCCTTCTGGCTTTTTGTATTTTATTCTGTATTTCCTTTTTACCTATACCATTTTTGTTGTCAATCAGTACTCCTAGATAGATATTTAAATTCGTTGACTTGTTTGACATGTGCATCGTTGTTAATTAAGACATCTAGTCCTCATTCCTTGTAGTCTGTGTATAATCTCTTCAATACATATTCCATATCGAATGCATCTTGTGTTATTATTACTTGGTCGTCTGCAAAGTTTAACGATAATAGGTGTTTATCACTAATGGGGATACCCATGCTTTGGCAAGTGCGGTTCCACTTCTTTAGAGCGTTGTATACAAATATATTAAATAAGATTGGTGAAAGGCAACGCCCTTGTCTTGGACCTTTTGTAATGTGGATGACTTCCGAGAGATAGCGTCTCTGTTTCACATATCCTATATTTTCATTATATAACTCTTTTATTGTTGTTATCATCCCTTCTTTTATCCCTACTGTTCTCAAGACATACCAAAGTTTATTTCTCGGTACACTATCGCATGCCTTCTTAAGATCTATAAAGGTCATATGTATTTCGTCATCTTTTTGGATCTTTTTTTCTATCATTTGTTGTAAAGTAAACAAGTTGTCTATACACGACCGGCCCGGAGTAAATCCGCTTTGGTTTTCGGATATCTTTCCTTTAATTGTTTCTCTTGTTCTATTCTGCAATATTTTACCGTACAGTCTGCTCATAGTGCTTGTAACGCATGTACCTCTATAATTATTGGGGTCTTTTCTATTTCCTTTCTTATAGATTGATGAAATGTAGCTTTTTTTTTTTTTTTTTCCATTCGCTAGGTGTTCATCCTTGTGATATACAATTATTAAATAAGCTAGTTATTGTTCTCCACATGGTTATACCCCCATTTTTAATCATTTCTGCAGAGATATCACCTGGTCCGGCCGCTCTTCCATTCTTCTTCGTTTTTTAGATTTTCATAAGAACATTAATCCATGGCATTGCGCATTAGCCAATGTAAAATTATTGTTATTTGTTAAGCTATTCTTCTCTATTAGAAAACAACTTAAAAATGTTTTAATGTTTCTTATTAATAACAAAATTGATTTTTATATAATTGAATATAGTTTTTTAAACTGACGACTTCTGCAAAAAAATAGTAAAAAAAATTTTTAAAATTTTTTTTACGAATTACAATATCTTTAGTGTTTCAAAATAACGGTCACAAGATTCTACTCCATTTAATTATTAATTTGTCAAATCCTTGTAGTAATTGATTCAATCTGGTCTTCTATGTGTAGAATAATAAAACTGTTCGTTAACTGATTCACAAAAAGTTTTATGCAATTAATTAATTTGTTAGTACAAATCACTAATAGATTGGGTAGATGTTGACATTATATTCTTATATTATTGAATGGATATAACAGATTGCCGAGTCTCTATATAATCCTTAATTCCCCTTCTCTACTTTTCGCATGGATAGGATTTGACCTTCTTCAAGGTACAAGGAAAATACCTTTTTACTACTAATGAATATTAATATTTAAAATTTATTAATATTATTCTTAGAAAGAAGAGTCTGTTTGTTGGCAGGAGTCACTCCATTTGTAGGAGGAGGAAGACGTATTCCCACAAACTATGTACACACAGGACATGTACATTTTTCTAATGTAATTATTTTAATAACTATACACGTTGGGATACGTTACACATAATATTACTCAAACCTCAAAAATTCACTTTTATAGAACATAATGCTTAGTTGAATCCCCAGTGTTAAAAATATTTATATTAAACCAGGGCATACCCAGGATCTGAAGTAGGAGGTGGTAGCTTATGCCTGATTAAAGGATTGATTGCAGTAAGGTGTGTCACAAACTGATTTATTATTTTTTCTAACTTCTAGAGCGTTGGTTCCCAACCGATGGGTGGCGACAAACACGGGGATCACCGGTTATCAATTTTAAAAATCAACATTATTTTTAAAATTTGAAGATCGCGCGATAAGCGACGTAATCAGTGGACGGCTGTCGCACGCACCTCTCCTTATGCCTGGCAAAATCTGACTGTAGCGAGCTAGCCGGGTAGTCGGCAGCGATCACGACACTCCGTTGCTTCGCAAAGAAACGTGTAAAAGACAGAAGTTTCGAGACGGACAGCTTGACGTTCCGCCGAACTGAGAGTAATCGGGAAAGTACTCCCAATTGATATATAAGCAACGAGCAGAGCCGTTCAATTATTCAGCCGCGAGTTTAAACTTTTGAATACAAATATAATTGTACAGATAAATCGTCGCGGAGTTGAGTTTCGGACCGCGAAGTGTGTACATGTGAATCGAACGCCCGGCAATAGTCAACTCGTTCAACGAGCATTATTACGGTAGTGTTTCGATCTATTTAATTATTTTGTCGATTGCAAACGAGAGGTACTAGAAATAAAGCAGAGTGTAGTGTTAGAATTAAGACAATAAGTAAAAAATTTGGAGGTTTATGAGAATAATTCTGTAAAAAACTGTATGAAGTTAACGAAACGATAAGCGACGCCCTTGATCGTTTTACTGTTTACGGCGATAAGAAATATAAACACAGTTTTTTTTTCTCCCGTGTTTGAAAATGGAATATACGAGGAACACACGTAAAGTTTTTATAACAGAAAGAACAATGGATACCGATGATTATACCTCAGAAGACTCGAAAAGAGGAAGAGTCGAAGAAAAAGAAGAACCAATGGGATTATTCAAGAAGAGTAAAAAGCTGATAAGAACACCACAGAAAGAGAAAAACGAAAGAGTAGATAAGATAGACAATTTGATAGAAATGATCAGAGAGCTATTGTCAAATATGAAGGATATAAAACAAGATCAGAAGAGATATGAGAATGAAGTATTGAAAGAGGAAAATAAGATAATTAGAAAAAACATGACACGTATGGATTTGAAGATGAGTAGACTGGAAAAAAGACAACGTAAAGAATAATATTGTTATATCGGCAATGAGATTTGAAGCGAATAGCCAACCAAATCTGAAAATAGGTGTAAAACATTTTATCGAGAGGAGTATGGACACAAAAGTACAGATTAAAGATGTGATAAAAATAGGAACGACTATATACAAGACAGAACTTGGAAACACGAGAGATAAACAAGCTGTAATGAAAAATAAAAACAAACTGAGAGACCTAAGAGAGACGGTTTACATAAACAATGATTTAATAAAACATGAACGAGAAATTCAAAAGAAATTGAAGCATATAGCAGAGAGCGAGAGAAAAGAATGGAAAAAGGGTGAAAATAGGATATCAAAAAATCCTAATCGAAGGAAAAGAATAAAAATGGGATATTGAGGAAGAAAAACTGAAAGAACAAACAAAGAATACTACGACCATCAAGTCAAAAAAACTGAGAAAAAAGGAGAGAGATAGGTAGATTGACGATGACCCTGGCAAAGATAAAGGATACGGAAGAGAAGACTAGTAAAATGAATACCAATAAGAAGATAATCAAAGAAATAGATAGGAAGAAAGAAATGGGAAATAATTATCGAGTTATTAGATTTAGAACACAGAATAAGAGGATAAACTGACAGAAGAACAACAAATGCACTATATAGGAATCATTGAAACAGAAAGGAAAGGAAATGGATGCAAAAAATTAGAAGGAAAAGCATACAAAAATCAACATAGAGGCATAATACCGGAACAAGAATTTAAACAGGATGGAAAGATATGAAAGGAAATATGGAAAAGACAGATATAGAATAACACAACTCCACGGGCTTTACACTCCTAACAAAAGGGGTAGAAAAGCATAAGGATTAAGTAAGTAAGTAAGTAAAATCGTCGCGCTCAGTAAACTTGTTACCTAGTGTTCAATCGTTACAGTGTTTTTTTTGTCGTTTGTATATGAATAGTTCCTTGTTAGTTAGTATCTTATTTGATCTGAAAAAGGGTACAATACTAGGATAGCCCGTCATAATTAGTCGTCGATAGACATGTCTAGAAACTGACTCTTCTTTTATTTATCATTTTGGTAAGCAAAAAACATTAAATAATGTTAATTCAAAATTTTTAAACATTTTTTTAAATTATTTTAAAGTATTTTATTTTCCAGATATCATGTCATGGAGAAAAAAAGAAATTATTTGAAGAACTATTTAAAATTTGAATTTTCAACTGTTGTTAATAATGGCATAGAAAAGCCACAATATGTTTTATGCTATGCTGTTCTTAGTGCTAAATCTATGAAACTCTCAAAGCTCAAACGTCACTTAGACACAAAGCATTCCGAACATATTACAAAAGATTTGGACTTTTTTAAACGACATGAGGCTGCCTTGAAAAAACAAAAGTTTGATTTTACTGAGACATTTCAACAACAAAGCCAAGCTGTAGTTCAGACATCATATGAAATTGCTCTGGAAATTGCAAAAAATAAAGAACCCCATACAATTGCAGAAACCTTCATCAAACCCTTTTTAGTAAAGTCGGTTAAACTAATTCTTTAAGAAGCGAGTGAGATTAAAGAGATTAAAATACGTAACATATCCTTGTCCAACAACGCAGTTCAGAGACGCATTTCCGACGAGTCCTTAGACATGATGGAACAAATTTTATCTAAAATAAAGGCATCTCCTGTCTTTTCCTTTCAACTTGACGAGTCTACCGGTATTAGTTCATATTCCCAATTACGCGTTTTCGTGAGATATATTCACTTGGAGGACATCAAAGAAGAGTTTCTGTTTTCTAAAGTACTAAAAACTACTACGAAAGATGAAGACGTCATGAAGATGATAAGTTCATTCTTTGAAAGTAATGACTTATAATGGAAAATCTTGTGTGGAGTATGTACCGATAAAGAACCAGCCATGCTTGGATTGAGGTCGGGCTCTCAGTCAAAAGGTAAAAAGCTTGCACCCCAAGCAAAACACTGCATGATTCACCGATTGGCCCTTGCTACCACGACTCTTCCAATCCTTTGCAAGAAATGCTCGATCTTTTGGTGGTAATTGTCAATTATATAAAATCTAGTGCTCTCAATACTCGTCTGTTATGCAAAAACATGAACTCTGATCACAAAGTTCTTCTTTTCTACACTGCTGTTCGTTGGTTTTCAAAAGGAAATGTTGTTGGCCGAGTCTTTGGATTGAAAAACGAAATAAAATAATTCTTAGACATGAAGAGAAAACATGAGTTTATGACACACTTTAATGATGGGACCTGGATCCAAAGATTAGTTGATTTATCTGATATTGTACATTATTCACTTCAGAGATAATATCCAGGTGTTCGTATTAAACCGGCAAAACTGACGCCGTAAAGTAAATCTTGGAAACTTTATCATGTTTGAACACCTGACTGAAGAATCGGAGATAGAAATTGTAGATAATCTAAGAGAGGAAATTAATACCCACCTTCAAACCCTTGTATCTGAAATACAACGTTATTTCCCGAAGTTCTCTGAACAAGAAGCTGCATTAATACGAGACCCATTTCATCTTTGAATGTTACCGACATTCTCGATGAAATGTAGGATAAATTTTTGTAGCTGAATGACTCCTCAGCGCGTGATTTATTTCAGGAAAAATGGTTTCCTTAATTTTGGTGTGATATACATCATTCGTATTCTAAAATTTCCATGCTTTCTTTTCGAATATTAGTGCCATTTCCTTCTACTTACCTCTGCGAAAGTGGATTTTCAAGTCTTCTGCAGATCAAGACAAAAACCGGGAAAAAGCTGGATGTTCAAGATGACATGAGACTGGCCTTGCAAACTCAATCATCACGTTAATCATTAATACTTAATAATTAATATTACTGTTAAGTCCTAAAATAATATTTTTTAAACCCTTTATTTTCTGTTTTATTGATCCAAAATAGCGGATGGGAAAGGGAGATGGCGAACATTTTTAAAAAATCTAACAAGGGTCGCGATTAAAAAAGATTGGGAACCACAGTTCTAGAGGGACAGGTGCCCCCTCCCTGCCTCTCACTGGTTACGCCCATGATACCAAATCTAATAAGAGTTGTAATTACCTAGGAGGACGCAGTGACCTTTATGTCTATATTGTTATCCGTCCAATTCTGTAAAAGTTCTTAGTGTATTAGTCGATTAGTTTCGAAAAAGTTTGTTTTCTTTTAAAAACCTATTGTATTATTAGCGCATTCATAGAATTAATCATCGTATCGCACACCTGTGTCAATGTTTTATGTTAATTATATCGAAAATAAAAAATCCATAAAGAAAATTAAACAATTAGAATTCTAAACCAAACAACTGAAAATCGAATATAACGTGGTGATAATATAAATTCCTTAGGAAAGAATTTCGCTTAAACCTACACAAATCAACAAATTTAGAATAAGTGTATCAGCAGTCAGTGGCGCCCAATTTTAAAAATATGTTTTTTACTTTGAGAAATTGTATGACCTGCAAATTTCTTTTAACTGCTAGTTTTATTATACACATATAATATAAGTAGTATTGAACACTTTGGAGAATCTCGAGCGGTTGCTCTTGACATATCCAAGGCGTTCGACCGTGTTTGGCACGATGGACTGTTGGCTAAGCTACGCTCTTATAGTATGTCTGAAAAGTTCTGTTTGTAGCTCTCATGTTTCCTCAGAGAGCGTTCTTTACGAGTGGCGATCGATGGATTTCTTTCTAACACCTTCACTATCAACGCCGGTGTGCCCCAAGGCTCCATACTGTGTCCTACTCTCTTTCGCATTTATATTAACGATCGGCTGGTAAAGACCGGGAATCCAATCTACAGCTTTGCAGGTGACAGTACGCTTATCTCTTCATTCACTTTGAACGCTCGGACATTGGCTACTCAAGTGAATATCCGCAGTCAGCAGGAGGTCGTTCAACTTAACAAAGACCTGGAAGAAATTCTATCTTGAGGTGACAGTAACCAAGTGGAGTTTAACGCTACAAAAACTCTGGCGGCTGTTTTTTCTAAAAAGATTAACGTTGCTGAACCCGACGTAGTCATGTCGGGGCACTCCATTCCCCTAGCATCGTCACTCAATTTGTTGGGCGTTGATTTGGGAGCAAATATGTCCTGGCATGAACATGTTGTAGGCGTAGCAAGGAGAGCTTCTCAAAAGTTGGGAATATTATTTCGAACCAGAAAGCTTTACACTCCACGACAGCTGTTTAACCTTTACAAAGCTCAAATTCGACCAACTATGGAATACTGCTCCCATGTATGGGGCTTCGCTCCCAAATACACACTGCATTTGTTGGATTCTGTTCAGAGAAGAACTGTTCGTCTGATTGGAGACCCGGAACTGACCGGCGGCCTTGATTCGCTGGAAGATTGAAGAACGGTTGGCGACTTGAGTCTGTTCTACAAGTATTTTCATGGGAAGTGTTCGAAGGATGTAACCAGCTTAATTCCTCATAGAGCGGTGCATGTTAGAAATACACGTCGGGTTAATACTTCACATCCGTATGAGGTTCAGCTTGTTACTCCGCGTACAACGCTTTTCAAGCAGTCTTTTATATGGAGAACATCATCCCTTTGGAATAATTTGCCAGGCGCTGTGTTTCCCACCGAGTACAATTTACAGCGATTCAAGAACAACGTGAATCGCTTTTTCCGCACACCTGCCGCTCCTAGAGCGCTTTAGGGACTTCCCTGTAGCACGTGTGCTAAACCCATAAAAAAAAATATATGCATAACCTTATACTGAGCACTAAATACTCGAAAGTCCGCTGCTTTGTATAGGGTCTTTATCGAGCACTCGAACGTCCCCTTTCAGCCCCTTCCTAGGTTAAAATGAAAAAACAATGAAACCAACCTAATTTTTGAATTTCTCGACTCCAAGAACCCTGAAAAGGACATATAACACTATATATATGAATCAATTCCTCTAATCTCTTCCCTCATCCCTTTTGTCCGTTATATGTTTTACTATAAATATTTAGGCATAAAATTTATCATTTCAACAAAAAAACAGGACAAGTTACCATATTACTATTAAAATTATATAAAATCTATGAACCCCACCCACCCCTTTGGCTTGAAACGATATCGTTCAAAAACTATTCGTTTCATTCCCTCATTAGATGAGGTCAAGTTTGAGATTGATATCTCATTTCGTTCTAGAGTTATCATGTCAACAAACCGACGGACAGACGGAAATAAGTGACTATGGTTTTCATGATCTAGGATACCTAAAACGTGAAGAAAAGCAAAAGTCTCGAAGTGTGATTTTTTCATGAATACATTAGTTTCCTTTAACAAAGCAAGTAAAAATATGGCCTCATTTACAGCACGCATGTATATACATTATAGGAACTACAGGTATACATTACAGAAACTTTCGTCCAAACATTGTTAACAAATTAAATATTTCTTGTAAAATTATCTTATTTATCGATAAGGTCATCATCTATCGTGACCTTGATACTTTGGATACCTTAGATGTTTAATGGCGTGTTAAGAAAATAATTAAAAAAAGAAACAAAAATATCTAAACTGCTGGACCAAATTAACGGATATTAAAGTTTTATATCTAATTTTAAACAAGTAAAATATAAAAAGTTTTTAAAACTGATTCTTTTAAGTTAAAATTCTGCATTTCTTCTATATTTAAGAAGTAAGGTAGGTCACATTTAGTAAATATACAAAATAAAATATAACATGAACATGATATCTTGCGTATTTTGACAAAAATTAGCGAAATTCAGTCTAACAACTTTTTTTTAGATGTTGTGGATAAAACCAAACCTAAATTACATATAGTTTTAATTTACTTACAAAGTACTACATTTCATTGGATTCTCATTCAGTGCTCAGGACAGACCTGAGTCTACCAGGTGTACAAGTATGAAACGCGAATTTTTTTTCTGAAAAAACTTGTTAAATTCGGAAGAATGATAAAAAGTGCTTTATTCAAAGTATGCTCCATCGCTTGTTATACATTTTGCCATCTTTAGGGAAATTTGTGAATACCATGCCAGTAAAAATCTTCCCTTTTGCTGCGAACCATTCATCGACCCATTTTTTCACATCTTCGTAAGAACCAAAGCACTGCTCAGCAAGTGCGTGACCCATCGATGCAAACAAGTGGTAATCGAAAGGAGCCAAGTCTGGTGAGTAAGCCGCATGGGGTAGAACTTCCCAGCTGAGTGCTTCCAACATGTCGCGAACTGGCTTTGTCGTATGTGATGGAGCATTGTCATGAAGAAAAATGACTTTGTGTTGCTTCTTTCAATATTCTGGCCTTTTATCAAACAGCGAACGGTTCAAATCGGTCAATTGTTGTTGGTAACGTTTAGTATTAACCACTTCCCCAGGTTTTAACAGCTCATAATAGACCATGCCCCTCTGTTCCCACCAAATACAAAGCATCGTCTTTCTGCCAAAGCGATTCGGTCTTGCGGTCGATGTGGATTGTGCGCCTGGGTCTACCCATGATTTTCTGCGCTAGAGATTCTCAAAATAAATCCACTTTTCATCCCCTGTAACTATACGATGTAAAAACGACTTCCTTTTGTACCGAGCGAGCAAAATGTCACACGGGTTTTTGCGCTTTTCCATTTGCCTGTCGTCCAACTCATGTGGTACCCAACTACCGGTCTTCTGAATCTTTTCCATCTCTCGTAGCCGATTGGAAACAGCTTGTTGACTAACACCCAATTGCTCGGCGAGTTGTTTCTGTGTTTGCCAATCATCTTCGTCCAACAATGCTTGCAATTCCACATCTTCGTATTTTTTTGGCGGTTTTCCACGTTCATTGTCTGCAACATCGAAGTCACCACTTTTGAAACGAAGAAACCATCGTTCACACATATCTTGCGATGAAGCATGTTCACCATAAGCTTCTCGAAGTAATCGGTATGATTCAACAGCAGTTTTCTTGAAATGAAAAAAAAAATTAATGCTGTCCGCGAATGCTCTTTGTTCGGTATAAATTTCGACATATTGAACACAACAACACAACACTATGCACACACTTTTCCAATTTATCACTCATGTGCGTCTGACACTTGTTGATGACACAACAAAATTGCGCAGTGTCAAATCTTTATAGCCCCAACTGCATTGGCGCACCATCTGTTGTCTGAAATCCGCATTTCATACTTCTACATCGGTAAATAACGTTTTGAAGTCAAAAAGTGTATCTTTTAATACATGCAAATTTTATCCAAAAAATATAATCTATTATGGTGTCACGCCTTGTTAATGAAAACGGAATATAAATTATCCTGTATTATTTCTATTTGTTAATATTATTCGTGAAAAGAATTTTTCAACACTTCTTCTCCTTTAAATAAATTCTTGTTAGCTGAGGTTGGAGACCATCAACTGGAATGCTACTCTATCTCCCCAATGCCAAAGCACTGACCAGATTCCGTAGCCAAGAGAACTTTTTACGGCCGATGCCCCGTCTTCCTTCAACTTTCTCCTCTATAATTCATTGTAAAACACTGCATCTAACATTTCTAAAAATATGGCCAACACAAAGCTGTTCAGTAGTAGTATATTCCCTATGCATAATTTTGCGAAATACAATATAGCTTGTGTAATTCTCAACAAAAATAACTTTTAATCAATCAAAAGAAAAATTATGTAATTTAGGTTTAGTTCTCTAGGTGACACCCAAAAATATTATAATTGATTGTGGTATTATTAGTGCTGCAATAATTCACGGTCTCTACTTCTACTGTGTATATTTCTTAGTCCGTAGAGTGCTACATTCCGTTTTCGGACATAAATAACCAGTCAAGTGCAAGTTGAACTTGCGCAATTAATGTTCCGTACGTTGATTGCTTTTAAAATAGAAAATTTTGTTACGGAAGTATAAAATGATCAGTAACTTCACAAAACACACCGCAAATGAGTTTTCAACAAAGCTTGTTTCCAATCTTTACTGAAAACTGATGACCCTGAAATTTTTGTATTTTTTATATACCAGATAAATTATTAGAAGTAATGCACTCGTGATAATTTTCGTTCAATCTACACCCCGTGGAGAATATTCCAGAATTTTTTCAAAATTTTTTGATCAGTACTTTTCGAGATAAGGTAGGGGGACAGCGATTTTTCACGATTTTTTAAAAATAATACAAAGAAAAGTATGCGCAAGTATTACATTATATATATATTTTTTACTCGTGTTTTCACAAGCTTTCATTTGACACCACACTCGATGACATGATAAAAAAAAAAATTTTCTCTTCCGATTTCACCCCTTAAATCAAAATTTAACTTTCAAAATTATACGGCTTTGATGAGGCCATCAATTCCTATATTAGTACCAAATTTCAACTTTCTATGTCAAATAGTTTCGGAGAAAATCGGGTGTGACAGACAGATAGACAGAGAGACACCGAAATGATCTTATAAGTGTTCCGTACGGAACACTAAAAAGACAGGGCTCTAATTTTAAGAAAATTAGCCAAGTGCAAGTCGAGATGCGCAATTTTTGTTTCGTACGTTAATTGCTTTTAAAATAAAAATTTTTGTTACGTAGGCATAAAATGACCAATGACTTCACAAGATACAACCCAAATGAGTTTTCGACAAGTTTTTTCTGATCTTTACTGAAAATTATTGTTTTTTTTTATATACCCGATAAATGATTAAAGGTAATGGACTCGTAATCATTTTCGTTCAATCTACACCCTGTGGAGAATATTTAAAAATAATGCAAAGGAAAGTGTGCGCAAGTATTACATTATATATATTTTTGAACTCGTGTTTTACAAGCTTTCATTTGACACCCCACTCGATGACCTGGTAATTTTTTTTTCACGTCCGATGTCATCCCTCAAAACTTACACCTTAAGTCAAAAGTTTTTTCAAAACTACACGGCTCTGATGGGACCATCAATTTCTATATTAGTGTGAAATTTCAACTTTCTATGTCAAATGGTTTCGGAGAAAATCGGGTGTGACAGACAAAAGGACATCTTATAATAAACACTAATAAAAAAAAAGACGGTAAAGTGGGTTATATAAACACTGAATTTACCTTTCTTGAACTAATGAATAACTTAACATTAAATGATACATATTTTTATGGTTCTATAGAACTAACAGTTGACAAGTTTCTTTCTATTACCTTCTCTATCAACGCTGGTATGCCCCAAGGCTCCACACTGTCTCCTGCTCTTGTTTTTTTTTTACATTAAGGAAAGGGTCTTAAATTTAATCTACAGCTTTGCGATGACAGTACGCTTATTTCTTCATTTACTTTAATCGCTCGAACATCAACGCAAATATCCGCAAACAGCATTTAATTGTTGAACTTAACAAAAACCTGGAAGAAATTCTATCTTGGGATGACAGTAATCAAGTCGCCACAGTCCGTTCCTCTAGTATCATCACTTAACTTCGTGGGCGTTAATTTGGGAGTAAATACATCTTAGCATAAGCTTTTTAAAAACTGCGAATATTATTTCGTACTAGAAAGCTTTACATTCCACCACAACTTTAAATCAATCCTGTACAAACCTCAGACTCGAACAACGATGGTCCCATGGTCGGGACTCTACTTTCAAGCATACGATGCATAAAAAAAATAGTATCAACTACTAAAAATTACCGAAGTCCATATTTTAGCAGTGACTCACTGTTCTCTTATTTGTCAATTCATGCTGGGCCGCGTTTCGCCATATTAAGAAACGAGAGATTTTTTTTTTTTTTTTTTGTCAAGAAGAAATCCGCCTTATGGATTCCGGAGCAGCCTGCGTCACCATAAGGGTACCCCAGAGTGCTCCAGTTATGTGGGGCTCTCCAACCTGAAGGGTTGGCATACCCACTAAAACTCCTTGTGAGCCGGGAAAAACCCTTTACTCCTTTTACATGGCTGACGCGCTGTTAAATATTTAGGTTGAAAACGAGAGAAACAAAACTTGCAGTGCTTATTGCAGTACTATCGTAATATCGTGATAATATACAACAAACTGTATCTTTGGCTGGAGAAAGCCTAAAATTTAAAAGCATACCTGCATTCCGTCTGGGGTTTTTAAGGCCACAAACCGACTTTTTTAGTAACTGATACTAATTAGTGTTCCGTACGGAACACTTATAAGATCACTTCGGTGTCTGTCTGTCTGCCCGTCTGTCTGTCTGTCACACCCGATTTTCTCCGAAACTATTTGGCATAGAAAGTTGAATTTGGTACTAATATAGGAATTGATGGCCTCATCAGAGCCGTGTAGTTTTGAAAGTTAAATTTTGATTAAGGGGTTAGTTTTGGGGGGTGAAATTGTAAGTGAAAAAAAATTTTTTAGGTCATCGAGTGTGGTGTCAAATGAAAGCTTGTGAAAACACGAGTAAAAGATATATATGTAATGTATAACTTGCGCGCACTTTTCTTTGTATTATTTTTAAAAAATCGCGAAAAATCGCTGCCTTATCTCGAAAAGTATTTATCAAAAAATTTTGAAAAATTCTGGAATATTCTCCACGGGGTGTAGATTGAACGAAAATTATCACGAGTGCATTACCTTTAATAATTTATCTGATATATAAAAAAAAACAAACATTTCAAGGTCATCAGTTTTCATTAAAGATTGGAAACAAACTTTGTTGAAAACTCTTTTGGGGTGTGTTTTGTGAAGTCACTGATCATTTCATACCTCCGTAACAAAGTTTTTAAAGCAATCAACGTACGGAACACTAATTGCGCAAGTTCAACTTGCACTTGACCGGTTGTTTTTATATACATAGCTTAGAACCACGAAAATCACGCTGTCTAGCGATAATTGTTACTAGCTTAACTGGATAATCCTCTGCCGGTGTGTGGCTTTAAACGCCCCCGGCGGAGGGCAAGTTTACTTTTAAATTTTAGACTTTCAACAGTCAGAGATACAAATTGTGATATCTTACCACGATACGCTACATTTTTAAGAATATAAACCTAATTAAAAACTCATAACCCAGAGACAACCTTGATTTGTCGGAGTATCGACAAACGGTTGGCGACATCAGTTGGTGACTTGAGTTTATTCTGTAAGTAGTTTCGTGGAAAATGTTCGATGGATGTAGCTTGCTTAAGTCCCGGCAGTACGTACTACATACTAATAAAAAGAAGAGATGTTAATAGGGTGAGGTGACAGAAATTTTTGACAATTTTTTCCAAATAATATAAAGAAAAATTTGGGCGAGTATTACATCATATACATTTTTGAACTTGTGTTTTCACCAGCTTTCATTTGAAACCACACTCGATGACCCTGAAAAAAAATTGTTTGTCACTTCCGATTTCACCCCCAAAACTAAGACTTAAGTCAAAATTATACTTTCAGAACTATACGTAACTATAGTTGTGACAAATTTAAACTATGTCAAATAGTTTCGGAGAAAATCGGGTGAGACAAAAGTGATCCCATAAGTGTTCCATACGTAATACTAAAAACGTTATTTTCAGATTCCTAAAAAATAAACATAACATCAGACATTTGAAGAAACCCTCTCTTATCCTCTCCTCGATCCCTATAAGCTCTGGTCAGGTTGACTTTAAATAATTATGCCCAAATAGTACATGAAAAATCATATCCTCTGCCATACTAATATCTCTAATGGTATGGCTTGGTGTCAGAATTCAAAAATAGTTGTTAATTTGTTTTCTATTTTACATAAATCGATTTTGCGAACTGAATGTTTTTAAACTATTTACGGTTCATAAAAAAAAGTTAATGAAATATGACGCAAATTAAACTTAGTGCTAATTGTAAGCAATTTGGACGTAAATCAAGTCACAATTCCTAAGTAATCGTTATTTATTCAAGTAAGTTACAAAGTTCTTGTTGAATTCAGCAGGTTATTTATTGTGAAATATGCATTATACTGAAGGTCCTAATCATATATATTTTTTTATATTAATAACTGACTGCAATCTATGGCTAATAAGGTACTAATTGTACTAATTAGAAAGAAAACCTACGTATTTATTTATTGTGATCAATAGAAATACAAAACGGAGACACAGTTGGCCAATAAAGTATATGCATGCGCCAGGGAGGTCTCCTATGTTATTTTGGCTGGTATGGAAGCTTACATCCCTTTTTCGAAGAAATGTCCCTCCAACGGCAAGCCTTGGTTTGACCGAAAATGCAAAGAAGCTGTTGCTTCTAAACATGTTGTCTACGGACAATGGCGTGAAAATCCTAACACCATAAATCGTGACACCTTTGTTCGTGCCCGGAACAGATGCAAAGGAATTATCGACGAATTAGAAACAAACTTCTCGCTTGTCCCAACAATTCCAGGTCCTTTTGAGCAGTTGCTAAGGCAGTTAGTCAAAATTTCACCAAATCCACCATACCACCACTCACACGGCCCGATAATTCCATTGCAACCACACCTGTTGAGAGAGCGAACTTGTTGGCTGAACTCTTTACTTCACATTCTACTGTCGATTTCCAAGGAAAAACACCACCTACTATTCCCATATTTCAGTCAAAGATGCCCGATGTTGTCTTCAGACAGCGTATCATAAAGCGTATTTTAATGAAGCTAGACACCAAAAGGCTTCTGCCGCTGACGGAATACTTGCCATAGTTCTCAAAAACTGTGCATGGGAACTAACACCAGTTTTCTGTAGACTTTTCAACCTATCCTACAGAAAGGGAATATTTCCGTCCTGCTGGAAATGTGTCACGGTTTAGCCGATACATAAGAAAGGCAAGAAGACCTTGCCAAATAACTACCGACCAGTCGCACTGCTTTCAATAATATCGAAAGTCATGGAAAAGGTTATCAATCAGCATCTTCTAAAATATCTTGAACGATTCAATATTATTAGCGATCACCAATATGACTTTCGTAAACATAGATCAACAGGAGATCTACTGACCTATGTAACACATGTTTGAAATAACGCAATTGAACACTTTGGAGAATCTCGAGCGGTTGCTCTTGACATATCCAAGGCATTCGACCGGGTTTGGCACGATGGACTGTTGGCTAAGCAACGCTCTTGCGGTATGTCTGAAAAGTTCTGTTTGTGGCTCTCATGTTTCCTCAGAGAGCGTTCTTTACGAGTGGCGGTCGGCAGATTTCTTTCTAACACCTTCACAATCAACGCCGGTGCGCCTCAAGGCTCCATACTGTCTCCTAATCTCTTTCTGATTTACATTAACGATCTGCTGGAAAAGACCGGGAATCTAATCTACAGCTTCGCAGACGACAGTACGCTTATCTCTACATTCACTTTAAACACTCGGACATCGGCTGTTCAGGCGAATATCCGCAGACAGCAGGAGGTCGTTCAACTTAACAAAGACCTGGAAGAAATTCTATCTTGGGGTGATAGTAACCAAGTGCCCAGGCGGCAGTTTTTTCTAAAAAAAGTTAACGTTGCTGAACCCGATATAGTTATGTCGGGGCACCCCATTCCCCTAGCATCGTCGCTCAATTTGTTGGGCGTTGGTTTGGGAGCAAATATGTCCTGGCATGAACATGTTGCAGGCATAGCAAGGAGAGCTTCTTAAAAGTTAGGAATATTATTTCGAACCAGAAAGCTTTACACTCCATAACAACTGTTAATTCTTTACAAAGTTCCCAAATTCGACCAACTATGGAATACTGCTCCCATGTTTGGGGCTCCGCTCCCTAACATACACTGCATTTGTTGGATTCTGTTCAGAGAAGAGTTGTTCGTCTGATTGGAGTCCCGGAACTGACCGGCGGCCTTGATTCGCTGAAACATCGAAGAACGGTTGGCGATGAGTTTGTTCTACAAGTATTTTCATAGAAAGTGTTTGAAGGATGTAGCCCGCTTAATTCCTCCCAAAGCGGTGCATGTTAGAAATACACGTCGCACTGGTGCTTCACATCCGTATGAGGTTCAGTTTGTTACTCCACGTACAACGCTTTTCAAGCAGTCTTTTGTATGAAGAAGATCATCCCTTTGGAATAATTTGCCCAGCGCTGTGTTTCCCATCGAGTACAATTTGCGGAAAAAGCGATTCAAGAACAACGTGAATCGCTTTTTCCACATACGTACCGCTCCTGGAGCGCTTTAGGGACTTCCCTGCAGCACGTGTGCTAGACCCATAAAAAAAACTAAAGTAAGTGTTTGAAGACATCGCAATATTTCAAATGTAATACAGAAAGCAAAAGACACACTTACAAGAGAAAAAATACAAAAATGAAACATATAAGGGTATGAAATATTAAACGAGAATTTAGAAATTAGCCCAATGCATTACATTTATAGATACGTTATATGTACGAGGCCTGTTTGATAAATCAGTTACTTTCATAAGAGATAGCACTCAAATCACTGCCTCCTTTTATTGTTGTTATTTACAACCTCATTTAAGGTTACACACCAAGTGTCAAGTACACACGTTGAATAGAAAAATTTTTACGTTTTATAATGAACAGGTTTGTTAAAATGGAAAAAAGTGAGTTTAGTGTTCTAATAACACAGTATTTTTTGAGTGGAAAAACCGAGGAACGGTTAAAAAAGTATTTCTGCTTCACATCAAATGGTTCACAAGTGGTTCACTGAATTTCGTTGTGGTCGTACAACCACAACATTGCCAACATAGTAAACATCTCAAACGAATGTGTTTTTAATATCTTGCGTCAACATTTGGGCATGAAGAAACTGTCAGCAAGGTGGATCCCGCGTTTGCTGACGGTCGATCAAAAACGGAATTACGTAACCATTTCGAAGCAGTGTTTAGACATGTACAAGCGCAATCCAAGTGAATTTTTGCGGAGATATGTGACCCCAGATGAAACGTGGATCCATAATTATACTCCAGAAACTAAAGAACAGTCGAAATAATGGATTGCTCCTGGCAAGAGTGCTCCGAAAAAAGCAAGAACGGTTCGGTAGGCTGGATAGATAATGACCACATTTTCTGGGATTCG
>CM032454.1:162079042-162171542 GCA_019049505.1 Pachyrhynchus sulphureomaculatus | reverse complement strand
TAAAATAACGTAAAACATCGTAGAAGGCATTTCTTATTCGATTTTTTTTCCAGTGATGTCGAGTACCGAGTACTAGTGTTAACGTTACGCCCTTTTATATTCAACATTAATATGAATATTTAGTATCGGCTTGGTATGGAACTCCATCGGCACTTCCCTATTGAGACCGCTATAAAAGTGATAGTACCCTGAAAAATGACATACCTAACTGACCCGAATGTTACAATTATGCTCTTTCTACCACTCACAACTACATCATAGATTTTTTAAGGGCTTCATATTTTTTTTTTATAAACGTTTTAAAATCTGGATTTTATTTTGTGGAGCTTTAAAATTTAAAGAAGACTTTTCGTAAAATCAGATCATTTTTAAATTGACAATATCGATATCGTTTTATTCTTCAATCCATTTACTGACAATTTGCATCATCCTGAGTATCTTTTATAAAATAATCTTTTTATTAGGAACCTATGTCATATGATTAAACTTGAAAAAATAAATTATCCTAAACAAACATTACGTTTACATCTCCGCCTCATGAACTCTAATCAATATTAATAGGATTTGACATACAATTGACTAAATAATTATTAAAAATTATAAAAATTACTTTAACTTGTTTTTTAGGTTATCTACCCAAAAGCTTAAAAAAAAACATTTTTGTGCATAACTACAGTCTGTACATTTAGTCCAGCATTTCCCAAGTTATTTCGTTCCATCCCAGAAAAAATATTTTTTTATATTTTTTTGTACTGTTTCCTAAGCAAAAGAAAAGCTCAAAATCTTGCTAACATCAATTTGTGGGGCGTATTGTCGACTAACCGTAAAGCATAAATTCTTTATTGTAGATTGAAAGAAATTTTGGAATTTTTCAAAAAATTCTGAAACCCGTTTTGTATATTCCCTACGGAACACTTATAAGATCACTTCGGTGTCTGTCCGTCTGTCTATTTGACACAGAAAGTAAAAAAAATTGGCAGTAATATAGAAACTGATAGCTTCATCAGAGCCGTGTAGTTTTGAAAGTTAAATTTTGACTTGAGGGGTTAGTTTTGGAGGGTGAAATCGGAAATGAAAAAAAAAAATTTACCAGGTTATCGAGTGGGATGTCAAATGAAAACTTGTAAAAACATAAAAATATATATAATGTAAACTTTTCTTTGTATTATTTTTAAAAAATTGCCAGAAATCGCTGTCCCCCCCTTATTCTCTGATCAAAAATTTTTTTTAAAAAATTCTGGAATATTCTCCACAGGGTGTAGATTGAACGAAAATTATCACGAGTACATCACCTTTAATAATTTATCTGGTATATTAAAAAAAAAATTCAAGGTCATCAGTTTTCAGTGAAGATCGGAAAAAAACTTTGATGAAAAATCATTTGGGGTGTTTTTTGTGAAGTCATTGATCATTGTATACCTCCGTAACAAAAATTTTTATTTTGAAAGCAATCAACGTACGGAAAACTAATTGCGCAAGTCCGACTTACACTTGGTCGGTTATTATTCATTCATAGTTTTTAGCTAAAAATATGATTTATTATTTTAACTTTTAACTGTAGTAGACTGTAAGCCCCATAAGTTCAAGGGAGCGAAACTTATGCTTAGGAAATATTCTAAAAATATATTTTCATATCCCCAGAGTCTCTCTTCGTCTAGAAATGCGATATCCTCTCACCCTTGCTTGGGCTTCGTGCCTCTTTTTTAAGTGTTCCTCAGACAGTTTAATACGGGTTCCGAACGACCAAAGTGAAAGGGCCCTAATAGGCATGATACTCCGTGTGGTTTGCCATTACTTTCCCGTCACATTATATTATTTTTTTTTTTTTAATTTATTATTACCTGAGCCGAGAATCAAACTTGGGTCTCCGGCGGCGTAGAAGGTAGACACGTTAACCCCTACGCTAAAGCCGCCTCTTAACTGGAATATTTACTTAAAATCAATTATAATATAAATCAGTACTTACACTTGTTGATGTAATTTTCTTTTGCTTTTCGGTTTACCAGATTACATTTTTTTTTACTGTTCAAAGTCGAAGTAAACGAAAAACACGTCTCCGAAACGCCTCATAGGCAACCTTGTCAAATTTCTTAGGCGTTCTTTACGTAGAGAAGATATTTTTTTAGTGTTTCGTACGGTATATAAGATCGATTCGGTATCTGTCTGTCACACCCGATTTTCTCCAAAACTATTTGACATAGAAAGTTGAAATTTGGCATTAATATAGAAAATGATGGCCCCATCAGAGCCGTGTAGTTTTGAAAGTTAAATTTTGACTGAAAGGGTTAGTTTTAGGGGGTGAAATCGGAAGTGAAAAATAAATTTTTTTACGATGTTATCGAATGGGGTGTCAAATGAAAGCTTGTGAACACACGAGTTCAAAAATATATATAATTTAATACTTGTGCACCCTTTGTCCCTCCCCTTATCTCGAAAAAATTCGGGAATATTCTCCACAGAGTGTAAATTTAACGAACATTATCACTAGTGCCTTTAACCTTTAATAATTTATCTTGTATACAAAAAAAATTAAGGTCATCAGTTTTCAACAAAAATCGGAAACTAACTTTGTTGAAAACTCATTTAGGGTGTGGTTTGTGAAGTTATTGATTATTTTATACCTCTGTAAGAAAAAAAAAATATTTTTAAAGCAATCAACATACGGAACACTAATTGCGCAAGTTCGACTTACACTTGGCCGGTTATCTTTTCTTATATTTATTTCAATATCAACTGTATACTAAAATCATATTTCTTTAAGTGGTTAATTTACATGTAGCCAAATATTTCCTGGGTTTTTTCAATTGCTTCATTTTAAACTATAATCTTCAAGTAGCCCTCTTGCACCGTAAGATTTTATGTTTCTTAAAAGGAAAAAAAAAACGGATACAAAACTCTTATTAGGCTCGAAAGAATAGTAAAATTGGAATTTTTTCCTTTCTCTCTCATACTCTTACCTAACAAACACTTGTCAGAGTGGGATGACTGTTATGTATAATATTTTAATAATAAAATCTCTGCTCTATAGTAACAGGAACAGTAATTTGACAACAATGCAATATTTTTTGTATGACGTCATTTTCACGACTAGGTACATAAGTTAATAATATACCCTCGTATTAAATGAAAAAAAAACTACGCTTTAGGAATTTTAAATAATATTTTTAATTAAACTGACATACATACATAAGTTAAATGGAATATTTAGGTGTTTTAATTCTACTTTGTTTTTTTAAAAATAAATCTTGACGACGGTAGTTAGTAGTAAAATATTATTTGTACTTTTAATAAACGATACATACTTCCGCCCCAATCCCCCCTAACACATTGATTTTTCCACTGGCGTTAGTTCCAATTATAGTATGTGTCTGTCCCAGCCTATAGTCATTATTTCCGTCGAATAAAAACAGACAAAATCGTGAATATTTTCCACGTTGTGCTGCAAAACCATCCGGTAATGTGGAAACAACAGGTGCCACAACCCACTGGCTTCGACCAGTGGCCAACGCCAGCCGACCGAGGATGAGAAAAAGCTAAAAATAGAGGCCGCCGTGTGCTATCCGGTGTCTAAAACATCAGGGGCGGCGTACCGTGTAGGATACAGTGAATTCAATATTTTTTCTTATTTATAAGTTTTAAATTTTCTCTCTAAAAATCTAAAAAAAAAAGGATTCGGTTAAGAACGTGTTACAAATTTTACAAGATCAAGACTTCAACAACAACTACATTAAACAGCTCAATAAAAACAATAGGACACGTATAAAGACACAGCCAGGACTAACTGAAAAAGTACCAATATCATCTGAATTCGACAAGGCGATAGCATAAGTCCAACACTGTTTAATTTAATAATGGGCAAAATAATAAATAGTGTCAATGAGGTCAACAGCGCATACAAAATGTTACGAAAAACTGTAAAAATATTGTGCTTTACTGATGATGCAATATTAACAGCAGAAAATAAAGATGGCTTACAACGATTAATACATCCTTTCCAAACCACATCAGAAACTTACAACATGAGAATATCAGTAGAAAAAACAGAACAATAGTTATAGCCAAAGACCCCATTAGATGTAAATTAGCCTTCTACAACAAAACAGTAGCACAGAACATGCATTGCACATACCTGGGAGTACAGCTATCAAACTCAAAAAATCTATATCAAGAAGTACTTAAATCAGGCAAATAAAACATCTAAAACAAAAAGCCTCATGGGAGCTACACAAATGAAAACATTGCGCACTATCAAAGGAATAACTCTGAGAGATCAGGCACGAAGCACAACTTTAAGAGAAGAACTCATGATTTAAGACATCTTCTGTTTAGCCAGTCAAGACGACGATATTGAAGGAATCAGCTAAGATGGGAAAAAAAAGATGAAAAACCAGAAACAAGATCTCCTGGTCAACCACCAAAGAGATGCCACGAAAGCTGGACATATACATCACAAGAGGCTTAAAAACAGGCGAACCAAGACCTCTTATAGGAAGAAGAAGTTTTTAATTAATTAATAATTAATTATTAATCAATTTTAAATGCTGACCCTTACGTATCACAGATTTTTGCTACATCACAACATACTTACATATAAAGTGTCGTCCAAAGCTTCAAAGGGAAAAATGATTAGGGGTTTTAGTTGAAGATCTTGATTAGCTTGCTTCATTGAAATTACTTACTCGTTCACATAGTTTTCGTTACTTACAAAAACTGGTATATTATTAATAAAAAAAGTAATTTTCCCAGTACTTTCCTTGAAAACATGTAGTTGTAAAATAAATACTGAATTTGATTTTCTCAACTAAGGAAAAAGTAAATTTCCATAATACACGTAAAACGTATTGTGTGAGAGCTGGTATTGTCATGATTAGAGACCGGATTATATGCAACATAAAAATCTTGAAATATGCATGCAAATATGCATGAAAAATGATTAAAATATGCATGAAAAAGGTCAAAATATGCAATATTAAATAATAATAAAAGTAGTAATTTTTAGTTTTTTATTTCAAAATCAGCATAATATTAACAAGTTATCGACGATGTCGAAATTTAATTAACAATTATTTGACATTTTTTAAAATTATTTAACATTTTTATTCTTGTACACGTAAACAATAAGGTATTGTTCCAAATGTTGGGTAGTAAGATCGTGTCTTCGATCACTTAAAAATATAAAAAAGACCGTTCCACATCCACTGAGGTAACTGGGCAGTATTTGAATTTGGGTGCTATGTTAGCACTTATTGTTTCTGGCAAAAGTTCACCCGTCACATTAATAAAACTATCAATTTGACACAAAGGTTCAAAGCCTGGGTTATTGCACAAAATGTTTTCGAAGTATTCTTTAACTCTACGCGGGAATACATCTGGCAATGTGGAGTTTATTTGACGGATTTTATTCATTATCTGAATTGATTCGGTCAACGCCAAACCTCGAGTTTCAAGCTTTTTAATACCCGCAGGTATGTGGGAAAAGTGAGTGCTAATCAAAGCTATGTTTTTTTTAAATGATATCAGAATCGTTAAATGCTTCCTTGGATTGACGAACTACCATAGCCACTGCACTATCGAAGTCATTTACTACACCTTTGATGGCCTCGAAATGTTCATTGTAAAATAGTACAGCTTCAATCCATGTTCCCCATCGAGTTACCACTGGTTCGGGAGGTAAAGGCACATTTGGCAGTTTTTCTTTATAGGCGTTATTGCTTCTTTGCTGATGAAATCAGTTTATTTACATCTCCAAACGTGGATCGTACTTTTTCAGCATGAATTAAATTTGGATAAAATACTTGGAGGACTTTGGCTGCCTTGATCATATAGGGAGCAGCATCTGAGAGAAATATAAACACCCTTTCATCTGCAGAAGATTCAGGAAATATTTTTTTGATACCCTCATTCACAAATCTGGCGATCGTAGAATGATTTGTCTTGTCAAGTTCTTTGCAGGCCACCAAATAGGAAGAAGAAGCCTCTAATCTTAATGCACCAACAATTAAATTCGCAATATAGCGACCACAACTGTCGGTAGTTTCATCAGCTGAAATCCAAATAATGTCATCCTTAAATTCATTACGTATTTCTTCCAGAACATGTTGGTAAATTGTTGGTATGTAATTTTTATGCAGTGTTGATTCGTCTGGTAATTTTTTGATTGAAGCAATATTTTCGCAGAAAATCTTTGAATGTAGGATTTGTAAGTTTGTGGAGAGGAATATTACTTGCAAGCAATGCTTCACATAAATCCATGCTAAAATGTTTTTTTTTTGACTTCCTATAGAAGTGAAATCACTGCGACTTGCTACTGTTATAAGTTGTTGTTGTAGGCCTTTTTTTGCAATTCTGCGATATGAAGACTTGTCTTGACAAGCTGGTCAATTTGAAACTTTTTTGTGCACGAAACATTTTTCTTGCAAACTCGACAATATAAAACATTTCCGTCGTATGTAAATGTTCCAGGATAATCAGCTACCCACAAAGAGACACTTTTTTTGCGGGTAGCATGGTACACGTTAAACTATAACACAACACGTTAAAAATTGCAAAAAAACTACACTGAGGCAAGCGCATCAACAATAATGTTAAAACGGATATCTTGTTTTAAAATAAAAATTCGTCTTCGAGAAAATTGTTTAGTTGATCCACGCTCAAACAAATATTCTTAGAAACTAACTACTTATCACTTAATATCCCGACCAAGAAACAAAGGAATAAAATACCGTCGTAATTTTGGGTATTCCCTTGGCACTAATGGATGTTTAGACTATTGCAGGTAATGTTCCGGCGATAAGATCGGTTCCAGACGGCGACATTAACAATACCCTGAGCAATTCAATTGCCTAGTAATACCGAGAAATATTGTAAATATAGGGAAAATATGCATCATTACTAGATTTTGGGTAAAATATGCAATAATCGGTGAGAATGGTCCAAATATGCAAATGCATATGAAAATATGCAAATGCATATAATCCGGTCTCTAGTCATGATGAAGAATGATGTGATGATTTCGGTTGTTTTGCCTGATTTTAACGATGACTTCTGGCAAACAAATTGTGAAGTACCATTCAGTATTAACTGTTCTTCGATTCTCTAAAGCAATGGTCGCAACATGTCCAGTATAACCAAAGAAACAAGCGATCATTTTCTTGGAAGTGATTCGCGAACGAACCACTTTTGTTGGATTCGGTTCATCTTAGAACACGCAAACAATTGATTGTTGCTTAGTTTCCAGTTCGTACGAGTATATCCACGTTTCTTCTCCTGTTACGATGTAATAAACGGATTTTCCATGTGCTCGGTCGAATTTTTTGAGCATTTTCTTACACCAATTTGGCGTGGTAGCCAATTGTGGCGCCCCGGTAGCTCCGTAGCGTAGTTTGTTGTTCACGATGCAGAAGGTCGAGAGTTCAATCCGCAGGTCGTTATACTTATTTATTAATTTATTTAAGTACATTTGGCTTGGCCACGTACATAGGTAGTAGTTGTTTGCAGAAATGCAACAACGTCCGTGGCAGCAGTACCGCTGTCTAGAAGGTGCTATGAAATAAAAAAATTTATGGTTCAGCACTTAGACAACGTTGTCGGGTATTACGACATCCTCGCCGATATCCTTAGGATGCAAAATCGAATGTACTACAGTCTTCGATACGTCTAAGGAAGCCTCTGTGTCACGGTAAGTCACATGCCGATCCTCTTCAATCATGTTGCGCACAGCATCGATGTTTTTTGGAACAACAACAGATTTTGGTCGACCTTCACGAAATTCATCGCTGACGGATGCACGACCATAACGAAATTCTTCAAATTCTAAACAGTCTTTTCTGATAATGATTAATTACGACAAGTTGAACGAAGCGATTCGAGGCATTGTTGTTGAGTTGGGCCTTTACTAAAATCGTAAAAAATCATCCAACGAAAACCATCACGTGAAATTTCCGTTTGTTCACATAACTGTTTTTTTAAACGCTCACTATAAACAAACTACTCGGCCAATTTCTGAGCTGCCACTCTTTTAGCAATAACAAATGCCAACAATGGTAATGTCACATCTCAATAGCGCCATTTAGTGGTAGTTGGTAAAAACTTAAACCCTCGTATTACTACAACTTTTTCTATAATCAACTTAACATTTTTTAGATTACCCTGTAAGCAAATCTCAATCCCTTCTACATACCATTCCTGTTAAAAATAGAAATAATAAAAAAGAAAGAACACTGAAATAAAAATATATTTTAATAGGTGTGCAACAACCCTTTTATCTTTCAAGCTCATTCCTTTCACCTTATATATCTTTTACTAAAAATGATTAGCTAAAAATTTTTAAAATATCCCAACCAAAAACTAAGCTAAAATCTTATAATAATATTAAAACTATGCAGTATTTAGTGATCCCCGCCCCTTTCACCCTCTACCCTTGTTAATATTGTAAATAACAAAAAAAATAATGTAACATTTCGTTCTCTTGCCTCAAAAAACTTTGAAAAAGCCTATAACCCCCTACCCCATCCTTTAACGTCTTATATATTTTACAATAAATAATATGCGTAAAATTCGTCCAGAACATCAACCAAAAAAAGTGTGAATATCTCAAAATGCTCTTGAAATTTTGTAATATTAAACTACCCCCTTCCTGAATTAAAATTAAAAGTAATAAAAAAAAACCGGTCAAGTGCAAGCTGAACTTGCACAATTAGTGTTCCGTACGTTGATTGTTTTTAAAATAAAAAATCTTGTTAGGGTGGTATAAAATGATCAGTGACTTCACAAAACACACCCCAAATGAGTTTTCAACAAAGTTTGTTTCCAATCTTTACTGAAAACTGGTGGCCTTGAAATTTTAGGTAATGATAATTTTCGTTCAATCTACACCTCGTGGAGAATATTCCAGGATTTTTTCAAAATGTTTTGATCAGTACTTTTCGAGATAAGGTAGGGGACAGCGATTTGTCACGATTTTTTAAAAGTAATACGAAGAAAAGTGTGCGCAAGTATTACATTATATATGTATTTTTTACTCGTGTTTTCACAAGCTTTCATTTGACACCACCCTCGATGACCTAGTAAAAAAAATTTTTTTTCACTCCGATTTCACCCCTCAAAACGAATCCCTTAAATCAAAATTTATGTTACGGTGATATAAAATGATCAGTGACTTCACAAAACACACCCCAAATAAGTTTTCAACAAAGTTTATTTCCAATCTTTACTGAAAATTGATGACCTTGAAATTTCTGTTTTTAGTGTTCCGTACGGAACACTTATACTTATAAGATCACTTCGGTGTCTGTCCGTCTGTCTGTCCGTCTGTCCGTCTGTCCGTCTGTCCGTCTGTCCGTCTGTCCGTCTGTCCGTCTGTCCGTCTGTCCGTCTGTCCGTCTGTCACACCCGATTTTCTCCGAAACTATTTGTCATAGAAAGTTGAAATTTGGTAGTAATATAGGAATTGATGGCCTCATCAGAGCCATGTAGTTTTGAAAGTTAAATTTTGACTTAAGGGGTTAGTTTTGGGGGGTGAAATCGGAAGTGAAAAAAAAATTTTTTTACTAGGTAATCGAGTGTGGTGTCAAATGAAAGCTTGTGAAAATACGAGTAAAAAATATATATATAATGTAATACTTGCGCGCACTTTTCTTTGTATTATTTTTAAAAAATCGCGAAAAATCGCTGTCCACCCGCCTTATCTCGGAAAGTACTTATCAAAAAATTTTGAAAAAATTCTGGAATCTTCTCCACGGGGTGTAGATTGAACGAAAATTATCACGAGTGCATTACCTGTAATAATTTATCTGGTATATAAAAAAAAACAGAAATTTCAAGGTCATCAATTTTCAGTAAAGATTGGAAATAAACTTTGTTGAAAACTTATTTGGGGTGTGTTTTGTGAAGTCACTGATCATTTTATATCACCGTAACATAAATTTTGATTTAAGGGATTCGTTTTGAGGGGTGAAATCGGAAGTGAAAAAAAACTTTTTTTACTAGGTCATCGAGGGTGGTGTCAAATGAAAGCTTGTGAAAACACGAGTAAAAAATACATATATAATGTAATACTTGCGCACACTTTTCTTCGTATTACTTTTAAAAAATCGTGACAAATCGCTGTCCCCTACCTTATCTCGAAAAGTACTGATCAAAACATTTTGAAAAAATCCTGGAATATTCTCCACGAGGTATAGATTGAACGAAAATTATCATTACCTAAAATTTCAAGGTCACCAGTTTTCAGTAAAGATTGGAAACAAACTTTGTTGAAAACTCATTTGGGGTGTGTTTTGTGAAGTCACTGATCATTTTATACCACCCTAACAAGATTTTTTATTTTAAAAACAATCAACGTACGGAACACTAATTGTGCAAGTTCAACTTGCACTTGACCGGTTTTTTTTTTATATACCAGATAAATTATTACAGTTAATGCACTCGTGATAATTTTTGTTCAATCTACACCCCGTGGAGAAGATTCCAGAATTTTTTCAAAATTTTTTGATAAGTACTTTCCGAGATAAGGCGGGTGGACAGCGATTTTTCGCGATTTTTTAAAAATAATACAAAGAAAAGTGCGCGCAAGTATTACATTATATATATATTTTTTACTCGTATTTTCACAAGCTTTCATTTGACACCACACTCGATTACCTAGTAAAAAAATTTTTTTTTCACTTCCGATTTCACCCCCCAAAACTAACCCCTTAAGTCAAAATTTAACTTTCAAAACTACATGGCTCTGATGAGGCCATCAATTCCTATATTACTACCAAATTTCAACTTTCTACGACAAATAGTTTCGGAGAAAATCGGGTGTGACAGACGGACAGACGGACAGACAGACAGACGGACAGACAGACGGACAGCCACCGAAGTGATCTTATAAGTGTTCCGTACGGAACACTAATTACCTAATTTTTGGATTTCTGGACTTGAAAAACTAGAAAAGGACATAGACACTATGCGCAAAAATTAAAGAATCAAAAAAAAATCCTAAATTTTTTGGTGAGTTTCAAAAAGCTATACTTCAGCGAAAAATGGGCGTGGGGCGATAAAAAAAACGAATTGTAGCTTCAAGTTTCTAGTTTTCAGAGCCGGAATATTTTATCGTTAACGGTTTAGAAAACCACCAGAAAAAAAATTATCCAATTTTTTCTTGCCTTTCAAAAGGTCCACGGACTTCGATAAATTTTTTACAGTGATACTACCTTAGAGCTCTTTCAGCATTTATTGCCCTCTTTAATTTGAGCGGCCAAAAGCCTTGTACGGTAATTATTTGCGGAGTTATTCTCGTTCAAAGCAAAAATGGCACTTTTGACTTTGACAACTAATTACTCGGGAACTAATGATTGTACAAGAGTTTTAAAAACTATAAAACATTCTCTACAAAATGGCATTATTGTTTCTTGATCAAGAAATTTTTTTTCAACGCGAAAAAGTTGATTTAAAAAATGCTAACTTGGCATAACTGGTGGTTTTCTTATAATTACTCGAAAACCGTTAATGATAAAAATATTTAGGCTTAGGATCTGAAAACAAGAAACTTGAAGCTACAATTTGCTTTTTTTTCATCGGTCTAGGCCCAATTTTCGCTGAGATACAACTTCTTGAAAATCATCCAAATATTTCTGATTTTTTTTTAATCCTTTAATTTTTGCGCGTAGTTTAAAAAGAAATGTAGAGAGCAATCTCTCTGATCTCCTCCGCCACCCCTTTCACCCCCTATATGTGTTACTATAAATATTTGTGCATAAAATGTATTTATTATTCAAGAAAAAACCCGGAAAAACCTTCGTATTAGTATTAAAAATCATTAAAAATTTATCGACCTCCACCCCTTTCACACCCTTAGCCTCAAGTGATATCGGGTAATTTTTTCACTAATACAATACTTCCCTTTAACAAGGAAATTAAAAATCAGCGAAAAAGGAGCTCTTTGTTGTTGGTTTGATAAAAAATAACCGGTCAAGTGCAAGTTGAACTTTTGTTTTTGTTAGGGTGGTATAAAATGATCAGTGACTTCACAAAACACACCCCAAATGAGTTTTCAACAAAGTTTTTTCTGATCTTTACTGAAAACTGGTGACCTTGAAATTTTGGTTTTTTTATATACCAGATAAATTATTAAAGGTAATGATAATTTTCGTTCAATCTATACCCCGTGGAGAATATTCCAGGATTTTTTCAAAATTTTTTGATTAGTACTTTTCGAGATAAGGTAGGGGACAGCGATTTTTCACGATTTTTTAAAAGTAATACGAAGAAAAGTGTGAGCAAGTCTTAAATTATATATATATATATATATATATATATATATATATATATATATATATATATATATATATATATATATAAACTCGTGTTTTCACAAGCTTTCATTTGACACCACACTCGACCTAGTAAAAAAAATGTTTTTTCACTTCTGATTTCACCCCTCAAAATCCCTTAAGTCAAGATTTATGTTACGGTGATATAAAATGATCAGTGACTTCACAAAACACACCTCAAATAAGTTTTCAACAAAGTTTATTTCCAATCTTTACTGAAAATTGATGACCTTGAAATTTCTGTTTTTTTATATACCAGATAAATTATTACAGGTAATGCACTCGTGATAATTTTTGTTCAATCTACACCGCGCGGAGAATATTCCAGAATTTTTTCAAAAGTTTTTGATAAGTACTTTCCGAGATAAGGCGGGTGGACAACGATTTATCGCGATTTTTTAAAAATAATACAAAGAAAAGTGCGCGCAAGTATTACATTATATATGTATTTTTTACTCGTGTTTTCACAAGCTTTCATTTGACACCACACTCGATGACCTAGAAAAAAATTTTTTTTTCACTTCCGATTTCACCCCTCAAAACGAATCCCTTAAGTCAAAATTTCTGTTACGGTGATATAAAATAATCAGCGACTTCACAAAACACACCTCAAATAAGTTTTCAACAAAGTTTATTTCCAATCTTTACTGAAAATTGATGACCTTGAAATTTCTGTTTTTTTTATATACCAGATAAATTATTACAGGTAATGCACTCGTGATAATTTTCGTTCAATCTACACCCCGCGGAGAATATTCCAGAATTTTTTCAAAATTTTTTGATAAGTACTTTCCGAGATAAGGCGGGTGGACAGCGATTTTTCGGGATTTTTTAAAAATAATACAAAGAAAAGTGCGCGCAAGTATTACATTATATATATATATATATATATATATATATATATATATATATATATATATATATATATATATTTTACTCGTGTTTTCACAAGCTTTCATTTGACACCACACTCGATTACCTAGTAAAATTTTTTCACTTCCGATTTCACCCCCCAAACTAACCCCTTAAGTCAAAATTTAACTTTCAAAACTACATGGCTCTGATGAGGCCATCAATTCCTATATTACTACCAAATTTCAACTTTCTATGACAAATAGTTTCGGAGAAAATCGGGTGTGACAGACGGACGGACAGACGGACGGACAGACAGACGGACAGACAGATGGACAGAGAGACGGACAGACACCGAAGTGGTCTTATAAGTGTTCCGTACGGAACACTAAAAATAGTTCCTCTGTCAATTTTGCATAAGTGTATAAAATTTGAATTGAAAAAGTGGTAAATATAAAAATTTTAATTGACCGCCAAAATGTTGACTGCTTATGTAGAACTGACAACAACTTTTTTTACCAAATGTCTTGAGATTTTAACAGATAAGCATGTTTTCCACGTAATTTTTGAAAAAATGATTGATTGGCAATTAATTAATGGAAGTTACGTGACCACAAATAAGTAGATCTTTTTCATCTTTATTAAAGCAAAAGCTAATACGAAAGTTGAAATCCAACCTAAATTCATAATAAAAAATTTGCTCATATGATCTACATCTTTTGGAAAACACCACATACGTAAAAATGACGGCAATAAAAATAAAAATTCAAAACTATCCAGGACTATTCTCGAAAATAACCGTATAACAAAGCAATCTGATATTTGCGAAATTTTTAACAATTATTTTGAAGGTCTTGCTAACAGCAGTGATCCATCACAACATAATGAGCCTAAAATTCCGATCTACAACAGGTTTGTTTTCCTGTTCCCTACTAGATCAACTGTGATCATAATCAGAAAAAAACAGCAAGAGGATATAACGCAATATAAGTTAATCTAAGCGATAATAACGTTATTATAAATAATACTTATCTTATGATATTAATCACAAGAAAAAGTTGCGCAGAGATATTTACAAATTAATCCTAGTATTTCTTTCTATATATTATTTCTGTTAAATTCGGAAATAACAAAAAAAAAATCCTTAATTTTCAGATTCCTCGACTCAAAAATCCTGAGAAGGATATGAGCATTTCTGTAAATTGTTGATATGTTAGCGGTTCAAAAAAAAAGAGAAATTTTTTTTGAAAGTGGAACTCATTAGACTTGATTTAAATCGTTCCTTGAACCTCTAGAAATAATTATTTACGGCTGAACACAACTTTTTTAAGAACCTTTTTTCGCAGCTCAATAGGCAAATTTTTGCGGAAAAAATCGAAAAAAAAAAAAAAAAAAAAAAAACTCGCTAAATTGGCGTAAAATCGATTTCAATCGCTCTTTGGGCCTCTAGAAATAATTATTCATGGCTGAACACGACTGTTTTAAGAACCTTTTTTATTTACAGCTAAATATGCAAATTTTTGATGAAAAAATGAAAAAACTCGCTAAATTGCCGTACAAAGTATCAAAAGTCAATACTCGTATATAATGTACCGTATCATAAGTTTATCCATACGATTAATTGAAATTATTCATCGTGAATCTTAAAGGAAGCTGCTATCAAATACCTCATGGAGTGCAGACTTCCCCTCTCTAATCTATAATATATATAAAATGCAACGTCTCTCTCTCTGTCTGTCTGTCTGTCTGTCCGTTAGTGCGCTTATCACTGGAGAACCACTTATCCGATTTACGTACTTTTCTTTTTAAAACATACATATGTTCTCTGGCCAGGTTATAGGCTATATTTTATTACGATAGGTAGCATAGGGAATGAGCAATGACGATAATAGTGAATGAAGTCGGAAAAAAGTTTGCCGGTAGCGCGCTCCCTTGCAGTACACAGCCTAAACCATTAAATTTGGAACAATATTATGTAGCAGAGAATATCTATAATCTATAATATATAAAATGCAATGTCTCTCTGTCTGTCTGTCTGTCCATTAGTGCGTTTATCAGGCGAGAACCACTTATCCGATTACGTGTCTTTTTTTAAATTCATACATATATTCTTGGGCCAGGTTATATAGTAATAATAATAATAATCTATATCTATAATATATGTAAAATACAACGTCTCTGTCTGCCTGTCTGTCCGTTAGTGCGCTTAGCCCTCGAGAACCACTTATCCGATTTACGTCATTTTTTAAATTCATACATATGTTCTCTGACCAGGTTATGTAATAATAATAATAATCTATATAATATATATAAAACGCAACGTCTCTCTGTCTGTCTGTCCATTAGTGTGCTTATCATTCGAGAACCACTCATCCGGTTTACGTGATTTTTTTTTTGATTCTTAATTTAATATATGTCAAATAAAATCTATAATATATATAAAACGTAACGTCTCTCTGTCTGTCTGTATATCCATTACTGCGCTTAGCACTCAAGAACCACTTATCCGATTTACGTGTTTTTTTTTTTTATAAACTACAAGGGGAATAAACAGAGACAAAATGCTAATATGTAGGAAAAAAGATGAAAGTTTAGCAGTAAGCTTCGCAGAAAGACTGAATAGATGGGGGGAATACTTTAAAGAAACACTAAATGGAGTTGAAAATGAGTTGAATGAGAAATAGGAAGCAAAATTAACTGAAGGGCAGGAGGGGACAAATAAACCCTGCAAAGTAGAAATAAGAGCAATACTCAGAACTGATAAAAGCTGGAGAAGTAGATCTGGAAAATGAAATATGCCGGTTGGTGCAAGAAATATGGGAAACAGAAAAGATACCAGTGAACTGGAGAAAAAGGAGAAAAAACTATATGTGCTAATTATAGACCAATAGCCTTACTGGATGTCGTGTACAAGATAGTAGTGTTGACTATCAAAGCAGACTAGCAGAGAAAGCCGAGTCTATTGTGGATTCAGGAAAAATAGATCGGTTGCAGACCAGAGATTTTTAATTAAGCAAATCTAAGATAATAGCTTAGAACAAAATTTGGCACTACACTTGGTCTTTGTGGATTTCAGAGAAGCATATGACTCTGTAAATAGAGAAGAATGGAAGAAGTAAAAATTCCAAGTAAATTGATTCGCATGGTGAGAATGACCCTGAATGACACAGAAAATAGAGTGTTGGTTGAGGGCAAAGTATCAGACAAGTTTAAGGTAAAAAGAGGATTTAGACAAGGGGAACCAGTGTCGACATGTCTATTTAATTTGGTACTAGAGAAGATAATCCGGGAGTCAGAAATAAAAACAAATGGAACGGTATACCAACAAACCTGCCAATGCTTGGCCTATGCGGATGATGTAGCAGTGATTGCAAGAGCAAAAGAGAACCTCAAAAAGCCATAAGTAGGATAAAAGAAAGGGGAAGGATGAGAGGACTAAAGATAAATGAGGAAAAAACAAAATACGTGGAAATTACAAAGAAGAACGATAATAAAAACGACAGAAGTTTAAATATAATTAACAACTTAGGGAAAAGATATATGTTTGAAAAAGTAGACAAATTTGATTATCTAGGAGTAACAATAACAGAGAGTGGATAAGAAAGGACGAAGATACAAGAAAGAATAGCGAAAGGACAGAAAAGTTTGGGGGTAATGAATCCAATACTGAAATCAAAGAATGTATCAAGAAAAGTAAAAGAAAGAATATAAACGACAGTTGTCAGACCCACGGTGACATATGGATGCGAAACGTGAAAAGTGAATGCAAGAGAAAAGGAGACGTTCGAGGTGTTGGAAAGGCAAGCTTTGAGAAGAATCTACGGAGAAAGGAAAGAATAGGGACTGTGGAGAAGAAGAACAAACTACGAATTAAAATGTCTATATACGAAACCCCTTATAAGCCAAATCATAATAAGCCAGCGATTAAGATGGTTGGGACACTTGGCAAGGATGAAGGAAGAAAGACAGGAAAAGCAAGCCCTAATAAGAAGAGTGGTTGGAAGAAGAGGCAAGGGTAGACCTCGATCTACATGGATTCAGGCAGTAAAGCAAGATGCGGAATTGATGGGAATCCCGCACTGGGAAAAGCTAACAGGAGACAAAAAAAAGTGGAGACAAGTATGCAATCAAGCCATGAGCCTCTAAGACCCCTTGACCTATATAATAATATAAACATAACGAATAAGCAGTGACCATAAAGTCCACGCGAGCGGAGCCGCGGGCACAGCTAGTGAAGATATATAAATCAATCATCTTGTCTAAAATAAGTTATGGGGATTTTATTTACGACGCGGCGAGTCCCATCAATAAAAGATCTCTCGAAGTAATCGAAAACCAAGCCTTGCGACTATCAACCGGAGCTTATCGAACTTATCCAATTCCAAGTTTGCAATGTATTGCTTCCATGCCCCCCCTTTACTTACAAAGACAGAAATCTTTAATGTGATTCTACACCACGTCATTATTCAGATCCCACATTAAAAGAGCCCTCAATCTACACCAGATACATTTAAAATCATTCAGCCCCAACTCCATACAATCCAGAATAAAGATCTTTCTATCCACTCATGGACCCATCTTCACTTCACCAGATTCATTTAAATTCCCATTACTCCCTCCTTGGACTGCCCCCATTCCAAAGATAGATATCAGTTTGACTAAGTACAACAAAGAGTCAATTCCCTCTTCTCAAATAAAGTCACCGTTCTTACAACTTACACGTAATAAATATCAAAATCATATCTATTACTACACAGACGGATCTAAATCAAACCTAGGAGTGGGTGCAGCAATAATCGCCCCCAACACTATTCACAAATTTAAACTAAATTCTGTTTCCACAGTTTATACATCTGAATTACTGGCCATAAGAGAAGCAATCAAATTAGCATTAAAAACAAATAATAGAAACATTCTCATCATAACTGATTCCTTTAGTTCTCTGAAAACTATAAATTCATCGAAAACATCCATGCCATTAGTATTTGACAAAATGAATCTCATACACATAAGTAACATCCGGAAGATTAACCTAGCTTTGTTGTGGATCCCTAGTCATATTAACATAAAAGGAAACGATTCAGCAGATACCAATGCCAAATTGGCAATTACCTCTGGAATAATCATAAATACAATCTTATCACCATCGGGTCTGAAAAATATTTTCAAAGATAACTTTAGAAACATATTTCAACTCTCTTGGGACTTGCAAGATGACAACAAGCTCTGGGAATCTAAGCCTACGGTTTATCCACCATTTCATCTCTCAAGTTTAACAAGAAAAGAGAATACCATATGGAGTTGAAATTCCATAGGGCATACGCATCTAACTCATTCATATATATTAAAGGGGGAACCTCCCCCAATATGTCAACAATGTCAAACAACCCTCACAATAAAACACATGCCCCAAAGAACTAAATATAATTTATTGAAACCCTTACATCAAATAATAACTCCAAACATAAATAATATAAAAAACCTAATAAAACTTTTGAAAGAAACAGACCTTTACTCTAAAATATAACAACACACGAACTGGCGCTAAATGATCTTTGTTATCGATGCGCTGCATTTAAACATACATACATACATTCATTATCGTGAATCCTGATAACGTTTTCTTCTTTTATATAGGCCATTTTTGTCCATTTTTTCCCCTTTTAATATCTTGTAGTCAAATTAACGTCCAGGTACAGCCACTTTTTGGTCAGAAATGGCCGTAAATCAAAAATAGTGCAATATGCAAGAAATCGTAGTGTCACAAGAATTGTGTAAATCGATTGTCCCAAAGTCAAGAACAAAAATGGTAAAGCAATTTATTATTTCAATGAACATGTTTACAACGACATTGCAAACGGTGCTAAGAATTGTAAAATTTACAACTAATTTAATTAAATAAGTTCATTTATAAGAATTTATTATTTCATATTGTTCTCTGCTAAAAATATAATATTTTAAAACATACCTTTTTATTATTTTAAAAATTATAGGATAATACAAAAAAAAAACCGGTCAAGTGCAAGTTGAACTTGCACAATTAGTGTTCCGTACGTAGATTGTTTTTAAAATAAAAATTTTTGTTAGGGTGGTATAAAATGATCAGTGACTTCATAAAACACACCCCAAATGAGTTTTCAACAAAGTTTGTTTCCAATCTTTACTGAAAACCGGTGACCTTGAAATTTTGTTTTTTTTGATATACCAAATAAATTATTAAAGGTAATGCACTCGTGATAATTTTCGTTCAATCTATACCCCGTGGAGAATATTCCAGAATTCTTTCAAAATTTTTTGATCAGTACTTTTCGAGATAAGGTAGAGGACAGCGATTTTTTAAAAGTAATACGAAGAAAAGTGTGCGCAAGTATTACATTATATATATATTTTTTACTCGTGTTTTCACAAGCTTTCATTTGACACCACACTCGATGACCTAGTAAAAAAAAAATTTTTTCACTTCCGATTTCACCCCTCAAAACGAACCCCTTAAGCCAAAATTTATGTTACGGTGGTATAAAATGATCAGTGACTTCACAAAACACACCCCAAATGAGTTTTCAACAAAGTTTATTTCCAATCTTTACTGAAATCTGATGACCTTGAAATTTTTGTTTTTTTTATGTACCATATAAATTATTAAAGGTAATGCACTCGTGATAATTTTCGTTCAATCTACACTCCGTGGAGAATATTCCAGAATTTTTTCGAAATTTTTTGATAAGTACTTTTCGAGATAAGGCCCGGGACAGCGATTTTTCGCGAATTTTTAACAATAATACAAAGAAAAGTGCGCGCAAGTATAATATTATATATATATTTTTTACTCGTGTTTTCACAAGCTTTCATTTGACACCACACTCGATGACCTAGTAAAAAAAATGTTTTTCACTTCCGACTCCACACCCAAAAACTAACCCCTTAAGTCAAAATTTAATTCTCAAAACTACATGGTTCTGATGAGGCCATCAATTCCTATATTATTACCAAATTTCACCTTTCTATGTCAAATAGTTTCGGAGAAAATCGGGTGTGACAGACAGACAGACAGACAGACAGACAGACAGACACCGAAGTGATCTTATAAGTGTTCCGTACGGAACACTAAAAACAAACAAAAAAAACATGTTTTATTTATAATAAATAAGTTTAATTTTTCAGTGTGTAGAGTTCTCATTTCTGGCCAAAAAGTGGCTAAAATCTGACCATAACTTGGAAACGATAGCCTAATACAACAAAGTACATAAGAATTAAAAGTAAGCAGATCAAAAAACATAAAAAAGTGTACCTGCACGTTAATTTGACTAAAAAATATAAAATGGACAAAAAAATGGGCAAAAATGGCCATTATGTAAGAGGAAAAACGTTATCAGGAGTCACGATGAGTAGTTTAAGTAAATCACATGGATAAACTTATAATACAGTACATTATATTACTCAGTATATATCACCACTACACCAAACACTTTATTGACTCAATCATCGCTCCTGATGAAGCTAACATGGTTAGCGAAACGCGCGTCGAGTGCAAAAATAAAGTGTTTGGTGTAGTGGTGATATATACTGAGTAGTATCATTGTGCCAAAGATTCCACATTCCCAACCTAGTACATTATATATTGACTTTCGATGCTTTTTACGGCAATTTAGCGAGTTTTTCCATTTTTTTCCTCTTAAGAAAGTCGTGTTCAGCCTTGAATAATTGTTTCTAGAGGCCCAAGGAACGATTTAAATCGGATCTAATGAGTGTCACTTTCAAAAAAAAATGCCTCTTTTTTGAACCGCTAATATACCAACAATTTACGGAAACGCTCATATAAATTAATAGTCCAGTAAATAGGAATTTTAAATACTCATTCATAGTTGAAGCCTGAGTTTTTGATCAAAAATTAGTTTTAATACGTGGATCAAGTATCAATAGTCAAAAATTGGAAATTGAATGAAAGGAGTTGTAAAAAAAAAAATGAAAACTACCCCAAAAACCACTTTCTCGCAAATTTTCTCGGAAAATATAAAAATTACAAAAAATGTCTCAAACAAAATCGATAGATGATACATTTATCTACAAAATCGTTATGAATCACTTTTCACATATTTGCGATACAGAACGAGATATTTGCAATTGATAATGGTTATTTAAGGCACTGCTAGCTAGAAAATATCCGAATCTGAAAAAAATCATAAAAAAATAGAAAAAATCATTATTTTTTTACCTTTTTTTTATTCGTATCTATTTAATGTAACTCATTTTTTCAGAGATTTTTTTTATTAACTTTATAAAGTTATAAACCATTATATTTTTTGAATTTAATTTTTGATTATTAAAATTGAAAAAAAAATTCCTTGTTACGTTCTTTGAAGTTTTATTTATTTGTAGATATCTATATATGTTTTATATAAAAGATTTTTTTTTCAATTGTTTATGACTTTTCAAAAAGTCAATAAAAGAAAATTCTCCGAAAAAATTAGTTGCATTAAATAGATAAGATTAAAAAAAAAAGTTCAAAAATAATGATCTTTTTATTTTTTATGAATTTTCATATCGCAAATACGTGAAAACTGACTCACGACGATTTTGTAGATAATCCTTTTTTGTTCGAAATATTTTTATATTCTTCGGGGCACCCCATTCCTCTAACATCGTCACTCAATTTGTTGGGCGTTAATTTGGGAGCAAATATGTCCTGGCATGAACATGTTGCAGGCATAGCAAGGAGAGCTTCTCAAAAGTTGGTAATATTATTTCGAACCAGAAAGCTTTACACTCCAAAAACTGTTAATTCTTTACAAAGCTCAAATTCGACCAACTATGGAATACAGCTCCCATGTTTGGGGCTCCGCTCCCAAACATAGACTGCATTTGTTGGATTCTATTCAGAGAAGAGCTGTTCGTCTGATTGGAGACCCGGAACTGACCGGTGGCCTTGATTCGCTGGAACATCGAAGAACGGATGGCGACTTGAGCCTCTGTGGCCCGTTTAATTCCTCCCACAGCGGTGCATGTTAGAAATACACGTCACGCTGATACTTCACATCCGTATGAGGTTCAGCTTGTTACGCCTCGTACAACGCTTTTCAAGCAGTCTTTTATATGGAGAATATCATCCCTTTGGAATAATTTGCCCAGGACTGTGTTTCCCACCGAGTACAATTTACAGCGATTCAAGAGCAACGTGAATCGCTTTTTCCGCACACGTGCCGCTCCTGTAGCACTCTAGGAATCTCCCTGCAGCACGTGTGCTAGACCCATAAAAAAAAATTCTACGAAAAATTTGAGAAAAAGTAGTTTATTTTTTTGCAACCCCTTCCATTCAATTTCCAGTTTTTGACTATTGATACTTGATTTACATATTAAAACTAATTTTTGATCTACAATTCAGGCTTCAAGTATGAACGATCATTTAAAATTCTCATTTACTGGACTATAATATATATTATGTACGAAGTAACTCCTCTAATTTCCTTTTTGAGTACAAATAATTATGCTTAAAATTTGTTCACTACCAAAAATTAGAAACAACAATACTATTAAAACTATATAAAATTTATCGACCCCCTTCACCTGGAGAAACAGCTCAAAAATAATAAGTTCCTTTCCTACTATAAATATTATATGTGTAGCAAATTTCAAGCCGATATTTTATTTCGTTCGAGGGTTACCTAAAAAACAGGCAGATAGCCAGACAGAAATTAGCAAGTATGTTTTTCGTTATCTAAGGAGCTTAAAACGTCAAGAAATGCAAAATCTCAGGTGAGTTATCGTGTCAGCAGCTAGCCAAAGCGCCGAAAATTGGAATGTATGCTTTTAGTACTGTAGAAAAGTGAAACAGGCCCTGAAAAGTAAAAAAATATATAAATACCTCCAAAATTATTATTTTCCAGAATACAATACCTCCTTTAATAAAGAAATTAAAATTATGGTGATTGTAGCATATCCCTTATTATTTCTAAAATAACAAAGAAAAGTACATTTGCATTAAAATCATACGTATGGTACATCGTAAAAACCAAATTTTCAAATATAAAACATTAGCTTACGACGTGATCCTAAGCAAACTCGTTGAAAAAAGAGTTTTACGAAATCATATGTATCTTTATCAATATTTATCTCCTCATTGTATTGTTTTTATTACGTAATTTTAAACGAAAAAAGTACTGAATATATCAACTAACGACATTACGTATAAAAATTGTTGCCAAACTTTGGAAATTTGGAAAAAATAATCAATAAGGGAACAGTAGCCATAAACGGATCTTCTACACTAATTGAATCAAACTGAAAATATATCTATCTAGTTTAGCAACTGATCAGTCGAGTCGTAACAGCCAACGAAAGATTTGGATTAACTATGAATATAAGAAAAACAAGTAGATGGTAATAACAAAGAAAAATCTACCACTAGACTCCCTCAAAATCAGGGAGAACACCCCAGAACAGGTATCCACATTTAAATATTTGGGAACCAATATAAATGACAAGTGGAACCCAAGAAAGGAAATATATTCCCGAATCGAACATGCCCGAGTAACATATGAATATGAATAAATTTTTCCATCGCATAAGTCTCAATCTCGCACTCCGAATGAGAATGGTAAGAGCATTTGTATTCTCCGTGCTAATGTATGGATGTAAGTGCTGAACCCTTGACCCTAGCTCAGAGAAACAACTGGCATCTTTTGAAATGTACATTTTGGATGCCTTCTTCTCATCTCCTGGGTACAGAAAATAAAAAACACAGAAGTGCTGGATAGAATGAACAAAATGAAGGAATTACTAACAACTATGAAAATAAGAAAAACTCAATACTTCGGACATATAATGAGGGGCATAAAATACGTATTGCTACGTCTAATTGTTGAAGGTAAAATAAAGGGCAAACGATCGATCGGCAGACGACAGAATTCTTGGCTGAAGGACATGAGAAGGTGGTTTGGATGTGCTTCGAGTAATATTTTTCGAGGAGTGGTGTCTAAAGTTCGCTTGTGAAGAGACGGCGTCGTAAAAAGAAGAAGATAGCTTATACTGAACACAATTACGAGTAATTTGTTGAGTTATTATTATTGCTACTTCTTCCTCTTTCTTGTTCTTCTTCGTACGTTAGGACCATGTCCTGTGTTCACTTCAAAGGTTTCCCAGAAACAATTGCGATGATGAAGACCAGCTCTCATACCATCTTATTGGTGGTCTTCCAAGCGGTCGTGGTGTGTTTGGTCGCTTCTCTTTTGCAACCTTAGCCAACCGGTTATTTGGCATTCTGTCCACATGGTCTCTCCATTCTCTTCTCCTATTCCTTGCCCATCTCACCACATCCTGTATTTCGCACATTTCCCTTATTTCTTCACATCTCCTCCGGTCAAATAAGGTATGTCCTGTTATCGATCTAAGTGTTCGCATTTCTGTTGTTCTTAGGAGTCGTTTTGTTATTATGTTCTCCGCTCTGGTTTCTATCGCGTAGGTCATGATCGGTCTTACGCATGTTTTGTATATTCTTACTTTGCTCCTGGTGCTCATATATTTGTTTCTCCAAATTATATCTCTTAAGTATCCTGATATTAATGATGCCTTTGTTGTTTGAGTTTTTACTTCCTCCTTAAGGTTCCTGGTACTTGTTATGTTTGCCCCCAGATATTTGAAGGATATCACTTGTTCTACACTCTGCTCATAAATCGCGAGTTTGCATCTTTTCAGTTCTTTAGATATTGTAAGGGATTTTGTTTTCTTTACAAATATTTGCATATTAAACACTTTTACTGTTTGTGGAAACTTATGTAGATGTCTCTGTAAGTTATCTTCGTCTCCTGATATGATTACTGCATCATCGGCGTAGCATATTATTTTTATTTCTTTGTCTCCCAGTCGATATCCTCTCTCAGTTTTCTTTACTTCGTTTATAATTTCATCCATTATGATGTTAATTAAGATTGGGCTTAGGCTATCTCCTTGTCTGATTTCGATTGTCATAGATATTTTATATATACATATGTGTGGTTGTTGGTGTTCAACTCTTCGATAGTTTTTATTATATTCGGGTGAATTCCCCTTTTTTGTAGTAGGGTTATGACATCAGTTAACCGTACCCTATCGAATGCCTGGGTAAGATCAATGAAACAGATAAAGGCTATATTATTAAACTCTATGGCTTTTTCGGTAATTTGGCGGATTATAAATATGGCGTCTATAGTAGACCTGTTCTTTCTGGACCCTTGCTGTTCTTCACAGATTCCGGTTAACATTATTTCTTCTGTTAAAATTTTAGTGAACAATTTTAGTACCGCACTCATTAAGCTGATACCTCGATAGTTTTTTGGATCTGTCCTTTCTCCTTTTTTGAAATTGGTATCAAGATGCTTTCTTTCTATTCGGATGGTATAATCTTGGCTGTGAGTATTTTGTTAAAGAACATCTGTAATTCTTCTAGTACTTTATCACCTCCATATTTGATCATTTCGTTCTTAATTTTGTCCATGCCCCGGGCTTTTCTGTTTTTTAGTTTCGCTGCCACGTGCTGTATTTGATTCAAGGAAATGGTCCTATTTGGTTAGGAAACATTTTCATCTTCATGCTTTATTTCCTGTGTTAATGAATTGGTTTCTGATGGACTATGGAGTTTTTCGAAATATCTTTCCCATTCTTCCGTAATTTTTGTATTTTGTATATACTCATTTATTGGTTTTTTTTCTATTTCGCAGTAGATTCCATATTTTTTTTTGTCCTCCGTACAGATCATGTTCCATATCGTTCAAAAATTTCTCCCAATGCTCTCTTTTGATTCTCTGGATATTCTCGTTGACCCCGTTTCTTACAGTTTTATAATCATTATATGTTATAGCATTGGATCTGTATTGTAGGTACGATTTTCCTTTTTCCTCAGCTAATGTCTTAACTTCTTGTTTGAACCAAGGCTTTGTGTTTGGTTTTTCCCCCTTTCTTTATAGTCCTTCTTCCAAATGCTTCTTCTACTGCTTCTAGCATATCAGTTTTTAGTTTTGTCCATGCCGTTTCTATGTCATCGGACTCTCGAATATCATTTGTGGCTATTTTTTCTGTTAACCTTTGTTGATATAGATATTTGGTTGAGTCGTCGGATAGAGATTCTTATTGATTTTGCTTATTTGTACGACGGGTTCGCTACGAAGTCGTTGCATGGTTGTTCGTATTTTTGCTATTACAAGATGGTGATTCGTTCCAGCATTGGCAGAAGCTAATGTTCTCACGTCATGTATTCTTGTTGGATGAATATTTCTATTTGTGATTATGTAATCAATTGTTGATCTTTGTCCATGTGTATTTTCGAAGGTTGTTGCTACTTAATTCAATTTATGTGTCAAGGAGTTATAGAACTAGAGGGCCAACTCATTCTTCATGGTGTACTTCTCCAGTACATTAGATCTAGAGGCAGGTACACCACTGTTTTTATATATTGCATGGAAAGATTTTTTAAAATTATACAGATTGTGACACATTAACTTTAGAAAATTAACTAACCTTTTCCTCTTGTTAATGGCGTTCATGAATATTTGGACAAGTTGTCATTCCCTTTATTTATTGTGTGGGCCACTTCCGTATGTTACATTTTACTTTTTATAAGCAGAGTGTTTCTTAACTTACAGTTTTTCTTTTAACAGGTTGTATTAGCACGAAAGAACTGTATAAGAGTTTTAATACTCTAAGATTGCATTTAGTCCGACCTCAAATATCTGTCGTATCAAGAGAATTTTTATTGAAAAAGTATTGTAGCCGGAACTTGATTCTTCAACTGCGCTTATTATAATATTTCGAAAGCAATTGGCCTATAATTTCATATAAAACTTACTTTCAATTTTGTGTAAAACTCTTTTTCCAAAGGAGTGAAGTATCTTTATCTTCTTCTTCGGCTTTTAGCCAGCCACTCCCATACATAAGTAATCGCGTAAGAAGTTGTTTGGATGTCTGTAGAAAATCGAAAAGCTAGATCAGAACATAAACTTTCACCAGATTAATTCAACAAATACAACCTTGTGCCTTGGTATGCCAGTCACCACCGACTGACTTAAGATTGTCTGCTCTTTAGAACACTATCTTCGAGATAACCACCCAGCTCCACTTAGATTTGTATACGTAGGTTAGAAGACTTTTAGTCCGTATACTGGTCACCAATTTTACACGTCTATTTTCAAGAACCATGATTCGACCATTTTTGGTCAACTATCAAAGTTTCACACACTCACATAATTGTTATCTTTGAAAGTAAGTGGAAAAAATTTTAATATTTTTTTCATTCTTTTTCAATTCGGTTTTAAGTGGTTACATACACCTCGAATTTTCAAAAATATATATACTTCTAAGAATTATTCAAAAAATTTCTTTTAAGAAAATTCCATTCCATTACAAAGTTATAATATTAAATGTGACCTGGCGTCGGATTGGGACCGCTACCTGTCTTCAGACACTGTCTGCAATATTACTCGGGTAATTTTTAATATTTTTAAACTTTTTTATTAAATTTTAATAATTACTTTTTCTATAAAATGTTCAGAGGTTTTTTAAATTTTCCTAATAGACAGTTTTTTATAAATAATTAAACATAAATTTTTTGGTCGAAAGTTGCATACTAAATCTTTTATTTTAAAAAAAAACCTTCGACAATTTTTAAGTACTGCAGACAGGGAGACCTCGTAGATTTCATCAGTGGTCCACCTAACCCGATAAAAAACTTTTATAAATGTTATTCACTTAATAGCCTTTAAAATATTTTTTGTGTTCCGTACGGAACACTCATAAGATCACTTCTTTGTCCGTCTGTCTCTCTGTATGTCACACCCGATTTTCTCCGAAACTATTTGACATAGAAAGTTAAAATTTGGCACTAATATAGGAATTGATGGCCTCATCAATAGGGGATGAAATCAGAAGTGATTTTTTTTTACCAGGTCATCGAGTGAGGTATCATGAAAGCTTGTAAAAAGACGAGTTCAAAAATATATATGTTGTAACACTTGCGCAAAATTCTCTTTGTATTATTTTTAAAAAAGTGCGAAAAATCGCTGTCCCCCCACTTTATCTCGAAAAGTATTGATCAAAAAATTCTGGAATATTATCTACAGGGTGTAAATTAAATGAAAATTATCACGAGTGCATTACCTTTAATAATTTATCTGGTATAAATAAAAAAAAAAAGGTCAAGATCGGAAAAAACTTTATTAAAAACTCATTTAGGATGTGTTTTGTGAAATCACTGATCATTTTATACTTCCGTAACGAAAATTTTTATTTTAAAAGCAATCAACGTACGGAACACTCATTGCGCAAGTCCAACTTGCACTTGGCCGGTTATTATTGTATATCTGTTTTTTTTAACAAGAACTTGATGTTTTTTTAAATATAAATACTTTTTGCAACGCCCAGGTGTATGTAATCCCTTAATAGTGTAGTCGGAACAGTCTAATTTTTGCCCAGCCAAAGTTCTTCATCTTGATTAAAAAAAAACACTAAAAATATTCTTTATTTTATTATTATCTTTCGTTATTTCTTAATATAAAGATTATCACGTAATAATATCATGTAGAGCCCGAATTTTACTAATTAGGGTCATGGGCGTAGCTATCATTTTTCTGGGGTGAGCTTAGGACAGGACGGGCCTTATTTGAATGTATTTTTTAATTTCATTATAATAATGGATCGTTTTTTTTTTTTTGTGGGGGGCACCAGGCTTTCTGGGGAGGGGCGTGTCCATCCCTGCCCCCTGGCTACTGGCATGATTAGAGAAAAGCAGCATTAAGAAAACCCGGAGCCAATCCTTCTAATACGAAACTACAGTCTGTCAAGTAAGAACGTGACCGCTCGTATTTTTGAAAAAATTTGTTTTGAGAACATTTTTTGCCATCAATGTATTCTTTGGTGTGTTAACAACGGCGCAATTATCATAGTAAGTTGTCCAATGGCCTCCTGTATCAATAACTATTGATCACATAATATCTTCGAGGCATGCTGTCGACAAGACTTTCTGCATACTCTGCAAATTTTTTGAATCTCGCGAGACAACTGAGTCAAAGTCCTCAGAATCTTTACTCTGAGCTTTGTCTTTACAAGGAACAATTACCCTAGTAAGCTATCCAATCGTCTTCTGCCTCAATAATCGCCTCGCATCTATGAGGGATGCTGTCGACGAGTTTTTTTGCGTACTTGGGCAATGATCTCCAAATAGTTTGAATCTCGCAAGACAACTGACACAAAATCCTCAGAGTCTTTCGTCTGAGCTTTCTCCTTACAAGGGACCAAACGTTTCGAATAGGGTTGGCGTCCGGCGATTGTGAGGGCCACTCTAGTATCTTATCAGGGGCCCAAGCGAGCCCCTTCGCGACGTGATTTTCGCTCAACAAAGGTTTCTTCAACGTGCTTCGGAATTTGACATCATGAGCACGAAGATGTTGTCGAATGGTCGATTCATTTTTCGACTTTCGGAGTGAGTCGTCGACATTTTTCGTCCCCTTAAAATGATTTATTCAGTTCTTCACAAACGATACCGACTTTTTAATATATTTAGCGTCCGCAGAATGTGTCATTTTAGGTTGGGAACAAAGAAATACTGCTTCCAACCGACGTGCAAACAAGTGGATTTTACATAATTTCGACGAAAATTCGGAATCGACTGATACTTTTAGTAAAATGCGTCGCAGACAAAGGTTCGTTCTACCGATTTTTGTTGAATCGCTAGAATCGCATCTACCAAAAATGAATTATGGCGGACACGTTCTTACTTGACAGACTGTATCAAATGAATAAAATATGTTACTATTGTTAACATGACCATACCAAATTGCTTTTTTGTTTTGCTGATGCAGGTTCTAATAATTTTCAACAAAATTTCGTTATTTTTAATGGAGATACAAACACGTATAGATTTATTATTTATATCATTAAACTATATGAGATAATTGGGATTAAGCGCCTTGTCGTTTATTTAACTTATAATAAGCATCAGAGTTCAGCCTACACAGTTTGCACGATACAAATTTATTACCAAATGACGTGTTTTATCAGCAAAATATTTTTGCTAACAGAATTAAATTCGATTTTCCTTTTACTGTCAATAAATAGGGCTCCCCATTAGATTTAAATAAAATAAGAATATAAATCATTTAAATACTGTTCAAATTTATTATGCCATAGGGTGTTATAAAATATGTACAAGCAGTAAACAAAAGAACATTAAAGCGCCCACGATTTTTATAATAAAATTATGCTTCTGGGTTATTGAATTTATTTTATACCGATTCTAAAGCCGCCTACATACGATCAAATAGGTTGATCCAACCAGTTTGTCATGCAAGTTGGTCAAGTAAGTTTGACGGTACAAGTTGAGCCCACACGTTCTAGTAAAATAGACAAACGGACAAACTTCTCATCAGTGTGCTCCGGTTGCTAGTGAAGTGTGGACTACGCCGAACATTGTGATTTGTTGTTGCATTATTATTTGTTGTTTTCATTGCATTTCCATTCCACTTATCATATTTATATTGACTGTTACTGAAAGAGAAATAGGTTAAAAGGAAATCAAACAGATCACACTACATTAATTTATTGAACGAATTGAGGTGTGAGCACCAAGGTAGGCATAACTGTATGAGGATGGACGAAGATACTTACTTATTACTGCTCTCACTTGTTTTGCCAAAAATAAAAAAAAATTCTGACCAAGTGCAAGTCGGATTTGTACAATTAGTGTTACCTACGGTGATAAAAAATTATCCTAAATAAGTTCTCAACAAAGTTTGTTTCCGATCTTTCTTGAAAACTGATGACCTTGAAATTTTTGTTTTTTTTTATATACCAGATAAATTATCAAAGGTAATGCATTCGTGATAATTTTCGTTCAATCTACACCTTGTGCAGAATATTCCAGAATTTTTTTCGAAACTTCTTAATCAGTACTTTTCGAAATAAGGGGAGCAGACAGCGATTTTTGGCCATTTTTTACAACATATATATTTTTGAACTCGTTTACAAGCTTCCATTTGACAACCCAATTTTTTTTTCACTTCCGATTTCACCCCCGACTAACCCCTTAAGTCAAAATTGAACTTTCAAAATTACACCGCTCTGATGGGGCCACCAATTCTTATATTAGTGCCAAATGTCAACTTCCTATGTCAAACAGTTTCGGGGAAAATCGGGTGCGACGGACAGACACCGAAGTGATGTTATAAGTGTTCCGTGTAGAACACTAAAAACAGACCATGGCGAGAACTACAAGTTGGTGAGTTGGATGGTTTAAAGGCTAGATAACGTCCTACACGATCAAACTTACTTGTCAAGCCGTCAGTCTTCCAACAATTTTTCTGATCAATCCAGAAAACCGTCCAACTCACCAATTTCACGCCTACACCATCAAACTGCAAAACAATATGCAGATGACAGTCAGATTTTAAGGAGCTTTAATAGTCTTAACGCATTACAGGCGGAACAGGAAATTAATTACTGTTTAAATTCGATGTTTACCTACTCTAATAACAATGGTTTGAAGATAAATCCGAGAAAGTCGGCAGTACTGTATTTTGGAACAAACAGTGAATGGGCTTCGGTAAATTTCAATTTAAATATGGCCCAGGAGAGAATTCCGTTTGTTACTGAATATAAAAATTTGGGAATATTATTTGATAGTAAGCTCAGGTTTAGACAGCAGGTTTCTTTGGTAGCTCAAAGGGCGTATTGTTCACTACGTAATTTATATAAGAATCGGCATATCCTCAATTTGAGCTTAAAAAAATATTTGTGCGAGACTCTTGTCCTTTCTCACTCTAATTATTGTAATTTTGTTTACGGTCCGTGTCTAGACCGTATGTCGAAGTATAAGCTGCAAAAAATTCAAAACGCCTGTGTACGTTTTATTTTTGAATGCAGGGGGAGGGATCATGTGAGTGGCAGGCTGAGGGAGCTGAAATGGTTGCGTATTAAGGATAGAGAAAGGCTACATCTGGGTTACTTTTTGCATAGACTGTTGATGACCGGAGTGCCACAGTATCTGTGTGAAAGGCTGCATCATCGAAGTTCGGTGCATCAGCGTAATACTAGGTACAACGACCGCTTTCAAATACCTAGGCATCGTACAAGTGTGTTTAAACAGTCTTTCGGCTATACATCTGCTAAATTTCTGAAGGTTTGCTTGCTCTGTCTGAACCATCTTTCAGAAGGCAGCTAAAGGAGATTTTATTTTAGACTTATTGACTGTTATTATTATGTCTCTTTTATAGGGTAAGGTGGGGATCATGGTTTGTATATGGATATCAATATGATGTAGAACTACAATGTTTTCCTTTTTTAGTTTAGAGTAGGTAGAGTTTAAGTACTAATGGATACTTCTTAAATTGTATTTGAGTTTGTATTTTTATTTTATTTTTTGTATTTCTTTTGTATATTTTTGAGAACTCGGTTAACAACAGCACTGCTGCATTTCGCCGAGTATAAAATAAAGGCGTTTATTATTATTATTATAATTAAACTTGACCAACTGACTTGACAAGCCAAGTTGGACGAACTTACCTGATCGTGTATAGGGGCCATATAAGTCTCTCCATATGTGGGCAATATGTTTATGTTGCACGACAATACAACTAATACTGTAGCAATATTATTATAAATTATTTTGAAACATTTTAATTACTTGTTACCAACGCAACTGCAGAAGAAGAATCTCGTTTACTAGTACCTTTATATACATAAAAAATAATCTAAACAAGATCTCTTATACTAACAGTCAGTGTCGTAGCTAGGGTCTTGAGCGCCCGGGGCAAGGTTCGAAATCGAGGTATTTTATAGACTGAAGAGAAAAATCACAAAAATAATGTAATTTGGTTAAAAATGTACATTTCTCGCCTTTTCTGATGAAATTTTGTCAATGACATGATCTAAATTATTTTCTTTCACAATTTCATATTCAACTGAAATTATAGCCATAATGTTCAGACGTTCTGGGCCAATCTGCGATCGCAAATAATTTTTTATTAATTTAAATTTGCTGAAAGATCTTTCACAGCTAGTAGATGTCACAGGTTCAGTCAATGCTAGTCGAAGAGCTATGCCTATTTTTGGATAACTGGTCACTAAACCATATCCTTCATGACAATTTAGAAGAGCAATGTAGTCTGCATTTTTTATATAAGGCAATAATGATTTTATTTGGTGTTTGTAACTTTCAATTTCCAAACATAACTCATTGGCATTTAAATCTTCTTTGTATTTTAATGCGAGTTCAGCTGCGGACTTTTTTAGTTCTTCAGTGGAGGTCGATAATGAAAATCCCGACTGTAATTAAGTCAATGTCGATAGCGCCTAACAAATCTATATGATTCTATTAGGCGCTACCGCCATTAATTGTTCGTTTGTATAGTATAAACTTTTTAAATTTTGTGTAAGTGCCTTGTTAATGCGCCCCTTTGAGGTCTGCGCCCCTCTGAGGTCTGCGCCCCTCTGAGGTCTGCGCCCCTTTGAGGTCTGCGCCCCTGACAGCCGCCCCTGTTGCCGAGCCCTAGCTCTGACGCAGTACTAATATATTAATAAAGAGTTAGCCTAGGCCACTTCCCATTATCAAAAACAAATACGGTTGCTATGGATAGTAGTTTGATATGTAGTTAATATATTTGGTTGTCCAGATTGTATTGTGTTATTTATAGTGAATTTTTCAAGAAGATCGGCAAAAATTGTGAATTTATTAAAACGAATATCTGGAGTACCTGGAGGATACGGCCTCAACTCCCGAAAGAAACCTACATTAAAACGAATATCATTCAGTGATAAAGTATCTCTGTTTGAAAGGACTGTCCACTAAAGAAATTTACGACTAGATGCTTAATACATTGTCCTTCCTACGCAACAGGGTGTGATGAACACCGTCCTGGAAGACCCGTTCCTGTGTCTACCCGAGAGAAAATTTCACGCGAATGTGTTTTTCACTTTTTACATTCTGATTTGAGTATGAGAAAATGATTAGGTAAATGAATCCCTAAACGTCAAAAGGCTCACCAAAAACGATTGAGAGTCACAACATCCAAGATGAGTTATAGGCATTTTGAAGAGGCTTGAAAAACTTATGGCCGGTATACTGGTCTGTTGAAGGTTGATAAGATATATAAAGGCAGGCCGTCGATAAGGGTGAGGGGAATGGGTGGATTTCCCCGGGATAGATTGTTCTAAAGCGATCCGAAAATTTTGAGAAAGACCTTAATTTATTGTTTCGGGGAAGGTTGTTATCGGAGTATTAAAAGAAAGAAATTATTTTCGTATTGTAGTAATAGATTTCACTTGATATGGATACGAAACGGTTAATAAAGTTCCATTAGAAGAGGGTTCTCTACCAGTCTTTCCTTACCCCTTCTTGAATTTTTTTACAAGCTGTTGACAGGGGAAAAATTTTATAGAAATGAAGTTTTTTTAAAATATGAGAGGAGGAGAAGGAAAGCTCAAGTTTTTAAAGTTTTATTGTAAGAAAAGTTTTTTTTTTCTTCCAAAAGAAGCCCAGATTTTTCGATTTTATTTGTTACTGCCTTAGAAAGGTCTGAACTTTATTTCCACGGGAATGGAGACCCGAAAATCGAATACTCCCCACTCCTAGTTCAGGTTTCCTATCCACAATCCTGAACAAGAGTATGCAGACATGTACAACCCACACTTTGCTAATAAACTTTTGGAATTATTATTGATTAATAATGCTCAATAAAAATGTAACAACCTTAATTATTTATAGACCTTGCTTATTATTTTCATACTCCATTGAGAAACCACCTACTGCTCTATTAACGAGAGAAGTAAAAATTCTTTAAATTTTTCAGTGGTCCGATATTGTAACACATCTCATATAACAGTTATGCGAGTAATAATTATAAACATATTCACGTAATAAGTATACTATATCGCTCATATAAGTAGAAAAATCCGGTTAGTGAAAAGATTCTTTAAATATGTATAATTGTCCATTTTTGTGACAAACCCTGTATATAATTTACTTATATTTCATTAAGATCGGTTTAACGGTTTTCGTATGATGCCGGAACAAACAAACAAATAAACACAAGAAGTCTACAAAATCGTGTTCTCGTTATCACTTTTTCGCAAAAATGGTAGACTCTGTTTATATGACAATTTTAACGTATGTGTGGATAATGGAGAAAATAACTATCGGCCAGATGTCTCTATAAAAATTATATTCCCTGTGAGACAAAAAAATGGATTCATTCAAATACAAATGTATATATGATCGATTAGACAGACAAAACTGAGACATATGCATTAATACCGCTCGATTACTAAATGGTTTGACTGTTAACCTATGGCTCTACAACTACAATAAATTATAATTATTTAATAAATAGATGGATTATTATTATTATTATTAATTGAATTTTCAGATCTGTCCTCTACATAATAGATTAGCGAATTTAAAATATAATAAAATATTTTTGTATTATTACTTAAAATAAGCTGCTCATTTCAAATTTAGAAAGTTTGTTTCCTCTAGGCTCTTATAGATTATTGACATGTAACCCCACCCCATTCATTCATCACTTGAAGATATATCTCTCAAAAACTACAAGTTCCTTCCCTACTTAGGGTACCAAATTTGAAATCAGGTTAAAGCGCCAATACATCACCAGACAAACAGAAATTTGTTTCTTTTTAGTCTCGGAACGTGAAGAGACGTAAAAATCTCGAAGAATTATTTTTTTACGAATCCAATACTTTTCTTAGGGTAGACAATAGCGACTATAGTGTAGTGAGTAAGGTGTGTGTGATTTTTACGCTGGCGACTCGGGTTTGTATCTCGGTCCGGGAAATAATAAAAAAAAGCCTTTACAACGTGACGGTCGCCTCTCTCGGGAAGGCAATAGCAAACTACCTGTTGCATCATGACTAGTAAAACCCTCTCAATTCGGTAGTTCGGAACCGGCATTAAACTGTAGGTCCTCTTTGTCTGTGGAACACTTAAAAAGGCATCAACCACAGGCACTGACGAGAGGGTCGCCTACGTCTGTATCGTATATGGCACTTCAAGAAGGCAATAAAAGAAAAAATATCATAAATCTCCCTCAGTTTGACCAGCCACAAAGTTTTAGCTTTGACGTACCTCTAATTATGCCAATTTAACCATGCCTAATTTCACACTACTTTTTCATTATTATCTACAAATACCTATGCGATTATGATAAGTTGTTTTCAAATATGTGTCATTGTTTTCGAAAAAACGAATTGTCATTGTAGAACAAAGTCTTTCATAAATATTTAGCTAATAAACTAAGAAAATATAAATTTAAATGCATATATCATATTGCGAATTTTTTCAGATATTTCTGACACAATGATTTGTACTTTTTAGTGTTCCGTATGGAATACTTATAAGATCACTTCGGTGTCTGTCTGCCCGTCTGTCACACCCGATTTTCTCCGTAACTATTTGACATAGAAAGTTGAAATTTGGCAGTACCATAAGAACTCAGAGCCGTGTAGTTTTGAAGGTTAAATTTTGACTTTGGGGGATGAAATCGGAAGTGAAAAAATTTTTTTTTATCAGATCATCGAGTGGGATGTCAAATTAAAGCTTGTAAAAATATATTTCAAAAATATACATAATTTAATACTCTTTTTGTATTATTTTTAAAAAATTGCAAAAAATCGCTGTTGTCATTACCTTATCTCGAAACGTACTTAACAAAAAATTTTGAAAAAATTCTCGAATATTCTCCACAGGGTGTAGAATGAACGAAAATTATCACGAGTGCATTACCTTTAATAACACTGGTCAACACAAGTCTTGTTTCCTTTATTTTTTTTTCTGTTATTGGGTATTTCTATGGCCCTGACTATGAAAAAAATACTGGGAGATTGCTAACAGCTTTACCTTTTGAAATATACAGTTTTATTATTTTGCCAAAAAAATACAAAAAAATAATATATTATGTTAACAAAATTTCTATTGAACACTAGCAAATGATCTTTTATAAGATTTCCTTGAATGGACGACTTTAGGTAGATCTCGTTGCAAACTCCAGCAGTAGTCTGCCATCATATGTGAGTCCCACCGCCCCTGATAACGCTCTTTCATTGTCCGAAGATCCTGATGAAATCTTTCACCCTGCTCCTCACTAAAATCACCCAGATTTTGTGGAAATCGGTATAAATGCGAGTGCAGGAAGTAGATTTTTATGCTCATGTTGCACCCTAGCTCTTGCAAGTTCGATAGTATGCACTCAACAAGCTCGACATGGTCGTCAGATTTCTTTTTGCCTAGGAAGCTACTCGTAACCAAAACAAATGAATTCCAAGCTTTAGATTCGACTTCAGTCATTGATTTGACAAAATTAGGATCTTTCACGAGTTGCCTAATCTGTGGCCCATTAAAAATACCAGCTTTCAATTTTTCTGAACTTAATCCTGGAAACTTGCGTGAAAGAAAATTAAAACATTCGCCACTTTTGTCAAGCGCCTTCACAAACTGTTTCATTATGCCGAGTTTAATATGAAGTGGTGGAAGTATGATGCGGTCTAGGCTAAGTAAAGGCACGTTTATAACATTTTTTGTACCAACTTTTAGCTCTTCCCGCACTGGCCAAACTTTTTGTGACCAATGGTGTTGTTTGTCACGACTATCCCAGAGACACATGAAACAAGGGAACTTTGTGTACCCCCCTTGTTGACCTAAAAGAAAGTTAACCATTTTCAGATCAACACAAATGACCCATTTGTGGTCTTGATACTTAATTTTTTCCATAACCTTAGAAACATTTACGTATTCTTCTTTTAAAGTCGTCGAATGTGCAATAGGTATAGATCCGTACTTGTTACCGTTATGAAGCAAAACACACTTTAAACTTATTTTGCTGCTGTCTATGAAAAGACGCCAATCACTAGGTTGGTACTGTTTCAATCCCATCTGCTGCAAAATACCACCAACATCGTTACAAAAAACTAAATCCTTCTCTTGAGAAAAATACGGTAACAGATTTTTTTCTCGGGTACGATAAAATGTAATGTTGGTTTCCGGAGTAAGCAAATTTTTTTCTGTTAAACGAGACGCTAAAATTTCAGAAGCTTCTTTTGGTAAGTTCAGATCTCTTACTAAGTCATTTAGTTCTTTCTGATTAAATGGTTGAGGTTCTGAAAGGCTACATTTGTAGTCTGAATCAGAGTCTTCACTTGATGTATTTCGTTCGGGTTCACAGAGATTTGGATCATCAGAAGACTTAGATGTGCTGGGTTGTACCTCCTGGGATTTTAATTGAGGTCGTTGAGCAGAAGATAAGGTAGGATATGACCACTTACTTCGATTTCCAGGGTTAATTCCGTTTATTTTCACAACGCAGAAGTAGCAATCGTCATGATGGTTTCGAGGTTCTCGCCAAATCATGGATGTTACCAACATTATTGCATCTCTTTTTTCACTGGACCATAACCGTAGACATACCACACATTTCTGGCATACTATATGAGGAACCCATGGCTTATCCTGATTACACAATTTTATTTTAAAGTATTGATGATACGCAGTTTTCACAAAGTCCGATATAGGTTTTCGATATTTTACAAATATATATTCACCACAAATATAGCAAAAACAATCGGGATTAAGCACACAACATCTTCTTGACGAAGCCATATCTAAAACAACAACAAAATATATTTTAGTGTCCAATAAAAAACGAAAATCTAAGTAAAAATAGTAAATGAGGGTAGTTAACTATAACTCAAAAACAAAAGCTGTTAGAGAAAAATTGTTGCCATATTTAAAAAATACGCGTCAATTTGAGATAGAAACAAAAAAAAAAATCACAGGAAACAAGCAATTTTCTTTTTTTTGTTGACCAGTGTAATTTATCTGGTATATGGTCATCAGTTTTCAGTAAAGATCGGAAAAAAACTTTGTTGAACACTTATTTGGGGTGTGTTTTGTGAAGTCACTGACCATTTTGTATCTCCATAACAAAAATTTTTATTTTAAAAGCAATCAACGTACGGAACACTAATTGCACTTGGCCGATTTTTGGTGTTCCGTACGGAACACTTATAAGATCACTTCGGTGTCCGTCTGTCTGTCGGTCACACCCGATTTTCTCCGAAACTATTTGACATAGAAAGTTGAAATTTGGTACTAATTAGGCCTCACCAGAGCCGTGTAGTTTCAAAAGTTAAATTTTGACTTAAGAGGTTAATTTTGAGGGGTGAAATCGGAAGTGGAAAAGAAATTTTTTTCCTAGATCATCGAGTGTGGTGTCAAATGAAAGCTTGTGAAAACACGAGTAAAAAATATATATATAATGTAATACCTGCGCACACTTTTGTTTGTATTATTTTTAAAAAACCGCGAAAAATCGCTGTCCCCCTACCCTATCTCGAAAAGTACTGAACAAAAAATTTTGAAAAAATTCTAGAATATTCTCCACGGGATATAGATTGAACGAAAATTATCATGAGTGCATTACCTTTAATAATTTATCTGGTATATAAAAAAATAAAAATTTCAGGGTCATCAGTTTTCAGAGATTGGGAACAAACTTTGTTGAAAACTCATTTAGGGTGTGTTTTGTGAAGTCACTGATCATTTTATACTACCGTAACAAAATTTTTTATTTTAAAAGCAATTAACTTACGGAACACTAATTGTGCAAGTTCAACTTGCACTTGACCGGTTATTATTTAATTTTAAACTGTATATCATACGAGAGTGGAATGGAAAGTTTTGTAAAATATAGGGTAAATAACATTTTTTTGCAAGAACAAAAATTCATTTCTTAACATAATCCCCATTGAGCTTAATAAATTTGCTTCAAATTTTTTTATTTCCTCAGAAAAATAATTGTTTCGAGCTCTACATAATACTCGTTTACAGCACAGATAACTTCTTCATTCGACGATAATTTTGTCCCCCCAAGCCAATTTTAAAGATAGGAAACCAAAAAAATCGCTTGGGGCTAAATCTGCGAAATAGTGTGGATGAGGAACTATTCGAAGCCCAGCTCGTGCACTTTTGCTATTGTAACGGCCGATATGTAAGCAGGCGCATTGTTCTGGTGAAAGAGCACTTGTTGCGTACTAGTCTTGATTGCTTCTGCTTCAGCCTACTATGCAACTGGTCCAACGTGGCGTAATAACAGCCAGTGGCTGTTTTAGACTTTTCCAAATAGTCAATCACGATGATACTCTATGACTCCAGGCAGTAGTCGATAAAACTGTTTTCACTTTTTTTCGGTGTATTTTCACTTTCGCCAACCCACTGTTTTGACTTTTGTTTTGTCGCTGGGATGTAATTGTGTATCCACGTTTCTTCTACAGTCACAAGAGAACGCCAAAAGTTCTTCTGATTACACTGCAACTTCTCCAAACACGTGCACCATATTAGCGAACCTCTTTACCTAAAAAAACGAAGGTATTCCTTTTTTATACCGAGTCACGTGCTTCGCTATAAAACAGCGATAATAAGCGGTTAACCTCTAATAACTTAATAAAAATAACCAACCAAGTGCAAGTCGGACTTGTTACGGAGGTATAAAATGATTAATAACTTCACAAAACATACCTCAAATGAGTTTTTAACAAAGTTTGTTTCCGACCTTTGTTGAAAACTCATCATCATCATCTTATACTGTCCACTGCTAGACGAAAGCCTCCCTCATGTCTTGCCACCTTTTTCTGTTCTGGGCCGCTTATACCCAATTTTGAAAACTGATGACACCGAAATTTTTTTTAGTGTTCCATACGGAACACATATAAGATCACTTCGGTGTCTATCCGTCTGTCCATCTGTCCGTCTGTTCGCCTGCCCGTCTGTCCGTCTGTCACACCCGATTTTCTCCTATTTGACATAGAAAGTTAAAATTTGGTTATAATATAGGAATTGATGGCCTTATCAGAGCTGTGTAGTTTTGAAAGTTAAATTTTGACTCAAGAGGTTAGTTTTAGGGGGTGAAATCGGAAGTTAAAAAAAAATTTACTAGGTCATCGAGTGGGGTGTCAAATGAAAGCTTGTGAAAACACGAGTTTAAAAATATATATAATGTAATACTTGCGCACACAAAAATCGCTGTACCCCCTTTTTCTCGAAAAATACGGGTCAAAAAATTTTGAAAAAATTCTGGAATATGCTCTACGGGGTGTAGATTGAACGAAAATTATAACGAGAGCATTACCTTTAATAATTTACTTGGTATACAAAAAAAAATTCAAGGTCATCAGTTTTCAGTAAAGATCGGAAACAAACTTTCTGAACTCATTCGGGATGTGTTTTGTGAAATTTACTGATCATGTTATGCCTCCATAACAAAAAATTTTATTTTAAAAGCAATCAACGTGCGGAATACTAACTGCGCAAGTTCACCGGTTATTTTTATATACCAGATAAATTATTAAAGGTAACGCACTCGTGATAATTTTCGGTCTGTGGAAAATATTCCAGAATTTTTTCAGAATTTTTTTATCAGTACTTTTTGAGATAAGGGGGGGACAGCGATTTTTGGGAGCCATCAATTATTTTATTAGGGCCTAATTTCAACTATCTATGTTTCTATACTTTCAAAGAAAAACGGATATGACAGACAGGCAGACAGTTCGTCGACATGTATTTTTGAACTCGTGTTTTTACAAGCTTTCATTTGATACCCCACTCGATGACCTGATACATATTTTTTTCACTTCCGATTTTATCCTCCAAAACTAACTCCTTAAGTCAAAATTTGACTTTCAAAACTACACGGCTCTGATAAGGTCATCAATTCCTATGTTACTGCCAAATTTCAACTTTCTATGCCAAATAGTTTTGGAGAAAATCGGGTGTGACAGACGGACATACAGATAGCGAAGTGATCTTATAAGTGTTTCATACGGAACACTAAAAAGGACTACCTTCGGCTATCTTGCTTCTAATTTGGCACCAACCCTTGCTGGGTCTATTTTTTAGGACTTTTTTACCGAAAATGCCACGCGCTGCTGTAAAATTTTATTGCGGTTGAAGGATTTAGAATTGAACTGTTAAAGATTATTGTAAATAACGAGTGAGGCAGTTTTTATTTTGGGAATAATCATTTTACCCAGGAGAGTGTGAGACCAATGTATCAATAACCGATCAAGTGCAAGTTGGACTTGCGCAATTAGTGTTCCATATGTTGATTGCTTTTAAAATAAAAAAATTTTGTTACGGATGTATAAAATTATCAGTGACTTCACAAGGCACATCCCAAACAAGTTTTCAACAAAGTTTTTTTCCGATCTTTGCTGAAAACTGATGACCTTGAAATTTTTGTTTTTTTATATACCAGATAAATTATTAAAGGTAATGCATTCATGATAATTTTCGTTCAATCTACACCCTGTAGAGAATATTCCAGAATTTTTTAAAAATTTTTTGGTCAGTACTTTTCGAGATAAGGGGGGGACAGCGATTTTTCGCACTTTTTTAAAAATAAATACAAAGAGAAGTGTGCGCAAGTATTACTTTATATATATTTTTGAACTCGTCTTTTTACAACCTTTCATTTGACACCCACTCGATGAACTAGTGAAAAAAAAATTTATTTTTTCACTTCCGATTGTCAAATAATCTCGGAGAAAATCGGGTATGACAGACAGACAGACGGACACGGACGAAAAATAGTTACAATACAACCTCTGTAAATTTTTACAGGAAGCGATGGATAGTTTCATAATGTTAGAAAATGTAAGGTACTGTATCAAACAACAAAACAACTTTTTGTTAAAAAAAAAATGTGCCTATTGAATGGCCAGTTCTTACTCTAGCAGAATTTTATTCTTAAGGGGGTTTTTCGTTGTGACGGCTTCAAAAAATCGATTTTTTTTCTTACGTATTTCTAAAGTAAAATATATTGCGAGTATACTGTAAATATTTCAGACCGAAATTCAAAAGATTTACGAAGCATATAAAAGAGAGTGCGTCGTATTAGCGTGCCACTCCCGACAACATAATAGACTCACTTACAGACATTATAAACGCCAGCTTCAATCTTAATATTTTCCCAAAGCCCTGGAAAACAGCAGTCGTAACCATGATTCCAAAAAAATAACAAAATCTCACTTTTCCTCAAAACTGGAGACCAATCAGCCTTATATCTTCCGTAGCCAAGATAGCGGAGAAAATCTTCCTATCTCGGCTACAAGACATCCTACAGGAACAGAACATCATCCCAGACGAGAAGTTCGGGTTCAGAGCTAGCCACTCTACCGAACACCAACTTGTCAGACTAGTCGATTGCATCTCGACAGGCCTACAGCGAAGAAGCTCTACGGGGCTGATCGCTCTAGACGTGCAGAAATCTTTCGACAAAGTATGGCATCTTGGGCTCATTTACAAAATGCACCACATTTTTCACATAAATCTCAATTTCATAAAATTCATCGGTTCTTATCTTAGAAACTGAAAATTTTTCGCTAAAGCAAATCAGTCCCTCTCCGAAATAAGAAACATCGAAGCAGGTGTGCCCCAAGGCTCTCCCATAGCCCCAGTTCTGTACAATATATTCACAGCTGACATTCCAAAAATTCCCCAGACTTTCCTTTCAATATATGCAGACGACACTGCAATATATGCTACAGACAGAAACCAAAGACGTTTAAAAATGCATCTACAACGACAAACAGACGCAATACAAGACTGGATGACGCTTTCGAAAATCAAAGCTAATCCAGAAAAAACACAAGCGATTCTCTTCACTCACAAACGACGTCGACCAGATCCAGTCACAGTACAAGGTCGCCAAATAGTTTGGGGGGACACCCTAAAATATTTGGGGATCATCTTCGACAAAAAACTGTGCTGGAAACAACATATCACAGACAAAATAAACAAGACAAACAGACTCTACAACAAACTATATCCCCTATTAAACAGAAAAAAAGCAAATTGAACTTAAAAAACAAAACGTTACTTTACAAACAAACGATCAGACCGGCCATGTTGTATGGCAGCAACGCCTGGTGCCATACAGCAAAGACAAATAAAAAACGATTCCAGACGTGCCAAAACAAAATACTTCGACGAATAACGAACGCCCCTTGGTACATAAGGGGAACAGACATACACAAGGACTTAAAAATCGAACGTATATAGACGAATTTATAGACAAACGACATCGGACTTTTTACGCCAAACTTCCCGACATGCCCAATCCTATTTTCCAAAACAACTTGTTCCCCATAAATCTCAATCCGGATTTCAATATAACCCGTTATAGAAATGTTAACGCCCCCGTTATAATGGAACCGCCGTAATTTACACACACACACACACACATACTCACACACTCATGCCTTCAAATAATGAAAAAGTCTCAACTGTTTTAAAAAATTTCTCTAAATAACACTTTTTAATTTTTCGTCGTTACTCCAAAAAACAACATAACGGAGTATGAGTGCCGTAGGCACTCTCTCTATTTTCAGCGCCCTCAGCGCACACACAACAAATAGCGTGCCGCTCGACCCACGGCAACTGCAACGACCTGACTATTGTCCTTTCGGTACCCTTATACCTGAGCTGAAAATAAAACCTTTGAAGAAATGGATGGTTTACTGTATGCAGCAGACATAGCTAATTAGAGTAAGTATAAGTTTTCTATGAAAACTCAGTTATAAAAACTTTAAACTCGTTTTTCTCGAAACCGATTTTTTTCGGTTCGTTAGAAGCAGAGACAAAATTCTATCTGTCCAATCAAGCTAAAATTTTTACACGTTGTTCGATGTGTGTCGGACGTGTTATCGGATCACGTAGAACAAATTATTTTTATAAATAATTTCTTAATTTATTTGTTGATTTTCAACGAAAATAAACACAATTTTGAAGTCTGACATTTTGTTTTTTGTTTACATAAATATCTAATCCTACGTAACCCGATATGTTTATTGAATATTAATTTGGATATTATGTTACAGATCATTACAAATGGAAATGTGCTTCCCACCACTCATCCACTTTTTTGAGGAAATCACTTTGACCGCAAACAACATGAACAAAATATTATTAAATAAACCAAAAAAAATTTGAATAATTTAAGATGTCAATAACAACACATAAAAAAAACCGGTCAAGTGCAAGATGAACTTGCACAATTAGTGTTCCGTACGTTGATTGTTTTTAAAATAAGAAATTTTGTTAGGGTGGTATAAAATGATTAGTGACTTCACAAAACACACCCCAATTGAGTTTTCAACAAAGTTTGTTTCCAATCTTTACTGAAAACTGGTGTCTTTGAAATTTTGTTTTTTTTTATATATCAAATAAATTATTAAAGGTAATGCACTCGTGATAATTTTCGTTCAATCTATACCCCGTGGAGAATATTCCAGAATTTTTTCAATATTTTTTGATTAGTACTTTTCGAGATAAGGTAGGGGACAGCGATTTTTTAAAAGTAATACGAAGAAAAGTGTGCGCAAGTATTACATTATATATATATTTTTTACTCGTGTTTTCACAAGCTTTCATATGACACCACACTCGCTGACCTAGTAAAAAAAAAATTTTTCACTTCCGATTTCACCATTCAAAACGAACCCCTTAAGTCAAAATTTATAGTGGTATATAGTGGTTTTAGTGGTATAAAACGATCAGTGACTTCACAAAACACACCCCAAATGAGTTTTCAACAAAGTTTGTTTCCAATCTTTACTGAAAACTGGTGATCTTTAAATTTTGTTTTTTTTTATATACCAAATAAATTATTAAAGGTAATGCACTCGTGATAATTTTCGTTCAATCTATACCCCGTGGAGAATATTCCAGAATTTTTTCAAAATTTTTTGATCAGTACTTTTCCAGATAAGGTAGGGGACAGCGATTTTTTAAAAGTAATACGAAGAAAAGTGTGCGCAAGTATTACATTATATATATATATATATATATATATATATATATATATATATATATATATATATATATATATATATTATACAAGCTTTCATTTGACACCACACTATACCTATTTTTTCACTTCCGATTTCACCCCTCAAAACGAACCCCTTAAGTCAAAATTTATGTTACGGTGGTATAAAACAATCAGTGACTTCACAAAACACACCCCAAATGAGTTTTCAACAAAGTTTGTTTCCAATCTTTACTGAAATCTTACTTGAAATTTTTGTTTTTTTTATATACCATATAAATTATTAAAGGTAATGCACTCGTGATAATTTTCGTTCAATCTACACCCCGTGGAGAATATTCCAGAATTTTTTCGAAATTTTTTGGTAAGTACTTTTCGAGATAACGCCCGGGACAGCGATTTTTCGCGAATTTTTAAAAATAATACAAAGAAAAGTGCGCGCAAGTATAATATTATATATATATTTTTTACTCGTGTTTTCACAAGCTTTTTTGACACCACACTCGATGACTTAATAAATTTTTTTTTTTTTTCACTTCCGACTTCACCCCCCAAAACTAACCCCTTAAGTCAAAATTTAATTCTCAAAACTACAAGGCTCTGATGAGGCCATCAATTCCTATATTATTACCAAATTTCACCTTTCTATGTCAAATAGTTTCGGAGAAAATCGGGTGTGACAGACAGACAGACAGACAGACACCGAAGTGATCTTATAAGTGTTCCGTACGGAACACTAAAAATGAAAAAAAGTATTTTATCTTGTTACGAAAAAAAATTCCTGAAATAAGCTTCAAATTTTGGCTGTCACACCGAGAAACCTCCTTAAAGTACACTTCAAGAGGATTGGACCGTGTCTACATGTTTCGATAAAATGTGTTCACATTTTTGATATATTTCTTTCTACCTTTGCGGAACAAACACTTATTATTATTTTTATACTGTTTTAAATTTGGTTCTACGAGATTGTATAGTCCCTTATTGCTACGCTAGTAATAAAAATTGTTAGCCTGCGTTAAGAACTATAAAAACCATAAAAAGTTCATTTTATTACTTGCTTCTAAATATCAGCTTTTACAGAGAAATAAAAAACGTCTACATATACTCAGCTTTTTCATTTTTAGAACTTCATACAGGATTTTATGCATCCGTTTGTACAAGATGCCTCCCATCTCAGCAATCTTATGAAGCTTAATGCGACGATCTTCCATCACGATACTATGAATTTTATCGACCATTTCTTCAAAGGAAACCTCATCCTACTGAACGCTCAGCAACTGCGATTTTTACGAAACGCTGCCAACAAACAACTGTGCGTTACATCTATTTGAAACTTTAATCACAACCATTACAAGAAGCACGCTTACCAAGAGTCAGGATGCTTAACAAATATTTCCCGCTGTTTGTAGAAATTTGCCAGTAATATTTTAAATAAGGCAACTTCTTTCTCATTTTTCTTTTCATGTTATGATTTATAAAGTAATCTTTATACTATAGCTGTTTTAAACATATGTAATCAATTTAACATTAACAACTGCAGATGAACATTTAAAAATCAAAAAGACTTTTGATTTTTAAATGTGAAAAGCGAAGGTTCGGAGTTCATAACCCTGTCGAAGTAAAAACAATTTGCATTTTTTCAAAATTCATCTCAATTTTACTGTATATACGAGGCTGGTTTGAAAAGTCCGTGCAAAAATAAAAACTACTTATGTGTTTGGGGTAAACCTTTTTTATTTTTCGACATAGTCTCCTTTTAGGCTTATACACTTCGTCCAACGATGTTCTAGTTTGTTGATCCCTTCCGAATAATAGGATTTGTCCAAGTCTGCAAAATATCCATTAGTGTCTGCAATCACCTCCTCGTTTGAATAAAATCTTTGTCCCGCCAGCCATTTCTTCAAATTGGGAAACAAATAGTAGTCCGAGGGAGCCAAGTCTGGAGAATAGGAGGGATGTGAAACGAGTTCGAATCCTATTTCCATTAATTTTGCGACCACAACTGCTGAGGTGTGTGCTGGTGCGTTGTCGTGATGGAAAAGGACTTCCTTGTGGGCCAATCGCGGGCATTTTTCTTGCAGCTCGGTTTTCAAACGGTCCAATAACGATGAATAATATTCACCTGTAATAGTTGACCCTTTTCCAGATAGTCGATGAGGATTATCCCTTGCGAATCCCAAAAGACAGTCGCCATAACCTTTCCGGCCGAAGGAACGGTCTTCGCCTTTTTTGGTGCAGATTCCCCCTTGGTAACCCATTGTTTAGATTGTTGTTTGGTCTCAGGAGTATAGTAATGTATCCATGTTTCATCCACAGTGACGAAACGACGCTTAAAGTCCTCCGGATTCTTCTGGAACAGCTGCAAACCATCCTTGCAACACTTCACACGATTCCGTTTTTGGTCAAGCGTGAGCAATCGCGGCACCCATCTTGCGGATAGCTTTCTCATGTCCAAATGTTCATGCAAAATATTATGTACCCGTTCAGTCGAGATGCCCACAGCACTAGCAATCTCACGCACCTTAACTCTTCTGTCATCCATCACCATATCATGGATTTGATCAATGATTTCTGGAGTCGTAACCTCCACAGGCTGTCCAGAACGTTCAGCGTCACTTGTGCCCATATGGCCAGTCCGAAAATTTTGAAACCACTTATAAACTATTCTAATCGAAGGTCACCATAATGTTTATCAAGCTTCTCTTTAGTCTCCTGAGGCGTTTTGCCTTTCATAAAGTAATGTTTAATCACCACACGAAATTCTTTTTCATCCATTTCTTGAAAATCACTCGACTTCCTTGATTCACACGAATGCCAAACACAAAGAAATAGACCAATATGGCTGAAACTTGGTGTGCGTTCATTCAAGAGATGCTACTAACTAAACATGACCTCGATACGCGCCGGTGGTGCCATCTCTCGGACTTTGCACGGACTTTTCAAACCAGCCTCGTATGCACATAGTAGGTACATTATTTGGTTAGGTTTTCCACTAAAATTGACTCAGAAACCAAGAGGAAATATCGCAAAAAAAAACGTAATTTGGATTTGATATTTCGTTTATAAACGAATTGATTTTTATATTTACCATTTCTGGTGCTTAGTAAATGCTAAAAATAAACCTTTTGTTATTTAAAAGCTGAATTTATAATCTAATATTTGGCAAGCCGAAAGTCTTAATTTCTTAATAAATAATTACATATGTATGTTTACCAAATATTAAATAACATAATTTTTGGTAGTAATGTTAATTTGAACTTGTTAAACACAACTTATATTATAATCTACACATATACAGGAATTGTTATACCTTTTATTAAAGAGATTTTGCAACGCTTGTTTTTCACATACAGTACAATCCCGATTACCCGAATCGCGATTATCTGAAATCCGGCTTATCCGAAACAAACTGTTAAAAAGCAAATTGTAAACGAAAAAATCCCCATTATTCGAAACAGAAGATGAGTGGTCTAGAATTTCACCGCTGTCTATGTTTTGGTTAGTCGACGAGTATTATAAGTTACTCATTACGCCTATTTTATTATCGCAGAGGTAATAGTTCCGTTTTAATAGATATTTTACAAAATGCAGCGTCATAATAAGCGTAAACGTGTTGTTATTACCTTAAAGGAGAAACCTGAAGCAATTCAACGTTTAGATAATGGTGAACTTCTTAAAAATATAGCTAAAAATTTAGGTGTAGCCGTGAGTACTGTTTCAGAGTGGAGAAAAAATCGCGAAAAACTTGAAAAACGATGTAGTGTTTTGTCATCGCCCACACAGGTACGAAAAAGTATGAGAAGCGGTGAATACCAAAAAGTGGATGATTCTTTATTTTTATGGTTTACACAAAATCGAGAACATGGAATACCAATTTCAGAAACAATTTTAAAACATAAGGCAGTGAGTTTAAGCAAAGAGTTGCCGGTTATTGAAGCGCTTGTAAATTTTTCTGCAAGTGATGGATGGCTCGACAGATGGAAAAAAAAGACATGGTATACGTCAACTGAAAGTTTGTAGAGAAAGATTGTCGGCTGATGTATCTGCTGCAAAAAAAATTGCAGAGAATTTTGAGCAGCTTATGAAAGAACATGGTTTACAACCAGACCAAATCTATAATTGTGATGAAACACGCTTGAACTACAAAATGTTGCCGTCAAATACCTTAGCTTCAAAAATGGAAGCTGGAGCACCTAGTTACAAACGTAGCAAATGCTTCTGGAAGAGACAAACTTCCATTATTATGTATTGGTAAGTCAGCAAATCTACGAACTTTTAAGAATATTCGTCGCATTGCTTTTCCTGTTTTGTTTAAAAATCAAAACAATGCCTGGATAAACGCGACTCTATTTAAAGACTGGTTTTTTGGTGATTTTGTTCCCAAAGTGGAATTATTTTTAAAAGAACATGGATATCCTAGAAAATGTATTCTGTTATTACATAACGCCCCCACTCACCCAAGTGCGGAGTAACTTGAAAGTGGGGAAATGTTTTTTGCCTCCTGCTGTAACTTCTCTCATTCAGCCTATGGATCGGGGTGTACTGGAAAATTTAAAACGCAATTACACGCCTTTGTTATTGGAGCATATTTTAGAAGAAGTAGATGAAGATGGCAATCTTACTGATTGTCTAAAAAAAATTAAGTTGAAAAATGTTATATATTGGATAGCTTCAGCCTGAAATCAAGTAAAGAGTAGTACTCTGGAAAAATCTTGGTCAAAATTGATTCCACAAGAGGAGAGACATTACTCAGAAGCAGAAACAGAAGATAATCAAAGTTTACATCAAATTATTACAAGAATATCAGGATGTGAAAGTGTTACGGAAACCGATGTTTGTAAATGGTTAAACAGTGATAGTGTAGAAGATGAAATAACTGACCAAGAATTAATTAAAAGTGTATGCAAAAATGCTAATAAAATAGACAGGGATGACGATGATGATAACGAAGTAGAAGCCACTGACAATATTCCAGTAAAAATGTCACATTCAGAAGGGCTAGAGGCCCTAGAAAAAGCGTTAACTTATGTAGAACAACAAGAAAATGCAACCGCCGCGGACGTTTTGCTTATCAAACATTGGAGAGACATAGCAGCCAAAAACAGAACTAACGCAAAACGAGTGCAGTTAAAAATTACCTCATTTTTAAGACATTAAAGTTAAGAATGAAAGTGTTTTATTTTCGATTTTCCGTACATATACATAAAATAAGTAAACTAATTGTTCTATTATTTGTTTTAATAAATACCTATGTACATAATAGCATATCATATAAATGCTTTTAAGTCAATCTGCAATGTTGTATTCATTCTAAGCTTCTGTTTTATGAAAAAATTCGGATTAACCGAAATTTCGATTATCTGAAATACCTTTGGTCCATATTATTTCGGATAATCGAGATTCTACTGTATCTTTGTCATTATCGTTATCTCTAGCATGTGTAGTATTAACACGAAAGAATTGCACATTCACACTACGGCAGAATTGCAATAAAATAAACTAAAGGTAAGGTTAGGTTAGTATTAATCCTTTATAAATTTAAGGGATTTTTTTTTATTCATTTCATGCTTAAGCACACCGGTTATTAGTATCTGATGGACACAAGTTTCTAAATGAAAGTTGTGTCTAGTAGGTTTCTATCACTTCCTTCAATATTTCCAAGTCAATAAGAATGTATGATAAATAAAATTTAATTTGAGATTGGCACGGCACAACAGTTATCACCACTGCACCGAACACTTTACTGTTTCCCTCGAAATGTGTTACACTAACCATGTTAGCATCATTAGGAGCAATTAGTAAGTCGACAGTCAGTCATCACATGTGATGATGCTCGCTTGGATAGAGAAACGTGTGTCAGGTGCAAAAATAAAGTTGGTAGTGGTGATAAATATCCTGTAATGCCAAAGATTGTAAAATCCCAACATAGTTTCTGAACACTAACTGTTGTTAGTGTTATTTCCAATTAAGATTATATAATTTCAATTTTACTGCAGTTTCTTATTGATCTGTATACCTACAGTCTGTCAAGTAAGAGCGTGACCGGTAGTATTCTTGAAAAAATGTGTTTCGAGAACATTTTTTGCTATTAATGTATTCTTTGGTATGTTAACAACGGCACAACCTACAACAACCTAAATTATCCAATCGCCTTCTGCAGCAATAATCACCTGGCATCTTCGAGGCATGCTGTCGACGAGATTTTCTGCATACTCTGCAGATTTTTCGAATCTCGCTACACAACTAAGTCAAAGTCCTCAGAGTCTTTCCTCTGAGCTTTCTCTTTACAAGAGACCGAACGTTTTCAATAGGGTTAGCATCCGGCGATTGTGAGAGCCACTCTAATATCTTCCCTCTACCAATTTTTTTATTGAATCGCTAGAATCGCATTTACCAAAAATGAATTATCGCAGACACGTTCTTACTTGATAGACTGTAAGTAGGAAGAAAAACATGCCCTATTATAATAGCGATAAGAATAAAGAACTTTAAATAACCTCTCTTATATGGTAAGTTCCTAGATAAGGGAAATCGTTATTTTTAAAAAAAGTTTCTCTTATTTTGTTTCAATATTGCGCAAGCTCCAGACGCGCATGCTTCAAATAACTACAATAGCTGAGTCCTTATATTTACTTTCTTCCCTTTCCTATTGCGCATGCTTTAAATAAAGATAGACAATGGCCTGCCAAAATAAGCGTGGTAAAATCTTTATAATATCAATACGATTATATCAATAATTTTATAATTATGATTACACAAAATAGAAATATACTCCACAAAAGATCATAACATTGCGATTTCGAAATTAATAAACAATAACCGGTCAAGTGCAAGTTGAACTTGCGCAATTAGTGTTCCGTCCGTTGATTGCTTTTAAAATAAAAAATGTTGTAACGAAAGTATAAAATGATCAATGAGTTTGCAAAACACACCCCAAATGAGTTTTCAACAAAGTTTATTTCCAATCTTTACTGAAAATTGATGACCTTGAAATTTCTGTTTTTTTTTATATACCTGATAAATTATTACAGGTAATGCACTCGTGATAATTTTCGTTCAATCTACACCCCGTGGAAAATATTCCAGAATTTTTTCAACATTTTTTGATAAGTACTTTTCGAGATAAGGCGGGTGGACAGCGATTTTTCGCGATTTTTTAAAAATAATACAAAGAAAAGTGCACGCAAGTATTACATTATATATATATTTTTTACTCGTGTTTTCACAAGCTTTCATTTGACACCACACTCGATTACCTAGTAAATTTTTTTTTTTCACTTCCGATTTCACCCCCCAAAACTAACCCCTTAAGTCAAAATTTAACTTATATATATATATTATTACCAAATTTCAACGTTCTATGACAAATAGTTTCAGAGAAAATCGGGTGTGACAGACGGACAGACAGACGGACAGACAGACGGACAGACAGACGGACAGACAGACGGACAGACAGACGGACAGACAGACGGACAGACAGACGGACAGACAGACGGACAGACAGACGGACAGACAGACGGACAGACAGGCGGACAGGCAGACGGACAGACAGGCGGACAGACAGACGGACAGACAGACAGACAGACGGACAGACAGACGGACAGACAGACGGACAGACAGACGGACAGACAGACGGACAGGCAGACGGACGGACAGACGGACGGACAGACAGACAGACGGACGGACAGACAGACAGACGGACAGACAGAAGGACAGACAGACAGACGGACAGACAGACGGACAGATAGACGGACAGACACCGAAATGATCTTATAAGTGTTCCGTACGGAACACTAAAAATGCAGATGTCTGCAATGAAAACCATAAATATAATTAGATTGCGGCATCTGTGAAGCTAATTTGAAGTTAATAAACAGACTATGTTGGGTTTACAATCACAATATTTAATTATTAATCGTGTAAATGCTAACAAACATTTTGAAGACTAAAACAGTTTATATTCCTGCCTTAGTTCTGTATTAACAGCAGTTTTCTTGGTAAGACAATGACCCAAAACATACATCTCGCTTGGCCAAGAATTGGTTTTCTGAACAAAGGTTTCGGGTGATGCACTGGCCTTCACAATAACCTGATTTGAGCCCGATAGAGAATCGTTGGCACTATCTGAATAAACAAATTAGGAAAAGCAATATACGAACCGGGACGAACTTTGGATCGCATTAAAACAAGAATGGGAAAAAATACCACCCGATTTTTGTGCTAGGCTTATTGACTCTACGGGCAGAAGATGTCAAGCAGTGATTGATGCTACAGGATATCCCACTAAATATTAAATATTTCCGACATCTTAGTCGTCTTAATGCAATTTTTATTTTATAACAAAAATGTTTCCATACTTTTGTTTGTGCATAATTTTATTACGTTAAAAAATAAGCACATTTCTAATAAACAATAACTGTTTTAGTCCTCAAAATGTTTGTTAGCATGTACACGATTAATAAATAAATATTGTAATTGTAAACCATTCAAGTGTTAAGACTAGAGATGGGAATTTAAATGTTTCCACACTTACTTATATATATATATATATATATATATATATATATATATATATATATATATATATATATATATATATATATATATATATATATATATATTAAATAAAATTTTGAATTATATTTTTATTTTGTAGAATTGTGAGATATGCTAGAGTGCCTCTAAATATTTGAAACGTTATAAAAACTCTCTTGTCTATTCTGAATTTTCGTGACCCTCATAAAGTTTATTTTAATCCGAATATTAATTTCTGCCAAATATTTGAGACAAAATTGCTTTTGTGCCCACCCAAATATTTTAAAATTATAACACAATAAACAATCTTACTGTGTAAATTTTCAGATTACTAAAATATTACAGAGAACAGAAACAAAAAAAAAATTGAGATCTGCGTAAGGCTTTTTTAACAGCTAAAAACCAAAAAATCTATTAAGAACTGTTTTTAAAGCTTTTAGATCTTGACCCTAAAAATAACTAACCCCTAAAAAACTCGAAGCTAAGCAGATTTATTTGATTTTTCTTATATAGTCGAATTGGTTTTTATATTTACCTTTTCTGGTGCTTATTGAGGGAAAGTGCTAAAAATAAACTGTTTTTTTATTTATTTAAAAGCTGGAATTATTATCTGATTTTCAGAAGTCCAAAAGTCATATAAATAAATGCCTGTGTATGTAGAGGGACTTTTTTTAAGTCTCTCACCTAATTCACACTAAACTTAGTTTTTTGTAAGGAAGCCAAATATGATAACAAAATATTTGTCACTTGTCAAATTTGACAGATTACTAGGAACTAAACGGTAGGAGGGCGGTAGTTATCATAAGAGAGAATCCTGGCGTTTTCTTCTTATGACTGGTTTTACTTTCTGTTGAAGCATGTTTGAATAGTACTCACTGCTCACGGTACGTTGTGCTTCTAAATAATCACAATAAATTGAGCCTTAAGAGTACCACAGCCTCGTTAACATCACTTTACCGGCAGACTCTCAGGATTTGAATTTTTTCTAAGCTGGACAATTCGGATGTTTCCACTCAAGACTTTGGCGATCGAATGCAGGTTCAAAATGATGAATTCACGTTCCGTCAGAGATTATTATACGATATAAAAAGTCATTATATTCAGTTAAAACTGCCATTTGAATTCAGAACAAATGCGAATTCGGTTGTCTTTATAGTCCTGAGTCAGCTGTTTTGAACCCCATCTTGAACACGTTCTGTGATAGTTCAGCTTATCAGGAATGCTGGAGTGCACGGTTCCAGTTCTGCAATTATCGCAATCTTTATACATCTATCATCCCTGTTAAGGTCATTTATGCGAGTTTGCAGCGTGTTGGTCGAAACTTCAACTGGTCTTCCAGAACGATGAAGATCTTACACTATTCAATCCAATTATACATGTTTCCGCGGATCAAAACACTGTTCACCATACTCTTTTAACATTCTCGAGTAAATTTCGGCCGGTTTTACAACTTCAGATAACAAAAATCTTATCACAGACGGTTGCTCTTCCAGCGTACACGTTTTGGCCTGTGCTGACATTTTGAAATCAATAAATGTATACTATTTTATTTTTCAAAAATATTTAGTAGTTTTCTCACTCTTGCTGTTTGTCTAGTTAATTATTAAACGTCCCTCGTGTAAAAAGTGAACACTCAATTTTTTAAAATATTATATCAAATAGACTGTCAATTATCGCTCCTAATGATACCAACGTGGTTACCGAAACGTACGTCGAGGGCAACAATGAAGTGCTTAGTGTAGTGTCATTGTACGAAAGCTTCCAGTCCCCAAGTACATGATTCTTAAAAATCCAGAAGTACTTTCTATTGGTGTACAAAAATTAATATGTTGGAATCGTCTATAATTTATGAATTGCCGTTCCCATTTTTATTAAACAACGCTGACATCAATACAAGATTTTTTAAAAACTTCCCGGTTAACTAACACAATTTTTTTTTAATATATAGCGAAACCCATCAATGAAAGAATCATAAAACTAAATATAACAATACTAGGAAAATACATGGTAATATTAGGAGTATACGGCCCAACAGAAGACAGCACTATAAGAGAAAAAGATAATTTCATGGAAACACTAAAAATAGAAACACAAAAAGTAAAGAAAAACCAAGAATTAATAATAATGGGAGATCTGAATGGGAGAACAGGAAGGAAAACAAAGGACAATACAGTAGGGCCATTCGGAGAAGATATTACTAACGACAACGGAGAGAGACTAATAGAGCTGTGTGAACTAAATGGCCTCAAAATAACAAACGGATTCTACAAACACAAAGACATCCACAAATATACTTGGATGCAAGAAACACGAAACTTAAAATCAATAATAGACTACATTATAATTAAAAATGATACCACTATCAAAATAAAAGACGTAAGAGTAAAGAGAGGGGCAGAATGTGGAACAGATCATAGACTATTAATAGCAAATATAAAAGTACCGTGGTACAAGACAATAAAACAAAAAGAAACAATAGATAAAGAAAACAGAAATACTAATGAGATAACAGAAAAAACAGACAAAGAAATAAAATACAAAATACCCTTACTGCAAGACGAAACGATAAGAGACCTATATAGACGACGATTAGATCAAAAATTAAATGAATTTAACTACGACAACCTCCAACAGATGTATGACCACATAAAAGAATGCATCAAACAGGCGTCCCTAGAAGCATTAGGTAAAGAAGACAAGAATGAGAAACATAAAATCAGAGAATCTATAAAGGAGAAAAAAAGACTATACGAAAAATGGCTGAATACAAAATCAGAAGAAGACCTACAGAAATATAAAGAGAAAAATGCAGAAACAAGGAGGATGATATAAAAAAAGAAAAGAACGAGAGATGGGAAAAATCGTGCGAACATGTAGAACAGTATACAGGAGGAACTAGAAGTACAGAGTCATGGAGAATAATTAAAGCCTTAAGGACTAACAATAGAGAGAAGACGTATATAGAGTACATCCCAGAAAGCGAGTGGGAAGAATATCATAAGAAGCTGCTAACAGAAGACAGACAAGAATTCCAAGAAGAGAACCCTGAAGAAGAACAGAATCAGGAAATAAAAGAGATAGAACTAAGCTATGAAGAAGTAAAGACAATAAAAACACTCGAAAATAATAAATCTGCAGGACCTGGGGGTGTGGTAAATGAAATGATTAAGTACGGGTCTAATAAATTACATCGAATGCTGAGAAACATGTTCCACAGATCGATAAATGGAGAAAAAATACCAGAGGAATGGTCAAAAGCTTATATAGTATCTATATTTAAAAAGGGAGACCGCAGAAAATGCACAAACTATAGAGGCCTAAGCATAATATCGAGTATGGGACGTTTGTTTGGAAAAATTATTAAAAATATCATGGAGGAAAATATAAAAGGAAAAATCGGAGAAGACCAAGCAGGCTTTACGGCCGGAAAATCATGTATAGACCACATATACACTATAAAACAAACAATGGAAAAAAACTGGCAAAAAAAGATAAGTTCATCTAGCCTTCATAGACATAAGAAAGGCCTATGACTCAGTACCAAGACAAAGATTATGGAACGCGATGAAAGAAATAGGCATTGACAAAGAACTAATAAAGCAGTAAAAGGTCTCTACGAAAACAACACAGTGAACATAAAAATAGGACATAAAATAGGGAAGAGACTCCAAACATCAAAAGGCCTATTACAAGGATGCTCTACATCCCCAACACTATTCAAAATATACCTCGAACAAACATTAAAAAAATGGAAGCAAAAATGTAGTGGAATGGGAGTCCCAATACGAGAAGATTACTTATATACTTTAAGTTTCGCAGACGACCAAGTAATCATAGCGCAAGATGAGGAAGACCTCAGTTATATGGTAAGAAAACTGAAAGAAGAATACACTAAAGCAGGATTAGCAATAAACTTTGATAAAACGGAATATCTAACAACAAAGGAGGGAAACGTGGAGAATCTAGAAGTAGATAACGAAACAATAATCAAAGGAACCGATAGATTTAAATATCTAGAAACCATCATTTCAAAAATCGCAACATCAGAAGAAGAGATTAAAGCTAGATTAGGCCAAACGCGAATATGCATAAGACAATTAGATTCGATCCTGTGGGACAAGCACATTACAAAGAAAAACAAAACACGCATATACAAATCAGTAATACAAAGCACAATGACATATGGGTCAGAAACATGGACGATCAACAAAAGAAATAAATCTAAAATTAACGCGGTAGATATGGAGTATTGGAGAAGATGTTGTAGAGTGACACGTATGGAGAGAATAACAAATAAAGAAATAAGAAGCAGAATGAACATCAAAGAGAACGCAATAAACACCATTGAAGAAAAACGATTAAAATGGTATGGACACATAAGACGAAGCGAAGATAATAGGTGGATAAAGAAAATAACGGAGTGGAGCCCTATAGGGAGAAGAAAAAGAGGAAGACCCAGACGATCGTGGAGAGACGATGTGGATGAGGCTATGGAGGACAGGGGCTAAGAGATGGAGACTGGGAAGATAGAAACGGATGGAATCAAAGGCTGAGAGAAGGAAGACAGCGTCAGCTGTAGAAAATCCTTGTTATACATATATAGAAACCACGAGATTTTCAGAAAAACGGAGAAACATGTCCAAATAATTTTTTAATACTGTAAACGTAGAGTTTATTTAAAAAAAAGAATCAAGTGCTTGTTGGACTTGCACAATTAGTGTTCCGTACTGTTAAGGAAGTATAAAATGATCAGTGATTTCACAAAACATCCCAAATGAGTTTTCAATAAAAGAATTAAGAACCCAGATTACAAATATGTCTAGTCAGATACTGACTCAGCAGGCTAACAGACCAACTAGGATAAGATAAAAAGTTTCTGACATGTATATATCTCAAAATCCAATATGTATTTTCACGTTTTTTCTTAGTCAATAATATATAATAGTTATCACATCTTAGCTACCTAAAAGCCAATAAATCAATCTAACTCAATCTAGAATCTAATGGTGAAAGTTTAAAACAAACTACCTAAATATTTGTCTAATTATAAACAAATAAAATAAAATAATTTTGTCTCGATACCTAATGCTTAACGCAGTAGCTATTAGTCTCGGTTCAATTCACAACTTTCGACGAAATAAACCTTCACTATTTTGTCGGTTAAGTAGTTTTTTAAATACCCGATAAGTGATCAAACGTAATGCACTCGTGATAATTTTCGCCCAATCTCCACTTATGGAGCTTATTCCAGAATTTTTTCTAAATTTTTTAATCAGTACTTTTCGAGACAGGGTGAGTGAACAGGAGTTTTTGGCTATTTTTCTAAAATAATATAAAGAAAACTGTTCGCAAGTATTACATCAAATATATTTTTGAACTCGTGTTTTTACAAGCTGGTAATATTTTTTCACTTCTAATCTCACCCCCCAAAACTAAGCCCTGAAATCAAAATTTAACTTTCAAAACTACACGGCTCTGATTGGACCATTAATTCCTATATTTGCGCCAAATTTCAACTTACTATGTCAAGTAGTTTCAGAGAAAATCGGGTGTAACAGACGGACACCGAAATGATCCCATAAGTGTTCCCTACGGAACATTAAATAACCGGTCAAGTGCCAGTTGATCTTGTTCAATTAGTGTTGCGTACGTTGATTGCTATTAAAATAAAAAATTTTGTTACGGGGTATAAAATGATCAATGACTTCACAAAACATACCCCAATGAGTTTTTAACAAAGTTTGTTTCCGATCTTTACTGAAAACTGTTAACCTTGAAATATTTGTTTTTTTTATATACCAGGTAAATTATTAGAGGTAATGCACTCGTAATAATTTTCGTTCAATCTAAACCAAACCCTGTGGAGAATATTCTAGAGTTTTTCAAAATTTTTTGATCAGTACTTTTCCAGATAAGGGGGGGACAGCGATTTTTTAAAAATAATACGAAGAAAACTGTGCGCAAGTATTACATTATGTATATTCTTGAACTCGTATTTTTACAAGCTTTTATTCGACACCCCACTCGATGACCTAGTAAAAAGATTTTTTCACTTCTGATTTCATCCCCCAAAACTAATCCCTTAATAACGCCATCAATTTCTATATTAGTACCAAATATCAACTTTATGTATCAAAACCATAGTGTCGGAGAAAATCGGGTGTGACAGACGGACGGACGGAAGGACACCGAAGTGATCTTATAAGTGTTCCCTATGGAACATAAAAAACAGGTCTATTAAGACATCCATATGTACAGGGTACAGGGTGAGTCAACGATAAAGTAAAGTTCATTATCTCATTTGTTTCGGGAATAACGAAAAAATATTAAACACAATAGTTTTAGGGAATGTTAAGATACAGAGTTTAAAATTATTTTTGAGTATACAGGGCACTTCAAAAAAGAGTGACCGATATAACATGTTTTTTTAAATGGAACATTCTATTTTCTAATTTATTTTTAAATTCTGCGTAAAATTTTATAACTTTTTTATTAATAATGTTATGTACCTAAACCTAGTAGTTTTTTTAATATTTCAATTTAAAAAAAAAAAAATACTAGTTTTCAGTTTTGTAAAAAATTGCCAGTAGCGCCATTGTTTCTGAAGGTGGAATGCTCATAACTGGTACGAGCATTCTATAGAGATGAAAAAAATATATATGTAAAGAAATTTGAGTTAGATGCTACAGGGTTATAAATTTATGCATTTCGACTATTTTAAATTGAAAAATCTCACATTTTTAAATGGCATACTCTACATATTATTATTTCTTCTGATAGATTTTACAAAACCCTCCAACTTTTATTAAGTGTGTCATATACCTATTTCTAATAGTTTTCGATTTATTTTCAATTTTTACCCTTATTTTTAATACACTTACGCTATTGTGGAAATATAAACAAATAGTTAATAATAATTTTAATATAGTTTAACTTATCTAATGATTAATTATTATGACGTAATAAATGTTAAAAAATATGCCTGTCTACACAAGTTTAGCCGTTTTACTATATTTTCCTTCACTTTCCTTAGCATAAAGGGCGTTATTGTCCTGCACGCATCCCGTATCCTATTTTCCATATCTACTGTGTTGTAGGGGAATTCACATAAATACGATCTTTAATGTAGCCCCACATGTTAAATCACATGATCGAGGGGGCCACTGAATGAATCCATCCCTACCGATCCATTTTTGTGGGTAACGATCGTCTAAAAATTCCCAAACTTCCCGGTGGTAATGAGGAGGAGCTCCGTCTTGTTGAATCCACATTTGTTCCCTTTCAAAGTTATCAACTTCTTCAAGAAGCTGGGGTAATTCGTTTTGCAAAAAATTTAGATATCTAGGCCCGTTAAGCGGTTCGCAGAAAAAATATGGACCAATAATTCAAAAATTTAATATTCCACACCATACATTAAGCGATCAATGGTTTTGATTTTGAACTTCCCGGACCCAAAATGGATTAACTGTGGAATAATAATGCATGTTATGGCTGTTAACTGCTCGAAAAGTAGCTTCATCAGAAAACATTATTTTGGATAAAAAAATTTGGATCAGCCTCTATTGCTCCATTCATGGTGGTACAAAAGTTTACTCGTCATTCAAAATCACGGTCTTAAAGTTCTTGGTTTAGTTTCCATATGAAAGGAATGATACTTGTATTTTCTCGTGATGCGATTAGCCGTAGATTGGGATGTGTCAGATAAGTAGCATCTAACTCAAATTTCTTTACATATATCTTTTTTTTCATCTCTATAGAACGCTCAGAAACAATGGCGCTAATGGCATTTTTTTACAAAACTGAAAACTAGTATTTTTGTAAAAAAACTGAAATATTAGAAAAAGTACTAGGTTTAGGTATATAACATTATCAATAAAAAAAATTTTACGCAGAATTCAAAAGTAAATTAGAAAATAGGATGTTCCATTTAAAAAAACACGTTATATTGGTCACACTTTTTTGAAGTACTCGGTATACTCAAAAATAATTTTAAACTGTGCACCTTAACATTCCCTAAAACCATTGATTTAACATTTTTCCGTCATTCCAGAAACAAATGATATAATGAACTTTACTCTATCGTTGAGTCACCCTGTACTCATAAAATCTGCTGTCTGCTACGCAGTATTACAAAAAAATTAAATGTTATCATTGAACGACGGTATTTTCAAAACTAAATATTTTATTTCAAGTGGGACTAACTTAGAGTGTACCTGTGTAAACTTTCGGGTTGTTGATTACATAGCGATTAAAAAGCAATTATCACCGATTACCACTTGCTTCCTGTGACAGTGAGTGTCTACGTAATAACTAATAATATCTATTGAATTTGAAAAATAAATAATAAAATAATAGTAGTTAATTCGTTTCTGTAACAATACATTACCTTTCAATACTTTTTTGTTGTTTTCTAATAGTATCAATGTTATTTATTGCTTGATAAAATGTGGTTTGTGGAATACTTTTTATCTTAAATGTGTTTAATTAAAGTTAATTCTCGACCTTTACGGCTAATATCTACATTCGTATTGATACCAAAAAAAGCTAGTGCAAGGAAACGCTCCGACTATAGACCTATTATTAAAGTTGTTCTTAAGAATTACTCATAAAACAATATATACAAAGTTGGAACACGAGATGCTCTCTTTGAGGTCAGTATTTAATCAGCGCTGCCTAGATATGAATCAAGACATGTTTTAAACAGATATTAGAATTATCAACCACTTATACTAGAGACAAAGAGCCAACATAAAAGTAGAAAGTACATTAACCAAGGACATCGAAATACGTCGAGGAACAAGATAAGGTTGCATCTTCTCTCCACTCCAAGTAATATTCGATATGCAGACGACACAATCTTACTAGCGAATGATCTTTCGGAATTACAGCATCTATTGGAAAAAGTATATTGATATTAAAGATCAATCTTCATAAAACTAAATGGATTTTAATAACCAAATTCCCACAAAATAATATAAGTTTAACTTTTGCAAACACCGCGGTAGAAAGAATTCAAATCTACAAATACCTTGAAGTCTGGATGGAACAAACGGGAGATCAAACTTTGAAAATACGAACCAAAATAGATATCGCTAGAACATCGTTTGTGTCGTTAACGAAATTGTTATGGTGTCGAGATGTTAGATTTGGACTTAGGTTGCAAATGCTTCGATGTTCCGTTTTCCCTGTGTTGTTGTATAGAGTGGAGGCTTGGACACTAGAAAAGAACCAGTTGGCAAGCTTTTGAGATGTGCTGTTACCTTAGAATGTGGCGCATACCGATCGATAAAATGATAAACCAAGTCCTTGCAAAGATGAACAAAGAATACGAGATAATTAACCTTATAAAAAGGCGAAAACTTTAGTACTTCGGTCACGGAATAAGAAGATCTAAATATGCTCTGCAACGAGTAATAATGCAGGGAAAGATAACGGGAAAAATGAAGTATTGGCCGACACACAGTGGACCAGGGATCTGATTTTTCGTTCAAAATTGTCTAAAGCCCTCAATTATTAACAGTATTTCTTTAATACTCATAAGTGAATTCCGGACAAACGTAAGGAAGCCGATTTCCAAAATGTAACGTCAAAATTTTTTAAAATTGCAAAAAGCAGCACGGAATCGAGAGTTGGAATTCCAAAGTTTACGTGATTTTAAGTTTACGCGTTCAAAATTGATTCACCGGGGGTTTCTGGGGTCGCTAAATCTATTTTCGGGGTTATTTTGATCATATGCACCCTATCAAGAGGTAGAAATGGGGGTTGGAGGGGAAGAAATTACGATACTCACCTGAATTAGGATTTGGAATTCAAAACTGGTTCCCCCCCTGAGGAACCACTTTTGAACGCGAAACTCTAAGTCAGGAGAATATCGTAATTTCTCCCCCTCCAACCCCCATTTCAACACCTCAAAAGGGTGCATATGATAAAAATGACCCCAAAAATAGATTCAGCAACCCCAAAAGCCCGCGATGAACCAGTTTTGAACGCATAAATTTTGAAATCACGTAAACTTCGAAATTTCACCTCCCCCTTCCGTGCTGCTTTTTGCAATTTTAAAAAAATTTGAGGTTTTTTGCATGCCGACTTCCTTACGTTTGTGCAGAATTCGCTTACAAATATTTAAAAAAAAAAATTGTCTGATTTTATTAATAATTGAGTTCTCTAGACAATTTTGAACTAAAAATCAGATTCCTGGCCCATAGTGCGACCTAGGATTTTAAGGTTGAAAAACCTGCGAGAATGGTTTGGTTGCGGCAGCATCGAGCTCCACGTGGCTGTGAGGAAAGCTAGAAGCGCGATGACGATTTCAAACCTCCGATAGGAGGAGGACTTTAAGAAGATACAGAGAAAAAAAAAATAACCGACAAAGTGCAAGTCGGACTTGCGCAATTAGTATTCCATACGTTGATTGCGTTTAAAATAAAAAAAAATTTATGGAGGAATAAAATGACCAATGCCTCACAAAACACACCCCAAATGGGTTTTCAACATGGCTCTGATGAGGCACATTAGTACCAAATTTCAACTTTCTATGTCAAATAGTTTCGGAGAAAATCGGATGTGACAAACGGACGGACAGACGGACGGACAGACATACACCGAAGTGATCTTGTAAGTGTTCCGTACGGAATATTAAAAACAACTTTTTATATAAAATGGCCTTCCCGAAATTTTTTAACGCACTATGCATACAGAGGCAGGTGAATTATAGAAAATTTCCTGTTATAAAGATTTCCTGTGATATCAATGGAATCAACCATTTTGACTGGGTGGTTCCTTGAAAATGATTTATGTATTATTACGGAACCCTGAGTCTAAGTCTCGCACTTGACTAGTTTTATTTTAATATTTATAACAGAAAGAATAGAAAGAAAATACATTACCCATTTTATTGTAGAGAAATTGGATTCAGTAGGACATAACTTTACTGAAAAAGCAATTTACAGTCCACTGGATGGTTATTTAGGGATATTTATGACTTTCTAGGTTTTACTCTCCTATTTAGGGCGTTGTTTGAAATTAGAAGAATTTTTTATTTTCTTTTATCTTAACTTAATTCTTTTCATTGATCTATACCCCAGTGCAAGCTTTACAATTCTTCAGTTTCTAAAGATTTTGTTGATATTATATTGTTTTTTTTTTTAATAATAATACAAATAATTATATAGAGCATTGCGTGAACAAATTTCTGTAAGAATGGGTAAGAGACCACACTACTTTTTTCAACTGCAAAATTGACAGCTAGATTTGTCATTCGACCGATTAAATCAATCGTGATCCCTCTACCAAAAATCTCTCAAGTGGCCAAGTAACCTTCTAAATAATCTGATGCAGATAGGAACGAAAATACGGCCATTTGTGAGGCCGTGTACGTTTCTCCTTTTTAGCTAATTACCTTAAGATTTAATTACAAAAAGCCTTTAGCAGCTATAATTAACATCAAGCACACAAATGAATGAACAGAGCTCGACATACATATTACTTAACATCCCACTCCAACCGAAAATCCAGAAAGTATATTTGTTAAACAACTATGGTTATTAGGTAATGAGATTTATTTCCGTTAATATATTTAAAGTGATTTAAAAACATTGCTTATTTTGTAGATACATCCCTCCTAATTTAAATGACCTATGCTAGAATACGAGCCTGTAGTCCAATTCTACCAAAAAACACTCAATTAACGATGGATAAAAAGATTCATTTACACCGTGTTTGATTTTACCTACATATCCTCTCATAACAATTCCTACTGAAGCATTTTTAGTGTTCAATACGGAACTCCTATGGGATCACTTCGGTATCTGTCCGTCTGTCACACACACAGAAAGTTGAAATTTGGCACAAATATAGGAATTGATGGTCCAATCAAAGCCATGTAGTTTTGAACATTAAATTTTGACTTAAGGGGTTAGTTTTGGGGGGTGAAATCGGAAGCCAAACAAAAAAAATTTTACCAGGTCATCGTGTGGGGTATCGATGAAAGTTTGTGAAAACACGAATTCAAAAATATATATGATGTCATATTTACTCACACTTTTCTTTGTATTATTTTTTTAAAAATGGCCGAAAAGCCCTGTCCACTAGGACGATAAGCTAAAAAATTATTTTTTTATTTTCTATGGTTCTACCCCCGCAAAATGTTTAATCCTATGAAAAAATAATGTCCCTAAATTTTTAGAAAAAAATATTAATATTTAAAGGTCGCATCCATCGACTGAAAATATATTTTTTCTTCTCAATCTTTTTTCCCCTTCAACAGCATTAGACTTCTGATTTGAATTTAAGGATTATGAAGGTGTTTCTTTGTATATTTTTTGATGCTGAAGCCGTTCCCAAGAGCCATTTCCCCCTAAAATCCTTCAGTTTTTCGCAATGTTCAATTTAAGTACGAATTAAGGGTGAAAAAATGCGTTTTCCTTCACAAAAAAGTTCCGCAAAATTTACAGGAAGCATTATAGATCAAGTTTTATGATGCAAAATCATAGATATGACACATATATGATATGACGCGTTTCCAGTTGACAACTTTGCACAATCGCAAGTATTAGTTTATTCATCACATTTTTGTTCGAAGGTTGCCGAGCAATTTTCAATTCCGGTGGGCGATAAGAGTTACCTGATGAAGAATCTTCTGATAAGGACTCTCCTTTTAGATAAAATGGAATAGTTTGCATCTACACTTTTCGCAATTATAAAAATAGAATGAACATTCTTTTGTTTCTTATGAGATAAATATTATGAATATATTTTTTCGATCTTCAGGATACCATTTCTTTTATCTCTGACAGGTAGTCCAAAATGTGTCCAAATTTTTGTAGTTTCCATAGATACAATGGCATCACGTTCTTTAATTGTACGCTTCAAGTTCATATGATTATGGAGAAACAATCTTAAAATATAATTATTCGACAGCAAGGTATTTGTAGAAACGCACCCGGAAAAATCTTCCAAACACGATTGCACCAACCAATAATGAATAATCCTTTCCTTGTTCAAGTTGCTGCTTTTATGATTTCTACAGGCCATTTTTAATCACGGAAGCAAAGATTACTTAAACACCGATAATTATTACGTTTTCAAAATGCGTCTGGAACGACGCGAAGAATAAGTGACACTGACGGGAATGTGAAAGAATATGTAAACAAATAACAATGGAAATGTGGAAAATGTATTTTCTCTAAAGTTTTCAAGTGAAATATGTTAATAGGAAAGTTTGACGCGGCATGGGGGGGGGGGAGATGAAGACTCCTGTAAATACAGGCTTAATGGAAGAAAAAAAACAAAATACTGGCTTGTCACTAGATTCTTTACCTTAGTTATTACCTTTTAACATAGATATAATTCTTTTCAAGTGTCGCATGTTATTCCAGTTCCAATGAGGCTCAATCCAAATTCTAGGACATAAAATGAATTGAATTCAAATATATATTAAAAGTATTGGGTTTCCATTTAAGTTTTTAATTTTGAGACTCACAGAGTCCAAACAGAACTTTGGCCCAAAATCTAATAGGCCCATTCAATTCTCAGGGAAACATGCTAAAACTTTTATCTGAAACATTTTTTCTGAAGTTGCCTTCCAGTCAAGTTTTTTTAGGTGTGTCAATCCTTTTTCCAACATTTCGTTCTCGCTGTCTTTGTCCAATATTACTCGTGCACCATGATCTGTTTCATATCTATGATTTTGCATAATAAAACTTAATCTACAATGCTTCCCTTAAATTTTGCGGAACTTTTTTGAAAGGAAAACGCATTTTTTTACCCTTAATGCGTAATTGACATAAGCATTGCGGAAAAATGTAGGACTTTAGGGGAAAACGGCCTTCGAGAACAGATTCAATACCAAAAAATGTACAAGGAAATACCTTCCCAATCCTTAAATTCAAATCAGAAGTCTAACGGGAGACTGTTGAATGGGAAAAAACGATGGAGAAGAAAAAATATATTTTCAATCGATGGATGCGACTTCTAAATATTAATATTTTTTTCTAAAAATTTAGGGCCTTTATTTTTACATAGGATTGAACATTTTCCGGGGGTAGGACCAAAGAAAATAAAAAAAAAAATTTGACCCTACTATCCACCCACCCTATCTCGGAAAAGTACTGAACAAAAAATTTTGAAAAAAATCTGAAATATTCTCCATAAGGTGTAGATTGAACGAAAATTATCCCGAGTGCATTACCTTTGATAATTTATCTGGTATATAAAAAAACAAAAATTTCAAGGTCACCAGTTTTCAACAAAGATCGAAAACAAACTTTGTTGAAAACTCATTTGGGGTGTGTTTTGTGAAGTCAATGATTATTTTACACCTCCGTAACAAAAAATTTTATTTTAAAATCAATCACCGTACGGAATACTAATTGCGCAAGTTTGACTCGACTTAGCTGGTTTATTTGAAGGTATACGTACCTATATGTTCAAATATTAAGAGGATCGTTATTCGTCTAAATCTATTTGATCCTCTTTAAAATAATATCCTATTGCCTTCAAGCCGGCGAGCGAATTCTCTGCTATAACTTAGGTTGGAGAACAAAAAGTCACTCCGAGCCATATTTGGTGAACCCAGTGTTTGTGGAACGTTCATTTTTACTTAAAAAGTCACGAATAATTATTGAACTGAATAATGGTGCGTTAAAAAGCTGATTGTTTTCATAATATTTATACAAAGATCAAAGTGCACGGGACTTAACACGCGGAAAATCTGTGGCGAACTACATCAATGGCAAAAAGCCTTTAACAACCATAATTAACATCGAACATACAAACGGACATTTCCCGAAATGTCCATTAGAATATCTGCCTTGGAATTTCCAGGAAATAGATTTGCTAAACAAATCCACAATTCAAGCGGAATGGTTGGTTTTATTACAGAAGGGGATTTATTTACATCTCGGTTTAACGTACATATTTAGAGTGGGATTAGTAGTATTTCGTTATTTCATGGATAACTCTGTATAAATATCCTGACCCAATTTAACTGACCTATCCTACGAGCTCGTAGTCCATCAGACCCTCGGGATCTGTTTTATTTATCATTTTATAACGAAGTTTTATATGGGTTTATACTGGCAATCTCGAGAATTTTTTTCTTTAGAATGATAATTTTTTATAAACTGAAAAGCAGCCTATAATGACTGAAAATGTTATAAAGCACTGTAAATAAATAAATAAATATCGTCTTTATTAAGATGTTACTAACATGTGATGTGAGTACGTATTACTCACACACATCGTGTAGTAGAAGAGGCGAGATTTAACCATCGGTTACTCTTACATCTAACCTCTTCAACACACAACGCGCTTACAAACAAAAATCAAGCAACAATTACATACTAACACAGTAAAATCAATAATCGAGAAGATACATCAAAATACAAATAAACTACGTCTGAGAATTCTGCTTATTTAACAGCTCTTCCCTACATAATCGACGAAGTCGGCCAATAGTGCACGTTTTCAGTTCTGGGTTCATGGTATTGTACTCGTATATATTTACTGCATTATATGTAAAAGTGCGCTGAAACAAGGCAGTGCGATGTTGAGGCATAGTCAAGCGATCAGGCCGTCTAATATACCTATCATGCACCAAATTTCGGAATACTAGCTTCTCCCTTAAATAAATCGGGACTGAAGTTCCTAAGAGCCTCATTAAGAATATTACAAAGTACAGTTGCACAGTATTAGCAAAATTTAACCATTTTAACTCATTTATTTTTAAAGATATATGATCATATTTTCTCAAATGGAATATAAACCTACAGCAAACCTTCTGTACACACTGTAATCGTCTCCTTGAAAGCGCATCCAAGCAAGTACACAATACTACAATAATGAAATGAAGACAAGACCAAAGACTCGCACAATTTTTTTCTCATTTTAAAATTCAGAATAAAACGATTTGCATATAAAACCTTTATTTTCGCATAACTCTTTTTGTAGGAGCACCCTAACATGTTCCCTGAATCTGAGATGTGTATCAATGCAAAGACCCAAATTCTTGGCACAATCAGAAAGCAGCAAATCCTGATCAGCCAGCCTCAGTCTTAAAGCCATGCTCAAGGTTGGTCGCCGATTTTCCTTGTAAAACAATAAAACTTGCGTCTTGTCGGGATTTAGCCTCAAATTATGTTCATCCGAGTAAACTGACAAAGCCATGAGATCCTCATTTAAATTTTCTGCTGCAGACTCAGGATCCGATGGTTCAAAGAAATGAAGCAACTGTGTGTCATCAGCATACGACTGAACCGATGAATATGCAGCAGTTTGGAATATATCAAAAGTATATATACGAAACAGAAGAGGCCCCAGTATTGAACCCTGGGGCACTTCCGAGATAATTTTACCATCAGTTGAACAAACATCATTCATTCGCACCCTCTGCCGTCTACCTGACAAATAGCTATAGAAAATTTGTACGGAGTGATCAGCGAAGCCCAGATAGTGCAGTTTAGCATAAAGTAGGTTATGATATATATATATATATATATATATATATATATATATATATATATATATATATATATATATATATATATATACACACACCAGGCAACAGAAATGCATATAACCCTACCTCTTAAAATCAGACTGCTCCAGTGTTATATATTTCCGGTACTGTTGTACGGAGTAGAAGCGTGGACAATGACCGAAACCTGCGAATATCTTGGATGGACCACATCACTAACGAGGAGGGTATCTACTGCGTCGGATCGGTAAGAAAAGAGAGGTGGGAATAACTATTAAGAGAAGAAAGCTGGAATACCTCGAACATCTTATGGGGCACAGTAAACATCGGATACTTCAGTTAATAAGCCAAGGAAAGATAGATAGTAGGAGGGGACCCGAGAGAAAAAGACGCTCTTGGCTCCAGAACTTGCGCCATTGGTTCAGGCTGTCATCTGCTCAACTGTTCAAATCTGCCACAAATAAAATCAGAATAGCCATGTTAGTAGCCAACATTGTTATGGAAATCACTGCATAAATTGAAACGGGTGACCCAGAGGTCATGTGAGCACATTCAAAGATTTTTTCAAATTCGAACATTAAAAAAATGGGCAAAAACTGGATTTTAACGTCAAACCAACCTGCACCTGAAAGGCCGCCATTTTACGAGCTAGCTCAGACGAATTGTTGCTGTTCGTACAATGCGTCTGCGCTGAGTTAAATCTCACCAAGATACTAAATGGCACGTTCTTGTTAACAATCGGCCATATTGTTTGGTTGTTTTGTTTACCAGTAGCGAAGCGAAAACAATATCTTCATTTCATCATTTCTTTAGGGTCGATTTTTTACTTTTTTACTGAGATCCGCTATTTAAGGTGAATTTTCGGCAATCGGTCTTGCTACAACGAGGTGCCAGTTTCAATATATGCAGTGATTTCCACATCACCCTATATATATATATATATATATGTATATGTATATATATATATATATATATATATATATATATATATATATATATATATATATATATATATATATACGTAGTCGCGACTGACTAGTTAAGAAAAATATATTCTCAATTTAGTGGGACTGCAGTCTATATATAAATATTTGTGGCCTAGGATAGTGAAACAACCTTTTTTGTTAGTCGAGCTTTTTTTATTTCTTCTTCAGGACATCTGGAAAGACAAAATTTTCTTTTTTCTTTATATTGTTAAGTGAAAAATTGCTTTTTTTAAGTTTTAGGGTTGAAAAAAAACCAAAACAAAAAAGACGAAGAAAGAAAGATGACATGAGAAAAAAGAAAAATGATTGACTTACCAAAGTGGTTTTTCTATAACAAAAACAAGCAGTCATTTGCACAGAGGGATATTCCCCAATATACTATTGTTAACTACATAACATTATGATTAAACAGAAAAATATAAAACGGCCCAAAATGGCTGGCCTTAGTACTCTCTGCTAATCCCGTAAACCAGAAATAAATATAATTTCGAAAGCTCGACTAACAAAAAAGGTTGTTTCACTACCCTAGGCCATAAATATTTAAATATAGACCGCAGCCCCACTAAATTGAGAATATATTTTTCTTAACTAGTCAGTCGCGACTACTCCTGCCTTTGTTATATATATATATATATATATATATATATATATATATATATATATATATATATATATATATATATATATATATATAATTATCTAAAATTTTGAAATTTTGAAAAAAAAGCAAGTTTCAATTAGAAAACAAATCTATTGAGATCTTACCTATTCCATATGACATCTTGCGACTTTTTCAGAAATTAAACTCGAGATGCATTTTTAAATTTGTCATAAACGTCTGTGTAAATTAATATTACAAATTTTCTTAAAAATGAAAACCGAAAATTTACTTTTCGTGAAAAATAAAAAAAATAAAATACTTTTAAGCTGTGTTTACAATTGTAAAAGTCACCTGCAAAAAGATTTAAATGTAGTTTTTCATGCATGCAAAGTTGACAGACTGAAACTGTGGAAAAAATTTATCCGAATTGAACAAAAAATCCCAATTGATGCTAAAGTTTGTTCTAAACTTCAAAAAAAAAAGATTACATTCTTCCAGGTAAGTTAAATTATTTATTCTCGAACAATCATTTCATTTTTTTTTTTTGTAATTTGTGTACGTTTATCAAACAAAAATTCCTTATCAGATAATATTTTTCAGATTTTATTTTGATGAAATACTGTCTCAATTATTTTGTATTCATTCAAAATCATAAAAAGTTAATAAATATTAACCTCCGAGGTGAATTGGCATTTGATTTGAAACCAGTTAAAATTTTTCCGGTTGGAATGTTTCCAATACCTCTCTCCCGTTTCATATTCCAGGTATATTTGATATCAGTGCAAGTTAAAACACTCAGCTCGTGACTACAATCATTGTAAAAAATTAATTTTCATAAAAAAATTGAAATGTAAATATTAGACATTTATAGGTTAGAATCTTGCCGGTAACAATACAAAAGAGTTGCGAGGATATGTTTGTATTTTTCACCTTCACCTGCTTTACAAGAGCATCACATATATAAAATTTCCCCTATTCGAGTGTTGAATGTGCCATTTATCTCAAACACTACTGTTCGCAATTCGGCCGTGAGTATACATGCTGCTTGAATTTTCACGACAGTTTTGTCATCGATTATTCCACACCCAAAGAAAAGATTTTCACCGGATGTGAAACTCTTTTGGGCTGGATTTGTACGGGCCCACTTGCAACTATTGCCAATTGTTAATAATATTTTTGAAAAATACTGTCACATTCCCTATGCTTCACACGTTACAAATTTAAATCTGCACCCATATTTCGGCCTCTTAATAAGAATCATAGTAGGTTCCGTCCACAGGTAAGATCTCAATTGTAAAAACTTAAAAATAAACTACCTGCAAAAAATCTTTATTAATTACCTCAGCGACCTAATGTGATGATTACAATAAATTTTAAAGCGTATTTCTTAGAATTTTTATATTTGTATTGTGTACCTTCTATTACTCGATCCAAAAAAAACTATTGTTTACTTACAATGGAGGATTTTAATTAAATAGCTGGACATTTAGTAAGACCTCAGCAGATGTACAGGGTGAGTCAACGATAGAATAAAGTTCATTATCTCATTTGTTTCGGGAATGACGAAAAAATGTTAAATACAATAGCTTTAGAGAATGTTAAGGTGCACAGTTTAAAATTATTTTTGAGTATACAGAGTACTTCAAAAAAGTGTGGCCGGTATAACATATGTTTTTTTTTAAATGGAACATCTTATTTTCTAATTTATTTTTAAATTCTGCATAAAATTTTATAACTTTTTTATTAATAATGTAACCTAGTAGTTTTTCTAATATTTCCATTTTTTAAAAAAAATACTAGTTTTCAGTTTTGTAAAAAATTGCCAGTAGCGCCATTGTTTCTGAAGGTGGAATACTCATAAATGGTACGAGCGTTCTATAGAGAAGAAATAAAAGATATATGTAAAGAAATTTGAGTTAGATGCTACAGGGTGTGCAAAATAAGTTTATACATTTATACTATTTTAAATTGAAAAATCTCAAATTTTTAAATGGCACACCTTGTATATTATTATTTTTTCTGATAGATTTTACAAAACCCTCCAACTTTTAAGTATGTCATATACCTATTTCTAATAATTTTCCATTTATTTTCAATTTTTACCCTTGTTTTTAATACACTTACGCTATAACATCATAATTACCAAGACAAAACAAAAATGTAGGCATTGTGAAATTTTGACATGTCTATCAGGAAGTAAAAATAGTATACTTTGTTGTAGTAACGGACGTATAAGGGTAATAGTTATGGATTTTCCTAAAAATGAATTAATTGATATGGTTTATATACTAGGCGAGGCGGGAAAAAATGGTCTTTTAGCAGTAAGGCTTTACGGAGCAAGTACCCTGAGACGTATACCATCTAGAAAATCTTTTGGAACGGTTTGATGATAGTGGTAGCATTGAGAATACGAAACGGAAAGTAGTAAACCAGAATGCTACCAATGAAAAAGAGAAGAAATGGAGATTTTACTTCATGTTAAAGATAATCCCCAGGTTAGCAGTCAACTAGCTGACTTATCTGACACATCCCAATCTACGACTAATCGCACCATGAGAAAATACAAGTATCATCCCTTTCAAATGGAATTACACCAAGAACTTCAAGACCGTGATTTTGAACGACGGGTAAATTTTTGTACTACCATGAAGGAGCAATAGAGGCCAATCTAAATTTTTTATCCAAAATAATATTTTCTGATGAAGCAGTAATGGAGCAGTTAACAGCCATAACATGCATTATTATTCAACAGTTAATCCATTTTGGGTCCGGGAAGTTCAAAACCAAAACCAGTGGTCGCTTAATGTATGGTGTGGAATATTAAATTTTCGAATTATTGGTCCATATTTTTTCCGCGAACCGCTTAACGGACCTAGATATCTAGATTTTTTGCAAAACGAATTACCCCAGCTTCTTGAAGAAGTTCATAACTTTGCAAGGGAACTCATGTGGATTCAACAAGACGGAGGTCCTGCTCATTACCACTGGGAAGTTCGGGAATTTTTAAACGATCGTTACTCACAAAAATGGATCAGTAGGGATGGATTGATTCAATGGCCCCCTCGATCATGTGACTTAACACCTTTAGACTTCTTTTTGTGGGGCTACATTAAAGATCGTGTTTATGTGAATTCCCCTACACCAGTAGATATGGAAAATAGGATACGGGATACGTGCAGGACAATAACGCCCTTTATGCTAAGGAAAGTGAAGGAAAATATAGTAAAACGACTAAACATGTGTATTCAAGTAGACGGGCATATTTTTTGAACATTTATTACGTCATAATAATTAATCATTAGATAAGTTAAACTATATTAAAATTATTATTAACTATTTGTTGATGTTTTCACAATAGCGTAAGTGTATTAAAAACAAGGGTAAAAATTGAAAAATTCAAAATAAATCCAAAACTATTAGAAATAAAAGTTGGAGGGTTTTGTAAAATCTATTAGAAAAAATAATAATATACAGGGTGTGCCATTTAAAAAATTTGAGATTTTTCAATTCAAAATAGTCGAAATGTATAAATTTATTTTGATCACCCTGTACCGTCTAACTCAAATTTCGTTACATATATCTTTCTTTTTCATCTCTATAGAATGCTCGTACCAATTATGAGTATTCCACCTTCAGAAACAATGGCGCTACTGGTAATTTTTTACAAAACTGAAAACTAGTATTTTTTAAAAAAAAAAATGAAATATTAGAAAAACTATTAGGTTAGGTATATAACAATATTAATAAAAAAAGTTATAAAATTTTACGCAGAATTTAAAAATAAATTAGAAAATAGGATGTTCCATTTAAAAAAAACATGTTATATCGGCCACACTTTTTTGAAGTACCCTGTATACTCAAAAATAATTTTAAACTATGCACTTTAACATTCCCTAAAACTACTGTATTTAACATTTTCTCGTCATTCCCGAAACAAATGAGATAATGAACTTTACTCTATCGTTGACTCACCCTGTACTTGTGCGATGAGGGACGAAATAGGCGACCGTCCGTCATTAATGATGATGCGGAAAGTTGATGGAAAAGTTCCAGAAAACAGCCACTTTACGATTTTTTTACCATTTGTTCCTGCATTTAAAGAAGCACACCGACAACGACGCCAAAACGGCCGTATTGTAGTGGTTAGCAAACAAGGCGGTACATTTATCTGAAGCTACGAGAAGTGCCTTAATGTAGATGTAAATTATGTTGAAAAGAATATTAAGATCTGGACGTTCATGTAAAAAATCAAATTGTTAAAAAAAAATGGCGTTGTGTTTTTTTAATATCCAAATAATCTTACCTTAAAAACGAGCCTCGTATATTAACCCTATCAATCCACAACTATCCAAAGTATCAAAATAAAGACGACTGATTGATGTTGCCGTAATAATCATCTTGCAGTTTGTATTAACTAACCTGAACCTTAAACGGTAATGTGATTAATTATTTCGTAAATTCATTACAATATGTATTGTCTATTGGAGATGGTAGTTGCAAGAAGTGAAAAATGATATTTCGTCTCTTACAAACTTCTTTTAGTAACAAATACAAACAGGTATAGCCCAGTCGCCAGGGGTTTGGAACTCTCATTAAATGTTAACTGCATTTGGGCACACAGGTAGTTTTTTAGACGTAGAATACCACAAAAAAAGTTTGCTAAAGTTTGATGTACGCTAAGCCCACAAAATCCAAAATAAAATCAAAAATTCGATTTTTCGGGAATATCTCGAACAATAAAAAAGGTATCGAAAAAATAATAGAACCACGTGAAAGAGCGGGAAATTTTACAAAAAAAAAAACAGTATACAGGTTTTCTTTTCAGATTTTTTTTATTAGCGTGAAAATTTATTAAAAATTCGGATAGGTGATTCAAAAAGTGTAACCCACCAAACAGGAACGTTAATCGATATTACTTGTTTCCAGAGTGTAAAAAAAAAATTAAAAGATAGTTTTTTAAGGGGGATACTTTTCGGTGATACTAATAGTTTTTATTTTTATTGCTTTATAATTTGTAAAACTTAAAACGAAATTTTTGTTATTGTTTAGTATTGAAAAAAAATCCGTGTGCATATATTATTATTATACTTTAAATTTCAATATAAGAATAATTAAAAATAACAGGTCAAGTGCAAGTTGAACTTGCACAATTAGTGTTCCGTACGTTGATTGCTTTTAAAATAAAAAATTTTGTTACGGTGGTATAAAATAATCAGTGACTTCACAAAATACACCCCAATTGAATTTTAAACAAAGTTTGTTTAGTTGCAAACAAGGAACGTGGAAAACAGCCAAAACAATACGAAGATGTGGAATTACAAACATTGTTGGACGAAGATGATTCGCAAATACAAAAACAACTCGCCGAGTAATTTTCAATCGGCTACGAGAGATGGAAAAGATTCAAAAGACCGGTAGATGGGTACCACATGAGTTGAACGACAGGCAAATGGAAAAGCGCAAAAACACGTGTGACATTTTGCTCGCTCGGTACAAGAGGAAGTCGTTTTTGCATCGTATAGTTACAGGGATGAAAAGGGGATTTATTTTGAGAATCCCAAGCGCAAAAGATCATGGGTAGACCCAGGCGCACCATCCACATTAATCGCAGAAAGACGATGCTCTGTTTGGTGGGACCAGAGGGATGTGGTCTATTATGAGCTAGTAAAACCTGGGGAAACCGTTAATACTTAACGTTACCAACAACAACTGAGCGATTTGAATCGTTCGCTGCTTGAAAAAAGGCCAGAATACTGAAAGAGGCAACACAAAGTAATTATTCTTCATGACAATGATCCATCACATACGGCAAAACCAGTTCGCGACACGTTGGAAGCACTCAGCTGGGAAGTTCTACCCCATGCGGCTTATTCACCGGACTTGGCTCCTTCCGATTACCACTAGTTTGCATCGATGGGTCACGTACTTACTGAGCAGCGCTTTAGTTCGTACGAAGAGCTGAAAAAATGGCTCGATGAATGGCTCGCAGCAAAAGGGGAAGATTTTTAGTGGCGTGGTATTCACAAATTGCCCGAAAGATGGGAAAAATGTATAACAAACGATGGCGCATACTTTGAATAAAGCACTTTTTGTCATTCTTCTGGATTTAACATGTTTTTTTAGAAAAAAAAATCCGCATTTCATACTTGTACACCTGGTATACCAGATAAATTATTAAAGGTAATGCACTCGTAATAATTTTCGTTCAATCGACACCTCGTGGATAATATTCCAGAATTTTTTCAAAATTTTTTGATCAGTACTTTTCGAGATAAGGAGGGACAGCGATTTTTTTTTTAAAAATAAAACAGAGAAAACTGTGCGCAAGTATTATTGTATGTATGTATATATATATATATATATATATATATATATATATATATATATATATATATATATATATATATATATATATATATATATATATATATACTCGTGTTTTTCACAAGCTTTCATTTGACACTACACTCGATGACCTAGTAAAAAAATTTTTTTTCACTTCCGATTTCACCCCCCAGAAGTAACCCCTTAAGTCAAAATTTAACTTTCAAAACTACACGGCTCTGATGAGGCCATCAATTCCTATATTATTACCAAATTTCAACTCTCCATGACAAATAGTTTCGGAGAAAATCGGGCGTGACAGACAGACACCGAAGTCATCTTATAAGTGTTCCGTACGGAACACTAATACCCACATTGTCTGTGTTATTTAAAAATCGAGTTTTAAAATATGAAAATTTGCCTGCTCTAGTGCGCTGCCGACAATTTTACGTTTAAAAAGCAGTACGAACTGGTCAAAAAAAGTCGGACATTTTTTTTTTTAGTTACAGTTAAAAGTATACTTGATATTAGAAAGCATTAGAAACTTAAAAAAAACTTCTCTTCTTTGTAAGTTTGCTCTTAAAAGTGTTCATCAGAAACGTATTTTTGCTTATTATAAGCCATACAACTTAAAATAAAAAAAAAATATTATAATGTGGGAAATGAAAGATAAAAGTCTATGCTTTAAGTATAAAGTATTTATGTATGTCATTTAAACATCCAGGTACCAAAAAAGCAGTTATTGAAAACACAAAAATTCTAAATTACTCGAAGAAATTAAACAAATTACGTACTCTCTGACCGTCATATTGGATCCGCTACTTTGAATTTTTCAAATCTGTCATCGGATTCTTAAGCACTATCCCGAGAAACCCTTTAATAGCCAATTTCAAAATATTTAGCGGTATACAGAAATGTTAATTTAATCATAAAAGTGGTTGGAAGCATGATTCCCACTACAACCGAAGAGTCCAAACCATTTCTAACAACTTCAACAAACACCAGAAAGTTGGAGCTGTGTTTCTCGACCTATCAAAGGCTTTTTACATTCAAAATTGTGAGAAAGAGGCACGGCCTATCTTGATTTTCAATAAAGACAGTGATACAACCGAAGAGGTTAAACCAACCATGTTATTTTAAATATTTTTTTAAATTACGGTAATAGAAAAAGAATAACACTGGTCAACAAAAAAAAGAAAATTGCTTGTTTCCTGTGATTTTTTTTTTGTTTCTATCTCAAATTGACGCGTATTTTTTTAAATATGGCAACAATTTTTCTCTAACAGCTTTTGTTTTTGAGTTATAGCTAACTACCCTCATTTACTATTTTTACTTAGATTTTCGTTTTTTATTGGACACTAAAATATCTTTTGTTGTTGTTTTAGATATGGCTTCGTCAAGAAGATGTTGTGTGCTTAATCCCGATTGTTTTTTCTATATTTGTGGTGAATATATATTTGCAAAATATCGAAAACCTATATCGGACTTTGTGAAAACTGCGTATCATCAATACTTTAAAATAAAATTGTGTAATCAGGACAAGCCATGGGTTCCTCATATTGTATGCCAGAATTGTGTGGTATGTCTACGGTTATGGTCCAGTGGAAAAAGAGATGCAATAATGTTTGTAACACCCATGATTTGGCGAGAACCTCGAAACCATCATGACGATTGCTACTTCTGCGTTGTGAAAATAAACGGAATTAACCCTGGAAATCGAAGTAAGTGGTCATATCCTAACTTATCTTCTGCTCAACGGCCTCAATTAAAATCACAAGAGGTACAACTCAGCACATCTAAATCTTCTGATGATCCAAATCTCTGTGAACCCGAACGAAATACATCAAGTGAAGACTCTGATTCAGACTACAAATGTAGCCTTTCAGAACCTCAACCATTTAATCAGAAAGAACTAAATGACTTAATAAGAGATCTGAACTTACCAAAAGAAGCTTCTGAAATTTTAGCATCTCGTTTAAAAGAAAAAAATTTGCTTACTCCGGAAACCAACATTACATTTTATCATACCCGAGAAAAAAATATTTTACCGTATTTTTCTCAAGAGAAGGATTTTGTTTTTTTGTAACGATGTTGGTGGTATTTTGCAGCAGATGGGATTAAAACAGTACCAACCTAGTGATTGGCGTCTTTTCATAGACAGCAGCAAAAGAAGTTTAAAGTGTGTTTTGCTTCATAACGGTAACAAGTACGGATCTATACCTATTGCACATTCGACGACTTTAAAAGAAGAATACGTAAATGTTTCTAAGATTATGGAAAAAAAATTAAGTATCAAGACCACAAATGGGTCATTTGTGTTGATCTGAAAATGGTTAACTTTCTTTTAGGTCAACAAGGGGGGTACACAAAGTTCCCTTGTTTCATGTGTCTCTGGGATAGTCGTGACAAACAACACCATTGGTCACAAAAAGTTTGGCCAGTGCGGGAAGAGCTAAAAGTTGGTACAAAAAATATTATAAACGTGCCTTTAGTTAGCCGAGACCGCATCATACTTCCACCACTTCATATTAAACTCGGCATAATGAAACAGTTTGTGAAGGTGCTTAACAAAAGTGGCGAATGTTTTAATTTTCTTTCACGCAAGTTTCCAGGATTAAGTTCAGAAAAATTGAAAGCTGGTATTTTTGATGGGCCACAGATTAGGCAACTCGTGAAAGATCCTAATTTTGTCAAATCAATGACTGAAGTCGAATCCAAAGCTTGGAATTCATTTGTTTTGGTTATGAGTAGCTTCCTAGGCAAAAAGAAATCTGACGACCATGGCGAGCTTGTTGAGTGCATGCTATCGAACTTGCAAGAGCTAGGGTGCAACATGAGCATAAAAATCCACTTCCTGCACTCGCATTTAGACCGATTTCATCAGGATCTTCGGACAATGGAAGAGCGTTATCAGGGGCGGTGGGACCACATATGATGGCAGACTACTGCTGGAGTTTGCAATGAGATGTACCTAAAGTCGTTCATTCAAGGAAATCTTATAAAAGATCATTTGCTAGTGTTTTTTTGTTAACATAATGTATTATTTTTTTGGCAAAATAATAAAACTGTATATTTCAAAAGGTAAAGCTGTTAGCAATCTCCCAGTATTTTTTTCATAGTCAGGGCCATAGAAATACCCAATAACAGAAAAAAAATAAATAAAGGAAACAAGACTTGTGTTGACCAGTGTAACCTATATACTATTTTTTTGTAAAATTTCCCGTTCTTTCACGTGGTGCTATTAGTTTTTCGATTTTGTAGGCTAAGCATACACTTTAGAGCAGCTAACTTTTTTATCATATTCTACGTCCAAAAATCTACCTGTATGCCAAAATGCAGCCTGTTAACATTTAACGAGAGCTTAGTAAAGATTTGCCTCTGACGACTGCACTAGTATAAATTATGTCAATTTCTATCATTTTGAAGTACCTTTTGTTAAAAACTCAAATAATACAAAAGAATACATTTTACACCAATCACTTTATTGAAATTTATCACAATTATTATAACTGTTTTCGCTATTTTACTAAGTCGAAAAATTAACAATAAAATAAATGAACTGACTTGAGCAACAAAATATCTAACTTGCAATAACATTATTATTACATCGTAAGGATCCAATTACAAAAAAAAAAACATATAATCAAGTCCAGGTAATATACTCTAACAAACTAGACGGACTATAAGATTATAAATCATCTAAGTATTTATTCGATCTGCCTCAAAATTATTCGATCTATAAAACTATAAAATAAGTAATTTGTCTTTATAAATTATTTAAAATCGATTAATCTTGAAACATCTCGTATAAAGTAGAGGAAACATACAGGTCGTCTAATAAAATTACTTCTTGTCAAGCACTAAATTTAAAACGTTTTACCATTTTTGGTTAGGTACAAATATTTTTTCGCGTGAGATATGTAATGTATAACCATTTTTAGTTCGACCAGTAAGTTTTTAAAAATACCAACGACAATAATTTAAATACAATGAAACTCCGTAAAAACGCCTAAATACATTAAGGATTCATATTCAAATACAAGTAATTTAAATTCAAATAAACGCTTGAAATAAAAATGTAAGATAATTTATATATAATCAGCATTACAAACGGTTTTTATTTTATCATGAACATTCGGTATTTTTGCACGCCTACTGATAAAGTGATAATAAGTTCGCCTTATTTAAATAAATTAATCAGATCATTAACTTTAATAAACGTAAATATATGTGGTTTATAAAACAAAATGTTCTGTCTTGTTAACAACGCCAAATTTAGCTCTACGCTACGAATCTTATTGAAATAGTCCATTATTCAGAGCCTAATAATTTATGTGGTTTTAACCGGCTTTAATATAATAATTATTTATCATACAGCGTTGTATAGTTGAGAATTTTTTTAGGACTCTCCAAAATAAATCTTCGGGTTGTTAATTTTAAGTCTGTAAAATTTATAGAACTTTTCTGAATATTAACTATATTTTCCATTTATAGACATTGTATCGCCTACAGCTAAATAGGTACAATAAGACTGCACACTAGTTATCATCGAGGAGCGCTTTCCTAGCCACATTAGCATCATCAGGAGTGACAATTAACTCAGTAGTCAATCATCGCTTATGATGATGTTAAAATGAGTAGCGAAACGCGCCTCAAGTGTAAAAACAAAGTGATACCTATTCTGTTACGTCATTGTGCCAAAGATTCCAAAGACAATTTTAAACAGTTTTTTTGGTGTCAGACTAAACAGAATTTCGGAAGTTTTTTCAAAACAATTTTTAAGGCATATTAAAAAGGTATATTTGACGAAATATCAAAAAATAACTTAAAGGCTGACTTGGATAGAACAGTCTCGTTAGCTTGGTCTGCGTTCGGAAGGTTACAATCTACATTTAAATTAGACATCCCAAATACAATAAAAGCCAGAGTATTCAATTAATATGTACTGCCGGTATTAACATATGGCACTGAAACGAGTGCTTTAAATAGAAATATAATAAATAAACTCCAGGTAACTCAAAGAGCAATGGCAAGAAGAATGCTAAATATTAGACTCCAAGATCGTATTCCTAACATCGAAATACGAAGAAGATCAAAAGTGACAGATGTAATGCAACGAATACGTATATTAAGGTGGAATTGGGCGGGGCATGTCGCAAGAATGAATGATAACAGATGGACACACCGTATAGGTGAATGGAGGCCTAGAGAACACAAAAAATGCAGAGGTAGACCACAGACAAGATGGACGGACGATATAAAAAGATTAGCAGGACACGATTGGATGCAAAAAGCAAACAACAAAGCTCATTAGAGACAACTTGGGGAGGCTTACATCCAACTATGGATGGAATAAGTTAATAATGATGATGATGATGATGATGATTTGGCGAAGTAGCTGGGTACTATAACACTCCGTGTCACAGAAAAACAAAATAAAAATACCATTTTATTTTATATTTCTAAAAGTTACGTGATAACCCTAAAAACGTTTAACTGAAATATTGCATTTAAGCTTGTTACTCGGCTAGAATATTTTAAATAAAAACTACTAATAAGTCAGGTTAGAAATGCATTTGGAAGACATGAAGCCTTGTTTGGTACCAATGTTCTCCTGCAGAAATGTCGGGATCAGCGCAAAATGTTTTTGTCTGCTTCGTCGATTATGAGAAAGCATTCGACCAAGTTAGACACGACAAACTAATAGCAATGCTTCACAACTGCAGCTGAACGACAAGGACATGCAAATAATCGAAAACTTATACTGGGGCAAAACAGCTGAGGTTCGTCTAGAAAATTTGAAAACAAATAATATTAACATCCAACGCGATGTCCGACAGGCTTGCATCCGCTCTCTACTTTTGTTCAATTTTCCTTCGGACAAAATTTTTAAAGAAGTCTTAGAGAATATCGAGCTAGGTTTTAAGTTAATGAGGTTATACTAAACACCAAAAGATATGCAGATGATACCCTCATTATGGGCGATAATCTGGAAGGTCTGTAACATCTAGTGAACAGAATTAGCGAGGCTGGACAAAGTTTAAGTCTTAAATCAATGCCAGCAAAACCAAGTTCATGATATTTAGTCACCAATAAAACGGGTTTATCGATTTAAATACTTGAGAAGTATGATTACAGACAACATGGATCCCGAGATAGAAATAAAATGCAGAATTGAAGCAGCTAGTACTAGCTTTAAAAAAATGAACGCCCTTCTTTGCAGTGACGATCTAAACCTCAAATTAAGACAGCAGATAGTCAAATGCTACATGTGGTCGGTGCTGCTGCATGGGGTAGAGTTGTACCATAAAACTAAACACGTTAAATCGACTAGAGACGTTTGAAATGTGGATTCACCGCAGAATGCTTCGAATACCGTGGACTGACTTGCTGGCGAATGAGGATTGAAAGGAAGCGTAGAGTTGATAGAAAAGAATTGTCCTGGCTGAAGAATGTCAGAGAATGGGCAGGCATACAGAAAGATGGAGATCTATTTGGCTTGCTGAAGACAGAGAAGCACGGGTATTCAAACCTCCAAATTTATTCATAAACATGCAGCATAGAAATGTTAATGTGGTTCGTTTTTTTCGAGCACGCGCTGCGTAAAATACTCCAATATAAAAAATTGGCAATTACAATGTTACGTTATTATAGATCTTATTCCGAGAAATTATGTTCGCCTACTAACCAGTTTTTAAACTTGAATTAGTTTCAAACTGTACTTACACATAAACCACTCTATCCCGCCACTAAATGTGGCGGCGCGCCATCAGTGGAAGTAGTCGTTCCATTTAAATTCATTGCTTTGCTGAATTCTTTCAGACGGGCGACTGCGCTACTGATCTGTATGTAACTAGTCAGTGTGTATGCGTATTAAGTGTGCAGCAACAGACCAACCTGTGCACTAAGAATTTGTCCAGAATTGGTCTCGACACATTCACCCGTTTGCAACAATCGTTTTACATGGGGCGACATCCACCAATGGCGACGCGCCGCTACTTAGTGAGTGAGAGTAATACGGGTGAAACGGCACTAAATGTATGATTTTAATAAAATATTATATTTTGAGGTTACCCTGTAACTTTTAGATGTCTAAAACAAAGCCATAGGTAAAAAAACGACAGCATCCATTTGAACAGAAGCAAAAATGAGTAAAATCGGTTGCTAATTACAAAATGTAATACTTTAAAAAAGAGTATTTTAATTTGGCTGACAGTGCATAATATAACACTTCAGATATCTTTTAGTTTCTTGTTGGAGGAACACAATATGCTACGTGAATTAAGCCTCAAAAATTATTAATGTCGAATGATGTAAACAAAAATAAAGTTTTGCAATTTTTCAAAGAAGACATAGTGCAATGAACCACAGGTTATAGGGCAATTAATATTCTAGGCCAACCACCAAGATAAAGTTTGGTTTTTCTTTCCCGTTTGAATACGGTCAATAATTCGAAAAGTTATCTCAGGTTTCAAGACTAATTGCTAGTTCAAAGAGACGTTTCCAATGGTAATAATTATAATAAAAAATTATCTTTGCACGGTTGCAAATTAAAAAATTTATGTTACGCATAATACGTTATTTTTTCAATGTTACTTGTAAGATCGCAACAGATACCAACTAAGTTAATTAATCGGGGATTCCCGGACGCAATTGTGGCAGCATGAGTAACAGAGCGTTGCATCTGGTTAACGATCTCTTGTTTTTCAGTGTCAACAGCTAATATCTAATCACGTGCAAGCTAACATTTCATGATTTGTTTAAGGGTGCCAAATAGCTACCGATTATTCCCAACATATCGGTGTAATAGCGCTTTGAAGTTTATAACTACAAGTGATTTAAAGCAGTTCACCACCCATTACCAGTCCCAACAATAGTGGCAATTTTTAAATAGCGTTAAGCAGCTTTATATGCCAAATTATTAGAGTCTACTACTCAAAGGCAACAAGCCATATAGATCATTAACCCTAGTTAGACAAAAAAATACAAAAAAAATCAGTATTTGCGGGGGAACCCTCTAAAACATCTAAATGGTGTCAACAATTGATAGGATTCATGGTTACGGTTGACAGTATTAATAAAAACATTAATCGGATAAGTGATAATAAGTGCACTTATTTTTTCGACACTTCGGTCGCATTAACAAAATGAATTTTAATCGAGTGGCATGGAAGGAAAATATGGTTTTTGTATTAAATAATGCAGAAATATGTTTTGTATTGTACATGAACAGCAGATAATTTGTATGTTATTTTGGATACATTTTCAGGAAACAATTGCAAAATTAATATTAGGAAAGTGGTCTGTCTACCTTAATTGAAGGGGGGGGTTTGAAATTCTGCAATTTGCAACCAGATTCGTAAAATATGGAGTGCCTGGTATCTTCTTTATCTAAACTTGAGGTTGGAGATGATCCGTCATCGAATGGCAGCAATCCTGGTCGCGGTTGACAAAGGATATTAAATACATTGGTTACATTATAGTCCGAGGACGAAAACAGCTACATAAGGTAAGCGTACTTTTTATTCCTTACGTTTAAAAAGAGAAAACTGTTAACTGCTACGTAACAGATACGTCCGTCGAACGCAACCATTAATTTACTACCAACCGTATCAATTACCGCTACCATTACATAACATACAAGTGCGATGACCTTGAGAAATTATATACTACAAAAATGGTACATTATCAAGATGAAAAAGTCATTAGTATCCAAAATGTCGCCAGTAATCGTGAACGAAATATCACCGGGGTTATTTTACGAGTTAGTGATAGTGACTAGACAAAATAAAAATTAACTTGAAGGCCATCAGCTCGATAAGCTTAGGGCCTTAGGCCACCGTAATTTTTTGAAAAAAAAATCATTTTTTTTTATTGGCTTAATCGATGCTTTAACATCTCAAAAGTATAATAGAAATCGTTTTATACTGAAAACAAATTTTTAAAAATATATTTAAACACTCTAAGTCAACTACTCAGTATATATCACCACTACACCAAACACTTTATTTTTGCAATCGACGCGCGTTTCGCTAACCATGTTAGCTTCATCAGGAGCGGAGTCAATCATCGCTCCTGATGAAGCTAACATGGTTAGCGAAACGCGCGTCGAGTGCAAAAATAAAGTGTTTGGTGTAGTGGTGATATATACTGAGTAGTATCATTGTGCCAAAGATTCCACATTCCCAACTTACTCTAAGTCAAGAAAGTCATGCCGTATCGGAACGTATTAAATTACATACATATTTCGCGCGCTTCGGATTTTTCACTATCATAGTAAAAATGAGACCTATATTTACGATGTGCTTTTGGAACGTGATAATAGAGGATGTCTGTAATTATCCTATATTCAAGTTTTTCACCAATGCTGGTATAACCGTTAAAACACCGCGGTTTATAGTACGAGTAATAAAATAGTACTTGACATCGTAACGGATGCGTCTGTATGCGTATTTAATGATGGCTTATCGAGTATTATGAAGATTATGAAGGTCTTACAGTCGCTGATAGGCATGCATCGTTACAATTTTTGCGTGGAATCTGATGCGACGAGGATTTGCCAGGCCGAGTTGTCGTTGTCTGATGCTGCGAAAAAGGCACTCTCGGTCTCCAAATCCACGAGCAGAGCAGAATACGAAGAAAATATCAATTTAGAAGGCCACTTATATGGTGCCGGGATCGCCGACTAATGGCAAAATTCTTTTATTACAGCGATTTTCAATTTTAAAAACTAGAAATCAGCAGTTGAAACTTTAAGCGCGTTTATCTCAAAACTATGTTTTTCAAATCGGCTTGCAGCATAACTCGAACAATTTTTATCCGATTGACTTCAAATTTTAACTGTAGCTTCTGTATTAGATTATGAAAAGAAGTACGTATGATTTTTACGAAATATTAAAAATTGTTAGTTATTAAGAAATTTTTATTTTTTTCGCAAAAACATTTTTTGTAAAAAAAAGCTTGCCATTTTTTGAAAACTCAAAAATATCTTGCGTGCTTCTCTAGTTATTTACCCGTAGATTAAGCAGAACTTTTTTTGTTACAGGATCAAATTTATTCAAGATATGCTGCAAGCCCGGAGCCGTCTTTTAAAAGCTGCACTGTGCCGCCATTTTGTAAAATATATTATATCAAAAAATATATTTTTGTAACTCAATACATATGTAACCATGTGGTACAGTTCATTTTTTTGAATAAAAATTGTTTTCAATCCGACAGAAAATGTTTAAAGTTGGTTCATTTTCATACCTCTACAGTGACCTAATTTCTCATTAAAACAAGAGTTTTATGACGGCTAACCTGTAACGAATAAGTTAAAGTCTAGTATAGGAATACATATATGAACAAAAATTATAACGCTATTAAATTATAACGACACGAAACTAACACAGCAAGAAGCCCCTAATATGTTTAATAATACATATCCTCCTCCAAATCCAATACCTAATCAAGCTTACGACCACGACCGTGACAAAATTTCCTTTAATGTTTAATGTACCTGGGGTGCAAGACACTGATTAGAGTTACTGTAAGAGAATAGAGATATGCACTGAATTTTTACAAACTCATTATTAATAGTAAATTGTACCACGTTTTATCTGAAAAAATGTTTACAAGATTCTACAGTACGTATGAAGTAATATTACAGACCAATTACGTAATTATGTTGGACTGACGAAATACACAATAAAAATATCCTATAAAACACCCAGGTAAACAATTCAAAATATCTAAAAATAACAGCAAAGAGAAATATTGTACATAAAATAATACCTTTGAACCGATGCCACTACTCAGTAACCAGTAGTAATATTAGTTATAATTTGGCGCACAGCCAAGAAATCTGTGAGCAAGGATTTAAATATCGGTGCGAACATTTTTATTTCCATTTTAAAAATTTTTTAAGGGCGTACTTCAAAAATACATTCTTGCCATGCCAATTACACATGCATGCTCTATCTATAAAGCGAAACAACCCAGATATGCCCTAATCTATGTAACAAAAAAGACAGAATAAAATTAAGACTTTACTGTAATGAAATAATTTAGACGCTCCAAATCTGAACGAGAAACTTTGGTACGGAATGGATTATGGCAAATAATATCTACTGATACTTTTTAATAGGAAGGACTGCTTGTCCCTGACTATCGTCAACCAAGCAAAGCGCTGCCCATTCCAGCATTTATATTGAATTTTGAAGGATTCTTCGTTACATACAGCGAAGACCACGTCTGACCGGCGCAGTAACCCTTCATTTAACAATTAATAATAACATTTTCATTTGTCTTTATTTCTGTTCTTGTTACCGTTTAGGGTCTGGTAAGTTACAAAATCCCATGGGTTTTCTTGGTTTATGAAGTATGCATGAGGAGGTTTCCATTTGAGTAGAATATATACGAAAATATTTGTATATTTTTGTTATTAAGACTTTCCCAACTTGTTAAAGAATTTCTCGACTCTCCAAGCAATATCCAGGGTCATGAATAAATATTTATCGGACATATTAATTCAACTTCCCAAAGAATTCGCTGATTTCTGAATTTAATGAATTTTCGGACGTGTTCCGGAATTCACAGGAGACTCATTAAAAATTACAAGGCAATCGGTCACTGAAACTTAAGTTTTAAACTCACTCATAATGTAGAGATACTCTACCCACCTCTTGATAACAGAACAATTTTATGAGCATACCATAGGAGCATCGAATGAACCAATTGAGATTCACACTCTCGCCGTTAGATCGCGCCGTAGAAAACTCCTTTAAAGGGGGAAATACATTTAGGCAGGTAAAAATAAGTCAATTTTTATGATTTATTTTATGTGAAGGTTTTGTGTAACATCCATGGAATTTTACGTACGAGTTTGTCGTTACCAAGACCAGAATTAACACATATATTTTTTCCGAGAAGGTTGCGCGGAAAGTGGTAAAATGGCGTAACTTCAAGCTTCTGCTATATTGATATGAAACGAACAAGTGTTTTTTTAAATATTATTAATATACATACGGTTTGCATGAACTTCTAAAAAATGAAAAAAATCAAAAATTGAGGAAATGGCATGCTTTAAAAAAAAAGTTTTTTCATAACTTTTTCAGTTCTCATACCACAAAAAAAAATTTTTTTTTAATGACTTAATAATATTTAGGTTCATAGACAAGGTAATACTTTTATTTAGATGTGTGCAAAATTTTAACGAAATCGAAATTTAAAATGCGTTTTTCTAAAAACTGTATTTTCTAAATAGGCATAATCAATAACTCAAAAAGTATTTGATTGATTTCGTTAAAATTTTGCACACATCTAAATAACATTATTACCTTGAACTTAGACCTAAATATTTTTAAAAATCATTATAAAAACGTATTTTTTATCGCAAAATAAGTCAAAAATTTTATGAAAAATTCAAACTTTTTTTGAAAACATGTTATTTCCGCAATTTTTAATTTTTTTTGAAGTTCACGAACGCTTAATACAAAAGAAGCTAGAAGTACATTTTTCTACTCGCCGCACAACCTCGTCGGAAAACAGTGACTTACCTTTGCCATTTTTCAATAATTTGTTTTTAAACTAAGTTTTTTTAATGTTTACCTTCCAGCCTGAGTAAGGATTTGACTTTTTTTGGCGAGGGTTTCGTAACACCTATCAACGTTGTCCAAGTGCCCAAACATACATTTTTGTATTTCACAGTACCTTTTAGACAACGCGGTAGTACTACCACGGATGTTATTGCATTTCTGCAACAACTACTACCTATGTAGTACCAAGCCAAATATACTTAAATAAATTAATAAATAAGTATATCAACCTGCCGAGATTGAACCCGAGACCTTCTGCACCGTAAGCAAGTACTAGGCCATGAAGCAACGAGCCGCCCCACACACGTGTTAATTTTAGTAATAAATAACAACACATTACACTTAAAATTCTCTTATTGTTACATAAAACGTTCACATCTAAATTGACTTATCTTCACCTGCCTTAAATTCTCAAATTGTAATCGGTGTAAATAAACTGTTTTATTTCAACTCCCCTACAAAAACCGAAATAAAATGGAAACATTCAAACCTCATCCCATTATAAGATTGCGCTTAAATTACCACGAAAAAACAAATTTAAAAAGAATTGATAACATCTGAATCTTACCGGTGGTAATTTTATTTATAGGTCCTATAAATTTTACTGTGTTACAAAGAATAGAATATTTTGTTCAGTAAACCACAGGAAATATTAATGAATAAAACGTGTTTCAAAATGCGCGATACCTGTATATTTATAAAAGTATATTTTAAAATCTGATTTTATTTAAAATTTTTTATTTTTACACACGCTAATCAAAATAACATTTTAGCCGACTCTCAACTAAAATTAAAAACATAACAATAAATTGACTAGGACGCCTACATTCATAATACAGGGCGACTATAAATTCAATGCTCACTATTAGAGTAAAAAAACATGAAAATAATTAGGATAAAATTTAAAAATATTGCACAATAACTGAAAAGAAAAATAAAGGTGTAAACAGGTAAGTAAAAAAACTAATTAATTAAAAATATTTTCTATTT